>CM072813.1:26199424-26848130 GCA_036937905.1 Salvia rosmarinus
CAATGTTCTCATAATTATTGCTTGATTATATTGTAGGATACATAGATTTAGGATCTAATTGTGGCTTTGATATTTTAAAATCAAACAGGACTGCAGTATCTAGAGGCTGATACGGTGGCCATTATAGGGCCACAAGCCTCGGGCATGGCTCGCACTCTCTCACACCTTGCAAATGAGCTTCATGTCCCAATGCTTTCATTCACGGCATTGGATCCCATCCTTGCCTCGCTTCAATACCCCTTCTTCATCCAAACAGCCCCTAACGACCTCTTCCAAATGGCCGCCATTGCTGATACCATCAATTACTATGGCTACAGAGAGGTGGTAGTCGTTTGCCCCGACGATGAGCAGACCCGGGGGAGCCTACTAGCCCTAGGCGAGAAGCTTGCTGAGAGGCGCTGTCGGATCTTTTACAAAGCATTGCTCTCCCCTGAATCCTTAGCCACTAGTGAGGAGATCATGAACGAATTGGTGAAGGTTTCGCTGCTGGAATCGCGTGTAATCATCGTTCACGCCTATGCTAATATTGGCCTCGAGGTTTTCAATGTGGCCTGCAGGCTTGGGATGATGGAAAGGGGATATGTCTGGTTTGCCACCTCATGGCTGTCTACTGTGCTTGATTCAACCGTGGTTTCTGCAGAGACGACTAAGTCTATTCAAGGGGTTCTCGCGGTTAGGCCCCACACCCCGGATTCTGAGAGGAAGAGGGATTTCATGTCGAGGTGGGAGAAATTGAGCAACGGCTCGATCAGATTGAACCCTTACGGCTTGTATGCTTATGACACGGTTTGGATGATTGCTAATGCGGTCAAGGTGTTCAAGGAAGAAGGTGGCGTAATCTCCTTCTCCAACGCCTCGATTTGGGCGGGCGTGAATGCAGGGTCCTTGAATCTTGGCTCATTGAGCAGATTTGAGGGAGGGAAGCAGCTGCTCAGATGTTTATTGCAGAGCAATATCACAGGGCTAGCAGGGGACATTGCATTCGACGCGGATAGATCTGTGGTGAGGCCCGCTTTCGAGATTCTCAATGTAGTTGGTAGAGGTTACAAGCGGATAGGGTACTGGTCTAACTACTCTGGCCTCTCTGTTTTGCCTCCGGAGGTTGTGTACATGAAAGCGCCTAACCGTTCGAGTTCCAACCAGCACTTGAGGGCCGTGATCTGGCCGGGGCAGACCACAGTGAAGCCCCGGGGGTGGGTGTTTCCTCACAATGCTAGGCAGTTGAGAGTTGGGATTCCGGATAGGGTTAGTTACAAGGATTTTGTGTCCAGGGATGAGAATACGGATGAGGTTCGTGGATACTGCATTGATGTGTTCGTTGCTGCTATAAACTTGCTGCCCTACGCTGTCCCATACGAGTTCATCTTGTTCGGAGATAAGAAGGCGAATCCTAGCTATAACGAGCTTACAAAACTGATTGATTCCAATGTGAGTAAGTCTGATGTGGTTATATTGTTTGTTAGTGAATTGAGTTACCAATTGAGCTGCGCTTCTTCGTCTCTGTGTAGCATTTTGATGCAGTTGTTGGCGACATAGCAATTGTGACCAACCGCATAAAGATTGTGGACTTCACGCAGCCTTACACGGAGTCGGGGCTGGTGGTGGTGGCTCCAGTGCGGAAGTTGAATTCGAGCCCTTGGGCGTTCCTGCGCCCCTTCACTCTGTCGATGTGGGCGGTCACAGGAGCGTTTTTCGTAATTGTAGGAGTCGTTGTTTGGATTGTCGAACACAAACTAAATGATGAGTTCCGCGGTCCGCCAAAGAAACAGCTGATTACAATTCTTTGGTGCGTCATATGCATCTCTTTATTTCTTATTAAACTGTATATATGCATAAGCTTATTCCATATGAGTTGCTTTATTCATTTCGCAGGTTTGGATTCTCAACTATGTTCTTTGCACACAGTAAGTTCCTTATCGTTTTGGCCAGTCGATGTTTCCGTCACTAGTTTTATAGCCAACGCTAGCATAAACTGATGCACTAACTTGGATTGCATTTCAGGAGAGAACACCGTGAGCACATTAGGGCGCATGGTGATCATAATCTGGCTATTCGTGGTGTTGATAATCAGCTCGAGCTACACGGCGAGTTTGACGTCGATGCTGACGGTTCAGCAATTGGCTCCGTCAATCAGAGGAATCGAGTCGTTGATGACGAGCAACGACCACATTGGGTTCCAAGTAGGTTCCTTCTCTGAGAATTATTTGATCGAGGAACTAAACATCCCAAAGTCTAGGCTGGTGCCTCTCGGGACGCCGGAAGAATCCGCAGACGCCCTAAACAGAGGAAGGGTGGCTGCTGTGGTGGATGAGCGTCCCTACGTGGATTTGTTCCTCTCCAAATACTGCATGTTCCAGGTTGTTGGCCGGGAGTTCACTACAAGCGGCTGGGGATTTGTAAGTATCTCTCAACTCTCATGTTGTGAGCTTATTTTCTGCATGTATATACCAATTAATAATAATAATAATAATAATAATAATAATAATAATAATAATAATAGGAGGAGGAGGAGGTTTGAGACCAAATAATAATAATAAAATAAGTTTGAGACCAAATAGATATTAAAAAGCCATTATACTTGAGATCACTTTATTAGTTTTAACTCGAAGCTATCTTAGAAATTTAATTGTCCCTTTGGAGGTATCCCAACTGTAAACCTATAATGTATTAAGAGAGAGATCTAGAATTCAATTTTTCTCATCCTCATTTCTCCATCTCAACAATAATAATAATAATAATAAATAATAATAACTCAGTGAAAATTGTTATGTATATAGGAGTTCAAATAAGAAATTTTTTAAAGTGAAAACATGAAATTCATTTTAGCCTTTTGATCGCAAAGATCTACGGTAAATGCATTACTTCACTTGATGAATGCATCACATGAGTTTGAATCTCATGAGAGACGAAAATTCTATTTTTTTAGTGCAGTAACTTCCCGATGAATACATCAACTTTCACAGCGAATGCATCAATTTTTGCGATTCTCATGTTTGCACGAAATTAAAGGGTTTCACAATAATCAATCCCTATATATATAGAAGTTGGATTAAATACAAACAATTTTTAACATATTAAATATGAATTGTGAAGATTTATAATGAATTCATCACATTGCTGGAAGAATTCGTACAATTAAATTGAATCCCTGTGAAATTCCATTTTTTCAATTAATAAACTTTTACAAAATATTCAAGCAAATTTATTAGTTCGTAGTTTATATAACAAGAAACATTTTTAAGATAATCACTCTCTCTTTAAACATATATATAGCTAATAAATAGTAATGAGGTGGAAAATCTATTTATTTAGTGTTTATTATCGATCGGCCGAGGTGCCTAATTACATGTCGGGGCCAATTGGCCATGTATATCATATTGAAATAGTAAGTGGTTATTCTTACTTATTTTGATACTTATAGTGTCTTTACTTTTATATATATATATATATATATATATATATATATATATATGTATATTCTAAAAGAAAGTTAATCTATCAATTTTTTTTTAAATTTTGTAAAGATAAAAAATAATCACTTTTTATGTTAAAGTACTTTTTTTTTAAATGTGGATAAAATTTGTGATCATTTCAAGAGTTGTTGCTCATGAATTTGTCATTTTTATACATAAATTCAAGAGTCGGGGAAAATAACTCACGAATTGCATTTTTTAATTTTTTATACCTAAGTTCTAGAGTGAAATCAAATTTAAATTTGGATCCAAGCCAAAAGAAAAGACTAATTCAAGGGTAATTCAACTGAAGTCTTAAATTATAGATAAATTATATTAATTCAAGAATAGGGGTAAAATAATAACAATGACTATTTTTTCTTTATCTTTTTTATATGAGTGTTTAGTTTTTTATTTTACTATATAAAGACTGAATATTTTATTAGTTCTTTCTTCTAAGAATTTGTAGTAATTAAACGTATACTATATAAAGGTTTTATATATTCTGATAAGATGTTTTTTTTTAAAAAATATATATGTTTTGATAAGATGATTAATTTATATCATTGGATTTCATTTTTTAACAGATATGATTATACGGATGTTTTTCATTTTTTTATATTATTTATTTGGTATTAAGGCTGCAAATGAAAATTATACCTTTTCCATTTTTTAGGGATTTCAATGTTGTTAATTGATATTATTTGATTTGTTTTGAATAGACGGTTACTTCATATTTTACTCGCATTTTACAGTTAAAACTCTCGGTCATCTCCTCTTATTTAATATTTTAGTTGGAAGGTGAACATTAATTTATTTTATTGTGTTTGAGTTCCGTGGTTTCCTTAGAATTTTTTTAATATTTCTATTTTTCTTTTCAATTTTTGTTGATTTTTATTAAAAAATCAAATAAATTATTTTCAATAATCATTCAATCTAAATGCACATTTGAAATTGTCCAAATATACTATGAAATCATCTAAATGCACATTCAGATGCACATATGTAGACATACAAATCGTCAAAATGCACTTTCAAAAATTCTTATATGCACAAATAGTCTAAATGTATACTTTTAGATGCACAAATTATTTATTGCACATTTTTAGCATCTAAATTGTTTAAACGAACATTTCAAATTGTCTAAATGCATATATCAAATTTCTAAATGCACATTAATATTTAAATAGAAAGAGAATGTGAGGAAGAGAGAGAAGAATAAGGGAAAACATGAGAGATAGATAGAGAAAGAAGATAGAAAAAAAAAAAGAGAAAAGAAAAAAAATCCCTTAAAATTTGCGATTTATATACACAAAAATATTAAAATTACTAAAACATCATAATCTACAAGTAAATAAATAAAAATATTAATAAAACAATCAATAATTTTAACTATTCATAAAATTAATCAAACATATATTAGTAGTTCTTATTTTCACGTATATATAGGGATTGGTTACTTACAATCCTTAGCATACATAATCATGTTCGTTAGATTTGAAAATCTAATGATTATTTTTAAGTATGCATCTAAATTAGTTGTATTTACAAATCTGCATATAATTGTGTATTTATGCATCTGTGTCATAATTTATGCGTTGATTCTGCAGTGTCCATATTGATTTATCAATATTTGATATTTTTTCTTATATTTATACTATAAGGAGTGTCCATGCGATAACCACTCAATATATATAAGAGATGGTTAACGTAAGAACCATTTTTATTGTGAGAATGAGAGAACCAAAAAATGATGAATTCACTATAAAAATTGATGAATTTACTTGGAAAGTTACTGAATCCAAAAAAATGGAATTTTCGACCCTCATGGGATTCGAACTCAGGTGAAAATTTTCGAATTTTTAAATTCAGTAACTTTCTCAACGGTCGTAAACTTTCACAGCGAATTCATTTGATTCTTAGTTTTAGGATAAAAATGGTTTTCATTTGAACTTAAATCTCTCTCTATATATATATGTGTGTGTGTGTGTGTGTGTGTGTGTGTTGCTTGTAGATGGAACTATTTCATAGATAAGAACTAAGAACCAATAACCACCGTTAGATTAAATAAGATCGGATGATTCATGATTATTTAATGATAAAAATAATCAAATCCCTAAATTTTTGTTATTTGGATCTTTAACATTATATTATTCATTGTTCATGTAGTTCATGTTGTTATTCATATAATCGTAGTTCTTGTGCATGCTATCACATTCTAATTCATTGTTATGTTCATGTAATTCATGTTGTTATGCATGAAATCATAGTGATTGTGTATATGAGAATAATTACCCTAAAATAAATATATAAAATCCATTGATTATAGGATTAAACAATTATCATTAAAATCTTAGATAATAAAATATTTATAATTGATCTTGATCATTAGATTATAAAAGTTAGAGTTCTCATTTAATTTACTCACATATATATATATATATATATATATATATATATGGAGTAGTTGTCGTGTGAACACTTATTATAATGTAAACATGAGGGCAACTATCAACCCTTGATAATTGACGCTTCAAATTCAATATATAAATTATGATTCAGATGCACAAATATATGAAGAAATACGCATATAACTAATATAGATAAACACTTAAAAATAACCATTAGATTTTCAAATCTAATGGATATAATTTAAATTGATTTATTCTATTAAGAATTATATATACATGAATCAATTATATATATATATATAAGGATCATTGTTTATAAACTTTAGTTTACCGGTTATATTCCTATGATATTTTTATTTATTTAAGGATAATAGTTTAATATGGTTATTTATATCTATATAGCAAGTGATCTATTATTACTTATTATAAAGTGATCTATTATTACTTATTATAAAAGAGGTTAATTGCTTAAAATACACAAACTTATGCATATTTTGTATTTGCACACGAATTTCCAATTTTTTACTTTGAATAAACAAATTTTACATTTATTGCAATTTTCTTATGATTGACATGGTTAACTTTGTGTGCACACAACGGGAACGGACAAAAGTTTGTGTTTTAATAGTCAATTAACCTATTTGTTTATGAAGACTTAATTATTTAAAATTATTCACACGGGCACTTTTAGCTACTACATCAACTTTGATTTGGTCAGATTGTTAAGTCGTGAGAAAATTGCAACAAATAAAATTTATGCATTTAAGGAAAGATTGAAAGTTATTGAGAAAAAAATAAAAAATAGGCAAAAATTGTGTAATTTGAGGTAATCAACCTTATAAAATGGTACCCTTACAAATTTGATAATATTCATCCGTGTTTTAATTCTAAGGATAGTTATATATATATATATATATATATATATATATATATATATATATATATATATATAGGGAGAGCTCAATAAAACTTTTCCTATGTGTTAACTAGGAACCGATCTGAACCCTTTATTTTTTTTCAATCGATGTATAAGATTAATTGATGATATGCAATAGGATTATGTATATTTGTTTAAATTCGACAGATTACGTATATCCACTTAACAAATTCCAAATTACATGGGATCTTGTTTTCTTCAAATTGATTGGATATGAATATCCATATTAACTCTAAAAAAAGAAGACAAAAACATATTAGAATTGATCGGATATGAATATCACATATTAGAATTATATAGGATTATATATTAATTATGGTGAGTAAGGATAATTAGATTTTGTTAATTTATAATTAAATTTATTAATTTTTAATTCAAAATTGGAATTTATTAATTTATAATTAATGTTTATTAATTCATAATTAGGGTTTATTAATTCAAAGTTATGGTTTATTAATTCACAATTAGGATTTATTGTTCAAAATTATGGTTTATTATTTTTAATTAGGGGTTATTAATTCAAAATTAGGGTTTATTATTCAAAATTAGGGTTTATTAATTTCAAATAGGGTTTATTAATTCACAATTAAGGTTTATTAATTCAAAAGTAGTATTTATTATTCAAAATTAGGTTTTATTATTCAAAATTAGGGTTTATTAATTCAAAATTAAGGTTTATTAAACTAATTAATTTTAAATAGAATTAATTTAATTAATTAGAATTAATGAGGACTAATTCAATGAACTATTATTTAGTGAGAAACGTAAACTGCTATGGATAGATTTTTTATTTATATCCGTTTAACTAATTCACTAAACTATTATCTATCATAAGTTTAATCAATGGTGTAAAATGGTTCCTAGTTAACACCTAAAGGTTGGTTTCTATTATAACCCTCCCCTATATATATATATATATATATAGTTTGGTTCAAATAAGAACCATTCTTATCCTAAAACTAAGAACCAAATGAATTAGTTATGAAAGTTGATGAATCCGTTGAGAAGTTAATGAATTCAAAATTGAATTTTTCACCGGTTCGAATCCCATGAGGCGAAAATTCTATTTTTGGATTGATAACTTTTCAGTGATTCATCAACTTTCACCGTAAATTCATCATTTTTGGTTCTCACATTCTCATGATAAAATGGTTCTCACGTTAACCTCCCTATATATATATATATATATATATATATATATATATATATGTGTGTGTGTGTGTGTGTGTGTTATCGGGGACGGAGCCACGTAGGGGCCTGGGGTCCATGGGCCCCCCAACTTTTTTTAAAACAAGCTATATATATTTGATATGTAGTGTAATATTCAAACCGTTTATTTAGCCTGATGGTTATGGGATTATGTGAATTCTGAGAGAACCAACCCAAGTTCGATTCCTATGGGGTAGCATTTCTTTTTTTTTTCTCTCTCTTTCCTTTTTTTTTCTCTCTCTCTCTTTCCTTCTTTACTTTTTTTTCTCTCTCTTTCCTTTTTTTTCTCTCTCTCTCTCTCTTTCCTTCTTTACTTTTTTTTCTCTTTCTCTTTTCTTTTTCTCTCTCTTTCCTTTTTTTTTTCTCTTTTCTTTTTTCTCTCTTCTTTCCTTCTTCTCTCTCTCTCTCTCTTTCCTTCTTTACTTTTTTTCTCTTTCTCGTTTCTTTTTTTCCCTTCTTTCTTTCTTTTCTTTCTCTCTCTTTCTTTCCTTCTTTTTTTTCCTTTCCTTATTTTTTTCTCTCTTATTTTTTTTTCTATCTATATTCTATTTCTTCTCTTTATTTTGGGATATTTTTCCCTTTTTTTCTTATATAATTTGTTTTATATTGATAAAATAAAATATGTATGTAAATAATAACACTATAAAATCTAAATTTTAAATAATTTTAAAATTAAATTTAATATTTTACTGAATTATTTATCTATTTTAAATATTTTAATACATTAATCATTTGATTTTAACAATTAACTTTAATCATTCTTTATCATATCAAATTTAACTTACACTTTTATCAACATTCTAATCTTTGAATCTTAAATTAATAAATTCAAAATTTACATCAAATTATCTTTACATTTTTCATTCAAATATTAAAAATTTTAAATTTTAATTTTAGCTTCGTTAATCTATATTATAACAAATTAACATTCAATTCAAGGTTGCTTAATCATAATATTAATAAAGTTATCAATTAGGATATTAAATTAACATAAATTTATTTAAATTAACATTTTAATATCTATTCAATAGTATTATATATTACAATATATTTTAAAATTTAACACTTTATGTTTTTTTATTTAATCTAAATCTTAATCTAATTTTAATTTAAATAATTTGTAATTGATTATATTAAATTATAAAATAACATTTAAAATTTAATTTAAAATGTTACAATAAATATGATATGATAAATAATTTTATAGATATATATTTGTAGTATATTTTTTATTTAAATTATTTAATTTTAATAATAACTTGTCTTTAAATCTTTATGTTCAATAAAACATATCTCAAATAATTTTTTAAAAAATCTGAATTTAACTTTTCAACAATTGTTAATCATGTTCAAATTCTTATAATAATCTTAATCTTTATTATTTCTTTTAAATTTTTTTAATTTTAATTTTTTTATATTTCAATAATATTATTTATAATTGATTTATTTTCTTTGTCAATAATTATTTT
The DNA here is from genome assembly GCA_036937905.1 of Salvia rosmarinus. Taxonomy (NCBI): domain Eukaryota; kingdom Viridiplantae; phylum Streptophyta; class Magnoliopsida; order Lamiales; family Lamiaceae; genus Salvia; species Salvia rosmarinus. The sequence goes on from CM072813.1 coordinate 26,208,903, forward strand.
ATTATATTACAAATTTAATTATTATTATATATTAAATTATTATTTAAAATTTATATTAATTCTCATAAATATTTTAAATTTTTTATTACATTTATTAAATAAATATTATCTTAAATTTATTAAACTTTTAATATTACTTAAATTAACTATTTAATTTTTCTATAAATTATTTCAATAATTTTTATATCTGTAATTTATTTTAGTTAATATACTTTATCAATAATATAGTTACAATTTCAGTTCATAATGATATACATATAAATAAATTAAAAGTTATAAATGTTTAATTTAAAATTATTAATATTTTATAATATAATTTATTTTTTTAAAATTATTATTTTTTATTTATTATTTTAATTTTAACTTGAATATTAAATTATATCTATTTAAACTTATTTTTTTAAATTAAATTCTTTTTAATAATTATATATCAAAACATTGTTTAAATTTATATTTAATTGATGAATAATATTATTGAAACAATTTTTTTCGCAATAAAGTTCAATGTTATTTAGCTTATTTAAATGGATCTATTTATAATTATTTTAAATATCTAAATGCGTAATTGGATACTTCAAAATAATTTAATAATTTTATTAAATCAATTACTGAATTTGAATCAATTTCTATGTTAAAAATATATATTTTATTCCAACCTATGAATTCAATTATTACTATTTCGTTTTTCTATATCTGATTGCAATTTTCATTTTGTCTAGATATCAAGTTAGTTTAATAAATTAATTAAATTTATTTATTTAATAATATATATAAATCATAAATTTTTATTTATGAAAATTACAATTCAATTAATTTATTAATTAGTTTTGAATTATTTTAATTTAATTCATAATTTCTTTAAATTCAGTCATTCTATGTTATAATTTACCTAATTCTTAATAAATGTTTCACATTGCACAATAAACCATTTCTCAAATAAATTTAATTCAAAATTAAATTCGTATAAGATCTTCGATATTATTGAAATTTCATTGTATTAATTTGAATCTTCAAATCATTTTAAATTAAATTTTAATTTATTAATATTTTAATTAATATTAATAATTTATTTAATAACTTATTTGTTATTCAATTAATAATAAATTAATTTGATATTTATTAAATTGATTTTTTATTTAATTAATTATTTTGAATCACATAATGATTTTTCGAAATTTTAAATTGAATATATCAAATCATGAAAATTTTTTTAAAATTATAATAATAATTAAATTTATTAATTTTAAAATTTTTTTAAATATTAATAACATTTTGATTTCAAAAAATAATATATATTCAATTATATAATTATAAAATAATTTCTTTATATAATTAATAATTTTCTTACACTATATATATTTTAATAATAAATTTGATTAATTGATTAAATAATTAGATTTAAATGGATTGAATTTCATAATTTGAAATCATTATATTCAATAATAATATTAAACAATTAAATTTTCATTTGAAAAAATTCAAATTATAATTAAACAATATTTATTCAATAAAATAATTTTAATATTTATAAAATTTATTTTAATATTTAAATATCTAATAAAATTCATTAATTCTTTACTAATTATTTATATATTCATAATATTTTAATATAATTTAAATTTGAATTAACTTTAATTTTAAATAATAATATTAATTATAAAATTGAAAATTTTAATACTTAATTAAATAAATCATTTTCAAAAATTTTAATTAATATACTTTTAAATTTTAAAATTAATGAAAATTTTCTGTAATTAAACTTTATTAAATTTTCTAATGTTTTACAAATTAAATTATTTAAATTTATTAAATATATTAATTTTAAAATTTAATTATTTCAATAATTAATATTTTCAATGATCATCAGACATATTAAATTTTAATAAATCTTGCAATTTGTTATTAATTTCGTATTTTAATAAATATTCTTTAAATTTTAATTTAATATTTAACTTTTAAAAATTTAACAAATTTTCAATTAAAATATATCTTTATAATTAAATTAGATATTAATTTTTAATATACTTTAGTTTATAAACCATAAATAACATTAAATTAACATTTTCATCTATATTAAAATTTAAACTTAAATTTGTTAATTTAAATTACTTTTCAAATTTTATTAAATCAATAATTTTCTTAAAATTAATTATTTATTTAATTCTAAATTTATAATAATTTTCAAAATTTAATTTAAAAGTAAATTAATTTAAAAATTTCTTCAATTTTAATATAATTAATTTAATATTATATTTTAAATCAAATTAATTATGCATATAAATTTTATATTAACAATCTATAATCTCTTTCAACAATATTCTTAATTCAATTTACAATCAAAATTTACAATTTATAAATTTTTATAAGTTAATTTCAAAATTCTTTTATCGTTTATTATTATAATTAAATAATTTTAATTTTAAATCATTTAATGCAAATTTTTTTAATATAATTATAAATTATTTAATTTATTCAATATTATATAATTTATAAAATATATTAAATGTTCGAATTTAAATTACATTAACTCAAATTTAATTTGTATATTTACAATAATTTTTAATTTAATTCAACTTTCAACATTTAATTAATACTACATTCACCATTTTAATTTAAAATCTCAAATTCAATTAAACACTTATATTTGACTTTAACAGAATTAAAATATAAATTATTAATTCGTTTACCAATAATCATATTAAAAAAATATATTTAAATGTATTCTTATTAATTCAATATCAAATGTATAATTAAATAACTTAAATATTCAAATTAATAAAAGTAATTATCTAAATTTGTAATTTAATCACTAAAACTTTAATAAATTATTTTATTAAATAATCTAATTTTAATATTATCAATCTTTAATAATTAATTATATCTATAACCATAATATTTACATATCTTAATTCTTTCAAAATTTACTAATTAAATTTTTAAAATAATATTATAATTGACTATCAAATATTAATTTGATTATAATTTAAAATTATCAATATATTTAAAGCTATATTTATAATTCATTTTTAATATATTTTTGATTTTAACTAATGACTTAAAATTATAATTTATTTAAACTATATGTAATTTAACATTTTACTTAAATTAATATATAATTAAGATATACTATCTAATAGTTTAATTTTCATCTAAATATTTTAATTTTTTCTAATTATTCATTTATAATACATTTTTTTCTTTAAAATTTTTTATTCTTTAAAATTTATATATTTTTATTTTAATTATAATTATAAATAAAATTATAATAAATTTTATTAATACATATTTTAAATTTTTAATTTAAATCTATTTTTACTTTATTATAATTTTATTTAATTTAAATTAATTAATATAGTTAATTAACTTTTTTTAAATTAAAATTTTTACTATAAATATAATTAATTTTCTAATTATAAAAATTGAATGTCATTTTGTGATTAAATAGTATACTAATGTCACTCAATTTTTTATTCATAATTTCTTCATGCTGAAATTTAATTTAAATTTATATTAATTTTTATAATTAATTATAAATATCTTTGTTATTTAATTACTAAATATGATAAAGTAACATTTATTAATTAAAATTTATATTTCTAAATTAATTTTTAATTTTTATATTTAAAATTCATCTTTTTTCTTATCTATTCATTAAATTATTAATTAATTTTTTTTAGATAAATTAAATTATGATTTTACTGTAATTAAATATTATCAAAATGATATCATTATTAATAATTGTAAATATTGTTTAAAATATTAATTAAATATTAAATTAAATTTGACTTTTAATTTTTTATAATGAATTATAAATTTTTATGTGTATTAAACTTAGATGAATACAGTACAAATAATTCTATTATTCATGAAAATTTGTCATTAACATGATTGCGATTTAAATATTCTTCTATCTTATATGTTCATATTTATCAAATCTAATTTTAACAATCTTCATAATAATTTTATCGTTATATAATTATAAATATACTTAAGTGTATTTTTTAAAATTGTAAATACAATAATCATATTAAAACATTTAAATTTATTTTTCAAAATTTATTTTTAAATTATTCAATGATTTACATTTCATATTATTAATTTTCTTATAGATTTTGATATTATCTGTCAAATAAAATTCCTATCTACGAATTAACTGTTCAATTACGGTATTAATTCAATTCGATTTATCAAAATTAACAATTTTTAATCAATAACATTTTCAAAATTATTTATTTTTTTTAATTTTTAAATAAATTATTAAAAATTATTAAATTTTTAAATTAATTTTGATTAAATTATTATTTTATCAATTTTCAAAAATTAATTAATTTTCACAAATATTTATTTAATTAAATACATTAAATCTTTATAAAATTAAATTATTTTCAAAATTATTTTTAATATTTGATTTTTAATAAAAATTTTTAGATTAAAATATATTTATTTAAAAAAATTATTTATTTAAATTTTATTTTAATAAATTATAATTTATAAATAATTCAATTATTTTGAATAAATTTAATATTATTTCAAAATATTTTTTAAATATTTAATGAAAATTATCAATATATTTTTAAATCTATATTCACCTTGTAAATTATTTAAATATTTATTTTTTTTAATTTTTAAATTTAATTAAAAATTTATAATTTAATATAATTTCAAATTTAATTAAATATCTTAAATTTTATTAATTAAATTTTAATAAATTTCAATAATTTTATATTAAATATTAATATTTAAATTTAATCTTAATCAATATTTAATATTCATAAATTAATTCTAAATTATTTTTAAATTCATCAAATATATTAAACTAATTTAATTAATAAATTTATTTATTTAATTTTATTTATAAAATTAATTTATATTAATTATTATTTAAATTAATATTCATAAAATTAAAAATTCATATTATTATATATAATAATTTAAATTTAATATAATTAATATATTCATTTATAAAATTTAACTATTATATAATTAAATTTTAAATTTTAAATACATAATTTTAATTAAAATTTTAATTAATTAAATAATTTATTAATCAAATATTTCAATTTAATTAAATATATTTATTACATTATTAAAATAATATATTTAATTTTTCAATTATATTTATTAAATATTCATTCTTCAATTTTTATATAATAATTTTAATCTTATTATAATTCAATTAATTACTATACAATTATATCATATTATTATAACTTTTATATTACTAAATAAGATCAATTTAATTATAAATTATTGTCAATTAATTTAAATATAATATCATCAAATATCATTAATTAAATTATCAATTTAATCATTATAATTGTACATATCAATAATTAAATATATTCATGTTAAATTATCAAAATTTATTCAATTTATATTTATAAAATATATTTAATCAAACATAATATCGATATAAATTCATATAACAACATATAACTATTAATTCAATTTAATTATTAATTATTACTATTATATCATTATTCAATACATTACTTACATAATTAATTAATCATCTAATTTCTACATTTCATAATATTACATCATTTGATTATCAACATATTAATCATTTAATCATAATTTAATTTTATAATAATATTAATTTAACTAATTTAATATCAATAAATATTTCTAATTATACAATCTCAATTATAATTAATCATAAATCAGTTAATAAATAATCTAATATAAGATATATCATACAATTAATCATTTAATAATTTACTTCTAAATTTCATATAATAATCATAATATTATACTTCATACAATTCAAATCTAATTATATACATAATACTTTAATATATAATATTAATCATAATCATTACTATTATACATTATTAATCATCAGTATCAGATCTATACTATCATATAACAATATCATAAATATATCAAATCAATCATACAACTTACACACAATCAAATTATAACATACTTCTATTACACATTTACACATTCAATCACTCATACACTTACAACCTCAATCAACACATCAACTCATACAATTACTAATCATCAACATACCTTAAATCAAATAAAACCTAAATACTCAAAATCAATTAATACTGCACCTCAAAATCAGAAAAATAAAAAATTCAACATTATTACCAAATAGTCATATACAATTAACAAAAGCATAAATCAATACATACAATGCTATCATTACATACATACACTAAATTGACATTATTAAGTAAAACTTTCCACCTTTAGAAGAACTCAAAATAATGTACATATATGTTGTACTATTCCAAAAATAAACGACTTTAGCACAATAACGTGCCATATCACTAAGAGTTAAATTAAGACTATGACAAGCACATGACATGTAAAATGCTCTCGATTAATTTCAAGCAATATCTTTTGAACTCCTCGGTGTTTTCCTTTCATATTAGAACCATTATCTTAACCTTGACCTCTAACATCTTCAATATTAAGATGAAACAATTTTAACATATTTTTAATTCATTAAAAAGTCCTAAACCAGCTGTATCATCCACTTTCAAAAATTCTAAAAAATATTCTTCGTATTATCAAAGTCATTTGTTCTTGGTGACTTATATCTCGTGTACAATCAAGAATTATTGAAAAATATTTTGCTTCCTTAATCTTCTTAATTATAATACTTCTAACATTATTTTCCAAGAGATAAATCAAATCATTTTGAATTTTATGACCGAGACAGTGATAACGAATTTCATTATTTTGTATACATATAGTATGATCTTGCCTCGCAACATCAAGTTCTCCAACCTTTCGATCAATCCCAAAAAATTACCATTGTTATCTTCATAAAGTTTTTCATTAGATCCACGAAAAGCCAAACAAGGTTTAAAAAGATATTTTATAGTTGCTATTATTCTAGTTAAAACTTATCTCTAACGATCTTTTTTTAGAGATTTCTTATAATACCTCGCGTCGATAAATATGTTATATCGAATTATTAACTTTTAACGACCTCAATGAATTCGTGTTTTATTATATCAAGTAATTGATTTACCACGTGCTCAACGAACGAGGATCGAAATCAAATTAAAAACATTAACAAAAGTCGAGAATTAATACAGAAACATGTCGAGCCAGATATATTGTATCGCGATATCTATAGCATCACGCATTTCAGGAATCACATCAACCCTTTTTGCTTTTCAACCACATTTTTACAACTCTTACAATCAATGTCACATCATGACTCACCTTTTTGCAACCCTTCCAACAATCTTACATCCTACCCTATTACCTAACCACTAGCTTGTACCTTTGGAAGATCAACCAAACAACAAAATGAGTAACAACACATCAAAATCTCTTTCACTCTCTCGCTACCCCAAAATCAGAAAAATAAAAGGAAAGAAGTTACATTTCACAATTTGAGGGCATTCATTAAAGCAAGAAAACCCAACAACAACCAAAGTACAACTCATTCATCTAATTACCAAGGTATGCTCTTATTCATTCTACTTCAATTACATAAAAGCTATAAATATCAATTGTAAAGCATAGTTCACATAAATAGCACTTCATCTAGGAATTCTTGCTATTTTAAACCAACAAAACCTAAGTGTTCAAATAGGAGATAGTAGATAAACAGGAACTAGCTACGTGGAAATCACTGCTACCTCCATACATAAATTAACTCTAATACAAGATCAGTCGATGCACAAATTCGAGAGCTTACAAAACAACTCTTAGCAAATATAGAAACTCTTAACAATTGGACTTAAATCTATTTATTTTTGGGAGAGGGATGAACCGAGACACTTGGGGCTCGGTCATTAGTTGTGAAAATCAGTGACACGGCTACAACGACGGTGGGATGCTGCTCTTCAAGCGTCCAAGGGCGTCGATGGCAATGCTCTCGTCGACTCCTAACGATGGCACCTGTGGAAGAATGGAAGAATGTAAATAATAACACTATGTGAATTAATTATTAGTTAAACATATGTGCTCTCTATAAATATTTAATATTTAATAACTAAATCGATTGTAGTCTAATGAGTTATGATTTTTATCTCTCATTTAAGAGATCTTGGTTCGATTCCTCTTAGTTACATATTTTTTTTTTCTATACTTATTTTCTTTTATTTCCTTTTCTTTCTTTTCTTTCCTTTATCTTTTCCTATAATTTATTTTATGTTGATAAAATGCTATTTCTTTTCATTTTCTATAATTTATTTTATATTGATAAAATAAAAGATATATGCAAATAATAAAGTTTTATATGTAAATTAATATTACCAATCAAATTTCTAAAAGATTATAATAAACTCATTATATTATTAAATTATTATTATTTTATAATTTTATTTTATTATCTTTTAAAATTATAATTAATTGGGCCCTCCAGAAAAAAATTCCTGGCTTCGTCACTGTGTGTTATTATAAAAACCTTTGTTATCCTACAAAGGTGAGAAAATGCATTCTCCTTAAAAATTTCTACACCAAACAAAAATATTTGAATTTTCATTCTTCATGAGATTCGAACTCGGGTGATGCACAATGCACTCATCCAGTAAAGTGATGCATCACCGTAGATCTTCGCGATCTAATAGCTGAAAACGATTCTCATGTTCTCACTTTAAATAAGATTTTTATCTGAACTTACTTTTATATATATATATATATATATATATATATGTATGTGTGCATGTGTATGTGTGTGTTATATTTGATATAAGATAAGAATAAACTTTTTAATATAAAAATTATGATAAGATTTAATTATTTTTACATATATATTTATTATTATTTAAAAATTCAATATTTTTATGCGCTTTACACTCACCATATATTCTGATAGTATATTTTCCTTACATTTATTACAATATATATATATTATTAAATACATGGATTATTTGTGTTGCACACACCAATTCAGCTAGTGTCATAAATAAGCACGTAACCTGCAGATGTACATTATTGCAGCACGAAATGGAACACTAGCGAATATATTTTATTGAAAGAAAGGAAACTAACATTTTGGGCATGCAATAAGCAGGCCTTTCCAAGAGACTCCCAGCTAGCCATGGACATGTCGACCGCAATTCTAACACTGTCGGAGAATGGCGAACTCATAAACATACATAACAAGTGGCTCAACAAACGAGCATGCAGTCTGCAGTACTCCGTGGATTCCGAGCAACTTCAGCTCAAGAGCTTTTGGCCTCTTTTCTCATCTGCGGCATTGCATGCTTTCTTGCGTTGCTCCTCTACTTCTGCTCTATTGCGCTCAAGTACAACCAACACCACCAGCCGTCCGCCGCCACCAGTTCGCGCTCCGTCAGAATTCAAAGGTTCTTGTCGTTCATAGACATGAAGGAAGAGGAGCCAAGAACCAAGTGGAAGAGAAAGCATTTGGAAATGCGTGCTGTGACAGTTAAGAAATAGTATAATAATGCACCACAACAACAACTTCTTCCATTATCAGCTACGGTCATCTACCGGGTTACTTGTACATTAATTTATATAATGATCCGACATTTGAAGATGCAATGGGAGATGCTACACAATTGTCTCCTTGCTCAAGATCGCCGCACATTCAATACTACATAAAATAAACCTGAATAAAGATTGATTAATAAATAGGTACTTCCAGGGCATGTCCTGACAAAAATGAGTCCTGTGTAGGGTGAACAAAAATCCTAAAACCGAATATCCGATCCAAACCAAATCGAAATTTCAAATTCGGTTCGGATTTTTCGTATTTTGGATCTTATCGGATAGAAATTTTCAAAATTTCGGATTTTCGGATCGAATTGAATTTTTTAAATCCGAAAATCAGAATTATATATAATTTATATATAAAAATAATATTTTATTTTTAAATTTATTATAAATATATATAAGAATTAACATAAATTGGTTTCGGATTTTCGATTTTTCCATAATTTCGGATTTTTCGGTTCGATTCGGATTTTTATATAAAATATTGGATTTTCGGATTCGGATATTCGGTTCGAGTGGAATTTTTTCTCTCACAAAATTCGAATTTTCGAATCGGTTCGGATCAGGCAAAAATCCGAACCGAAATTCGAATGCTCACCCCTAGTCCCAGGGCGAAACAATAAAAATGAGCCATTTGTCAACAATTCAAAAGACACAATATATTATTCAAAAAATATTTATTATTCATAAAAATGACTTCTTCTAGCATTTTTACTTGTAAAGTCGTTTACAATATCATTTATTTCAAAAAAAATTCTAAGATTATGTTTTTCAATATACAAAATGGCTAGACCATTCAATCTTTCTTGCGACATAGACGATCTCAAATATGTTTTCAACAACCTTAACTTTGAGAAAGTCTTCTCAATCAATGCTACAGTAACATACATAGTTAACAAGTAACTATAATCAATTGCAATATTTGGATAACAGTCTGCACGTTTCACAAATTCAAGAATTTTAATAGCTGACATGATCTCATTTGACAAAGTCATTTGTAATATTTTTAATCCATAAATTAATTCATATAAGAAAACATAGATGAATTATCATGTGTAAGAGTGAATATTTTATTAATTCATCATAAGTAAATGATGTTAGAATATTCGAATCAAACAAAAAACCAAATATATTTTCAAATGATTTCATTTGTTCAAATCTACATTTTAAAGAAGTAATTTCCATGTCCACAACAACTACAAAGTACTCAATTCTAAATGACTCTTCAGGTGATAATGTAACTTCATCACTTCCTCCCTCATCAATTTTTTTTATAGTACTACGACGTTTTGTTGGAAATATTGATTCTATATTCATATTAGATGCAAGACTTTTTGCAATAGTAACACTTGTATCAAAACCATCATTTCTATACTTTTCAAAAAATGAAATTAGACCTTCTAATTGTTTCTTGATAGAATCAATGCACATAGATTTTGATTGTAAATTCTTACTCACCATATTTATAGCAAATAAAATATCATGCCAAATTATCATACCAAGTAAAAGTTCAAAACTTTCTATTGATATAGCCAAACTTTTGGCTTCACTTTTAATTTTGTATCATCACAATTATTACCTAATTCAAGTAAAGCATCCTCAATTCAACAGATTGAAATCTAATTGCTTGAACACTTTTAATATGATTTTTCAGACGTGTATTCGATAAAGATTTCACAGTTAATCCTTTGACATTATTAAGTAAAACTTTCCACCTTTTAGAAGAACTCAAAATAATGTACATATATGTTGTACTATTCCAAAAATAAACGACTTTAGCACAATAACGTGCCATATCACTAAGAGTTAAATTAAGACTATGACAAGCACATGACATGTAAAATGCTCTCAGATTAATTTCAAGCAATATCTTTTGAACTCCTCGGTGTTTTCCTTTCATATTAGAACCATTATCTTAACCTTGACCTCTAACATCTTCAATATTAAGATGAAACAATTTTAACATATTTTTAATTCATTAAAAAGTCCTAAACCAGCTGTATCATCCACTTTCAAAAATTCTAAAAAATATTCTTCGTATTATCAAAGTCATTTGTTCTTGGTGACTTATATCTCGTGTACAATCAAGAATTATTGAAAAATATTTTGCTTCCTTAATCTTCTTAATTATAATACTTCTAACATTATTTTCCAAGAGATAAATCAAATCATTTTGAATTTTATGACCGAGACAGTGATAACGAATTTCATTATTTTGTATACATATAGTATGATCTTGCCTCGCAACATCAAGTTCTCCAACCTTTCGATCAATCCCAAAAAATTACCATTGTTATCTTCATAAAGTTTTTCATTAGATCCACGAAAAGCCAAACAAGGTTTAAAAAGATATTTTATAGTTGCTATTATTCTAGTTAAAACTTATCTCTAACGATCTTTTTTTAGAGATTTCTTATAATACCTCGCGTCGATAAATATGTTATATCAATTATTAACTTTAACGACCTCAATGAATTCGTGTTTTATTATATCAAGTAATTGATTTACCACGTGCTCAACGAACGAGGATCGAAATCAAATTAAAACATTAACAAAAGTCGAGAATTAATACTGAAACATGTCGAGCGGATATATTGTATCGCGATATCTATAGCATCACGCATTTCGGAATCACATCAACCCTTTTGCTTTTCAACCACATTTTTACAACTCTTACAATCAATGTCACATCATGACTCACCTTTTTGCAACCCTTCCAACAATCTTACATCCTACCCTATTACCTAACCACTAGCTTGTACCTTTGGAAGATCAACCAAACAACAAAATGAGTAACAACACATCAAAATCTCTTTCACTCTCTCGGCTACCCCAAAATCAGAAAAATAAAAAGGAAAGAAGTTACATTTCACAATTTGAGGGCATTCATTAAAGCAAGAAAACCCAACAACAACCAAAGTACAACTCATTCATCTAATTACCAAGGTATGCTCTTATTCATTCTACTTCAATTACATAAAAGCTATAAATATCAATTGTAAAGCATAGTTCACATAAATAGCACTTCATCTAGGAATTCTTGCTATTTTAAACCAACAAAACCTAAGTGTTCGAAATAGGAGATAGTAGATAAAACAGGAACTAGCTACGTGGAAATCACTGCTACCTCCATACATAAATTAACTCTAATACAAGATCAGTCGATGCACAAATTCGAGAGCTTACAAAACAACTCTTAGCAAATATAGAAACTCTTAACAATTGGACTTAAATCTATTTATTTTTGGGAGAGGGATGAACCGAGACACTTGGGGCTCGGTCATTAGTTGTGAAAATCAGTGACACGGCTACAACGACGGTGGGATGCTGCTCTTCTGCGTCCAAGGGCGTCGATGGCAATGCTCTCGTCGACTCCTAACGATGGCACCTGTGGAAGAATGGAAGAATGTAAATAATAACACTATGTGAATTAATTATTAGTTAAACATATGTGCTCTCTATAAATATTTAATATTTAATAACTAAATCGATTGTAGTCTAATGAGTTATGATTTTTATCTCTCATTTAAGAGATCTTGGTTCGATTCCTCTTAGTTACATATTTTTTTTTTCTATACTTATTTTCTTTTATTTCCTTTTTCTTTCTTTTTCTTTCCTTTATCTTTTTCCTATAATTTATTTTATGTTGATAAAATGCTATTTCTTTTCATTTTCTATAATTTATTTTATATTGATAAAATAAAAGATATATGCAAATAATAAAGTTTTATATGTAAATTAATATTACCAATCAAATTTCTAAAAGATTATAATAAACTCATTATATTATTAAATTATTATTATTTTATAATTTTATTTTATTATCTTTTAAAATTATAATTAATTGGCCCTCCAAAAAATTCTGGCTTCACATCACTGTGTTATTATAAAACCTTTGTTATCCTACAAAGGTGAGAAATGCATTCTCCTTAAAATTTCTACACCAAACAAAAATATTTGAATTTTCATTCTTCATGAGATTCGAACTCGGGTGATGCACAATGCACTCATCCAAGAAAGTGATGCATCACCGTAGATCTTCGCGATCTAATAGCTGAAAACGATTCTCATGTTCTCACTTTAAATAAGATTTTTATCTGAACTTACTTTTATATATATATATATATATATATATATATATGTATGTGTGCATGTGTATGTGTGTGTTATATTTGATATAAGATAAGAATAAACTTTTTAATATAAAAATTATGATAAGATTTAATTATTTTTACATATATATTTATTATTATTTAAAAATTCAATATTTTTATGCGCTTTACACTCACCATATATTCTGATAGTATATTTTCCTTACATTTATTACAATATATATATATTATTAAATACATGGATTATTTGTGTTGCACACACCAATTCAGCTAGTGTCATAAATAAGCACGTAACCTGCAGATGTACATTATTGCAGCACGAAATGGAACACTAGCGAATATATTTTATTGAAAGAAAGGAAACTAACATTTTGGGCATGCAATAAGCAGGCCTTTCCAAGAGACTCCCAGCTAGCCATGGACATGTCGACCGCAATTCTAACACTGTCGGAGAATGGCGAACTCATAAACATACATAACAAGTGGCTCAACAAACGAGCATGCAGTCTGCAGTACTCCGTGGATTCCGAGCAACTTCAGCTCAAGAGCTTTTGGCCTCTTTTTCTCATCTGCGGCATTGCATGCTTTCTTGCGTTGCTCCTCTACTTCTGCTCTATTGCGCTCAAGTACAACCAACACCACCAGCCGTCCGCCGCCACCAGTTCGCGCTCCGTCAGAATTCAAAGGTTCTTGTCGTTCATAGACATGAAGGAAGAGGAGCCAAGAACCAAGTGGAAGAAAAGCATTTGGAAATGCGTGCTGTGACAGTTAAGAAATAGTATAATAATGCACCACAACAACAACTTCTTCCATTATCAGCTACGGTCATCTACCGGGTTACTTGTACATTAATTTATATAATGATCCGACATTTGAAGATGCAATGGGAGATGCTACACAATTGTCTCCTTGCTCAAGATCGCCGCACATTCAATACTACATAAAATAAACCTGAATAAAGATTGATTAATAAATAGGTACTTCCAGGGCATGTCCCGACAAAATGAGTCCTGTGTAGGGTGAACAAAAATCCTAAAACCGAATATCCGATCCAAACCAAATCGAAATTTCAAATTCGGTTCGGATTTTTCGTATTTTGGATCTTATCGGATTGAAATTTTCAAAATTTGGATTTTCGGATCGAATTGAATTTTTTAAATCCGAAAATCAGAATTATATATAATTTATATATAAAAATAATATTTTATTTTTAAATTTATTATAAATATATATAAGAATTAACATAAATTGGTTTCGGATTTTCGATTTTTCCATAATTTCGGATTTTTCGGTTCAGTTCGGATTTTTATATAAAATATTCGGATTTTCGGATTTCGGATATTCGGTTCGGAGTGGAATTTTTTCTCTCACAAAATTCGAATTTTCGAATCGGTTCGGATCAGGCAAAAATCCGAACCGAAATTCGAATGCTCACCCCTAGTCCCAGGGCGAAACAATAAAAATGAGCCATTTGTCAACAATTCAAAAGACACAATATATTATTCAAAAAATATTTATTATTCATAAAATGACTTCTTCTAGCATTTTACTTGTAAAGTCGTTTACAATATCATTTATTTCAAAAAATTCTAAGATTATGTTTTCAATATACAAAATGGCTAGACCATTCAATCTTTCTTGCGACATAGACGATCTCAAATATGTTTTCAACAACCTTAACTTTGAGAAAGTCTTCTCAATCAATGCTACAGTAACATACATAGTTAACAAGTAACTATAATCAATTGCAATATTTGGATAACATCACAGACGTTTCACAAATTCAAGAATTTTAATAGTGACATGATCTCATTTGACAAAGTCATTTGTAATATTTTTAATCCATAAATTAATTCATATAAGAAAACATAGATGAATTATCATGTGTAAGAGTGAATATTTTATTAATTCATCATAAGTAAATGATGTTAGAATATTCGAATCAAACAAAAAACCAAATATATTTTCAAATGATTTCATTTGTTCAAATCTACATTTTAAAGAAGTAATTTCCATGTCCACAACAACTACAAAGTACTCAATTCTAAATGACTCTTCAGGTGATAATGTAACTTCATCACTTCCTCCCTCATCAATTTTTTTTTATAGTACTACGACGTTTTGTTGGAAATATTGATTCTATATTCATATTAGATGCAAGACTTTTTGCAATAGTAACACTTGTATCAAAACCATCATTTCTATACTTTTCAAAAAATGAAATTAGACCTTCTAATTGTTTCTTGATAGAATCAATGCACATAGATTTTGATTGTAAATTCTTACTCACCATATTTATAGCAAATAAAATATCATGCCAAATTATCATACCAAGTAAAAGTTCAAAACTTTCTATTGATATAGCCAAACTTTTGGCTTCACTTTTTAATTTTGTATCATCACAATTATTACCTAATTCAAGTAAAGCATCCCTCAATTCAACAGATTGAAATCTAATTGCTTGAACACTTTTAATATGATTTTTCGACGTGTATTCGATAAAGATTTCACAGTTAATCCTTTGACATTATTAAGTAAAACTTTCCACCTTTTAGAAGAACTCAAAAATAATGTACATATATGTTGTACTATTCCAAAAAAATAAACGACTTTAGCACAATAACGTGCCATATCACTAAGAGTTAAATTAAGACTATGACAAGCACATGACATGTAAAATGCTCTCGATTAATTTCAAGCAATATCTTTTGAACTCCTCGGTGTTTTCCTTTCATATTAGAACCATTATCTTAACCTTGACCTCTAACATCTTCAATATTAAGATGAAACAATTTTAACATATTTTAATTCATTAAAAGTCCTAAACCAATTGTATCATCCACTTTCAAAATTCTAAAAATATTCTTCAGATTATCAAAGTCATTTGTTCTTGGTGACTTATATCTCGTGTACAATCAAGAATTATTGAAAATATTTTGCTTCCTTAATCTTCTTAATTATAATACTTCTAACATTATTTTCCAAGAGATAAATCAAATCATTTTGAATTTTATGACCGAGACAGTGATAACAATTTCATTATTTTGTATACATATAGTATGATCTTGCCTCGCAACATCAAGTTCTCCAACCTTCGATCAATCCCAAAAATTACCATTGTTATCTTCATAAAGTTTTCATTAGATCCACGAAAAGCCAAACAAGGTTTAAAAGATATTTTATAGTTGCTATTATTCTAGTTAAAACTTATCTCTAACGATCTTTTTTTAGAGATTTCTTATAATACCTCGCGTCGATAAATATGTTATATCGAATTATTAACTTTTAACGACCTCAATGAATTCGTGTTTTATTATATCAAGTAATTGATTTACCACGTGCTCAACGAACGAGGATCGAAATCAAATTAAAAACATTAACAAAAGTCGAGAATTAATACAGAAACATGTCGAGCCAGATATATTGTATCGCGATATCTATAGCATCACGCATTTCGTGAATCACATCAACCCTTTTGCTTTTCAACCACATTTTACAACTCTTACAATCAATGTCACATCATGACTCACCTTTTTGCAACCCTTCCAACAATCTTACATCCTACCCTATTACCTAACCACTAGCTTGTACCTTTGGAAGATCAACCAAACAACAAAATGAGTAACAACACATCAAAATCTCTTTCACTCTCTCGGCTACCCCAAAATCAGAAAATAAAAAGGAAAGAAGTTACATTTCACAATTTGAGGGCATTCATTAAAGCAAGAAAACCCAACAACAACCAAAGTACAACTCATTCATCTAATTACCAAGGTATGCTCTTATTCATTCTACTTCAATTACATAAAAGCTATAAATATCAATTGTAAAGCATAGTTCACATAAATAGCACTTCATCTAGGAATTCTTGCTATTTTAAACCAACAAAACCTAAGTGTTCGAAATAGGAGATAGTAGATAAAACAGGAACTAGCTACGTGGAAATCACTGCTACCTCCATACATAAATTAACTCTAATACAAGATCAGTCGATGCACAAATTCGAGAGCTTACAAAACAACTCTTAGCAAATATAGAAACTCTTAACAATTGGACTTAAATCTATTTATTTTTGGGAGAGGGATGAACCGAGACACTTGGGGCTCGGTCATTAGTTGTGAAAATCAGTGACACGGCTACAACGACGGTGGGATGCTGCTCTTCTGCGTCCAAGGGCGTCGATGGCAATGCTCTCGTCGACTCCTAACGATGGCACCTGTGGAAGAATGGAAGAATGTAAATAATAACACTATGTGAATTAATTATTAGTTAAACATATGTGCTCTATAAATATTTAATATTTAATAACTAAATCGATTGTAGTCTAATGAGTTATGATTTTTATCTCTCATTTAAGAGATCTTGGTTCGATTCCTCTTAGTTACATATTTTTTTTTTCTATACTTATTTTCTTTTATTTCCTTTTCTTTCTTTTCTTTCCTTTATCTTTTCCTATAATTTATTTTATGTTGATAAAATGCTATTTCTTTTCATTTTCTATAATTTATTTTATATTGATAAAATAAAAGATATATGCAAATAATAAAGTTTTATATGTAAATTAATATTACCAATCAAATTTCTAAAAGATTATAATAAACTCATTATATTATTAAATTATTATTATTTTATAATTTTATTTTATTATCTTTTAAAATTATAATTAATTGGGCCTCCGGAAAAAATTCACGGCTTCACACGTGTGTTATTATAAAACCTTTGTTATCCTACAAAGGTGAGAAAATGCATTCTCCTTAAAATTTCTACACCAAACAAAAATATTTGAATTTTCATTCTTCATGAGATTCGAACTCGGGTGATGCACAATGCACTCATCCAAGAAAGTGATGCATCACCGTAGATCTTCGCGATCTAATAGCTGAAAACGATTCTCATGTTCTCACTTTAAATAAGATTTTATCTGAACTTACTTTTATATATATATATATATATATATATATATATGTGTGCATGTGTGTGTGTGTTATATTTGATATAAGATAAGAATAAACTTTTAATATAAAAATTATGATAAGATTTAATTATTTTTACATATATATTTATTATTATTTAAAAATTCAATATTTTTATGCGCTTTACACTCACCATATATTCTGATAGTATATTTTCCTTACATTTATTACAATATATATATATTATTAAATACATGGATTATTTGTGTTGCACACACCAATTCAGCTAGTGTCATAAATAAGCACGTAACCTGCAGATGTACATTATTGCAGCACGAAATGGAACACTAGCGAATATATTTTATTGAAAGAAAGGAAACTAACATTTTGGGCATGCAATAAGCAGGCCTTTCCAAGAGACTCCCAGCTAGCCATGGACATGTCGACCGCAATTCTAACACTGTCGGAGAATGGCGAACTCATAAACATACATAACAAGTGGCTCAACAAACGAGCATGCAGTCTGCAGTACTCCGTGGATTCCGAGCAACTTCAGCTCAAGAGCTTTTGGCCTCTTTTTCTCATCTGCGGCATTGCATGCTTTCTTGCGTTGCTCCTCTACTTCTGCTCTATTGCGCTCAAGTACAACCAACACCACCAGCCGTCCGCCGCCACCAGTTCGCGCTCCGTCAGAATTCAAAGGTTCTTGTCGTTCATAGACATGAAGGAAGAGGAGCCAAGAACCAAGTGGAAGAGAAAGCATTTGGAAATGCGTGCTGTGACAGTTAAGAAATAGTATAATAATGCACCACAACAACAACTTCTTCCATTATCAGCTACGGTCATCTACCGGGTTACTTGTACATTAATTTATATAATGATCCGACATTTGAAGATGCAATGGGAGATGCTACACAATTGTCTCCTTGCTCAAGATCGCCGCACATTCAATACTACATAAAATAAACCTGAATAAAGATTGATTAATAAATAGGTACTTCCAGGGCATGTCCTGACAAAAATGAGTCCCAGGTAGGGGTGAACAAAAAATCCTAAAACCGAATATCCGATCCAAACCAAATCGAAATTTCAAATTCGGTTCGGATTTTTCGTATTTTTGGATCTTATCGGATTGAAATTTTTCAAAATTTCGGATTTTCGGATCGAATTGAATTTTTTAAATCCGAAAATCAGAATTATATATAATTTATATATAAAAATAATATTTTATTTTTAAATTTATTATAAATATATATAAGAATTAACATAAATTGGTTTCGGATTTTCGATTTTTCCATAATTTCGGATTTTTCGGTTCAGTTCGGATTTTTATATAAAATATTCGGATTTTCGGATTTCGGATATTCGGTTCGGAGTGGAATTTTTTCTCTCACAAAATTCGAATTTTCGAATCGGTTCGGATCAGGCAAAAATCCGAACCGAAATTCGAATGCTCACCCCTAGTCCCAGGGCGAAACAATAAAAATGAGCCATTTGTCAACAATTCAAAAGACACAATATATTATTCAAAAAATATTTATTATTCATAAAAATGACTTCTTCTAGCATTTTTACTTGTAAAGTCGTTTACAATATCATTTATTTCAAAAAAAATTCTAAGATTATGTTTTTCAATATACAAAATGGCTAGACCATTCAATCTTTCTTGCGACATAGACGATCTCAAATATGTTTTCAACAACCTTAACTTTGAGAAAGTCTTCTCAATCAATGCTACAGTAACATACATAGTTAACAAGTAACTATAATCAATTGCAATATTTGGATAACAGTCTGCACGTTTCACAAATTCAAGAATTTTAATAGCTGACATGATCTCATTTGACAAAGTCATTTGTAATATTTTTAATCCATAAATTAATTCATATAAGAAAACATAGATGAATTATCATGTGTAAGAGTGAATATTTTATTAATTCATCATAAGTAAATGATGTTAGAATATTCGAATCAAACAAAAAACCAAATATATTTTCAAATGATTTCATTTGTTCAAATCTACATTTTAAAGAAGTAATTTCCATGTCCACAACAACTACAAAGTACTCAATTCTAAATGACTCTTCAGGTGATAATGTAACTTCATCACTTCCTCCCTCATCAATTTTTTTTTATAGTACTACGACGTTTTGTTGGAAATATTGATTCTATATTCATATTAGATGCAAGACTTTTTGCAATAGTAACACTTGTATCAAAACCATCATTTCTATACTTTTCAAAAAATGAAATTAGACCTTCTAATTGTTTCTTGATAGAATCAATGCACATAGATTTTGATTGTAAATTCTTACTCACCATATTTATAGCAAATAAAATATCATGCCAAATTATCATACCAAGTAAAAGTTCAAAACTTTCTATTGATATAGCCAAACTTTTGGCTTCACTTTTTAATTTTGTATCATCACAATTATTACCTAATTCAAGTAAAGCATCCCTCAATTCAACAGATTGAAATCTAATTGCTTGAACACTTTTAATATGATTTTTCAGACGTGTATTCGATAAAGATTTCACAGTTAATCCTTTGACATTATTAAGTAAAACTTTCCACCTTTTAGAAGAACTCAAAAATAATGTACATATATGTTGTACTATTCCAAAAAAATAAACGACTTTAGCACAATAACGTGCCATATCACTAAGAGTTAAATTAAGACTATGACAAGCACATGACATGTAAAATGCTCTCAGATTAATTTCAAGCAATATCTTTTGAACTCCTCGGTGTTTTCCTTTCATATTAGAACCATTATCTTAACCTTGACCTCTAACATCTTCAATATTAAGATGAAACAATTTTAACATATTTTTAATTCATTAAAAAGTCCTAAACCAGCTGTATCATCCACTTTCAAAAATTCTAAAAAATATTCTTCGTATTATCAAAGTCATTTGTTCTTGGTGACTTATATCTCGTGTACAATCAAGAATTATTGAAAATATTTTGCTTCCTTAATCTTCTTAATTATAATACTTCTAACATTATTTTCCAAGAGATAAATCAAATCATTTTGAATTTTATGACCGAGACAGTGATAACGAATTTCATTATTTTGTATACATATAGTATGATCTTGCCTCGCAACATCAAGTTCTCCAACCTTTCGATCAATCCCAAAAAATTACCATTGTTATCTTCATAAAGTTTTTCATTAGATCCACGAAAAGCCAAACAAGGTTTAAAAAGATATTTTATAGTTGCTATTATTCTAGTTAAAACTTATCTCTAACGATCTTTTTTTAGAGATTTCTTATAATACCTCGCGTCGATAAATATGTTATATCGAATTATTAACTTTTAACGACCTCAATGAATTCGTGTTTTATTATATCAAGTAATTGATTTACCACGTGCTCAACGAACGAGGATCGAAATCAAATTAAAAACATTAACAAAAGTCGAGAATTAATACAGAAACATGTCGAGCCAGATATATTGTATCGCGATATCTATAGCATCACGCATTTCAGGAATCACATCAACCCTTTTTGCTTTTCAACCACATTTTTACAACTCTTACAATCAATGTCACATCATGACTCACCTTTTTGCAACCCTTCCAACAATCTTACATCCTACCCTATTACCTAACCACTAGCTTGTACCTTTGGAAGATCAACCAAACAACAAAATGAGTAACAACACATCAAAATCTCTTTCACTCTCTCGGCTACCCCAAAATCAGAAAAATAAAAAGGAAAGAAGTTACATTTCACAATTTGAGGGCATTCATTAAAGCAAGAAAACCCAACAACAACCAAAGTACAACTCATTCATCTAATTACCAAGGTATGCTCTTATTCATTCTACTTCAATTACATAAAAGCTATAAATATCAATTGTAAAGCATAGTTCACATAAATAGCACTTCATCTAGGAATTCTTGCTATTTTAAACCAACAAAACCTAAGTGTTCAAATAGGAGATAGTAGATAAAACAGAACTAGCTACGTGGAAATCACTGCTACCTCCATACATAAATTAACTCTAATACAAGATCACCGATGCACAAATTCGAGAGCTTACAAAACAACTCTTAGCAAATATAGAAACTCTTAACAATTGGACTTAAATCTATTTATTTTTGGGAGAGGGATGAACCGAGACACTTGGGGCTCGGTCATTAGTTGTGAAAATCAGTGACACGGCTACAACGACGGTGGGATGCTGCTCTTCTGCGTCCAAGGGCGTCGATGGCAATGCTCTCGTCGACTCCTAACGATGGCACCTGTGGAAGAATGGAAAATGTTAGAAAATTCTTAACAAACAAAATTAGAAACAAAGGGGAAATATTTATTCCCCAGTGCATGTATGCGCCCTGAGGAGGAGACGACGATTAGGATGATACGGCGATGGGACGACGACAGGCGTTGCTGGAGCGGGATGGTGGCACGTCATTGGAGGAATCCACGTGACGACGGCATCGACGTTACACAGAGGAGAGGTGGTGAGGCATTTCCGGAGTCGGAATGGTGGTAGTGGGACAATAGAAGGAGGATGGCGTTGTAGGTAAAGCATCGACGTCCGTTGACGGAGCTGTTCGGACGTTGGGGACACGAGGAGGCTAGCGGTAGAGCAAGAAACAGAGAGAGACGGGCGCTGCGTGTGTCTGATGCAAGGATGGAAGCGCTGAGAAAGGCACGATTGTGGAGCAACGACGGCGCTGCCGGGCCAGCGCGGCGGCACAGACATCGACATCACTCTACCGAAGGAGAAGCGGCGGCGAGCACCTCCAGCAAGAGAGAGAGAGACATGGGCTATCCTCCGCGAAAAAGTGAAGAGATGTCTAGATAGGGTTGTTCTTTTGTGGGGTTGAGAGGAGGACGGAATGGAGGGAGACGAGAAGGTCGGAGGTGTGACGCGGACGCGTCGCCGGAAAAGGTTGGTGTTTGACTTTCATTTCTCCACTATACTGAAGAAATGTAAAGCTGACTCTACTGAAGAGACCCGAAGTTAACGTACAGAAGAAATAAAAAGTCAACCCTACTGAAGAAACAAAAAATATTTTAAAGCTTGTTGTTTGACTTTCAACATGTTAGAACGAATCTGTAGAAAATCTTGCCATGTCAGAGCTACGTACTAGACCTGCAAAGCACTTTAGGTACGACATTGCAGATACGGAAAATGACATACTATATTTCAAACATGAAGATTTTAAATGACAAATGAAATAGATGTGATTGGTGTGCCCTCTAACGGCACTATTCATCATCCCTCCTATAATACCCACGAAACTCAACCTTTGAAGGACACCGAAAATACAGAGTACACAAGTCCACAAAGTATTCAAGTTCATATCTTTAAACTTACGAACAATGTATTTTCGAAGAAGGAATTCCAACTGTTCGGTAAATTCTAAAAGTACAAATATAATTATTTACTCGGGATTTCAGTATATATTCTCATAGTGTCTAGGCTTTTCTTGTAATATTATACCCCTAGATTTAGCTAAAGTTGTTGTTTGTAACAACTTAAGTTATAAGTTGAAAAAACCAAAAAATCTCTACCAAATACTTGTAATAGTGTTAGAAGTAGAATTTGGTTAGTAAGCAACAAGTGTTAGTTATTGAAAACTAGGTTGTCTTGCACCCATAAGCAAGAAGGTCAGGTCGATTGCACCCGTAAGCAATCAAAAATATCCTTGCATGAATAAGCGAAGGAAGAGACGATAAGTTAGTCGGGAAATAGATAAGGTGAACTTCTATATCTAGGTTTCTCTTGCACCCATAAGCAAGATCAATCCTAAGTAGTGAATTAAATGATATATCATGAATTGATCTCTCCAAACCACGTAAAAATATAAATGTGCTCTTTTACTATTGAGTACTCTAAATTACATGTTATTGAACTGACCATCACTCAGCAAAACACACTCTTGAAACCTCATCAGTAGCACTTTGCTATAGAAAGAGAAAAACTAATAATGACTAAGCAAAATATTCGACTAAGTACTTGTCAGTGTCTGTTTCAGTAAGACATAACATAACCATCATTTTCTGCACGTACATTAGTTATCAATCTAAATGATTAGCTGTTGAAGCAGTCAATAGAATTACTAACTAGTCACACTCAGTAGAAGACTCTCCTTAACTGAATTTATATCAGTACTGACTAATATCAGTAACCCGACACCTACTGATATCAGTAGAAGGTCAAGTCTTATTTTAGAAAAAAAATTATTTATCTGGTGTAATTCCCCCAGTACGCCCTCCTTGAGACTAGGGGTGAGCAAAATACCCGGAAACCGAATAACCGAACCGAACCAAACCGAAAAATTAAATTTGGTTCGGTTAATTCGGTTATTTTGGTTAATTCGGTTAAAACCGAATTAAAATTCGGTAGTTCGGTTTTCGGTCGGTTCGGAATTTTTTTAACCGAATAACCGAAAACCGAATTATATATATGTATATAATATTATTTATTTATTTATAATTATAATTTAATATATCAATATCCTTAATCCTATTATTTCTCTCTCTCACCCTATTATATCAATATATAATATTTGTAAAATATATTATTTATTTATTAAATAATTCTATCAATTATTTTTTTTGATTAATATTTTATATATATAACATATAAAAATGTATTTTTTATATATAAATATCAATATATAATATTATTTATTTATTCATTTAAAAAAAGTATTTTTTTGCTAAAAATTCGGTTTAACCGAAATATATTTCGGTTATTTCGGTTCGGTTACCGAATAACATTCGGTTCGGTTCGGTTATTTTTTTTGAAAATTTCGGTTAATTCGGTTCGGTTATTTTTTCGTCCGAAACCGACCGAATAACCGAATACTCACCCCTACTTGAGACTACCAGTATCTACATCATTTATCAATTCTCCCACTTAATAAAATTTTGCAGTGTTAGAAATGATAATCTGTTTCCCAAATTGTACGAAAATGCTACCATCCTTTTCTAATTGAAATGATTACAGAATGAGGTAACTTTAACAATTAGGGGTGAGAATCGGGTCGGGACCGGGTACCCGTCCCGAGTCCCGAGTCCCGAAGTCCCGAAATTTTGCAATTTTTGGGTCCCGGTCCCGGTCCCGATCGGGACTTCGGGACTCCCGGTCCCGAAAATTTATAATTTTTAGTCCCGGTCCCGGTCCCGGTCCCGAATTGAAATTTCCCGAAAATGTCCCGAAAGTCCCGAAGTCACGAAATTACCCGAAAATGTCCCGAAATTACCCGAAAGTCCCGAAATTACCCGAAAATGTCCCGAAGTCCCGACGTCTCAAGTCCCGAATTACTCGAAATGTCCCGAAAGTCCCAAATTAAAATTAGATATATTTAAAATCGGACTTGATTTCAACGGGACTCGGGACTTCCGATCCAAAATCAAAATTTCTGGTCCCGTCCCGGTCCCGAACCCAGAAATTCGGGACTGGGGTCCCGAATCCGTCGGGACTCGGGTCGGGACGGGAATTTCCCGAGTCCCGGTCCCAAATTCTCACCCCTATTAACAATAGCCTATTAGATATAATAAAACAAAACATATTCATTGTTCTAAAAAAATAAAATATTAGTCAATCTTATTATAATACTTTTAGTCGTGTAATGTTATAAAATACAGTTTACATAATTTGATGAAATTATATAACAGTCGCAAAATCATGTAACAATGCATTTTGAACTATTACACGATTTCATGAAATTATGAAATTGTGTAACAGTGCATTTTACACTATTACATGATTTCGCAAAACTATGTATGGATCGGATTCGACGGAAAATATGACGGTCCTTTGTATGTGTATGTGGATGTGTGCAGTGTGTGGGTTGGGTGTGTGTATGTGTGTTTTTAAATATTAAATCAATTTATTAAGGAAACATTTGACATTTAATATAAAAAATAATTAAAATTTATATTTTCTATAATTGTTGATACAATTTCTATTTCCTATTTCAAATAATTTAGTTTTTTATATTAACTCTTACAAAAATGCCACCATTTTATCTGTCCGGATATTTTATAGAGAAAAAGACATATTTTATAGAGAAAAACGAGGGATAATATGTATGAGGATGGCATGTATTGTGTAAAAGGAAAAATACTTCTTTACTATGTATTTGTCCCTCTTCTAAGTTGCTTTGAATCTAATGCCTTTGCATCGGACAAAATTTTGGTTTGGTACCACACTTCCGAGTTCCGACAATTTATAAAAGCATAAAGAATGTTCCCAACGGCTACTCTTTCTTTTTCCTTCTTTTCTTTTTTCTCCCAATTATTCCTTTATATATATATTTGTTTTTTTGAGAAAACCCCTTTTCAATTTCGTTTGTTCTTTTCTTTAATTTCTTGTGTTATCCAAAATTGCTAGGAAAATGTGTGAAAAAGATCACGAATTTTGTATATCAGCATCCTGTCAACTTCACAAAATTCAATAAATCTAATTTTTGTTTATTAATAGGGAATTGCATGTATCCAAATAAATAGAAGAGTTATTGACGCATAAATATTTCAACTTTGGGTCAATTTTATTTTTCCCACAAACTTTGAAAACTAACACAAAATACACAAACTTAATGACTTTAGTGATTTTACCACGATTTCAAATTTAAGCCAAATTAAATCTGACCAGACATCTCGAAAATTTACCACAGACAAAACGATCATATAAACGACAACGTAGAGAGATGATATCGATTGTTTTGATCCCAATTAGAACCAGACGATGAACCAAACGAGAAGACTTGATTTTTGTAATAAGGGTTGACGCGATGAATCATAGAAATTAAAAAATCTGATTTATTTTGATGGAACGACGATGTTTTATGTCCTCTCTCTGTGATGTTGTTTATATCACTAACCCTTTAGTCTATAGTAAATTTTTGAGATGTCAAATCTGATCTAATTTGATCTGGATTTGAAATCGTGGTAAAAGCACTAAAGTCATTAAGTTAGTGTATTTTGTGACAATTTTTAAAGTTCATTGGAAAAAACCAAAATTTGTCCAAAGTTGGTGTATTTATGCGACAATAACCCTAAATAGAATCAAGTTTAGAGGTCTGAATGTGGAATACAACTTGAGGATTACTTTACACTAATTCATAAGACGTACTAAGGCTTGTAAAATAAGCAAGTAAACCATTGCTATACAGATTGTAAGAGTTGAACAAAATAAGAATTCTTCTATTTCTTTCTTTTTCCGTTTCGTTTGTTGGAGTGGAGGCACAATTTAGCTCATGAATTGTCAAAATCAATGAACAATTTTTCATTTTTGAAGCAGTAAGACATTGACATGTTTTTCCCTCAACTTTTCTGGCGGGCTATAAATACTTTTTCGAGAAAGTATGCATACAAATTTTGGTTGAAACGCATGATAGCATTCATTATTGCATGGGAGAATTACAATTGATTAGCATAGTAAATGTTGTTCATTTGCATTATACAACTGCTATACAGTATGTGATTTCATTATGAACGGTCGGGTGCGGCTATTTTTTGTCACAAATACTTTTTCACCATCATTACAATTAGTATGCATCGATATCACTTATGTCTTTCTATTTTGAGATGTATTTTATCTTCTAGTAGAAGACAATTATCAACCCTAAACCACAAACGAACAATAGGATAACCCAAATGAAACAGAGATGTAGAAGCAGACCAGCCTGAGTAGGACAGCCCGAAAATAAACAGCCCGAATCAAACCAACTCGTAAACCCAGCCCCGCCCTATCTCCGTCTCGCTACAAAATTCTTCGGCTATTGCTGAAGGTTAGGCTTTCAGCTCCTCTTCTTTTGATATATCATCTTGGATAAGACAAAATGAGTAGTATTTATTTTTTAAATATAATAAAAACTTATTATAAATAGCAAAGTAAAAAAGGGAAAAATATATTCGATTGGGTTGGTATTGCTAATGGAAGTACAAATTATAGATTGTATAAATGGATAGAGGAAAATGAATATTTTATTAAAAATTAAATTAGATTGGATTGAACGAGAGTCACCACAATATAGTCTTAAGAGTCAAAACAAATAACGGCTTTTCTCGGCACAGGTTAGAAAGATTTAATGATAATTGTTACTATAAAACACCAAGTTGACATTGGGCTGCCTTTAAAAGTCAAATCCTCAGACGACATGACTGTTGCCCAACCCACGGTTCAACTTGGTTCTTCTAAATAAAGCTAGAAGTTTTTTCTTCAAAACAAATATTTCGATGCAAACTTTATATGTGCAATTTTAGTTTTACCCTTAATTGGATTGGAGGAATGGTTTTCCTAACACAGCATCAAACTAAATAATATTTTCAAAGAGGTAAATGATATGTTATTTAAGAACGAATGATTTATTGGAATAGGCCCATGTTTTTTCGCAAATCCGTCGGCGGCCAACCACGGTAAGTTTTTTTCATCAAAATTTTAGGCATTCTTTCCACATTACGTTTACTCTTCATGTAATAAATGATACTTCATCTGTCCCACCCAAGACGACTTATTTCTTTTCAGCACGATTATTTAGAAGAAAGGTATAAAGTGATTAAAGTTAAAAAAAAGTAGATATCTCCCACAACTTTTGAAGAGATAATTATTTTCTAAAAATGAAATAGGTCATCTTGGATGGGACGACCCAAAAAGGAATATAGGTCATCTTGGATGAGATAGGGGGAGTAATATATATAACATCAAAACCCTAAAACAATATATACACATACATAGTACTCAGAAAAATGTGTCTACAAGACAAAGTGAAAAGGTCTGAAAACTATATTTACAATATATCTTTTCTGTATATACTAGGGATGTTAATTGAGCCAAGCTATTCGGTTTTGGGCTAATTCATTTGATTTTAGGTTATTTTAGATAATGGTTTGACACACTTTTAACATAAATGATTATTTTTCTCCAATTTTCATGTTAGAAAATTTTTCATTAGACCTGTGAGAAAATCAAAACACCTTCTACAAACATTAGAACCTTATTATCAAATTTAAAAATAAATTAATGAAGTTTGATAAACAAGTAAAATAAATACTTCGGTTAATCAAGCCAACTCACTCGATTTTCGAGTCAGTCCTATCATGTTCAGGTTATTTTCAGTTCAAGCAATTTTGGCTAAAAAAATTTCGAACTATAAAATTTTTGGACATAACCTTTCTTTTTACTCAGTCTATTTGTCCCAACATATCACATAGGAGATCCATTTGATTATGATTTTATGTTATTTCATTTTCTTTTAAAGGAAAGAAAGCCAGAATTAGGAGTGTGCATGCACCAAAACGAATCGAAAAAATTGATCGAATAGATCGATTTCGGTTGATTAGGTTCGATTTTTGATGTTATCAGTTCGTTTTTTTAACTAAATTCTATGTTTGGTTCGATTTTTTATTTTAGGTTTAGGTTTGGTCGGTAACCTAACCGAACCTATTATATATAAATATTATTTAATAATTAATAATTTAATTTAATATACAATCTACAATATAATTTGATATATTGGATGTTGTTTAATTAATTTTGATATTTTATTGGTTATTTGTGAAATTATGATTTATTTTTTGATGTTTTTGCTTTGAAATTAGGATAAAAATAGGTTAATTTGGAATAAATATATAAAAAAGAATATATAATTGATCGCTTTTTCGGTCCGACCAAAACTGATCGATTTTATAAGTTTGGTTTTTGATCAGTTTGAAATTTTAATCGGTTTGGTTCTGTTGGAAAAACTAAAATTTAGATCGGTTTTCTATTTGGTGGATTTTGGTCGGTCGATCGAACCGACCGATGCACAGCCCTAGCCATAATCATTACTAAAAATATAAAATTGTCTTAGTATTACTTTGTTTTAAAGAGTAAATAACATATGTTATCACAACATTTTAATATTTTTGTAATAATAATGTCACAATGCTTAGAATTTGGCAAATTTACAATAATGTTTCAACATTTTACAGTATCGCTACAATATTTAAAACTTGGCAAATATATACATAATGTTTCAATCTTTTGTAATATTATTCTGAGCCCATATTTTCGATACCGAAAAATCTCACGTGGCATGCCGATAGTGATGGAGCCAAGAATATATTTTAGGGAGGGGGCAACTGATCATAATTTTAAAAAGTAATAAGTCTACATTTTAAAATAAAATAAAAAGGAACAACAATTTCAACAATACATAGTATTGTTTGAATTACATGACAATATTAAAAAAAAAGTAAAAATGTGATTACCTCATAATTGGTGAAACCACACCGCAACATGAGATAATTTATTATGTAAGAGAAACAATGAAAATTAAATAATAGACAATTTCTAGCTCAAGCCAGCAACTATGTAAATATTTTACAATCAACTCTCCATATATCATAATAACTTCCGTATAAATAGAAGTAATTATTCACAATAAAGTTTATTTTCCATGATATACTATAATATTCACATATCTTGCAAAAATAAAATAATTTGATTTACTTATAAATAGTTAAACAAACAATCAATAATAGCTTCAAAAGTTAAAATAATTCAACATAAAAAGTAGATTAAGTGTTAATATAAAGAATATTATCTTACAAAACTCATTGCATGTCGAAGTCGGAGTTCCATGTAATTTTCTATCTTATATATATACTTCCACATTAGACTCGGACGTGCTATGTGGTATTTTTGGTGTCAAATTTTTGCGCTTGTTACAATATTGCAATTTTTTTGAAATATAAACTTGTCAAGTTTTAAACATTGTGATGTAATTGCGAAAATACTGAAACCAGGGGCGGATCCAGAAGTTGACGATGGGGTGGGCTGAAAATAAATACTTCGGAGTATTAAATATCATAATGCTAAAATATTTCTATGTTTTCATAAGTTGTCTGGCGAGTTCAATATAAAAATCCATCAATAATTGAGTTTATATTTATATTTTTAATAAAATTTCTTTCAATATAAATCCTTCTTTAACGTAAATTTTAGAAAATCCATCAATCAAACCATTTGACAAAATTTGGCTGCGATTGAATTTGAGCTTTGACAGCTTCGAATGGGCAGAGAGCAATATCAGCAAACACTTGAGCAGATGCAGCGCTGAGGAAGAATATGACACATTTGTTTGTCTAATTTTCCCGACTCATATGAACCTTTGAGGATTCAGACAAATAGGGTATTCCAAAAGCATCAATATACGTCGTTCAAAATAGTAGACACACAACAATAAGGAGACACAAAATTTTAGCGTGAAAAACCTCTTAAAAGGAAAAAGAGGAAAAAACCACGGGACTACTAGAGTCGTTTAAATCCACTATAATCAACAATGGAACAAGACACAATCTTCTCTAAATTATATTAGAGGCATACAAAATATCATACACTTGATATCATACACTTGAAAATAAGCACATCAAGATGTATGAAATCAAAATCGAGCAAAGATCAAGAAAATATTACCGTAAATTCTCCTCTATTCAGATCGATAAAACCCGACCTTGAAACTCAAAATCGATCTCCACCGTCCTAAATGTTGGCCCGATGTTGTGAAGCTTCATCCAAAAATCACGATGATCTAACGGTTCAATCCTAGAAACGGAAATTTTCCGAAGCTTCATACGTAAAATCCGGAGGAAAAAAAGGCTACAAATTTTTCTACTTTTGGCTACTTTAATTTCTCCATTTAAAAATGGTGGTTGACTCTTTTCATTCTTATAACCTTCTCATGGGCTTTTCTCATGGGTCAAAAATATAAGAAAATCCAATAATAACAATTTTGTTTTAATTTTTTAATTATTTTGGACTGGGCTAATTTTGAATTGGGTTTAATATAATACATAAACGGAAGAAAAAATTTGGGGGTTGCACTGGGCTGGAGCCCGGTGCAGCTACCCCCTAGATCCGCCCCTGACTGAAACATTACGTATAAATTTGCCAAGTATTAAACGTTGTGATATTATTGGAAAATATTAAAATAGTATATATCAATTTACGAAGTTATAAACATTATACATTATAAAAAATTGATAATATTGTGATAATATTATATATATATGTACCCTTTTTAAAATTAAGATATAAAGTTTGGAAGAATTGGAGGGACAACAATAGAATACCGGCAGTGATTGAGATGGATGGATATATGTCTGTGTCGCTCCTCAAAGTAAAAGACAAATAAATTTTTCGGTTTCTCTGATTCTTGAAATTAGTGACCATATTTTCAGTCATCAAACACCATTTATATTTGGGGCCCTATACGTGATGTACCATCTCTCTCTCTCTCTCTCTCTCTCTCTCTCTCTCTCTCTCTCTCTCTCTCTCTCTCTCTCTCTCTCTGGAAATAGTGAACAAACGCTTTCTTGGGATCAACAAGTAATGTCTAAAACGGAATACCATCGAATTTAAGAAAGACCACATTTTATTCAATTTTTGAATTTTTAAATCCTTTGATCTATCTATTCTGCAGCAAATTGGCGTTATGAATTTAACTAGTCAATTCATAAATATACAAATTTTGAGTTCATTTTAATTTTTGAGCACGGACGACATATAACCATCCAAGTTAAGATCGTCAATTATAGCGCGAGCATAAAAATGTCAATTATAGCCAGTCGTTGGCTTTATTGGGACTATTATCACCAAATAGTGCCAATGGGACCAACATATTTGTTGGTCCCATTGGTACTATTTGGTGATAATAGTCCCAATAGGCCAACGACTTTATATAATTTGACATTTTATGTTTATATTATAATTGACATTCTTTAACTTTGATATATATATATATATTTCCACTTAATTTTTTCTATAAACTTTAAAAAATTATCATAAAATACATTAACTTAATCACTTTAATGAATTTACCACGATTTCAAATTCAGATCAAATTACATCTGATTTGACATCTCGAAAATTTACTAGAGACAGGGTGGTTAGTGATATAAACGACATTATAGATAGGGGTGAGAATTTGGGACCGGGACTCGGGAAATTCCCGTCCCGACCCGAGTCCCGACAGGATTCGGGACCCCGAGTCCCGAAATTTACGGGTTCGGGACCGGGACCGGGACCGAGAAATTTTGACTTTCGGTGTCGGAAGTCCCGAGTCCTGTTGAAATCCAAGTCCGATTTTAAATATATCTAATTTGAATTTCGGACTTTCGGGACATTTTCGTAATTTCGGACTTGGGACATTTTCGGTAATTTGGGACATTTTCGGTAATTTCGGGATATTTTCAATTCGGGACTTTCGGGACATTTTGGAAATTTCAATTCGGACCGGACCGGGATTAAAATTGTAAATTTTCGGACCGGAGTCCCAAGTCCCGATCGGACCGGACCCAAAATTGCAAAATTTCGGGACTTGGGACTCGGATCTGCACCGTGCCAATCCGATTCTCACCCCTAATTATAGAGATGGGACATAAAACATCGTCGTTCCATCAAAATAAATCAGATTTTTTTATTTCTATGATTCATCGCATCAACATTCATTATAAAAATCAAGTCTTCTCGTTTGTTTCATCGTCTTGTTCTAGTTGGGATCAAAATAATTGATATCTTCTTTATACGATGCCGTTTATATCACTGACAATTTTGTTTATGGTAAACTTTCGAGATGTAAAGTCATATTTAATTTGACTTAAATTTAAAAATCGTGGTAAAATCATTAAAGTTATTAAATTTATATATTTTGTGATAATTTTTAAAATTCGTAAAAAAAATCAAAATAAATCCAAAATTGGTGTATTTATTCACCAACAACCCTAAAATTTATGTACCCCAAGCTAGAGGAGTTTTGGCGGTTCGTTTGAAGGAATGAATTCCGAACTATAATAAATGGAGAAATAAATATTATCTCTAACTTAAAATCTCCGACTTGATTTTAACTAGTGGGGAAAAAACAAAAAAGTTGAAATTATGGTGTACCACACCATTCCTCAGTAATAAAGGTGATTGATTTGAAGAAGAAAAAAAGTAATTTGTACAACCTATGTACTAGTGGTAAAATTAATGACCAGATTAAAGCTCGGAGAGTGTAGATAGATGGCTTTTAAATATGATACTTTTTCTTAAATGATTGCTGAAAAAAAATGAGAATATGATGGAGAAACTACCTCAGAAAAAATTGTCATGTTGTATTTTAGGAGCAGAAATCAGGGGGAAGCACCAATTAAAAATGTCATCCAAACATTTCTTAAACTTTAATTTGACTTCATCTGCCTCTCGTTTTGTTCTATTTTCTTCTGTGTGGGATTAAATTGTGTTAATTATATATATTACTCATTTTAATCCAATCTGAAAGGGTATAAAATTACAAGTAAAAATAGACAAGAACTGAAGACAACCTAAAGAGACTTTAGGTTCATATGCATGTGGTGGATTGAGGAATAAAGGAAGGGATAAAATGAGGAATAAAGTGAGAGTTGTGATAATTTAATCCACAATCTATGAAAAATTATTTACTTTTTATAAAGATGTTACACAATAAAATCAAGAATATACCACATCCCTGGATATGTCATGAATAATTTTTGCATCTTTTTTCCTCACAAAAAGCCTTAGGGTATCTTAATTTCCTCATGTTATTTCCCAATTCCAATAAATTCTCACCTCAATCTCATGACTGCTTATTTATTTTTTTCCGGACAAAAATGCTCCACGAGAACGACATGAAAATTATCTTCATGGTTAACAATTCCAAGTTTTAAGTTTAATTTATTAAAAGTTAACAAATTTGATATAAAGACCAAGAATTGAATTATAGCAGACATAATGTAAAAATTTTATTCTCTTTAAAATGACTGAATCACTCTTTTTAAAATGATTTTTTATAAACACTATATACTAGGAGCTTCCGAATAAGATATTTCTCTTTATTTCTATACAAAAGATAGCCATTCATCTCAATCGAGCCCCTTTTTAGTGATACAAATATAATTTTCATATAATTTCTATAGCATTTTAAGTACAAATACAATTTTTAATTTATAGCAATTATAACATCTCAATTTTTTTTAATCTTATGACTGAAATGACATTATTTTAACGTTTAAAAAATATGAATATTTTAATTGTAACAAATTTAAAGTAGTCATGTCTAAATTTTATATGAGTAAATGTTGTTATTTTTTTAATATTTATTTCGAAATTGTACCTTGCCTAATCTTGATATCAATCACCATTAACATTACTTTAGGATTGTGTCCATATAATTACAATTTTATTTTTTTAAAACGAATCAAATTCAAAACCACATATTAGGAGGTGTTTGGTATGATAGAATATGGAAGGGAATAAAATGATCATTGTTGGTTCCATTTCATTCATTGCTTGATATAATCTTTTCTTAGGAATCATCATTCCTATTAGGTTAGGCCTAATCATTCAATCCCAAGCCGTGGGATTAGTCATTTCATTCCTGCTTCCATTTTATTCCAACTTCGTTCTACTCCACTTTTATTCAATTCCATCATATCAAGCATCTACTTAAAGATTTCTATTTGGAATCAAGAGTTCCTAAATCATTGGAATTTAGTTCTCACAAGGTTGTTGAACTCGAAACCTTGTCTGAACATCTGAAATCCCAACATTCGCTATTACATTACATTTATTTTTGAATGAAAATGGCCGCCAACTCCCAAGTGTCCTTTGAACACTCCAAATCTCAGAATTGATATTAATATTATTTTCTAATTTTATTAATAAAACAGTGCACGCGTTATCTGATATGCCAAAAATTTAATATTGTCTAATAAATACAAAGATTTGATAATGGAGTATAATGAAGTTTTAGCTAAAAGAAAAGACGAAAAATAAATACGGAAGAGGGCACTGGAATGGGAAGTGCACTGATCAATGAGTGTCACATACTCACACGAGTAATTTTAGAGCATAGTGTATCTCAAAACAAAAACAAAAAAATTAAAACATGTACATATATTTTTCTAACATAATACGAGAGAAATATCATTATTTTTTATATTTTACTATAAAATAATGTATTAGGTAACATAAAATTTATATACCTAAATAAGTAATTACGAAAAGCATACAAATTCAATTTATTCCGATCGACTGTGAATTACAATCTCTAATTAATTCTTTGAATTTTCTCGTCAAAACTATCTCCCTGAGAGAAAAACAAGCAAGTGAGGTTTTTCCAGACTTTGCATATTTATTTTATGGTTAAAAAATCATTAATTTTGACTTGATTTTAATTTAAAAAATAATTTATAAAATATATCAAGATTGACCATACCGTTGGATTTGTAGCAAACTAAACATAGCCAAAATTTTCTAGTAACTAGAAAATGTTATATGGCATGAATTTTTTTTCAAGATCCAACATATAATGTCTCGGTCTTAAAGATAAGAGAATTGATGGGTGGTACTGAACGAGAGAAAGTCGGGTGTATGGAAGGAATATACTTGATTGAATTTTTTTTTCAGGATCTTGCAAGTTTTCAGCTGGCCTTATCTAATAGGGGTTTCTAAACGGTTTTCGATTTTCGGTTAGAACCGGAACCGAACCGAAACCGACAAATTCGATTATCGGTTCGGTTTCGGTTCCAGAGTTGAAAAAAAATCGGTTATTGGTTAACCGATAACACAACGGTTCGGAACCGAAAACCGTTTTTTATTTTTAATTATTATTTTAATTACTAATTAATTAATTAAAAATTCTAAAAATCAATTTTTAATTATTACTTTATTAATTATTTTAGTTATTTGTTAAATATTTTATCTATTTTTAATAAGTTTCAGTTTTTAATTATTATTTTATTTATTTTCATTATTAATTAATTTTAATTCGGTTTTTCGGTTAACCGAAAACCGAACAGCCGGGATCGATCGGTTTTCGGTTAACCGAAAATTTAAAACGGTTCGATTTCAATTCCACTTTTTCGGAGAAATTCGATTCGGTTAACCGAAACCGAACCGTTTAACAGCCCTATTATCTAAAGTGTGATTGAGTCAGGTTTTGATCTCTATGATACCAATTGATGGGTGGCCTTGAACAAAGATGTCAAGTGTATGGGGATAGAGAATACACCTGACTGGAATCTTTTTCGGGATCTTACAAGTTTTCAACCGACCTTATCAAGAGTATGACTGAGCTAGGTTCTAATCTTCCTGATGACAAGAACTGTTAGTCAACGAAATGCAATTTAGACTTAGTTTATATGCGGAATGTGGGGGAACAAAAGGCTTTCTCATTCTTTTACTTAGAAATATTGAAAGATAAAACATAAGTCAGATGCAAATGAGAGGTAGAGTGATGCGAGTCTATCAGATTTGGTATGAGTTGACTGATGATATACTGAGGGTAAGGTATGCAATATAGGAATAATCGGCAAACAAAATAGTAAACGAAACCAGGATTTTAACGTGATTCGGAGTGACCCTCCTTGTGTCTTCTCCTCCAGGCGAACTCCATCTTTGGTGGCGAGCTCCAAGCTGTTTACCATGGCCTCTTCTTGCCTTCCAGATCTCTACCTAGAATTAGATTGAAATTGATGCAGCTACTGTTGTCACCCTACTAACCTCTGGTTGATACAGAACTGGTAGACAAGGCACACGATCACCACTATCATACTATTACTTAGAGACCTCCATGTTTGAGTCATATACATTCATAGAGAGGGAAATAGCCCCGCTGACTACATGGCCCGACTTGGACACCAAAAGGTTGGTCTCGCCATTTTTGATATATGCTCTGCCTCTAGATGGTTTCTTACTCTTATCAGGATGGACCGGCTTGGTTACCCTAACTTTAGAGTTCTGTATAGGCCCCACCTTTTGTGTTCCCCATGTTTGTTAGATTATTTGTACAAGTAATTTTTGATGTATTTTATTTTGTTGTTATTTGGGAGTTAGCACTTTTGGCTATTTTCGCCATACAAATGATGTATGTATTTTCTCTCTCTTTTATTTGATTTATATATAGGCTGAGGACGTTAAACCCCCCATCCCTTTGGGTGTTTTTCCAAAAAAGAAAAATATAATCCTAAACCCTAAATCATAAATCATATATCTGAAAAATCTATACATTATATATATTGATAGGATACGGCCCAACTATCGGGCCCAAGCAACAGGCCCAATACAAGTAAGCCTGACATCAAGTTCGGCCCAGGCAAGTTCGGCCCAAGAAGACTCCTAAATCAGTGTGAACGCAGAAGATTCGGCCATATATAAAATAATCCTAATTTGAAGAGAGGGAGGAGGAAGATCCGATCCTAGAGGAGATCTCGGATTGAGGATCTAGGTCAATATATTTGTGTATAAATAGAGGCTAGATTGGACGAGAAAGATCATCTACACTTTTGTAATCGCTCATCACATTATCAATACACGAATACTCTCTCTCTCTCCGTGGACGTAGATCTTATTCATAGATCGAACCACGTAAATCTTTGGTGTTCTTGTGCATTTAATTCCCTTACGAAAATAAGATCGATCACTGGCGCCGTCTGTGGGAACGAAAATTTTGTGTTTTCGATCAACTTTCATCTACAGGGAATCAATCACGACCATGCAGACCAGAAGTCATACATCCAGAGTCGCCACCGGCAACAACAACGGTGGCATGGAGCGCCGAGCTCAACTCGGAAAGAGCCCAGTCAGGGAAGGGACCCCCGAGGGGCATATCCAACATTTTGACGAGCACGGCCAACCCACACTGCGAGACGAAGAATACCAAAGCGAAGGCGACCGCAATAGCAACCAAGGAGAACCTCCAGCTCCGTAGGTAAACCTTGACGATGCCGTCAAAGGGTTTCTGGAGAAAAATAAGGAGAGCTTCCTCCAATACCTCAGCCAAGCGCAAGGTCGGCCACATCGCGAAGACAAGAACGCCGAAGCCTCGTCTAAACACGAGGCACCCCGACGAGGTGGATCCCCCAACCTCCAAGTCATGGGCGCTCATGCCTCCGCACGAGTCGGGGCCCAAACCGACCGCGGAAGGGACGAACAGCACGAGAAAGGACGTCGCGACCGTCGTGAGGCCGGCCCTCATTATCAAAACGAGTCCGGTCGACGAACCCCGCCGTACTCTCCGAAAGACGGGTTCGATGGGTACGGGAAAATAATCACCCCGTTCTCGAACGAAATAGTCGACACCCCACTCCCGGACAAGTACAGGGTGCCGGGCATTGCCCCGTACGACGGGCTGAGGGATCCACAAAACTTTCTCTCACAGTTCCAGTACAATATGATCAACCAACGCCTCAACACTGTCCACATGTGTAAGCTGTTCCCGGAGCTACTGATCGACAACGCCCGCCGGTGGTTCGACAGTCTACCTTTGGGGAGTATCGGGTCCTACCGCGACCTGATGGAAGCCTTCCATCGAAGGTTCTTCCAGAAAGCGGAGTCAAAAACGACGTCGGCACACCTCATCACCGTGAGGCAAAGCCGAAATGAGTCCATCAACGACTTTATGACCAGGTTCAACAAGGAGTGCCTGAAGGTCGAAGACGTGAACGACCTACTCATCATCTCGGCCTTCCAAAACGGCATCTTGCTGGGGGCCCTATACAAAGAAATCGTCAATCGAACCCGTCTTTGCGACGGAGTATATGGCGCATAGCCGACCGGTTCGCCAAGGCGGACGAGGCCGACAGGAAGAAGCGCGAAGCTGAGAAAGGAGAACCCTCTGAAAAGGGAAGAAGAGACGAGGGACGAAGCCAAGGCCGACGAAGCGCCTTGGAGAGAATACGTCGCCCCATAGAGTCCAGGCTCGGACCGCGTGACACCTCGGAGCGATCTCAATACACCCCATTGACGAAACCGAGGACAGAGATCTATGCACTCCACACGAACATGTTCGAGAAGCCTCGACCAATGATAGGAGGGGCAAAGCGCCGATTCAAGGATAAATACTGCTCGTTCCATGAGGATTACGGGCACGAAACCAAGGATTGCAGGGACCTAATGGGAGAAATTGAGATGTTGGTTCGTGGATGGAACCTTAAGGAAGATCGAGGCGGGGCCGCCGAGCCGGCCAGTATGAAGCTCCCAACAGGAGCCAAAAGAAGAGGAAGCAAGAGAAGAAAGGAAATTGCACCCCCCCACAAGAAAGCAAGGCGTGACACCGATGAAGAAGAAAACGACGAACCGCAATATGAAGGAGTCATCTCCACTATTACGGGGCTCCCCACTGAGTCACGAAGTCCTCCTGAAAGCCGGCCCGAGGTCCACATACCGCGAACCGCCAACAAGAAGCTCGGAAGGACGGGCGATCACCTTCTCCGAAGATGACCACAGCACTGCGGTAGTACCTCACCGTGATCGCGCCGTAATCCGTGCGATGGTCGCGAACAAGTTGGTGAAGCGCGTATACATCGACGATGGCGGCGTCGGTAAGCATCCTTTTCAAGGAATGCTTTGATAAGTTAGGAGTAGAGGCGGCGCCTCACAGCAGCACCGCTGCCGCTCGAAGCTTCGTTCAAGAAGAGACACGCCCGGAAGGATAATCGAGCTACTGTCGAGGTAGGAAAGCTCAACGAGCTCCCCAAGGTGGTACACTTTTCCGTAGTGAAGGCCTACTCGCCGTATAACATCATCTTGGGCGAGATTGGTGAGCAATTGTAAGGCGGTATGCTCAACATACCACCGACGATGAAGATCCCCACAAAGAGGGGATAGCCGTGATCCGGAGATCGAGCGGGCGAGGAATGCTTACAGTGTCGCCTCACGAGGTGAAGGGGCTCCAACCCAGCACCCACAGGCATAGCAATTAAAGAAACCCGAGGAGTTGGAAGTAAGAGAGACATCGCCTACCCCTGACAGCCCGGTGGAGGAGGTCACGTTGTACAAAGACGAGCCACTCAAGGTCGTCAAGATTAGCTTTACCGAGGCAGCTGAATTAAGGCAACAGGTTATCCATCTCCTGAGGGAATTCCGAGACGTGTTTGCTTGGTCGCCCCTCGACATGACCGGGGTCTCCCCGAGTATCATCGCCCACAGGCTTAACATCGACCCGAGCACAAAACCAATTCAGCAGAAGCAACGAATTTTTGCAGCCGAACGGAACCAAGTCATCCATGACGAGGTAAATCAATTGTTAAAAGCTCGCATATTGTTCGAAGTCAAATATCCGACCTGGATAGCCAACCCGGTGATGGTGAAGAAAGGAGGAGGGGGATGGAGAATATGCATCGATTACACTGACCTCAACAAACATTGCCCAAAGGATTGCTATCCCCTTCCCAACATCGATAAGAAGGTCGACGCATTGGTCGGGTACGAAGTCTTCAGTTTCTTGGACTTGTATAAAGGATATCACCAAGTCTTGATGGATGACGAAGACGAGGCCAAGACAGTCTTCATTACAGACTTCGGAGTCTTCGCATATAGGAAGATGCCATTCGGACTTAAGAATGCGGGAACTACCTATCAAAGAATGGTAGACAAAATACTTCAGCCCTACATAGGCCGGAATGTGGAGGTGTACGTCGACGACATCGTAGTCAAAAGAAAGGAAGAAGCCGCATGTGTCGCTGACCTCCGGATCGTCCTCGGCTTACTTCAAAAAGTCAACCTCAAACTGAACCCCCAGAAGTGCACGTTTGCAGTTCGGTCCGAAAAATTCTTAGGGTGCTGGGTTTCACAAGAAGGGTTAAAAGCCAACCCATCCAAGGTTCAAACCATTCTAGAAATGAAGATGCCGAAGACCATTCACGACGTACACAAACTGACGGGCTGCATAGCCGCACTAAGCCGCTTTCTTTCAAAGGCCGCGGACAAGCAGCTACCCTTCTTCAAGGTACTAAAAAAGGCTCCGGAATTCTCCTGGAATGATACACACAAGTCCGCCTTTGAAGATCTCAAGAACTACCTCGCCAAGCTCCCCACTCTATACGTTAGAAAG
Organism: Salvia rosmarinus; assembly: GCA_036937905.1. NCBI lineage: Eukaryota > Viridiplantae > Streptophyta > Magnoliopsida > Lamiales > Lamiaceae > Salvia > Salvia rosmarinus. The sequence goes on from CM072813.1 coordinate 26,251,215, forward strand.
AAGGAGAGGTCCTTTCCTATACCTCGCCGCCTCGGACGAAACCATAAGTGCGATCTTGATGCGAGAGGAATGACGTCGACTCGGTATATTTCATCGGCCGAGCATTAAAGGCCCGAAACAAGGTATCAACCTTTGGAAGCTCGCCTAGCATTAGTAAATCTTTGCAGGAGGCTAAGGTCCATACTTCCATGCACATCCCATACAAGTCCTCACTGACCATCCACTTCGGCAAGTGTTGACGAAGCCAGAAGCTTCGGGGAGAATTGCGAAGTGGGCAATTGAACTGGGCGAACATGACATATCTTTCTGCCCCCGTCAAGCCATCAAAGGTCAAGCCTTAGCGAACTTCCTTGCCGAGGCAAACTTCGTCGAAAAACCGAAGCCCGTCGAGTCCATACCAGACGATGTCGAAGCTGAACCAACAGATAAAACACCAGAGGATTACTGGCAAGTCTACGTTGACGGGGCTTCGGAAAAAACAGGTAGCGGAGCGGGTATCTTACTCCTCGGACCGGATGGCCAAGAGATCACCTACGCACTTCGCTTTATCTTCAAAAATACAAACAATGAAGTGGAGTACGAGGCCTTGATCGCAGAGCTTCGCCTGGCTCAAAGTCTTCAGATATGAGCAGTAAAAGTTCATAGTGACTCTCAAGTCATCGTAAGCCACATGTTGGGGAAGTATGAGGCAAAAGGTAGTAGGATGAAGAAATACCTCGAGAAAGCTAAAAGCCTACAATAAACTTTCTCCCACTTCCAGATAATTCGCACCCCAAGGGAGCAAAATGGCCGAGCTGACATCTTAAGCAAATTGGTCTCGTCGTCAACAAGCCCACCAGTAGAGGAAGTCCAACACCGAAGCATAGATGATGCTGATGAAGGAGCCGAGGTCAACGTGGTCTCAGATGAAGAGCCAAATTGGATGACTCCCATTCGAGATTATCTGGAGAAAGGCGAACTACCCCAGGACAAGCTCGAGGCCATGAGGATCTTGAGCAAATCATTGCGATATATACTCGAGCGGTATTCTCTGAAAGTCATACCTCAGCCTCTCCTAAGGTGTTTGGGCTGAGCAACCGGCGATTACGTACTACGGGAAGTGCACGAAGGATCGTGCGGAAGTCACATCGGACCCCGAGCCTTGTCAAAAAAGGTCATGCGATGGGGATACTATTGGCCAACAATGTTCCAAGACTCAATTAATCTTGTGAAAAGGTGTCAGAAGTGTCAAATTCACGGGAACGTGCCGAGGCTACCGCAGACCGACCTCGCCTCCATGCAAAGCCCTTGGCCCTTTATGCAGTTGGGGATCGACATCGTAGGCCCTTTCTGTAAGGCACCGGGGCAGCTCCAATTCTTGATTGTCGCAATTGACTACTTCACGAACTGGGTAGAAGCTGAGCCTTTGGCCAAAATCACAAGCAAAAACGCCCTCAACTTCGTCTGGAAGAACATAGTGTGCCGCTTCGGCATCCCTCATATCATTCTTTCGGATAATGGGACTCAGTTCACCGACCAAATATTCAAAGAGTGGTGTCAAGAGCTTCGGATCCAACAAAGTTCACCTCGGTGGCCCATCCTCAAGCGAATGGTCAGACCGAAGTCACCAACAGGACAATCGTGAAGGGTCTCAAAACTCGTCTTGACCGAGCTAAGGGTCTTTGGGTGGAAAATTTACCACAAGTCTTGTGGTCATACCGAACAACGCCTCGAACATCGAACGGAGAAACGCCCTACAGTATGGTGTACGGAACCGAAGCAATAATCCCTACAGAGATCGGCATACCGAGCCCCCGCACCATTCACTTCTCAGCCGAAGAAAATGGGGAAAATCTACGAACTGATCTAAATCTGCTCGAAGAAAAGAGAGACCTCGCCTACATCAAGGAAGCTCGGTATAAGCAACAAATAGCTCGGTATTACAACCAGCGTGTCAAACACCGACAATTCCAAAAAGACGACCTCGTGCTCCAAAATAATGAAGTCAGTAAAGCCGCCAAGCTCGGCAAACTGGAAGCCACATGGGAAGGACCTTACCGAGTCGAGGAAGTCCTCGGAAAAGGGGCCTATAAGCTCGCCCATATGTCCGGTGAGCAAATACCCAACACATGACACATCATTCATCTGAAGAGATATTTTGCATAAGTGTCAAGTGTTGAGTCTGCATAGTCTTCTTACCTTGTTACGTCGTCTTTTTAGTCAAGTCCGAGTCTTGTTGTTACGATATCTTTTATCAATAAAAATCTTTTTCTCTATCTATTTTTTGCCTTGAATGTTTCATTTGTCACTTATGCGCATAACTCTTCTCAATCACTATACCCTCCTCGGAGGACGAACTATACCCTCGACGGAGGACAGACTACCTTCGTTTTATACGAAGACGAACTTTAAACGCGCGTAAGGGGACCATCCCTCCCGATAAAACTTGGCAAATCAGGAACCCATACCTTCGTACGATGACGGAATATCTTCGTTTATTTCGAGGACGGATACCTTCGTACGAGGACGAACTACCTTCGTTTATTTCGAAGACGCATACCTTCGTACGAGGACGGAATACTTTCATTTATTTCGAGGACGGATACCTTCGTACGAGGACGAACTACCTTCGTTTATTTCGAAGACGCATACCTTCGTACGAGGACGGAATACCTTCGTTTATTTCGAGGACGGATACCTTCGTACGAGGACGAACTACCTTCGTTTATTTCGAAGACGCATACCTTCGTACGAGGATGGAATACCTTCGTTTATTTCGAGGACGGATACCTTCGTACGAGGATGAACTACCTTCGTTTATTTCGAAGACGCATACCTTCGTACGAGGATGGAATACCTTCGTTTATTTCGAGGACGGATACCTTCGTACGAGGATAAAAATACCTTCGTTCATTTCGAGGACGACACACCCAATTATTTCTTGGGGTAGTAAAGAAGTAATGTCCAAGAAAAGACAACACGAAGCAAGGAAAAATTCTTATTTCGTACATTACAAATTCATACATTACGAGGACGAAGAGGGCCCCGGAGGGCGGGAAAAGCTAAGCCAATCCCTAAAAAAGTCCGGATTCAACAGAGCATCTATGCTAAGCCTATCCCGTCCTCGGTCTACACTAAGAGCCCTGCCAGATCGACCTCTCGGGCCCACGAGACGACCTCCACGGCTTGATGAAGCACGACTTCGGCTCCTTGAGGGCCCACGCCTCTCTTGAGCACGAAAGCGTCTCTCTTGAGCTATCCAATCCGGGGAAGATATATCCGGGAAAAAAGAAGTCGTCCTAGCAGATGAAGAAGCTTCGCAGAAGAAGCGCGATGGCGAGCGAAGCACGCGTCGAGGAAGGGATGACGCCGCACAATCTCGTATAAGTCACCGATCTTCTTCAAATCGTCATATTGCTCTCGAAATTGCCAGGAGTCCCGGCCATACCTTCTCTTATACTCCGAACACCGCGATTTGAGGTCTAAGACCTTAGCCTCGGCCTCGGAGATGGTCATTCCACCTTGTCGGCGAATAAATGCCTCGTACTCGTGGGCTCCTCTGATCGGTTTGGCCTTATCCTCGCAATCTCGAGCTTCTCTCAATTTCCAAAATCCGAGCATGAAGCTCATCCAACTTCTCTTGTGACACCCTGAGCTTGACTTCGGCCTCCTCCATCACATGGCCAAGCCAGGCTTTCAAATGATAAACCTCGGCCTCCTTGGTTTCAAGAGCCCGTGTCAAGGCCTCGATCTGATTCAGCCAGGGGGAAGCATCGGGCATTTCAGGAGAAGACTGAACAAAAGGCAAGTTTATTATGAACAACTGGTTTTATTAAGCCTCGAAGGCGAATCAGAAACGACGTCTCTGTAGCGACGTATTTACATTCAAAAAAAAAAAAGGTACAAGGGATCAACTGACCCCGCCAGCGGCTCCATCCCGCACCCCCTCGGCATCCTCCCGAGCCTCAATAGCTGCAGCTCCGGCCATCCTTCGGTCTTCAGGGACCTCGGCTTTAGCCAATTCAACAATCAAAGCCTCAAGATTGGTGTCCCGATCCACCGAGCACTCGCGGATCAAATCAGGGGTCAGCAAGACCGGAGAGGCGGCCAGGGCCTCCAGCACGGGCATGTCCTCCAGGCCAGCAGTGAGGACCTTCGCGTAGTGCCGCACCAAGGCATCTTCCTCCGTCACCTCATACCCATATTTGGACTTATCCAATGCGGGTAATCCTCGGCGATCGTGTCGAGGGGTGGTGGCTACCACGCTTGTTGAGCACGTCGGCCAAATCTTCGCCAACCCGAGAACCTCCGGACAAGAACGACTTCACGCAAAGCGCGGAGAAATTGGCCATGGTTACCGCCCGGCTTCCGACGTCGGGTCGCCTAACCTCCACCTCGGCAGGCCGCCTTTGCCCTCAACAAGGCAATCTCGGCCGCCTCCGCTGCTTGTTGCCGCGACCCCGCCTCACTTCCTTCACCACCGCCAAGGCCTCGATCTCTCTCTTCGCCGCCTCCCGAGCCATCGCCTCAGCCGCGGCCTCCCTCTTCTTTGCCTCCCGAGACGTCGCCTCGGCCTCGGCCACCTCCTGGACAAGGAGGGTCTTCTCATCCTCTAGATCCTTAGAGTATCGAGCCACCTCATCGAACCGGGCGACGACATCATCCAAATATTCCGCCGCCCCGGTGAGCTCAGCCTTCACGAGCTCATACGCCTGCACATAAGTCACCCAGGTCAACAAACTACATCAAAAGAAAAAAAAAATTAGTGATGTGCAAATTTTTTGTTACCACGGGAAACGACCGACGCAAGGGCACGGCTCATCGATGACCTTGCAATCATCATCACCGGTGGAAGTGTCAACGCGTTTCCTTCTTTTAAGGGTGGAGGAGGCGACCTCAACTCGGCCTCGAGCCTCTCGGAAGAGACCGCAACCACATCCCCGGCGTAGCCTCGGCCTCCGTAAGAGACCGCAACCACATCCTTCGGCGTAGCCTCGGGCCTCTCAGAAGAGACCTCGGCCGTATCCTTTAACGCCAACATCGAGGGCCCGATGTCCGAAACCGACCCCTTTCCCTTCTTGCCTTTGACGAAGTTCACTGAAAAGAACATAAATACCATTAGAAAAAAAAAAATCAACAAGGAGCTCAAGACAAGCAAGAGGCCTCACCCTTCACCGCTCTATCGCGGTGGCGAGGATCATAAGGGCTCACCCAGAAGAAGAAGCTCGGCCTCGGTGAACACCTCGTCCACAAGACCGATTTTATCCAAAGTCCTCCTCCAGCCACCGCTTTCATCGAACCTCGTCGACAAGCTTATCCGATCGCCAGCCGAACTCCAAAGCTTCGTCAAAACGACAAAAGAATAACTTCTTCTGCCAGTTCGAGATCTTCGATTTTTTCTTCGCTTTGAAGTTGCGACGGGGTGAAAGATAGTACCACCCCGAGCTGCTACCCTTCAGTTGGAAAAAGCTGAGGACAAGCCCCAAGGTGAAAGGAAATCATGCCGATAGGCATAAACACCAAGACAAGTCAAATGCCGAAAGGAATTGGGTGTTATTTGGGCAAGAGATATGCCGAACATCTCTTGGAGTTCGACATACACATAGGTGTAAGGGAAGCGAAGACCGCTCTTAAGGCATCTTCAGATATCGGTGATAAACCTCTCGGGGAGACTAGCCATATCCCGGACGAGGAGCAACAAACTCAAAATCGGAAGGAATATGATATTGGGAGGCAAGCTCCCTTATATCCGAGGTTTCTAAAATCGAAGAGAACAAAGAAACCTTACCAAAATCACTAAAAGGGGGGAATCTAATACTACGTACAAAAGGAGGAAGACGATCGCGAGTAAAAACATGTAAAACCGCCGGCAAATCCGGCGGTGGCACAGAGACAACATGAGGTTCATCATCAAAAGACTCTCTAAGAGATGAAGAAGAAGCCATGAAACTTACTGGTTTAAAGGTCGAGGAAGATGGCACTGAAACTTGAAAGGACGATAATGGCGACAGACGAGCTTTTTCAGATGACAAAGGGTTTTTACAGATTTGAATTTGGAAATGTGCAAAAGTGATAGGCGAAAAGGCGTATCATGGAAGTTATTTCCCCAATATGCGCTTTATCGGAAATCCAACCGCTGCCGCATTAAATGCACATTGAATACAAATCCCGTATCCCGTGTATGACATCGGCAGAAAATCCCGTGTTCGACCTCGGCAGGACGTTCAGCAATCAAGATAAGAATGCCGTATATCCGACCTCGACCATGAATTGCATAAAATACTTGATAGCGTACGCCGTCGTCGTGTGAAGCCAAGTGATGAAACTCGCAAAACACCCCGGCAAGAGATACAAACAACGCGCGGCCTCGGCATAACGCCTCGGTAAGGTGAAGCCAGCGATGCGCAACCTCAGCATTACGATAAATTGAACCCAACGGCGCGCGACCTCGGCACAACACCTCGGCGAGCCACTCGACAAAGCGACCTCGAACATTGCCTCGGAAGGCCACCCAGACAAAGACGAAGTCGGCACCGAAAGGGCCCCGCTCATCACACACGAACATCGGCAAACCACAACCCCAAACCCATTCGACCTCGCTCGCGTCTTTTTGGGGGTGTGATAGATCTGACCCAACCACGGGCCCAAGCAACAGCCCAATACAAGTAAGCCCGACATCAAGTTCGGCCTGTAAGTTCGACCCAAGAAGACTCCTAAATCGGTGTGAACACGTAAGATTCGGCCATATATAAAGAATCCTAGTTTGAAGAGAGAGATAAGATCGATCCTAGAGGAGATCTCGATTGAGGATCTAGGTCAATATATTTGTGTATAAATAGAGGCTAGATTGGACGAGAAAGATCATCTACACTTTTGTAATCTCTCCTCACATTATCAATACACGAATACTCTCTCTCTCTCTCCGTGGACGTAGATCTTATTCATAGATCGAACCACGTAAATCTTTGGTGTTCTTGTGCATTTAATTCCCTTACGTAAATAAGATCGATCATATATATATATATATATATATATATATATGACAATTGCAATATATCACTGATAAACAAAGCACCGGCTTATTAATTTCTGTTATGATTCATTAATCTTCATTTAAGATTTATTAATCCCATTTAATATGAATTAGGTTTATTAATTGCAATAGATTTGCAACAAGTAAATTTACATATGCAATAGTGTATATATTTGCAGCTAAACTGTAACATGTTAAATCTCTCAACATGATTATGAATATGACGATACAAAATGTTATTCGTGTAATTGCAAAATGTTATTTATATCATAATTATAGTTATAAATGTATAATAGAAGAGATGAGAGAGAAAATAGGAGAGAGATGAAAGATAGGTTGTCTACATGATGTTTGATTCTTGGTTATAAACGAACCAAAAATTGAAAACCAAAAATTCTATTCTGGTTGGTGTTCGATTCAAGAGTTGAATTATTTTTTTGTTATCGTTAATTGATTGCTTCAAAACCAAAAAACTATTTTTATTTTTAATTGTTATATAATTAATTAAAATTTCTAGAATCTTAATTTTTAATTATTATTTTAATTATTTTTAATAAATTTCAAATTTTCAATTATTATTTAATTATTAATTAGCTTTATTTTGGTTTTTCATTTTAACCTAAAATCGAACCGTAATAACCGATCGATTTTCGATTAACAGAAAATCTAAATCAATTGGGTTTCGGTTCTACTTTTTCGGTTAAATTCAGTTCAATTAATCGAAATCGAATCGTTTCCTATCCCTAAGGTAGGATATACTGATGAGAGAGGAGAGAAAATGTCTAATTTAACAATTACTTATTTTAAATACTAATAAATAAAATAAAAAATTATGTAACATCTTGTATAAATCTACTGCAGTAGATTCAATGCAACAACTTTATATGTTATGTGTAAATTTCGAATCTTCCGTAACATATTTACATTTCTACATGATTCAAAATCTCTTTCTCTCTCTCTCTCTCTCTCTCTATATATATATATATATATATATATATATATATATATATATAGTTGGGTTCCCGTAGTACCCGGTTCTTAGGTAGTATATAGTATCAATCTAGATCACATATTTTGAACATGTGACCGCACCATAAGCTGACACGTGGCAATCCCTTTTTTATTTATTTATCTTTTTAATTTTCATAAGGGTATAATGGGCAAAAATACAAACTTAGCATTCTTCTTCTTCTCTCCTCCGATTTTCTTCATCTTCTTCGAATTTTTTTACGACGGCGGTAACGACGGCATGATGGTTGGTCATGGCAAAGAACGACTGGTGGTGGCACGTATAATGAAGCATAAAACAACAGCTTTTAAAAGAAAAAAGAGAAGAAAAATACGATTTTGAGAAGAAATTTGAAAGATTTTATGAAAAAAAGAGATGTGGATTTTGAAGGATCGAGAGACATGGTAGTTATGACGGTAGTTTGTGGCGAAGTTCGACGGTTATTGGAGAAAGAAGCGGCAAAATGACGGAGAATGATAATGAGGAGTTTTTTTGTTGAAAATGAAGTATGCATATTGTAAACATAAAAATGCATACCACAAAACATTAACATGCATTCTATAAAACGTAAACATGCATACTAAAAATATAAACTTATATATTTTCTAACAAAAATATGCAAATTACAAAAAAATAACCTGCATATGACTAAACACAAACATGCATACTACGAAACACAAACCTGCATGCTTTAAAAAAGAAAATCATAGGTTTCTCATTCATGATATCTCTCTTTATATCTTCTCCAATATACACAAACACTTATCTTGTTGATCATTTGTTTTCTTTATTGTTGGTAGTTTTTTTTCTTTCTAATTATGAAATTAGAAGTAATCGATCTAAACGTGAGAATAAATTTTGGAGCAATCAATCTCATATGCATTTGTATTCAATATTGTGCAGTTTTATGTTCAATTGAATGCAGTTTTCTGTATAACAATATGCATGTAGTTTCTGGAGAAATAAATCTCATACTTTTTTTGTTAACACGTTTGCAGTTTTGTATTCAAATATATGCAGTTTTGTGTTCAAAAGTATTCAGTTTTCTGTTTTAAAACGTGGAATTTTTTTTATTACATAAAAAAATTTACTAATCTACCCTTACTATAGCGAAATCAGCACCAAATGGCTTTAAAAAATTCGAAAAAATCTCCACCATAGGATCTATAAGATGAATTGATGAGATTGAGTACTACATACTGTCTCCGACTCGGATACTATTTGATTTCTCATATATATATATATATGGTTGGATTCCCGTAGTACCCAATCCCCAGATAGTATGTAGTACTCAATCTAGACCACACATTTTGAACACGTGGTCACACCAAAAGCTGACACGTGACAGTTCATTTTCTTTTTTTTTCTTTTAATTTTGCAGGACAAAATGAGAAGAAACAAATCGCCTCTTCTCCTCCTGACGGCAGCAGACGAGACGGAGACGACGACGACACGACACGAGAGCGGACGGTCTTGGGTGGTGGCGGCGACAACACCGCGAACAACAAGAACAAGATACACAAACAACTACAAACAACAGATTTTGAATGAAAGAAAAAGAAGAAAAAATTTGAGCAACAAAATTGATGAATTTTGAGAAAAAATAGAAGATGAATTTGATAGATGATTGAAGAATCGAGAAATATGGTGGTTATAACGATGGTTCACGGCGAATTCGTCGATAATCAGTGAAAGAGACGACGGAATTGTTAGAGAATGATGGATGAGAGATTTGGTGTCGAAAACCATAATAATGCATTGAACAAAACATGAAACTGCATTGAACAAAACATAAAAATGCATGTTCCCCCGAAACAGAAACATGCATTTAATTTAACATGTTCATGCATTGATCAAAACATGTCCATGCATTTAACAAAGTATGTTCATGCATTTAACAAAACGTAAAAATGCAGGCCAACGGGCATGCGAACGAGCGCCGGAGCGACGCACGAGCACGAAGCGCGCTGGCATGCCAGCACCGGGCGCGAAGCGCATCTTGGCCAAGCTCGCAGCGCTAGCGCGAAGCTTCCAATCACATGCATTGTTTTGTTCAATCGCATGCATTTTTGTTCATTTGAATGCATTATCCAGTTCAACTAAATGCATTGTTTGTTTATCGCAATCACATAACAAATCAAATTACTAATCTACCCTTAATGAAGCGAAAATCAGCGAAATTAAGCTTAAAAAGTTCAAAAAAATCTGAACCATGGGATCTATGAGATGAGTGGATGAGATTGAGTACTACATACTATCTATGGCCCGGGTACTATTTGATCCCTCATCTCTCTCTCTCTCTCTCTATATATATATATATATATATATATATATATATATTCTCATAAATCATATGGTGAAGATTTTTTCGGATTTTTAATCTTAATTTCGTTGATTTTCGCTACAGTAAGGATAAACCAGTAATTTGATTTGTTATGTGATTGCGAAAAAAAACTATGCATTTAGTTGAACCGAATAATGCATTCAAATAAACAAAAAATACATGTAGTTGAACACAATAATGCATGCGGTTGGAAGCTTGTGCACAACGCGCCCAGTGTGAGCTAGTGCTCGCGCGTCGCTCCGGCGCTCGCTCGCGCGTCCGTTGGCCAACAATGTATTTTTACGTTTTGTTAAATGCATGGACATATTTTGATCAATGCATGAACGTGCTTTGTTAAATACATATCTGTGTTTCATGGCAACATGTAGTTTTATGTTTTGTTCAATACAATTTCATGTTTTGTTCAATGCATTTTTATGGTTTTCGACAGCAAATCTTGCATTCATCCTTATCTGTCAATTTCGTCGTCTCTTTTCATGATTACCGACGAATTCACCGTTAACCACCGTCATAGCCACCATCTTTCTCGATTCTTCAATCATCTATCAAATTCATCTTCTATTTTTTCTCATTCATCAATTTTGTTCTCAATTTTTTTTTTCTTTTTCTTTCTTTCAATATCTATTGTTTATTGTTGTTTGTGTATCTTGCTACTACTGTTCGTCGGTGTTGTCACCGTCATCGTCGATGTCGTCCGCTGTCGTTGTCGTCGTCGTCGTCGTCGTCCGCTGCAGCCAAGGAGGAGGAGAAGAAGACTGATTTAATTTCTTCCTAATTTTCCCCTTGCGAAAATAAAAAAGAAAAGAAAATGAGTTGTCACGTGTAAGCTTGTGGTGCGGCCACGTGTTCAAAATGTGTGGCTTAGATTGTGTATTACATACTAGTTGGAGATCGGGTACTACGGGAACCCAACTATATATATATATATATATATAGAGAGAGAGAGATGAGTGATCAAATAGTACCCGAGCCAGAGATAATATGTAATACTCAATCTCATCCATTCATCTCATAGATCTTATGGTTGAGATTTTTTCAGACCTTTTAAGCTTAATTTCGTTGATTTTTACTATAGTAAGGGTAGATTAGTAATTTGATTTGTTATATGATTGCGAAAAAAAATTATACATTTAGTTGAACTGAATAATGCATTCAAATGAATAAAAAATGCATGTAGTTGAACACAATAATGCATGCGGTTGGAAGCTCGCGCCCAGCGTGCACTCGTGCTCGCGCATCGCTCCAACGCTCACTCGCGCGCTCGTTTGTCAATAATGCATTTTTTCGTTTTGTTAAATGCATGGGCGTGCTTTGTTCAATGCATGAATGTGCTTTGTTAAATGTATGTCTATGTTTCGTGGAAACATGCAGTTTTATGTTTTGTTAAATGCATTGATATGTTTTGATCAATGAATGGACGTGCTTTGTTCAATGCATGAACGTGTTTAGTTCAATGCATGAACGTGCTTTGTTCAATGCATGTTTGTGTTTTGTGGCAACATGCAGTGTTATACTTTGTTCAATGCATTGTCATGTTTTGTTCAATGCATTTTTATGGTTTTCGACAGCAAATCTCTCATTCACCCTTCTGTGTCAATTCCGTCATCTCTTTCCCTGACTACCGGCGAATTCATCGTGAGCCACCGTCATAACCACCATATTTCTCGATTCTTCAATCATCTATCAAATTTATTTTCTATTTTTTTCTCAAAATTCATCAATTTTGTTCTCAAATTTTTTTCTTCTTTTTCTTTCTTTCAAAATCTGTTATTTGTTGTTGTTCGTCGGTGCTACCACTGTCTTCATCGGCGTCGTCCGCTGCCGTTGCGGCCGTCGTCGTCTCCGGCGCCATTCGTTGCCACCAAGGAGGAGAAGAAGAAGACTGATTTGATTTCTTCCCATTTTGTCCCTTGAGGAAAAAAATGGGGTGCCACGTGTCAGCTTGTGGTGTGGCCACATATTCAAAATATGTGGTCTAGATTGGGTACTATATGCTATCTGGGGACCGAGTACTACGAGAACCCAACCTTATATATATATATATATATATATATATATATATGGAAGAGATCAAATAAAAACTTATTTTTCGTAAAATACCTAAAAATCAATGCACTTTACTTATAAAGTTAATGCACTACGAAATATTAATGATTACTTTTATCTTTTACTATAATTCAATGGTGCATTAGCTTTATACATAAAGTGCTGACTTTGTATATAAAGTGCATTGATTTTTAGATTTTTATGAAAAAAATAGATTTTTATTATAACTCAACCATATATATATATATATATATATATATATATAATATGCTACAAATGAGTCCCCTAGGGACAGCCCAATGGTTAAGGTGTGTTCATGTGGCCGAGAGGTCACAGGTTCGAACCCCACCAAACGTCTCTATGGGTTTAAGTCTGTCACACATGGTTTTCCAAGTGTGGTTTACATGTCATGTGTGATTTGCAGGCTATTGCATAGGGTGTGGTTTACATGTCCTGTGTGATTTGCAGGCTATTGCACAGGAACGTGGGGTTTACCCAGTGCGCACCTAAGATAGTGACTGCGGGTTCCCCATGATATAAAAAAAAATATGCGACAAATGAGTTGTGTTTGGGTTTTATAGTTCATTTGAAGGTGAAACAAAGCTCTTAATGAACTTTATACAGATTTTGCATGCCTCTAGTAACCTTAGTTATCTTTGGTTTCGCAGTTGTTGTATTATATTTAATTTACCAACTCATCAAAATTAAGTGTAGTCGACAAAGTTTTATTTGCTGAAATAATAATAGCGGTCAATAAATGATCTCTGGATTTGCACGGGATCGATGTACATATAATTGGTCAATGCATGCTACTCTTTTCTCCGGGTAGTTATGCATTAATTACAGCTGCGACTATTTCATGACTCCCTTAATGACACACACAACTTTGCATGTCCACGATTAATTTTGCTCACCATTATGTTTCTATGATTTTCCCTTTTCTGGTATGACGAAAATACTTACATTATATGTTTATGTGTAAAATATAAATTGGAATTTCACAGCAACTAAACGACCCTATACAAATTCATCACGTGGCTATTTTAATATCATGAAACTTATTGGCAGATGTTATATATTGCAGGTCATATTTTGTATTTAGAACTCTTGTTGATAATAATAATATATATTTGACAATTGATATATATAATATGTAACAACCTCTTCTTTTTAGTTTTTTCCTTCCTGAAAGCGGCTAATATTTAAAAGAGGCGTTGAAATTATGAGAAATAATTTAGTGGTAAATGCAACTGTAAGAAGAAAGGCAAAATTAGCAACAGCTTTTGCCTGGTCCAAACCTGGTAAGATGTTCAGCTCAAGTTTATTAGTACAAATGGTTATCAACTAAAGTTAAGTTCTTGCACCACTTTTGCTTTTATATGTTGCTAAGATCAATTTCAGAGTCGTTTCTTTTCCAGAATTCCATTGTGGGATTCTCTCTCTGTCTCTCTCTATATCACACACACACACAAATAAAAACACACAGTGAACACATCCACAACTTTCTTTCTTTGTCTTTCTCCACTCTCTGACACACTGCTCTCTATGTGGCGTAAACTTGATGCCTGGTAGTAGTGCAAGCAAAGCAACCCCCACCCCACTTTCATTTTTCCCTCTCTAATTCCTCACTGTTATAAAAAATAGAAAATAAAATTTGCTTTTGTTTTCCTTTTTTCTATTTCACGCTGCTCTCTCTTTCCCTCTCAACCCCTTTTTTGGCTCTCACTACTCCTATAAGCTCATGTTTAGTAGCTTCATTCCATTCTCAAACCCCTCTCCTACCCCCCTTCTCTTCTTCTCCATTTTCCTTAGCCCTAACAAACGAAACCCTTCTCTCATTTGCATTCCCTGAAGGTGTTTCAACTTCAAGTTTTGCGAAAGCAGAAGTTTCAGCCTGTGAGTTATACTTCTTGAACCTCATATATATAGTATATAGCTTTTTATATTTATTTTCCATTCATCTCTTAAACATTTAAACGCTCTTCTTTCAGGTAAAACTGTGTTACTTTGACCCTAGCTATCTCTAGTTTCCTTTTCCAAGAAAACATGTTCACACATTTGTAAGAAACATATCTTGTGATGTCTTGTTCCAAAAATCCCACAACCCAGTTGCCACGCAAATAAGCTTTAACTTTTAATTCCCCCCTCTTCTCTTGCTCAGTGCAATGAAATCATACCCAAATTGTGTCAAGAATCCAGTGATTATTCCTATTTTTGCTTGACCAAGAGTGCTCAGCTATAATAAAACGAGAGAGAGAAAACAGTACTTTTGAAGGCTTAATCATTGTTGTTAGCCCTCTAATCTAGTCGAGTCTCGTTCCTCCTTTTGGTCTCCAAACAAGTGACACACGAGCAAAAAAGGAAAGCACAAGCGAGAGAGAGAGATTAATATAATGGAACTTCCAAGTGAAGAAGGCGATGAGATGCCTCTCCCACTCAATAGCACATATGGGCATGGCCACATGATACATCATCATCATCATGACGATCATCACCATCCCCCGCCATCCCATAACCACATTATCATCCCATCTTCAGCAGCAGGAGGGGGCCCCGCTCCCCAGATCATCACCCCCAGTGGGCCCCCCATCTCCTCCGCCATCGTCGAAGACCACGCCCCCTTCAAGAAGATCATCAGGTACACCACCGGCGATTGTCTGGCCAATTTCATTATTACTATTATTATTAAATTGTATTTTGTATATGCAAAATATATTTCCACCGGGCCATTTTTAAAATCCTAATTCCATCCTAATCAGGTATCGCGAGTGCCTCAAGAACCACGCGGCCTCCATGGGCGGCAACGCCACCGACGGCTGCGGCGAGTTCATGCCTAGCGGCGACGACGGCACCCTCGAGGCGCTCACCTGCTCCGCCTGCAGCTGCCACCGCAACTTCCACCGTAAAGAAGTCGAGGGCGAGCCGCCGTCGTCGTGCGACGGCTGCTACCATGGCGCGGTGAACCCGATAATTGGCCGGAAAGTGTTAGTGGGGCACCACCACCATAAGGGCTACCATCATGCAGCCGGGCCCCTCATCTCCTCGAGGCCGCACCAGATGATCATGTCCTACAACATGGGCGGCAGCGGCGGGGGCTCGCTTCCCTCCGAGTCCGACGAGCAGGACGGCAACGGCGGCATGATGGTGAGGCCGCCGCAGCTGGTGAAGAAACGGTTCAGGACCAAGTTCACGCAGGAGCAGAAGGAGAAGATGCTCAACTTTGCTGAGAAAGTTGGGTGGAAGATACAGAAGCAAGAAGAAGGTGTGGTGCAGCAGTTCTGCCAAGAAGTTGGTGTCAAGAGAAGAGTTTTGAAGGTGTGGATGCACAACAACAAGCATACTCTTGCAAAGAAGAGCCTTCTTCAATCTGAAGCTCATGACCAAAATTTAGGGACTAACTAATTAATTAAGGTGATTAAGAGAGAGAGAAGAGATACTGTTTTTGCTGCAGAAAGTTATTACCTTTTGGCTTTTATTTATTTCAGTTTTTCTTTTTTCTATTCTGTTCCTACATTTTTTGTTTGGGTTAGGGAATATATTGGGATCTGTTAGATTTGGACTTTTATGTCGTGAATTTGCGTTTAGGAGTAGATTTATAGTATGTTTGAGAATGATGGCGTTTCTAATGTAGTTGAAGAAAACTGGGTTTAAGTAGAATTTTATTTAGATTTTACTAGTTGGAGTTGGTAGCTTCTATTTTGCTAAATCCATTTTAGGGACTAAATAATTAATTAAGGTTTACGAATTCTAAGTTCCTAGATATGATTTAGATGGTGTTTGGCTAAGTTTATAAGCTCTTCAAAACAACTTATAAGTTGTTTAGGAGCTTATAAACACACACAAAGTATTTGGCAAAATGAGCTCCTAAACAGCTTATAAGCTATGAAAATAAGCTCCAACAACTTATAAGCTCTCCTAAAAATAAGTAGCTCAACCTCAATTTATTTTTTCATAAACTTATAAGTAATAGTGAATTTATCAAAATAACCTTTATATGGTTCGTTATTTTCTACCTATACACTATCGATTTCACCTCTCGTCAATTTTCTCTCTAACTATGATTTTCTCTCTAACTCACGATTCTTTCTCTAAAAACATAAAACTCAATCATCCAAACACTTTGGCAACTTATAAGCTCTTCAAACATTATGTCTTATAGGCTCTTGAAACATCTTATAAGTTCGTGGAGCTTATAAGCTCTTTAAAACAAGCTTAGCCAAACACCCTCTTAGTTTTATTCTTAATTTTAGTGGAGGTTTTAGTGAGATCTTATATCTCTTTCAATTTGCGCCTAAATATGTTCAAAAGGAAAGAGAGGAAAAAGAATATATATGTAATTGCAAGATGAAAAATAAAGTGCATTCGTTGTTACATGAGTGATTTTGAGAAGCACAAATTGCACGACATTTTGGTCTTCAAATTGTATGATGAGAATTTTAATTAGTTGTGGGCTCTACCACATTAGTTTATGTCAAACCTTCCATGGTTTAGGAAATTGTTATCGGATCCCATATAAGGAATGACTTGCAATCATTGAGGTTTAGTGGCAAATTGGGAATATGGGGATTGAATTATCTACTAACTATACCTAATTTTAGATATGTTTTAGTAGCACGTGTACTTTAAATTTCAAACCCTACCAACTCTTTAAGTTTAGGGGTCCTAAAAATCATATTTGCAGTGCTAATTATATATTAAGAAGTAAACATGATTGGTTCTGTTTGCCTATTCCAACAAGGGGAGACCTCACGTGTAGAGGGGATGCGACGATAAACAACCAATTCCCTCACTACTTCTCAAGTAGGGAGCAATCGTGGATCACATGAGGAGACCACATTGGTTTAGGCTCCAAATTTAAAACAAATGAAGTTAGTTGATGTGGAGAATGAGGATTGAGGCTGATATCCGAGTAGATGCCCCGATCGACACCAGTTATTTGTGTTTAAGTGTATGTCAATGGGTGAGTTTTACCCGAAACAATCCGGAACCGTTCAAAACCCATTAAATTTTAAAGCAGCGGTTCCGGTTACGGTTCAAGACCCACTCAGATCCGGACCGCTTAAGACCCATAGTTGATGGTCTGGGTCTGGTCTCAATCCAGTGTCTAATGGATCGGTTCCAGAACCAGAACAATTACTTATTTATTGGTTCTGGTCCAGGTAAAACACACTCATTGACATCCCTAATATTAAGTTTGTCATAATGTGATCACATGTTCTGTTGTACTTTCTCAAATATCACTGCTATTTTTGTGTCACGAGTTCCAACACGAACTGTTTAAGAAAGTTTTCACACATGAAGAATACAAGATGGAAAGAACATTTTGAAGATCACCAAAAATATATTCAAATACGATCTGAAGATCATTTGAGATATATCTACAAAATTTGTTTCTTATGTTTATAGTTAGATTTGTATATCTTACCTAGTTAGAAAATAATCCAACAAGAAAAGATTTGAAGAGATCTAGGACTTTGTAAATAAAACCTATATCTATGAGCATGTGAAGCCTTTCACAAATGCCGCCTTGAGTATTTTGTTTAGTTATTCTCTCTCACTACTTCACCAAAAAGGAGTGAATGATTTTCTTTTGATTGCACTATATTGCGTTGGTAGCATTAAATATAACCACTCGTAAAATATTCGTTAACTCTTTAGAATAAGTGTTGGGTGATGAGCAAACCTTGTTCACGTCTAAATTGTGTGTGGTGCATATACATAGAGTTTTACAATAGGCGGAGGCTTGGGATGTTTCTTAGGCGTGGCTTATCTTGGGGTAGTTAAGCGTTTTCCGTGGGAGATGCCTCCAAGACGCATGTGTTTTATCACCGAATTACTAGGTAACCTCGTGTGCTCTTCTGGTTGTTTTTTGGTTAATTTACTATTAGTGTTTTTATTATTACCTGTTACTAGGGATGTCAATACGGGTCGAAACCCACGGGCTGGCCCGAATAACCCGATAAAATTAATGGGTTTGGCTATAAAATCATAACCCGAATATAAAATCGGGCTATTCGGGCCAGCCCATTCGGGTTGACGGGTTAATCGGGCTGGCCCGGTCGGGTCGCCGATCAGCCCATCGGGCCAAAAAAAAAAAAAAAAAAAAACAAACCAACTCATTTTTTTCCCTTTATCTAATAGTTAGAAATTCAAAATTGTTGATTTCAAAAATTTATTTTTCATGTTTAATTATCTTAACTTTTGTAGCTATTATAGATTGATTGTTTATTTAGTTATTTATAGTGGATTAATTTTTTTTTCAAATTATAAATTTTAATTGGTATTATAGTGAATTAACTTATAAAATATTTATTAAATAGTGAATTAGCTATTATGGAATATGAATATTCAGATATATTAAAAAAATAATTTAGTTGTGAGCATTATTTTTTATTTTTGATATTGTAATATAATTTAAATAGTATTATATTGAATTAGCTTATTAAACTTTTCTAGATATAAATTTTAACTCCTCTATAATTGTATTATATTATTTAGATATCATTTAGTTACATGGAATGCGAATATTAAAGCATATTAGAAAAAAAGAATTTAGTCATGAGCACTATTTTTAATTTTCATTGTTTGCTCTTCAAAGTTAGTATAATAATTAATAAGATTAAAAAAAAACTTGTGGAATGTTTTATATTTATTTTTCACTTATTTGTTTTTTACTCCAACGCTTAATATAAAATATTTGTTATAAATATTATTATTATTAATAATATATATATATATATATATAGTTTTTTTTCCTTAAACTTTCTGGCCCCATTGACCCGATGGATTAGCCCGAAACCCGAGAGTTTAGGGTTAGGGTTGAACATTTCTAACCAGAAAAAAATGTCAACCCGAATAGCCCGATAACCCTAGTGGGTTGGCCCGAACCCGAGCGGGCTGGCCCGATTGACATCCCTACCTATTACACTAACAGTGCTATTGGTTTTTGGTACTGTGTTGTGGATTGCACGATTACATTCAATTGGCACCAGAGCAGGTCACCTATTTTATAGGTGTTGGTCTCGGAATTTCTATTATTATATCTTGTTGTTTGTAGGTGTTTTCTATGATCGGGTCTTAGAAGGAAAGAGGTTAAGTGTTCAGACCACCCCTACTCAATACAAAAGATTATGCATACTGGAAGATGCCTACAATATCCTTCATAAGATCTATTGATGAAAATGCGGGGAATGCTATCGAAGTCGGATGGATTGTCCCCAAAAAAATACTGATTGGACGATCATACTAATTAGAGACAAACGGATACAAAGGAACTGGAGGCTTCAGGAGCAAATCAAAAGGTTCTAAACTCCATACAAACCGTTGTAAGCATGGAGATTTTCTCTCTCATTTCCATGTTAATTTACAGCCAAGGAAGCTTGGGAAGTCCTTCAAAATACATATAAAGGAAACCCTCATATCAAAAGTTAGAAACTTCAACAATTGACCTCAAAGTTTACAGTTTTAAAGATGGAGGACATTGAAAACATCACTGAGTTGAATTCCAAACTCTTGGTCATTGCCCGTGAAAGCTTCTCCCTTGGAGAAAAGATGGTTGAATTTAATTAAACTCAATTAGACTAAAAAACAAGCCACCATCCATCTACATCATTAATTATAGGCGGTGGAATTAGTGGACAACATTTGATCTCTTCATAATTAAGGAAATGGCAACATCTTCAAGAATGTTCAAGAGAGAGACATGATCAAATTGAATTCTTTAGCTAGTAAAAGTCGGCCACTTTACCAACTTTGTATATCTATAAATAGGCTTAGTTTTTGTTCATTTCTAGTAATTATATTAGAATTAAGAGAGAGCTTAGAAAGATAGTTTAGAAGAAAAACATTATCGTGTCGAAGCTCGTGTTTTGTATTTTGTATTTCCAAAAGGTTTTTTTTTGTGAGAAATATAATTTTCATTCATCCTCCATATTTTATTCTGAGAGTTTATATATATTTGTATCGAAACATCCAACAAAGATACCCGAAGAAAAATTAGTGAGGAAGTTAGCAAAAAATTTGATACGAAGACCACTGTTATAGAGGAAGGAGGAAACCTATCCGCTATGAAACATGATGAGTTGATTGGGTTCGCTGAAAACTTTTGAAATGGGGATGAGATAGGATAAGAACGAGAAGAAGAAAAGTATCAAAAATGTGGTTGATACTGAGACTCAGACACCATAGTTTTGTTCTTAAAGGTTATAAAGCACTGGCGGAATCCTTTGCCATGTTCACCAGAAACATCAGTAAATCTTTCGATCATTTTGAAGAAAAAGGTTGTCACAAATAGCTCCCAAGACAAGGGAAAAAAGAGTTCATTTTCTCCAACTCCAACGTTCAATGCTTTGAATGTGGTGAATATGGACACTTACAATTGAATGGGTTAACCCACTGAAGTAGCAGAACAAGAAAAACAAATCTTACAACACATCTCACAGTGAGGAGGAGACAGACGAAAGCCAAAATGAGTCTGATGATGATACAGTTGCCCTAACTATAAGAATGGAGGAACACAAGGAAGAATAGAAGACAATACTGATGACGTCAACTTGGAATCTCTTGCTGAAAACTATGAGAACAATCATAAACATCACCAAATACTTGACCAAACAACTTGCTAAATTCACCAAGGAGAAAGATGAACTCGTGGTCTTGAATAAAATTCTGAAGAATGAAATAATCAAAATACAACAAGGAAGTGAGCTCAAAAGCAAAGAGTTGGAACTTCTTCATAAAATTATCAAAATGTTGAACAATGGGACATAAAAACTAGATGAGATTCTTGTAACTGGTCAGAACTCAAAGGACAAAGCAGGCATTGGATACCAAAAGAATGAGAATGAGTCATTCTAAAAGCTGATACCGGGAACATCAAATTTGATAAAGAGAATGATCAACATGTGCAACACAAACCTCGGCATGTCCCACCACAGAAGCATGTGATGTAAAAGCAACACAAATCACATGCTAGACAAGCCCAAGTCTTAAATTGAGAAAGACCAAGTCAAATCAGACCCAGCTGTGGAATCTATCTCAGTGAGAAAAGAATGATGAATGGATTCAATAAGAAATATCTCAGAAGAAACAATTATAGATGATATTGTTAATTCCAGCTCAAGAATACTCACGAAGATGTGTGTGATAATATGCAGAACTCTAATCAAGGTTGTAGAAAACGAAATGGGAGACAAAGAAGAATTACGTGGTTCGATCTTTAATGATCTACGTCCACGGAGAAGTAATCTGTATATTCAAAAGTGTAACAAACAATTTCAAGAATCGAGCTACAAGAATGCAAGATATTGAATGCAGAAATATTATCCTTCTTTCTGTATTCCTATCTATTCCCTTTCTCTCGCTCTCTCTATTCTTTTCTTTTCTTGATCCGGAGAATAATAACCCAGCTCCTATATATAGCTGTTAATACGCATATATATATCAGACACTACAACAAAAATAGGATATTGGGACACTTATTTAGAGACATTTTTCACTAATTGCCTCTAAAATATATTGTTGGGGCAATTAATCAAATATATAAAATTTAGAGGCACAAATATTTTTTCTAAAATTCATTTTTTAATAAAAACTGAAGGAGTTATTTTTTAATGAAAACCCTTAATTGATTTTAGGCCCAAATCAGTTTTTCTTCCATTCACTCTTCCTGCGCGCCTCCTCTATCTCTCTTGATTCCTCTCTTCCAATGTTTGAAACATCCTCTTTCTCCTCTTAATTTTTCGGCTAGGACTTCGTCAATCGTCCATGCCTCACGCTGTTGCTCGTCCCCAACAACACTGTCCACCTACAGCAACTGCAGTACCAACGCCTGCGCTGCCGTCCTCCCACAGCAGCCGTCGTACCCTATGCCTCCACTTGTCCCCAAAGCAAGTGCAAAACCGTCCGCGAGAAGAGAAGAACTGTAGACCTTTTATCATCGGTGAGTGTTTTCACCCATGTTTTTGAAAGTCTTAAGTGTTTTTGATATATTTTAAATAGATTGGTATGTATATATCTGAATTTTTACTTTTGCAAATTGAATATCTTTGATCATTTGTATTGGTGAATGCATGCATTCAAAGGTGTATATGGCTAAAAATTTGCACTGATTTAGGTTTTGTGCCAATTAGTTGTCTGACCGACAACATTTGTTGATCCTCTCTGTAAATCTGATTAATTGTAACTTGTTAGGATATGGAAAAACAACATTTGGTGTGACCTCTCTTCATTTCATTTGACAATATAACAAAGGGATTGAACCAATTTATGCTTATCTTTGCTTAGCTAAATCATCTCTTGAAACTGGCAAACTAAGAGAGCTACCGTGGTGAAGAGCCTTGGATCTCAAAGGTGAGAAAGCCATTAATGTTTTTGTTGGTGAAAATGAATGCTAACTGATAAAGAGAGCCGTCAACAGTTGATCTCTCTTCACTCCCATATATATATACATCTTTTACATTTTGTACTCTGAAGAAAATCTGATTCAGTTACACTTAATCTACAGTTAATATAAGCATGTGGGCTTTGTTTTAAACTTAACTATTCTTGAATGTTTTTAGCTAGTTTAGGTCCTTGCATGTACAAGATTTAGTTTGATTTACCCATATTTCTCTTTTCTTGAAGGTTTCGAGCAGAAAGAAAATGGGGGAGAGTTCAGAGAAAGATGTCCCTGCTTGGATGGACTCATGCAAGACAAACAATATCACTCTTAGTAAATTTCAACCTCTCGTTTTCCATTTGTTGCAATCTTCGTTTAATATATAGCAAATTAGCAATGGAGATGCGAATTGAGTTCTACTATTGTAGCGGCTATCATCATTATAGTGCAGGTACTTATGTCTTATGCATTACATGATTATATTTAAGAGATTGTATAGATTCTAACAATAGTCAGTTATGGCTGCACCAGTAGTGCCAGTAGTGTTTTACATGTTTATCATTTATACATTTCAATATTTCTCTGTCTTTTCTTTCTGTATGCATTTATCGTGGTAAGAATTTCTATGTGGTGAACTGTATCCATTAACATTCACTAGTGATTCTTTCATATTTTATTTATGATTTTTGTTTAGAATTTTTTCAATGCATAATTTCTTTGTTTCCAGAATGTTAATGTTCAAAGTATATATTCTGGGAATTTGCTTCTCTATTTAGTTCTACGCTTGTAATTCTCCGGCAGATTTATGATACCTTTTTGTTTTCGGTCTTGAATTAACTGCTGAAATCTGTGCTATTTGGAGTTATATCCTGCTATTTATTACTGGATATGTTGAAAAATCAAACACCATGATCATGATTCATAGGTTTCCTAACATCTCACTGTGTATATTTTATAGCTTCCTTGCGGAGACGGGCCTTGTCTCAGTCGAGCATCAGATGCAGGAGATTGGCGTAGGAAACAAAGATGCCTGGCGCAGTATCAAGAAAAGCAACTAATTTTGATTTTTGGATTACTACATCATACAGTTTCAGATGACTAAGACCTTGTGAAGATCAATACAGCTTACTTGAATCATTACAATTGAGAATGTATACGCACGAGAAGAGGAAAAGTTAGTTTTAGGTGATTGTTGTGCGCTTCGGCAGCTTCAAGCTTGCTTATCTTCCTGCTTCTTCGACTTATCCTTTTTGGTCTTGATGAAGCAGAAGCATGATCTCCTTTGGGAATATCAAATTTATTTAATTATTTCTTCAGTTATGCAAGGAGCATTCGATTGACTTCGTTAGTTAATGTCGTTCCTATACAGTGCCGCATTTATCTTGCTTTATGGGATAGCACTGGCAATTGAAGGCTGAGGTGGTGTTGCCGGTTTGAAAATTTATCCACCTTTTGCTGGTGCTGCTGTATCAGCCATTACACTTGTTGTGGCCTTTGGATTTGCTGTGTCACGTTCATGCTTAACTCTTGAGGTTTTATTTTCTATCTTGAGCTTACCATATGTCAATTGAAATTTATAAGACACATAAATCTTCTCCATTAAGGAACACCATCCTGGAGCAGTTATTGATTTTTCCATCTTATGGGACATTTTTTGTCTTGTTTTTCTGTGCTATGCTTCATTTCCATTCTAAAATTTTGTCTTTTCTTAGATGATGGAAGATGATGTTCACTTTCTGAGCAAGGAGACCATAATACAGGCAATAGCGAGATCGGCAACAAAGGTGATTCCTTTCATTTCTATTTTGTTTCCTTTTATGTTCCTTAGATGAAGTTTGTTTTACCCATATTTTTCTTAGTTTTCAAAATTAGAGTTGTATCCGTAATAATGTCTCTTTTGGATTTCGATGCCATTTAATTTTCCTTCAATAAACCATGGGCTTGAGATTCCTTGTGTTCTCAAAGTCTAACTACCGCAAAACATGCATCCTCTACACTTTCTCCCATTCAAAATAAGTTAAAGAGTAGCAGGTCAAGAGTAGTTAAAGGGGGAGTAGATTCTATAATCATCTTTCTGAAATTTCATGTATTGTTCAGAATATTACATACTCTGATTGAGAATCGGTAATTTCTAATAATATGTGATTCTCCATGCTCATTTTTATAATATTTTACGCTCTTTGTTAGTTCGACCTGGAAAATGGAACTCCTGATCATCCAAGTAACATGTATGTTTTATTAGATCTGAAACCCATTCCTACTCTATCTATGCAGACAAGAAATGCGTTGTCTGGAACATACTCTGCTCCTCAGAGGTCCGCCACTTCAGCTGCACTTTTGGTTGGAGATCCTACTAGTGCAAGGGATAGGGTTGGGAACTTTGTGCTTCCCAGAGTTGACGTGATGAAGTTAAGAGAATGTTTGAGAAATGAAGAGCTGATTGCAGGATCATTCTTCTCCAGATTGAGATGTTGGAGGATATTACAGAAAGATGGTACCAGTGAAGTAGGTCATCGGAGAGAGATGTGTGCTCATGCCAGGATTCGTGCTCTTGAAGAAGCTATCGATACCGAGTGGGTTTACATGTGGGATAAGTTTGGTGGGTATTTACTTCTTTTGCTTGGTTTGACTGCCAAGGCTGAAAGGGTGCAAGTATGAACTGGTTGTGCTGGTGTGAATCCTTTATTTTGTTTAAACCTGTTGCTCATTTTCTATACCATTTTTTTGTTTTTTGACCAGGATTAAGTTCGCCTAAGGCTCTTCCTGGATAGCATTGGTTTTTCAGATCTGACTGCGAGAAAAATTAAGACTGGATAACTGAGGATCGTAGATAATTTGAAATTATACAAGAGAAGTTGGGAAGTTATTGGAACAAATTTTCTACGACTTTTCCGTGTTATCCTTATATAACTTATTTGTTGATCTTTTTATGTACTTTTAGTTATTTAAGAGAAAAAGAGATGGAAGAGGAAGCTCTAATGCAGAGACGTGAAGAGGAAGGAAGGGGCAAGGAAAGGAGAAAAGCCTTTTTGGAAAAGGAAGAACGCAAATGGAAGGAGATTGAGGCTTCCCTCGTATCATCTATTACAAGTTGGCCTTCGTTTAATTACAAAAGGGGATAGACAGACTACTGTTGCAAAAGAGTGGAGTATAAGTTCATCTAGTATTGCAGATGGAAGGTTTGTGACTGTTTTCATGTCTTCACTCTATTTTGTTTTAGATTCTAAGGGACTATAGAGGTTTCTTTCTCGTTTCTTGCCTACTATTCCTGTTTTATATTCTGCTTCTTACTGATTTATTTCTAAAATTGTGCTTGGGGGCACAAGATGTGTTTGAGGGCACAAGATTTCTAATTGTACAAATGAAAGTATTTCTAGTTTTATATGAAAGCTCAAGTAAGTGTCTCATAATATTAATTTGTGGATATATATGGAATTTTATTGCTACACATTATATGTCTCAAATTGAATTTAAGGGCACAAGTGCCCCAAGAAATTAATATGGAGACATAAAAGGAATTTTGATGCTACACATTTTATGCCCCGATATTTATATAAAAGATACAAATAAGTGTCTCGATATTACATTTCAAGGCATATGTAAATGCCTTGAAATACAATATCGAAACATTTATTTGTGTCTTTTATATAAAATCGGAACATAAAATGTGCCTCAAGAAATATTGAGACACAAACTAAATCTGTTAAGGGGCATTTATATATGTCTTAAGAAATCAATCTTGGGACATATGAAAATGATTGGAAAGCTATTGGTTTAGAGACACTTAAAAAGAGCCCCTAACCCTATTGGGACACGATACTTGGCAACACATATGATAAATGCCCCCAAAATCATAAGTGCCCCAAAATGGTATATATTGAGGCACTTTTCGATGTCTCAAAAACTATTTTTTGTTGTAGTGAGATATCCAACAGATCTTAGCCGCACATAATCGACGTCCAAGATCTCAATCAATGAGTAGTGGTTACAACCGAAATTGTCTTACCGAAGTCGTCTTACCGAAGTGATTGTAACCACTTCGGATCACTTCGGATGACTACGTACCACTTCGGATATGACCTCGGATGACTTCGTACCACTTCGGACTTCGTATGCATATTACCACTTCGTATGCATCTGGTTATATGTGACCGAAGTGTATAGATTCACTTTTCCTCACAAATCTCCACCTTGAATGTAAACACTTGTAAACATATAAGCAGAATAATTCCCTTTATTCATTAACCTTTGAATCAGCATCATCAGCAATCCCCTTTCAGAGATAACATATTTACCAGTTCGCAGCAGTATCTAAATTTGGCAGTAGGCACACCCTTTGTCAGCATATCGGCAGCGTTGTCCTCAGTAGGCACCTTCATCAGTTTCACTAATCCTTTTTCAACTAAATCTCTGATAAAATGCAATCTCACATCGATGTGCTTTGGCCTTTCATGAAATACTTGATGTTTTGCAAGGTGTAGAGCACTTTGATTATCGCACATAATCACAACAGTTTTCTGCCTTAGACCGAACTCACTCAAAATACCTCTGAGCCAAACTCCTTCTTTTACTGCTTCCGTCATGGCAAGATATTCAGCTTCTGTTGTTGATAATGCAACCACATTTTGCAATGCCGGCCTCCAACTTATGGCTGCACCAAATAGAGTAAAGATATACCCAGTTTGAGATCTCCTGTTATCAAGGTTTGCACCGTGATCAGAGTCAACATAACCCATCAGAGAATACTGATCAACCTCCTTCACCTTTTCGAACTTGATACACATATCAGAAGTTCCCTTCATATATCTGAGAATCCATTTAAGAGCTTCCCAATGTTGTTTTCCAGGGTCAGCCATATACCTACTTGCAACACTGATAGCATGTGATAAATCAGGTCGTGTACAGACCATTGAGTACATTATACTCCCCACCACATTTGCATACGGTATTTTACTCATTTCCATTCTTTCTTCTTCATTCTGGGGTTTCTGAGAATTTGACAGCTTGATCTGCTGTCCTAGAGGTATAGATACAGTCTTAGATTCATGCATTTTGAATCTGTGCAGGACCTTCTTAATGTAATCTTCTTGTCCCAAATACAGCTTACCATCAGATTCCTTTCTCAGAATATCCATGCCCAAAATTCTTCTTGCACGGCCCAATTCCTTCATTTGAAAACGGGATTTCAAATCATGTTTCAGTCTTTTTATCTCCTGCATACTTTTGCTGGCTATGAGCATGTCGTCAACATAGAGAAGCAAATAAGATACTGGCACTTTATCTATGGATTTGATATACACGCAGTTGTCAAACTGAGATCTGGAGTATCCAATCCCCAACATGTGTTCATCGAATTTTTTTATACCATTGTCTAGATGATTGCTTTAATCCATATAAACTCCTTTTTAGTAAGTACACCTTACCTTCATTTCCAGGAGTAATGAAACCTTCCGGTTGGACCATGTAGATAGTTTCTTCCAGTTCTCCATGTAAAAAAGTTGTTTTAACATCTAACTGTTCAAGAATCATTCCATATTGAGCAACTAATGCCATCAAGATTCTGATGGAACAGTGTTTGACTACGGGTGAAAATACCTCATTAAAATCAATTCCTTCCCTTTGTGTAAAACCCTTTGCTACAAGCCTTGCTTTATACCTTATCACCTCGGTTCCATCTTTTGTAATTTCTACTTTTCTCTTGAAAATCCATTTGCTGCCTATAGCCCTTTTAGATTTTGGCAAATCCATCAAAATCCATGTATTATTTTTCTTGAGTGAGTCGAGCTCTTCCTTCATGGAATTGATCCATTCATCTTTGTCTTTGCTCAACATGGCTTCCTTATAAGACTTCGGTTCTTGATATTCAATTTTCTCTGCAACGGATAGAGCATAAGAAACCAAATCTGCTTGTCCATATCTCAAAGGAGCATGAATATCTCTTCTAATCCTATCTCAGGTAAGCCAATAACTTTCTTGGCCATTGTTTCCTTCATTTTTAGTTGCATCATCATCTTCATCTGATGACTGCATATGATCAGAAGATTCTTGTTCAGGCTGTGATAACTCCACCTCAAGTTCTGCAACTTCAGTCCCTTTCTGATTTAGTTCAGTATCTATCTTCTTCAAGTAAGGCATTACCTCTTCTCTAAACACTACATCTCTACTGATGATAACTTTTCCTTTCTCATAACACTATAGTTTGTATCCTTTTATTCCAGTTGGATAACCTATGAAACCACACTTTAGAGCTCTAGGTTCCAGCTTATCCTGCCTTATGTGTGCAAAAGCTTGACACCTGAATACTCTTAAATATGAGTAGTCATATTTTCTTCCATTCCAGAGTTCATTTGGTGTCACAAATTTCTTTGCAGATGAAGGGCATTTATTGATCAGAAAAGCTGCTGTTGTCAGTGCCTCTCCGAGAATTTTCTTGGCATTCCTGAATTCTGTAGCATGCATCTAACCCTTTCCAATAAAGTTCTATTCATTCTTTCAACAATCCCATTTTGTTGTGGATTTCCTGGTACAGTCCTATGCCTTTTCATACCTTTATCCATACAAAACTTGTTGAATTCTCCAGAAATGAACTCAAGTCCATTATCAGTTCTAAGGCATTTTATAGTTGTCCCTTTTCAGTCTCTACTTCTGCGCACCATAGTTTGAACTTAGGGAACGCATCATCTTTTTCTTTAAGATGTAGACCCATACTTTTCTGCTATAATCATCTTATACTCAAGAAAAACTTACCACCTCCCAGGCTTTCAGTTTTAGTAGGCCCCCAGAGATCTGCATGGATGTATTCAAGTGGTTTCGAAGCAGAAAACTTACTACTTTCATAAGGCAACTTTGTACTTTTACCAAGTATACACTGCTCACATGTTCCTACACTGAAAATAGTAGGATTCTCCAAGACTTTCTGTTTCTGCAATTCCTTTAAACCCTTTTCACCAACATGCCCCAATCTCTTATGCCACAGAATCGAGTTATCCTTTTCGATGTTGTCTGCAGATCCTATTATAGTTCTTGCATCAAGGTAATAGAGATTACTTACTCTTTCTCCTTGTAGTACTATCTTGTTATTCTTTATAACAAATAGTATTCCACTTTCACAATGCCATAGACAGCCTTTCTTTTCTAAAGTGCCTAGGGATATCAGATTCCTTTTTAGTTCTGGGATGTACCTGACTTCAGTAAGGGTTTTGATCGATCCATCCTTCATCTTGAACCTTATCTCTCCTATCCCTTTAACACTGCAGGTATTATCGTTTCCCAAAATTACCGATCCTTTCCCAGCCTCTTCAAGATTGTGAAACCAGCCTCTGTGTGGGCACATGTGAAAAGTGCAACCTGAATCAAGAATCCATTCATCTTCAATTTGGTGGTTGACTATATTCAGAATCTCTGCATTTTGACACATCTCTGTAAGATCCGATTCATCCTTTTATGTATACTTTCATTCTGTTTTCTCTTCCATGCATACCAGTCTTTCTTTAGATGTCCCGGTTTCTTGCAATGGTGACATTTTCTTGTTTCCTTCTCGGTAGACTCTTTATTCTTCGGTTGATAGCCTTTTCTTTGCTCAGAACCAAATTTCCTTTTTCCCTTTGGAAATTTCTGTTTTACGTTTAACCCTTCTCCCGCTGAATCACTTTTGTTCTCGTTCAGTTTTTGTAACTCCTTCGATCTCAAGGCTGACTGAACTTCTTCAAGAGTGATGGTACCTTCTCTACCGAATAGCATGGCGTCTTTTAGATGTTCGAAAGACTTTGGTAATGCGTTGAGTAAGATAATGGCCTTATCCTCGTCTTCTATTCTGACATCAATATCTTCAAGATCATTCATGGACTTGTTGAATTCTTCAAGCTGATCATCCATACTCTTATTTTCCATAATCTTGTAAGAATATAATCTTTGCTTCATGTATAAACGATTTGCTAGGGATTTGGTCATATACAGTGACTCCAGCTTTTCCCAAACAGCTGCTGCAGTTTCTTCCTTTGCCACTTCTCTCAAGACCCTATCTCCTAGACATAGGATGATAGCGCTATGCGCCTTTCCCATCATTTCATTTGCCTTTTCTTTATCTTCTTCTTTGATTAACTTGTCTTTTAACAGAGCATCACCCAATCCTTGCTGAATGAGTATCGCTTTCATCTTGATCTTCCAGAGCCCAAAATCGTTCTTCCCTGTGAATTTTTCCATCTCGAACTTTGCTGCCATTAGGATTGTGGGTTCGCTTCCCACAGACGGCGCCAATTGTTAATTCCAGCTCAAAAATACTCACGAAGATGTGTGTGATAATATGCAGAACTCTAATCAAGGTTGTAGAAAACGAAATGGGAGACAAAGAAGAATTACGTGGTTCGATCTTTAATGATCTACGTCCACGGAGAAGTAATATGTATATTCAAAAGTGTAACAAACAATTTCAAGAATCGAGCTACAAGAATGCAAGATATTGAATGCAGAAATATTATCCTTCTTTCTGTATTCCTATCTATTCCCTTTCTCTCGCTCTCTCTATTCTTTTCTTTTCTTGATCCGGAGAATAATAACCCAGCTCCTATATATAGCTGTTAATACGCATATATATCAGACATCCAACAGATCTTAGCAGCACATAATCGACGTCCAAGATCTCAATCAATGAGTAGTGGTTACAACCGAAATCGTCTTACCGAAGTCGTCTTACCGAAGTGATTGTAACCACTTCGGATCACTTCGGATGACTACGTACCACTTCGGATATGACCTCGGATGACTTCGTACCACTTCGGATATGACCTCGGATGACTTCGTATGCATATTACCACTTCGTATACATCTGGTTATATGTGACCGAAGTGTATAGATTTACTTTCGCTAGGTGTTCAAGTCTAAGTAATATATTGACCGTGGTTGCTCAAGACATATGACGAAAAACCAAGGATTTTACACCAAGATTCATAAAGACAGTGACGTGAAGGTTACATTTGGTGATGGAGCTTAGCCCAAATTATGGGCAAATGAACTATTAATGTTCCTGAATTACCACAACTTAAAGATGTGATGCCCGTTGATGGCTTAAAACCAAATTTCATCACTATAAGCCAATTGTGTGGCTACAAAATAGATGTAAGACTCTGCAAAGACAAATGTCTTGTCATTTATGGAGAAAGGGAATTTATTTTGCGAAGAGGCTCTGGTGGAAACTGCTAGATTGAGCATCCGAAAGCTTATTCAGCTCGAAGCTCTTGGTGGCATTCCTAAATTGAGCATCAATCCAAAAGATATATGTGGACCTTGTCAGATTGGGAAGCAAGTTCGTAGTGGGCACAAGAAATTTCAAAGTATACCCTCTGTCAAAGTACTTGAATTGATTCACATGGATCTTATGGGGTCACATCAAACTCCCTATTAAATGTGGAGAGGAATAAAGACTAATGTGAAACACTTGTACAGATTTTTGGCTAAAAGCCAAATCTGTCTCTCATATTTGTTCTATAGAGTTCTGTTCTTGTAGTCTATCATGACATTTGGTTTCTCTAAGGTGAACCGTCTTAGCCTGAGGCACCTATCATGGCTTCCAATAGGCTTTACTAGGGCGTATTATGGGCTTTGCTAAACTTTGATTATATAGACTTTCAGGGTTCACTCCATATGCCTTCTAACTATATTATTCCATATTAAAAAAGAATTAAGATTTCATTATAGATAGATAGTGGACGGAGTGTTCTTCATTCCAAACTGATCAACTCGCGTAAGAGTGTCGGTTGATTCATAATAGAGTATATCAGATTTTATACATATAAAAGTCGCATACAATATGTTAGATCTAGGTTGAAGATCTAACAAGAAAGAAGAAAAACTGCCTTAAGTTAAATAGAGCAAAGGTAGATTTTTTGAAGAGTGAATCTATCAAGCTCTTGGAGCACAACTAGCACGAACGTAGCAAGCTTGGTCATACGAGTACTACATAACAGAACCGAAGGGGTTCTTTGGAAAGAGACTCCAACGCTCTATTAGATTTCGATCAGGGGAGTAAGCTTGAAAGTAGGAATGTGAATACTAAAGAGAAAAATGGCATGTATCTCCATGTAAAAGAAAGGGTATAATATTTATACGTATGCCATGTATGAAGAGCATTTCGGACTCATTACCTTAGACGAAGGGGTACATATGTTTTTTTTGTAGGTAGACATATTCCCATATGCACAAACTAAGACATTGTAAAATGCATAACCTAGTTTGCAAATTTGTTAGAATATTCGAACTTGAGAAGCTTAAAAGAGGACATGTGGTCCCAATTGTATCAGCACACATTAAATAGTTACAAGCGTGGTGGTTGTGGTTTACTTGTGCCTTATAGGCGCTCCGGATCCCTTGCAAGCAGAACTCTTAAAGGAAGATCTAAAAGTCTCCTTGAACACCAACTTGAAAGGCTAATGCATCAACAGCTTGGGCTTTCAAATCTGTCCTACTTCTTCGATAGGACAGTTTTGTCCCTAATGAGCGAAATGAGTCTCCTTGAGCGCATGAGCTCTCTCATGCATAAGCTCTATCATGTGAAATCTAGACGTTCACGATGAACTTCTCTCTTCGGCTAGAAGTCTAGTTAACTTGTATATTTATTCTATATCATGTAATAAATGTTAAAGGAGACACCGCAAGTTCATTTCTATTCTTGTCTTATTGAGTGCCGTTTCAAACCCGTTTTTACATTTCACTACACTAGATGAGAAAAAACAAGCAAATGAATAAATGTAAGCATTATCACAAGAGAAGCAAGGATAAAAGAAGAGTTAAAAAAATTCCTGCGCCATTTCCTCCTCGTTTCCAATGTGGCCAAAATTATGTGAGAGGCTGCATTATCATCGATCAAGAGCAATTTCACCCCACAATTTAGAGATGTACCTTTGAGCCAATCATTAGTTTAATCACAGATTACAGTGTGACATACAGAGTATAATGCTAAAGAGATTACGCCCAACAAAGGTAACTGAGAAATCCACAAAACCAAATATACATCACTACAGGAGGAATTGTATAAAGCACGGAAGAAGTCGTGTGATGAATAAAGCCAAAATATATTGACAAATACAAAATCTGCACCTGTACGATTAATCCACTCTCCCTCAGCTTCAGCATATGACAATTTCTTCATGGCTCTATACAAACTTACACATCAATCACCAGTAGTAATTTTTGTCAAGAATATTGCAGAAAACTGGTTTGTGTTACATGGAACGAGTGTCCCTGATTCGGCAAAAGCACTACCTTCCTCATATCCCAAAGTTCCGTGCATATTTAACCCAATTTTAAGCAAGAAAGTGACCGAAGCCGTTTGGAGCCTTCTCCAAGCTTTTACAGCATTTTAAATTCCCACATGAGCCCTATCTCGCCAATTCACATAGTCGCGCTTTGCCAGGATTTAGTAGTGATTCAGACATAACCCAACCCTAAGAGAACAAGAAAATATCAGCAGCCGTTTTGTAACAAGCAGGGTAACACTTCAATAATCATTGTCTTCAAAATAAGTTATAACACTTCGAACAATCATCTCCAAGGATCTCAATATTCAATTCAGAAGAATTAAGGGACCACTTCTTCACAAGTCCATATTATAGTTAACATGGTACATCTCTAAGCACTTCAAGGTGAAAACGGAAAAGAGGCCATCAAAATTTATGTACCAATTAAATAAATTACACATCCTAGCCTAGAAACTTGAAACACCAAGTACTAGCTATAGAGCCACTTCGTTGAGATCCAACTTAAATCTCTAATTTGTTTGTCAGACTATACACCAAGCACTTCTTAAAGAATTTCAGTAAATTCATTTTGGTCTGCTCTAGATTAGATAGCATATTACCTGCTCTTTAACTTTGGTCTTAAAAGGCCCATATAGAGCTGACACCATCTTGTATGATTCTGCAATATGAGATTGTAGATCACCCAGTGAAGGTGATACAGGGGAAAGTTCATCATCTTGTTTTCTTGAGGATTGCTGGCTCTGGTTGCAAGATTGAACTATGTGAAGCAACACATGAGCCTGTAGTACAATGGGGATTTAGCCAAGAGTTCTAATAGTTTTTATTTCAAGATCAATAGTTCCAAAATCTTACATGAAAAGCTGCTTTCAGAATATCATCAGACTTTGCTTGATCCTTGAACAAGGCATAGATATTGCCCTTTGAAGGATTATAAGTCACTATGTATCGCTCTTTCTGCAATCAAGTAAACTTGATTGGTACTTGTACGTAAAATTAAGAAATTATAGCCAATTCAGAGCGTGCACACAAATCAAAGAGGTATGCACAAGCAAGCTGACTATTAAAAGGCATTTGCAAATGAAATTGAAACTTAACCGCCGTTAACCATTTTCCTGTGACAGGCATTATACCTCAAAAATGGGCTCCAAAGCAACATATGAAATAGGGTCTTGGAATGCTTCTTTGAACCTTGGTCCTGCAAAAAAAAGAAGAATTATCTCCATCTTAATCTTCCTTGCAATAGTGAGGGGAAAAAACACAATTGGATGTGAATGCATGGGGATGCGAGAAGCATACATGCATGTGCATTTGTCTGTCAGTGTGTTGTGAATAGAGAAAGGGAGTGAGAGAAGGGCTACCAAGAACAATAGGTCTATGTTGTTTCCATGGGGGAATGAAAATGTTCTCCATTAAATTTCCCTCTTGCAAACTTGGAACATGCCCTGAGATTGAAGCATAAAACAAATAATGTGAAAGAGAAACACATGTTTTATCATATTTACAGATATCTTTGTTACTGTACGAGTCTAAGTTACGAGCAAAATAGATGAGATTGGGTCTGTCTGACGTAAACAATCTTGTTTTGTCCAACATGAAGAAATAAAAAAGGCATTGCAATTCCTGGAAATACCAGACAACTGAAGGCCCAAAAAAAGAGAAATAAGTTATAAGCCAGAAAAAGGGTACCTACTCCCTCCGTCCACCAAAAAGCTTGCATTGCACATGTTTTAATAAATTGTAATGGGTGTAACGTGAGTGGAAATAACAAATGAATATATTAATGGATATTGAAAGTAAAAGGTGGGCCACATGTGTTTTTTTGGTAAATAGTGGATAGATTAAAGGTAGATGTTTTCAAAAATGGAAATACAAGCTTTTTGTGAACGGACCAAAAATGAATTAAATACAGGAGTTTGGTGGACAGAGAGAGCAATATTTATAATTATAATTTGTATAAATTCGTAGATATCATTATCTGATTCAATATGAAACTTTAATATATGTATTGCTTCCGTCCGATGCTGCAAAATTAGCTCAGGTCCATAAAATCCTCACAAGAATGAGTATTCTATGGAAACCCTTTGAATATTCATCCTTGATGCACTAAACCATTCTCCAATTTCAGTTCTTATAGCTTAATCTACAACTACTATGATTTTTCCTTCATGTCGGTAATCGATGAAACTTTTGCTGAATAGCATCTAGATTTATTTTCTCATCATGTGACCTTTCAAAATCTTATTCACTACAATTTATTGCCAAATCATCACAGCTACCTTCAGCTTGACTGCAATGTGAATATCCCCACGTTGATGATATGATAAAATAATAAGGATGAGCAAAATCGAACCCGAAATGAAAAACCAAACCCAAACTCTTGAAATTTCAGTCGGTTCAATTCGGTTTATACTCTATTGGTTACAATTCAGTTTCAATTCTGAAAAAAACGAAAAAAATATCAGCCATTTCAGTTTTTACTAATAAATTTTTGTTAAAACTACAGTTTGTATCCCCAACTTTGACGAGATTTTGAAAAATATCCCCAACTGTAGTTGATATATTAAAATGTCCCAATCTTTGACGAGATTTTGAAAAATGTCTCAAATTTCAATTACTACATTAAATGTCACCCAACTTCGAGGATATTTTAAAAAATGTCTTGATTCTGAGTTTTCAACGAAATGTTAAGCCAATTCGTAGAATTCTCATGTGGATTATAGCTCAAATGACTTAGCATTCCGTCTTGTTGGATTACAGCACAAATGAGTCAATATTCCGTCGTCGGGGAACTATAAATCGGATGTTTTTTAAAATATCATCAAAGTTGGGGAAGTTTAATGTATTAATTATAATTTTGGACATTTTAATGTATTGGCTAAAGTTCGAGATATTTTTCAAAATCTCGTCAAAATTGGGGACACAAACTGTAGTTATCCCTAAATTTTTTGGTTAGAACCCAACCGACCGAATATCTAGAATATATATATTATTACTCAAAGAAATAACAAACCCCACCTCCCATCCATCTTCTCTCTCTTTCTCAGTCAAAGGGTAGAGTCCCAACCAAGGCAACAACCTCTATCTGATCCTCTTACTCACACTTTATCGGTAACTCCCCAACAAGACAACCTCTCTTCTCTCTCTTTCTCAAATTTCTCTCTCTACCTCCCACTTCATCAGTCCAAATCTCAACACTCAACAGCCCTTCTCGTCTCTCCTCCTTCTCATATCTCATTGTATTGCATCCTCCATCCCCACCGCAGTTCTTTTCCGCCTACCCTCATGTAACACCCATAAATACTACCAGTTAGAGCAATTGTCGACATCCCCTTCCTTTTGGTGGTTCGAATGATTCACTAGTTCGAGAAACATTATAGATCTATTTTATCCTATGTATTCTTAGGAATGGTTTTGTATTTGGCAACATATACTCCTGCAACACTCGTTCTTCTCCACTTCTGCTTGAACTCAAACCGAAGAACCGAACCCGAAACCAATCAAAATTCTTGGTCGGTTTTGGCTCGTTTTATATATATGGACTGAACCAAAAATCTTGATATATATCAATCAGTTCGGTCCATATTTTATATTAGTTTCAGTGTTTGGTGTTTCCGGTCTGGTTTGGTTTTGCACTAACCGACCAAAGTGTTCACCCCTAATAATAAGGCCTTGTTTTTGCCATCCCTAATAATAAGGCCTTGTTTTTGCCATTGTTCCTTTCATCTACCTAGTCATCGGCTAAAAATTATTTCAAGCAACACTAAATAATCCCATTTCTCTCTAAAATAGATCATATTGATTGAGAAAGTTGCGTAATGAGTGAAGAAGAATAGGAGAAACAATATAATCATCATACCAGTCTTTAGAAAGGATTCTGCTGCCACAGTGAACCGTGCACGATTTAGTGTATGCAAAACAACAGATTTCACCTGAAAAAATACGAAAGCTTCAATCATTTAATACTCTACGATAGAGAACATAGAGTAATAAAGGAACAGAAGAGGGTGTGGCTGGAGAGGTAGATTGATATATTCACATCAGGGAACCTCTTGATAAGAGCTCAGGATGTATCCACAGGAGAGCAAACCAAATGTGGTGAACAAGGATGGGTTCCTTTTAGCAATCATTATGCTGAGCCCAGTTCCAAGCTACATAACGAAGATACTTGTAATAAGTTACAACTGAAATTGGAAAAGAACTGCTTAAACAAATATCATAAAGAAAAATAAGGTGGCGGTTAATATAAAGTAAATATGCAGATTTTCCTTAACCACCTCCCCCCAAGCACACCCCTTACCCCAAACAATGATCGCTCACAAAAAAGGCAAAAAGTACCAAAATCAAATCATGGGTGATATTGCAATTTCTCCCTCACCACAATCTCAGCAAAAGAAAATTTTAATGCGGCATGATGTTGACAATGAATTGAGACAAGATCACATTGCCTAATTCCATACAAGGAGAGACCAAATAATAGCCCCTCACTCATTTCAATTGATATGTTATTGAATCACAACCAGATCTCAACAAATGCAAAATAAACATCAGTTTTGAGCTAGCCTGAAGTAAATGATGATGCATATATAGTCAAGATGGAATTCACCACAACCATGGAGTGCTATATTATGCAAAAAACAAGACAGCAGCATGATGCATTTATTCAGAAAATGCAGTTTACTTGGAATATGTTTAACTTATAACAAAATCATGCAAGAAATGCATCTTATCAATTTGCTTGGTGGTGTGAGATTAAGTAGCACAAGATAGAGATTTCACACTCTAAAATGAATGAACAAGCATACCAGATCTGCTATATTTCCAACACATTCTCCCTTTGCAGTGACATCTCCTATATTTTCTCCTTTTGCAAAGGCTTTGTATATTGGCGTCCGGGTCGAAGTTGATGTCACAGCAGCGACATTCTATAAGGAAACAAGGAACATGTATGAAATTAATTTTTTCAATTGCTGCTAGGTATTGATAGATTAACTGGACAAATAGTGACAATACCTTAGCCACATTGGCAGCACATGCTAATGGAAGAAACAGATGGGGGACAGCAGCAGTTGCCAACTCTACTCCAGCTCCCAACTCCATAAGGAGATCACCAGCAAACCTAAGCTGTATGAAGCTCAGCAAATAAGATACTGAAGAATTTGTTACCAGCTTTAAATTCTACTCTTTCACCACCAATTTCGAACAATCTGTTACCTGCTTTAAGTCATAATCAAACTTCTTCCCTTGTCGAGCAAAGAGCATCTTCCCGACCCGCCCAGCACCGTCCTAGGTATATCACAGATACTGAAATTAGCTTCTCAAAACTGGCATTAGCAGTTTAACACCTTACCCAGAACTTGAAAACTCGCTTAGAAAAAAAAGCACTTTAAATGTTAGTGCATATATGTTCCTTCAACAGAAGTACCCTGCTCCTGAAATTTCACTTGGTCCTTTATTTGAATAACTATGATTCCCAAAGTACATAATGGCATTCATAAATGTACACTATAACTCAATAAGCTACACAATTGGCATCACTATAAGAGAACTTCTCTTGAAGCTTCAGACATTAGTAGGTACCAGCCATGCCATTAAGGGACAGCATTTAGAAACTAACTAATACCTTTAAGATTTATTGTAAAGTTGATGTTTTTATACAAGAAAAATCGTTCTAAACATATAAATAGCTCATCTTAGTATGTGTACCTTGAGAATCCAGTTGATAGCTACAGCACCAGGTGCAGATCTATTTCTGGAGACTCCAACTGAACTTAGGAGGGTTTGTGTGGTGAAAACACCCATTGCACCACCAAAGAAGTGCTGAAACCAAAAGAACATCACTATCACCATACTGGAGTGGCTGGATTTTGTAAACAATTTGACGATTAAGGAAACTGCAATATTGCTATCATTATCTATCAGCAAAAAAAGTACCTTTAACGCTCTCCAAGTCATGTACGGCACATAGGAAGGCGTGACGCTGTCTGGAAAACCTTCAGGAACAACGTAAGATCTTATAAATGTTATCAACTCCTGCAGCAAAAACAACAGAGCTAAGTAAAGAAACAACATAACTCGTGATCAAAGATTTGCTTAGTCTCGTATGGTTTTAGGGATGCAGTCTCGGTTCCCCACTATGTTATTAATCATCGGTTGACAAATATTTACATTTGACCTTTAACGTGTTCACACGCCCAATACTGCAGTTAATATACACCTTGTTTGGCTTCACTATTCACAGTTAAGGCCGAAAGCCCAACCCTCTGTTTCACATTACGACTGAAAATATTAATCCACCTGCAGCAACTATATAGCAATCCCCAGAATTATTGGAGGTAAATAGTTATGCATGTGTGACTTATATCACACTGAATAAGCAATTACCACTAAGATTTATTTCACTGCTAGATATATGTTATTTTACATCAGAGTAAAAAATAAGATATCTTCACTTTCATAAATTGAAGCCTTAGGGATCTTCAGAGAAAAAAAATTAAGTTACACTAAATTCATCAAATAAACTGAAAGGGGGATAGAACTCTTCTTTCTGATGCATTCAGTTTACCCAACAATGCAAGTAATGCAGCCAATACGGACTCCAAAGCAGAAAATGAAACGAAAATAGCACCAAATAGATAATACTGACATCAGCAGGGGACAACGGAGTCTGCAAACAGACAGCGCGAATGGAATTCTTCTTCAATTGTTTGGAAGCAACATTCCTGACGCTGATGTTATCATCTGCGAAGTATTGCCACCGTCTGCCATCAATCTCCTCGCAGCAGATCAACCTCAAGCTCGAATTCAGAAACTGATCGTCGACTAGGCCGCCGAAGCTGGAATCCTGGAGCAGCGGCCGCTCCTGAGGCGCCACAGCCGCTGGTGAGGGAGACGGCGGAGGCGCCGAGGCAAGGTTGGCGCTGATGCGGAGCGTCTCGCGCACGAGCATGCGCGTGTCGGAGGAGGTCAGGGTTTGTGAGGGGGAATTCGAGGGGTTCTTCAGCTTCATTGCACCCAAACAATGAACAACACAACTTCGAGATCAAATTGCGGGGCACAAATGTGTGTGTTTGTTGTATGTATTGAGGGGACGAGAGAGAGAATGAGAGTCTAAATATAGAAATTCGGAAACTATGTTTAGGTGCGGAGAATAAGAGAGAGATTTTCTTGTTGTGATT
The DNA here is from genome assembly GCA_036937905.1 of Salvia rosmarinus. Taxonomy (NCBI): domain Eukaryota; kingdom Viridiplantae; phylum Streptophyta; class Magnoliopsida; order Lamiales; family Lamiaceae; genus Salvia; species Salvia rosmarinus. Next base: position 26,292,431 of record CM072813.1, read on the forward strand.
TTGTAGTTATGCTCTGCCCTTCTTCTGCTTCTTTCTCTCTCTGAGAAAGAGAGGAGAGAGAGTGAGAGAACCACAGGCGGTGTATGGAGGGGCAATTTTGAGGGGAGAAGGACGGAGAGGATTTTGATAAGGTGACGAGTGGAGGCACGGAACAAGGGTGAGACGAAGACGTGGCAGTTGGAGATGTACACAGACTGACCATGCTGTTTTTGTAGCACTTGTACTTTATTTTTTCTGACAGTGTATGAGATATATTTTCAATATAAATTAGATCTGCTCTTGCAGTTGCAGAGAGAGGGGAGATGAACTTTGTAATGGGGGATTTCTAAGTTCATGAATTCAAATTTTAAATAAGAACCTCGTTGTAATATTGAATTTCTTTTACTTGATATTTTGAGCGAATATTACTATAAATCTAAATCTCAACTTATTTATATAATATCATGAGCTATCATATTAGGTATATAATCCACGCCGGAATGTCCACATAACTCGCCGGAATTATATGGAATTTTACTAATTAATTAAAACTGACAGAAATCCTATATCATTTAAAAAAACTGAAAATCTAAAAAAAAAAGGAAAAAAAAAATCTTCCCCAATCCTCTTTCTTCAATGTGATAAAATGATTTGAAACAAATGCAAATCGCCAATGAAATGTAAAGTTTCCAAATTCTCTAATGACTAGATAGAATCATCTATCATTTTTAGTTTCTTCTCCACAGGTATAGTCCAATCTTTAAAAATCGTAAATTCCAATAAAGGTGTAAATAATGACCGGAGATTACATTTTTATTATTAGTAGTAGTAGTATAAAAACTTTTGAATGTTCATCTTCTTCTTCCAATTCATTTTCATTCCTCTTCTTCCGTCTTTCTTCAACTTCTTTCACATTCCAAACACTAATTTGGACAAAGATATTATACAATGTCATGATTATAGTATAAACAAATTATATTAGAGCTCAAACATATAAAGTAGTATGCATGATATAATTTGTTTAGCCAATTCAACCACCAAATTCTCGTTTTAGCCAATTCCTTGAGGGAAGAGATCGATCTCACAATATGGAGTAATTTGGTGATTGAATAGAAGGCGGAAAACAACTAAGGAATGTGATTTGTCAACATGCGCTTTGAGTTAGACCTATAGCCACATATTCTTGCCAAAATAGAATATAATTGGTGTAATTAATTTATGAGCTATGATGTTTTTGAAAATAAGAATGTTTTGATATATGGTTCATCAATTTTGATCAAGTAACGATAGAGAATTTCATCGGAGAAATAAAAAAATTTGAAGTTCGCTTCACATTAGTGACATCATCTTTTTAGCATGATTTTAGCCTCCACGTTGGTCAGAGGGTGATAAGAGACCTACTTATTGAAAGTTTTTTTTAATTTAGAACATTTTAGGATCATGTTTGCAGCGATTGGTTACCAAATCAAATGAAATTTGGATGAGAACCATATACACTAGTAATCTTTGAGGATCAATTTTGGTCAACTTGATGGTGGCTTAGCGGCATAACCCCTCAAAAAGGACGGGTTTGACATATTATTTCTAATGATATTTTTAATTGCAAGATTTATGAACAAATCGGAGGTCAAATACATCAATTCCAAAAGATATTTGATTTGATAGATTTAATGTCGAGGTTTTAATTGTAAAAAAGAATACAGATCAAGAATTTAACTACCAATTTTCAAAAAAACGTGTTGAAGTTGCGAAATGAAGTATAACTCGTGATCTACTATGTCATATTTCCCCAAGAATTCAACCTATTTTTTTTATTTATATTTTTAAAAGCGACACTTGCATGGGGCCCATGCTACTATTAAACCGTGTGTCCCGGAATAGTTGAGAATGAGGTGGATATGTTTATCGTACGTTTCCTTCATCCACGACGTCCCCTACCAAACTTACAACTATTAATCACTAATATTGGCACACAAAGTTGGTCATCTAACTCTAGAATCGAATGCGCCGCAAATTTCTGTTAACTCGTCTAATTACTTGCGAGCCTAATTAATAGCTTCAAGAAGAAGATAATCACATTTTCAGTTTATTTGGCTGTTCTTATATAAAAATGTCTAATTGGTTAGGCTAGTCCAATATAAGACTAACAAAAGTTTGATGTGCACGTAAGTCTTTAATTTGTTGAGGCGGTCTCCCATACGCTCCGCCTCACCATACGCGCACCAGACCGCTCTCTCTCCACTCTCTCTTTCCTCTTTTCTGACGTGAATAATAGTTTGTAATGTATTAATTAATTAATTATTATTATTATTAAATTAATTTTAATTAAAATTAATAAATTTTAATTATAAATTAATAAAATCATAATTATGAATTAATAAATAATAATTTTGAATAATAAACTTTAATTTTAAATTAATAAACCCTAATTTGAATAATAAACTCTAATTTTGAATTAATAAACCCTAATTTTGAATTAATAAACCCTAGTTGTGAATTAATAAACCCTAATTTGAATAATAAATGAATTAATAAATAATAATTTTGAATTAATAAACCATAATTTTGAATACTAAACCCTAATTTTAAATTAATAAACCCTAACTTGAATAATAAACTCTAATTTTGAATTAATAAACTCTAATTGAAATTAATAAATCCTAATTTTGAATAATAAACCCTAATTTTGAATTAATAAACCATAGTTGTGAATTAATAAACCCTAATTTGAATAATAAACCCTAATTTTGAATTAATAAACCCTAATTATGAATTAATAAACCTAATTTTGAATAATGAACCCTAATTATGAATTAATAAACCTTACTTGTGAATTAATAAACCATAATTGTGAATTAATAAACCTTTCTCTCTCCAATCTTGCCTCTCAAGATTCTACCCTCTCTTTCTCTCTCCAGATTTTATTTCTCTCTCCTACTTTATTAACATTAAATCTTGTGGGACCAACACCATTAAACCCCTTAACCCATTTTTTCTTAATATTTGTGCAAAAAGTGTTGTGCCAATTGGGCTGGGACGGAGGGAGTACTAATTTTGAATTAAAAATTATAATTAAAAACTAATAAATTTAATTATAAATTAACAAAATCTAATTATTCTTACTCACTATAATTAGTATATAATTATTTTAACAAAAAACAAGGGTGAGCTCACGGTGAAGCGGAGCTCACCCAAGTTTTTGTCCTGGACGGGACAATCTTGGACGATGGCCCATGGCCCAAAATACTAGAAGGCCATAAAATACACATTACTATTAGATTTATTAGATATAAAACTTAGCTCTAAATTTTTAATTTAACTACAAAAATCATTGAAACAAAATTAACACCTAGCCTTCATTTTCGGAATAAAATAATATATTTCGCCTTGAAATAATCACATTGCAAAGCAAGAGAATATTGGAAGTAGTTGATAGTTGAGAAAAGAAAGAGTTAGACAACTAGCATATTATCATCTAAAATTCAATATCAAAATCTCATCGCATCATATCCGATAAAACCTAGAAAGGTATGATATTCTAGCCGTCCATATCTTCTTATTTCTTGACTTGTTTTTTTATTTGAGAAAACTATTAAGTATAATTACAATTCGTCTGCCGAAAATCTTGGCATAAATTTGATGTGACATGTGTTTTCTTATTTAAAAAAAAAAGAAAATTCTCGCCTTAAGAGTCCCACATTCAGTTTCATGAAAATGTGAGGAGAAAAATCACCATGTGTTTTCTTTATAATGTAGTTGACAGTTGAGAAAAAAATGAGGAAGGCAACTAACAAATTTATCATCTAGAGTTCAATGTCAAAATCCCATTACATCATATTTGATACAACCAAAAAGGGCATGACATTCTAGCCGTCCATTTCCTATTCTTTTCTTGCATTCTTCTTTTTTTTGGGAGAAAAATTCTTAAGTATAGTTAAAGAATCTTGGCTCAAATTTGATGTGAGACTAACTCCTGCATTTTGTGTTTCTATTTCACTATTCATCCACTATCATTATTGAATTAAGAGGCGGTATTGGATGCCGCGGGGATTCTCTCCTTTCATTAACTAATTATTTAATTTTAATCGAGGATTAACAAATTCTATTTAAAATCAATAAATCATAACTGGGATCAATTAATTAAATAAAATTAATTAGTATTTAATTAATAAAATGCTAATATTTAATTACGACCGTCCGACATGATGCAAACGTTCATACACACGTTTTTGCCTTGAATTAAACCGGCTAACCGTCATCTGCATAACATAATAGAGGGAAGGCATATATTTCTGTTATGGTAATATTGGATATTGAACTATTTAATAAAATTATTTAAAAGAATACATAAATTAGAGATGACAAAAATAGCAGGTCAGACCAGCCCGGCCTGATTCGTCTGAGCTAATAGTTTGAAGACAGCCCGGCCTAAAAGTATCTTAGCCTATTTTTTTTTTATAAAAATATAATATACGTTTCAATATGAGTAGATTATTTTTTACTTGAAATTCTCTATCCCACTTTTTGGTGTTTTGTTTGTGTCCCATTTTCAAATTTTTTTTTCTTCAATTTCAATTTCTTGTATTTTAATTTAATATTATAACTGTTAATTAGTATTTATTATATCGAATTAGGACATATACTATTTTAGCATTTAATTTCAATTTTAAGTTAATAATTGATAATTAAGGTTAATAATGAGGCACGGTTATTACACATAAAAAAGCATCGCTCATAAGTGACCTACTCTTAGATTATTAAATTTTACCAGGTCATTGAGTTTAGTATATTAGATAAGATTAGTCTTATGATATGGTGTTCGATTATCTAGACTGTCCGTAACTTAATCTTGGGAAAGTGCCACATAGAATGATAGAATTAGTCATGGCTTATGAGTCTTGACCTCCCCCACTTCAATCTCAAATAATTTCGAATGCATTTAATCTCGAGTAACCGAACTACCCCTTTTAATTATGTGATTGATTTAATCGAGAGATGGTAAAAAAAAACTCATTGAGCGTAGAGACTAGAGAGCATTAGTGCAACTGTGAATCAATTTTCAATGCCAGAGCCATGCCTCTTTTAATAATCTTGCCTGGACATAAAAATTTAAAGGCTAAACCATGTTTCAATATGGTTATATTATAAATTTTGTCAAATCACTAACGGAGTCCAAATCTTTCATTCCACCTAAGATGGCCTATTTTTTTTGGGTTGTCTCATTCAAGATGGTTTGATTATTTTTTAGGAAATAATTATCTTTTCAAAAGTTGTAGGACATATCTACTTTTTATCACTTTATATCATTCTTCTAATAACCGTACCGAAAAAAATTAGATCATCTTGAATGGGACAGAGAGAGCATTAAAACTATACTTCCTATTTTTTATCCAAAAAAAAACCTATTGTCTCACTCACCAAGCCAGCTGGGTTGGTTTGTGGACCCCCTTGACTAGTAAAGGGAAACGTAAGTGCGCTCCTGCGAACCAGTTGAGCTCTTTCATAACAGAGCCGTTATTCTTGGTTGGCATAGAAGTCTCTCGCGCGGGCGAAGGGAGCCAGGCGCTCAGAAAGAGATCAAGCTAGCGTGTCTCGTTGATAGACAAGATTGAGCTATGGCAACCCTTCACAACAAATCTCTTTGCAAACTCAAAACACCCCGTCTTCGAAATCAACCATTTAAGGGCTGCTCGTCCTACCGAAGTACCGAAGGCTTTCAGGGGGAGCAGAGGGGAGAAAGCCCGGAGACGAAGAAGATCGTCAATCGAATTATGCATAGTTCCCAGCCCATTCCATTCCACACATGTCTTCGGTTGTTAAGTGATCGTCGATAGTTTTTTGAGGCCATGCTAATTTTCATCACCATTTTCCCCAATTCAAAAAAAAGTGATCGTCAATAAATATGTTATGACATCACAAATTTAAATCGAGTTAATAGGATTTTAAAATTACAACAATAAAACACTAATTTTCATTTCTTACAATTAAATTATTAGAAAAACATATCTAACATGTTTGCAGACATAATGGCTAAGTTTATCCAACAAAACGACATTGTTTAGATTAAATTTCATACACACGCTAGATCAGTGTAAGTAAATTTTTGATAGATTATAGAAAATGAAAGCTTTTATTGTAATTGCTACAATTTAGACATAGTTATAGCTTATGGTTTTTTAAATATTTTTTATTTTTGAACAGTTGTATTTTTTTTTATCTGAGCGATGGATTTTCTTCTTCTGTCCCTTAAGTGAGATTGTGAGAGTTTTATTTCATCCAGTCCTTTTGAACAGTGGCGGACGCAGCAAAAGATATTGGTGGGGGCTTTACTATTTTATATTGACGAAAAATCATAGCGATAAAAATTTATAAACACTAATAGAAACATTATTTATTGTATAACACTTTTTCTTTTGTTGAAGGGAAGTTACTTTTTGACTTTTTCTTTTTTGTACTTTCTTTTATTTATTTTTTCATCTTCTTCATCTCTCTCCAACCTCCATTTTTACACAGACAACCACTTTCTTCCCCCTCTTTCTATTTTTCTTGCAAATTTCAGCCCCTTTTCATCCTAGATTTTTCGCCAATTCGCTCTTCAACATCGTCAACTCAGTAGGGGCTGAAGATAGTTTTCGTCAAATTCAAAAAATTTCGTAGTAATAAAAAAAAATACTTGGTAGGGGCTTAAGCCCCTTCTCCCCCCTACCTGTGTCCGCCACTGCTTTTGAAGATACCTTTTCTTCGGAACTTGCTAAAATAATTTTTGATCAATACTCATAATATTTGCAAGCCTCAAAAGTTTCATTTCCGGCTACCATAGCTAGCTAAAGAAGTTTGTCTCCTCCTAAAAGGAGGCATATTTATGTATTAAATATTTAATATTTTCTCAATAATATTCAGCTTTTGTTTGACTGTTATAGTATTCTTTAATATTCTCTTTCATTGAATCAATTAGGTACTCTGCGATCCGAGTAGGAAACGAACAAGGGTTGTAATGTGTGTTATTGAAGAAAAATCTTCGAAGGACACAACCCGATAGCGTTTAGGTAAAAAAGGTACGAGACCAATACACGGTTGATTATATTTTGTTATAGAAGCATGTTAGGTCTGACAAAAATATATGTTTGATCTCTATAATGAATGTGGAAAATAGTTAAAGAATATGAATAGTTGAAAATTTTATTTAAAGGATAGTTGCGTCGAAAAATTAGGAATTGGGTAATATTCTCAAAAATTTTATAAAAAAAAGTTACTTTTTTAAATTTGATTTATTATGGGTTTTGTTCTTATGGGAGCATCGCACATGCGAGCGCATAGGAGAATTGCTCTTAAAAATTTAGTTTCATTTCATAATATTCATTCAATGCATATCCAAAACACTGAAGCATAATCATCTTCTTCAAAATTATCAACGTTGGTTCTAAAAACAAAACAACTAAGGGCATCGACGTAGTAAGCGCCATGGTCGTTTCCTTTTTTTTGGGTCAATTTAATACAGAAATTTAAAAGTCGAGTCATGGTGGACTTGAACCCGGGATCTTTGGCCTCAGGCATTAACCACTCTACCACTAGACCAACACACACACACCACCATGGCCGTTTCCAGTACCATAGCTTGTCTTCTCCTGAATTTACCAATCTACATATAAACAGTTTTAGATGATTTAGAAATGAAGAAATGATAAAATTAAAGGGATATTTTAGGAGAAAAATATTAATATGAGATTTTAATATATCTAACCAAACATTTTTGTACATCCAAACAAACATAATATTGATACAATATATGGTCAAAACTATCTTAATCACACATATCACTATCTTAATCATACATATCACCACTTATCCCACACTATCTAGCAAATGAGATCTATATATACTGTTAAAGGATAATACTAATTAATATTTTTGTTACAGTCAAGTTATGTCGTTCTTATCCCTAAACTCTAAACCCTATGATGCTATATAGTTATTTGATATTGGAGATTTCCCTTTAGAATACTCAAAATGAATAGAATTTTTGGGGATTCACTCAACTCAAAAGAAAAAAGAAAAGAAAAAGTGAACTTCGATTTTACGAACTGTGTTGCCAATTTTGGTTAAGAAGTTGTTGTCGATTCGTCTTGGCCAGTGGAGAGTTCGAAGCTGATGTCAATTTCTAGGGCTACAAATGAGCCAATATACTTGTGAACTATTCGAAACCCGACTCAAAAAAAGTTTGTTTGTGTTCGTTTAGTGAAGCTCGTTAGTTAAACGAATCAAGATTATTATTCGGCTCACTATCTCGTGAAGAATCTCCTTAAATGATTAAATTTGAAAATATAAAATTATTAACTTGATGCAACTTATACTTCTATACTATAATTAGTAATAAGTCTGTAACTAAGTTTATTTGAAAATAATAAATATATTACGTTATTGTGTAAAAAAATCTATATTTAAAGAAAATAATCATTATTCTTGACATATCTAAATTTAAAAAATTTATTTGAGCTCGATTAGCTTGTGAGCCTCGAAGTATTCGTTAAATTAAGCTCGAGGCTCGGTCCGATAGTTAAATGAATTAAGCTTAAACACGATAGTATTCAACTCAGCATGATTCGCTTACATCCTTATGGAATTATGATGATTTTATTATTCTTGATTTGAAGTTTGTCCCTTTCTTATTAGGATTCTTTCTCAATTACCAACTGCGAGAAAATTGCTATTTCAAAATGCATCAATTTTTAATTATGGTGCAAAACAATGTCGTTGTTATCAAGTCATATTTTTTAAATGGTTTTGGCATAATATACTAACTTTGCACACAAATTTTAAAAAGATACATAAATACATGAATATATATGTTGTAATAATATGACCATGATTTTTGCTTTTCTCCAAATTGAAACAGACGTGGTAAGTCGGAATGTTGATGTGGACAAATCGGACGTTTAAACAAATGATGTCGTACATTTCATCTTAAAACATCGTCGTTTTCATTCATATCGTATACAACAAAAAATCAGAACTTTTGAAATAGTTGAGAAAAGGTTAACTATGACACACTGTATTCAATTATGTGACACTAGTTTTGAATACAGTATATCGCGATTAACCATTTCTCAACATTTTTAATATGTAAGGTGACATAAAACGACGACGTTTTAAGATGATATGTATGATATTACTTTTTTAAACGTCCGATTTGTCCACATTAGATTCCGACTTGTTTCAATTTAAGAAAAATAAAAATCATGGTAAAATTATTACAATGTATAAATTCTTGTACTTAAATTTTTTTTTTTAAAACTTGTGTGTAAAATCAAAATATATGCAAAATTCGTGTATTTATATGTTAATAACCTTTTTTTTTAAAAATCCAAAATACACGTTACCATTTTATTGACAAAAATCATTATACATTAATAATTAGATGCTTTAATTAATACCCATAATTAAGAACATTTTGAGACTAGCATATAATTTATGATTTAAATTAAAATTACCAATTTAAAATCGAGGGTTGCCTCTTTTGGCAATTCAATTCCGGATGAGTGGTCAGTACGGTTCATGTGCCAACTTTAGTCCGGTCCGTCCGGTCCATTCCACCGGGCGTGCGAATTGCGATCACCCACTCCCACTGTCAATTTAGTCTCTTTATGAACGTTGCAAAGCGGCGGCGGCGGCATCAGCAGCAGCGCCAATCATGTCAACGATATTCCGATGCTCTGCGTCCAAGCTCCGACACCTGACCACCACTGCAACCGTCGCCCTCTTGCATCACCGTTCCGCCGCCAATTCCCTCCTCCTCCAGTCTCACGAAACTCCACTCCTCAGACCCGCGAAATTAGGGTTCCAGGAGCGCCACAAATGGGACGGCAGCTCCGACAACTACGACCAAATCAAAGCCGAGGTCAATTGCCCTCGCTGCTCTAAGCCAATGACCGTCCTCTTTTCTAACCGCCCGCTCTCCATCACCACCGGCGAGAACGGCATTTACCAGGCTGTTAACATGTGCTGCAATTGTCGGACGGCGTACTATTTCCGTCCCTTCAAGCTGGAGCCGCTGCAGGGGAGTTTTATCGAGATTGGGAGGGTTAAGGGTGGGAGAGAGAATTATAGGGATGCGGAAGTGAAAAGTGGGAAGAAGGGTGTGAAAATTTGGGAGAAGTTGAGGTCTTATAGCAGCGTTGAGAACAGTAGTGATGCTGGCAGCTATGGTGTTCGTCAGGATGATGATCGTTGCGTGGAGGAGGATTCGGCGGGGTGTGCAGGTTTGGTGGAGGAGGTGAAAGAAGTGGGGCAAGAGGTATTGCCAACGCCCAAGGAGATATGTAAGGTGCTCAGTGAGTTTGTTGTTGGGCAGGAGAGGGCGAAAAAGGTTTGGTTTTCTTGTTCGTTTATTGGAAATGTTGAGTCCCTTTTTATGCTATGGTAGTTTCAGCTACATGGTGCTAGAATGGCGGAAGCATGCGGTTCACTATGTTTATGCACTATTTTTCTGCCAATGATGTTTGCAAATTCTGTGTTAAGATGTAGTTTTGTAGTTATAAGTAGCTTAAGAGTCTCTGGCATACTGCACAAATAGAATCTAGGTTATTATATACGTACATGTGATGATAAATTGTATATGATGAACAAAAGATGCGGATATGGTCTAATGGTAAAACTTCTCTTTGCCAAGAAGAAGATGCTGGTTCGATTCCCGCTATCCGCCCAATTGCCCGTGTCGAATGGATCAGAGAGGGCAGGGTTCCCCTACAAACCATTCAAGCTAAAATAAATTATTGTTCCTATATAGTTCGGACTATCTATGGGGTCTTGGGCATCAAAATTTGGGATAGAAGGAAAAAAGGGAAACTCATTCATTCTCCACGAAAACTTTTTTAGTTCGGTTACTAAAGTTAGGATCATGAACTTTAACATTGCTTCTGTTTCATTATGTAACTTGGCACTCTATGCATACATAAACTTATTACACTTTTCGAAGTTCATTATGTTTGCCAACTGAAATCATGATAATGGAAAGACTTTGATGCTATGTATGTTCTCTTTCATATGGATAATATATGTGTGTGTGCAATGGCGGAGCCACATTGGGGCAGGCCCCCCAGTTTTTTGAAAAATAATTACTAGTATATGTGTAATCCATTTATAACTAATGTATAGATCTAGACCAGATGGTTTGGGAGCTCCTCTCTCAATTGAGAGATGCAGGATCGATTCTTGGCAATGCCAAAGTTTTTTTTCTTTTTACTTCAACTCTTCTTTTTTTCTTTTTTCTCCTTATTTTGTGCTCTTCTTTTTTTTCTTTAATTCTCCTTATTTTGTATTCTTTTTTTCCTCCTCTGTTTCTTTGTTTTTGGTTTGTGTTTTTTCCCCCCCTTTTTTCTATTCTATTTCTTCTCTTTATTTTTGGATCTATTTTCCTTTTTTATTTCTTATATAATTTATTTTATGTTGATAAAATAAAATATGTATGCAAATAATAACACTATGAATTAACTATTTGCTAAACATGTGTGCTCTCTCTTTATAAATATTTAACATTTAATAACTAAATCTATTGTAGTCTGATGGGTTATGATTTTTATCTCTCATTTAGGATATCTTGGTATGAATGTTACATATTTTTATTTTTATTTTTTCTATACTTATTTTCTTTTATTTCATTTTTCTTTCCATTATCTTTCTTTTCTTTTTCAATAACTTATTTTATATTGATAAAATAAAAGATATATACAAATAATAAAGTGTTATATGTGAATTAATATTATCAATCAAATTTCTAAAAGGATTATAATAAACTCATTATATTATTTAAATTATTATTATTTTAAAATTTTATTTTATTATCTTTTAAAATTATAATTAATTGGGCCTCCCAGAAAAAAATTCCTTGCTCCGTCACTGTGTGTGTATGTGTGGTTAATTATATTTGTTCCCGTCAGCTGATTAAATGGGAAGGCACATTAAGATTACCTTTTACCATGTTTCTTATGATTTATGTTGATAAGATATGGTACGATGGAGTTTTATTTTCCCAGATTCATCCCCTGAGTTTAGGGGTGACATTGGGGCGGTTCGGTTCAAAACCGAACCGAACCCGAAAAATCGATTTTTTTTTAAAACCCAAACCGAACCGAACCGTTTTATATATCCAAACCGAATCGAAACCGAACCGAAATATTCGATTTGGTTCGGTTCGGGTTTAACCGAATTTAAATTATAATTAATATAAATATTATAATAAAATATAATATATATATCTATATAATATTAACCAATTTAAATATTAATAATATAAATAACATATATATATATATATATATATATAATAAAAAAAATTCGGGCGGTTCGGTTTGAAAACCGATTTTTTTCCCCAAACCGAAACCGAACCGAATTAATTTCGGTTTCAAAACCGAACCGTTTTACTGTACAAACCGAACCAAACCGCTAATTTCGGTTCGGTTCAGTTTTTGCTCTCCCCTACCTGAGTTCGGCATTTATTGAAGAGTTGTATCAGATGTTGCATCTAAGTAAATTTATTTTATATTACAGGTGCTCTCTGTTGCTGTTTACAATCACTACAAAAGAATAAACCACTCCATGGTGAAGAAAGAGTGAGCAATATATTTCTGTCTAATCATCACTTTGATTTTCTTACGTAAATTTTGTCAGACTTAAGGAAAACTTAACATGTGGCTAACTCAATGGATATGTACAATATCTCATTTACTTTGATTTTACATTTAGTGAGAAGCATCTATACATATCATGTCAACAAACACATAACATTCATGTTAGTAGCAACCTGTATTAGGAGGTTGTATTCTGATGACATGAATTTCTGTTTAGAAGCAACTTATGTTAATTACTAAGGATGATTCGACTTATTATCACTTCGAAGATATTATTTTGCTGGTTGGTTGGCCATGAAAACTTATTTAAATTTCTGGAGTAGGGTAGCGTTTTATTTAAAATATTAACCTTGTTACAGTTGATGGTCTTTATCACATTTTAACCTTGCTTCCTTAATCTAATCACCTGTTTTCTTAATTTGTCTAATACTTTTGGATTTATTTCATATATTTCTTTGATAAATCACATTGCCTTCAATTATAAGATGAAAATGAAATGCATAATATTTTGTGTTTCGCTCTATACCCTGGTATTTGAATTGCGATTTTGTGTTTCGCTATATTCCCTGGTATTTGAGATGCGATTTTAGCAAAAAGGGTTTGTGGTCTCTAACCTTGTTATCAAATCAGTCTTGAGAACTGACTGCATAAGCCAATACTTTCTAGAGTAGCTTGAGTAAATAATATGTACTCATTTGAAATTTGATCGGATACAGTCTTGCTAATCGTGTGTTCCGCAACTATGTGGGATGAATCTTCTGCATGTTGTTGACCATTCTTTTCATTTTATTATCAGGAAAGGTGCTGAATCAGGCCATACCAAGGCTAAACTAGATTGCTGCAATGATGATGTTGTTGAGCTGGAGAAGAGCAATGTCTTATTGATTGGTCCAACTGGCTCAGGCACGATATGTAGAGTTTTGGTTCCATACTTCCATAAACAAAAGTTTTTAGTGACTTCACTTTTTTTTAAGTGGTAGAATTTTAGATCTTTCCATATTGTGGTGGGTATAGATATCGATTTATGCATGGTGCGTCATTCTGATTTATGCTCCTCTCCTTGACTGAAGGACAGGAAAGACATTGCTTGCAAAAACACTTGCTCAGGTTGTGAAAGTACCTTTTGTCATTGCTGATGCAACTTCATTAACACAGGCAGGTTTGAAGTTTGGTACAGTTTGTCAATTCTGGATTATTCTCGAGTACTTGCTAGTGTTTATTTGTAGCACTCCTTATTGGCAACTGTGTCCATGATTAATTCCTCCTCTCGCTACATGTTTGCATGCATGTACAGGCTGGATATTTTGGGGAAGATGTGGAATCCATACTGTACAAACTACTCATGGTAATGTTTTGATTTATGCTTAAGAGATTTAAAATGCATTAAGATTGTCAAGTATTTTTCTATTTGTTGCTTTGTTTTTTCTTAATTATTTTTACTCAAAAAAGTGAAAAAGAAAGGTATGATATAAAAACATAAGAATTACAATGGATTATTTCTGCATCTTCCATATTTATTTCTGGAGCATCTTACGACTGTAGTTACGGAAGTCGTAAGATCATAATGGATTAGTTGAGGATCGAGAGAAGAAACTTCGTCCAGTATTACTTTAACTTCTAATTGTTAAATTATTTGTTTTCTAATCCTGCCGCAAGTGACAGCTAAAATTCAAGTTTGTAAGAAACAAAAGAAAGGTATTCACATCTGCTTTGGATGATATGTGAGGTTATGGGAGCCTTCCTTGTTTTATTTAGATGGACATCGGGGAAGGGACTGGGTATATATGAACAAAAAGTAATAAAAGAAAGGGATTCAAATCTGCTTTGGATGTACTTATGTGATATCATAGTCATTTCATTTGGTATGGGAAACTAAGAAAGTGATGGAGCTAAGTTTCAATAAGTTGATAAATTTCATGTATATATGATATATAGTTTCCTGTCTTCCTTTACTTCCCATATTCTCTTCTTTTCCCTTACGAAATGCCCATGCCTGTTCTGGGACATAGTATATGTCTTCTTGTCAGTTCCCTTTGTATCTGTTAGCATTGACTGTTAATCAGGTTACTTTGTACAACAGAAAAATTAAAATAGGTGAGCAAAAGGAAAAACAAGGCAAAACTAGAACAGAGCATCCACTTATTCTTGTGGTATATTTGATTACTTGTATATACTTTGGCTTACATGAGTTACGGGCTTGGTTCTAGAAGTTAAAAATGGAATTAGGGATATTTGATAACCTTTATGCTTCCCTGCTTGATGTTCCCGTAAAACATTTTGCATTCTGATTATTACCTTCCAGGCTGCTGACTTTGATATTGAAGCAGCTCAGAGAGGAATTGTGTACATCGATGAAGTTGACAAAATAACAAAGAAGGTATGGGAGATTTCAGCAATTTCATTATCTGGGGTGATTAATTTTCATTATTTATTAATGAACTTTTTCATTGGATGCTTTGTGCAGACAGAGAGCTTAAATACCGGTAGAGATGTATCTGGAGAAGGTGTTCAGCAAGCACTACTAAAAATGCTTGAGGGAACTGTTAGTAATTCATTTATGCCATTCTTCTTTTGTTTTTTGTGAATGTTGTCACATTTAATCCTTAGTACACAAATTGTTCGTTTTGCATTGTATTCCCAGGTTGCTACCTCTGAAACTATTTCTAAAGTTTCTTGCTTTAACTTTATAAATATTAAGTTTGAGGACAGATTAGCTGCCTTTTTTATTTTATTTTTAATGTAAAGCATGACGATATCTTTTTTTGTCTAGGTTGTCAGTGTTCCTGATAATAGAACTCCAAAGCATTCACACCGTGACAACATTCAGGTATCCAGAGCTGAGTTTGCCTCATTTGAAATATCTCTACCTTTTAATTTTACCAACAGGTTGTGTTAGATGTCACTTATTTTTAATCACACATTTTTGTTCATAATATTTAGTTAACTCTGTCCGTAAGTATTAATTTTTCCTTTACAAGTTTCAATACTTCTTGATTTTGAGGTATCTTCAAATTTAAACAATTCTAAGGGGCACTGAATTTGATATGATATTTTTGTTCTGTTAAAGCATATAGAAAAATGTCGATTATTTTATTATTCCATGGGGATGCGTGATATCCAAGTGCTAGCATTCCAGCTAATATAATCATCACTGGCAGCTTGTAGGTTGCTCACTGTAAATCTAGCAAGCAGGTGGTTTAACTTGATAAAAAGCTTTAGGTGAGCAATTTTGGATGTGGCCATAGTTCGGCTGGGGAAATGTAATATCATCTTTTTGAGAGTTCTGAAACTGTCCTTGTGTAAGTGTAGGTTCAGTATAAACACATCACATAGTTTCTTTGGGTTGCTTTAAAAAATGAGTTATATATAGCTTATGTTGGACAAAATTTCCTCAATTGGATGTACCAGATAAATTGTGAGTGCGCGAAAAATTAAAATGCGGTAGCCATAAGAACGTGTTGTGCTGCGATACAATTTTAATGTCATAATTGTAATAGAAATGGACTGGGCATGTGGAAGTATGTGAATTCTGGAAGCTTTTGGTTCCTTAAAATAGAGACTCATTTATCACACCTTATTAGTGAGATTTTTCATTTTGTTTTTTTGCTTCTTGTTTCAACTACCAAGTAATTAATTGAGCCCTTTTCTTCAATAAATATGAAATTTACCAATTTATCTTTTTTAATTTCTATAACTGTAAACGAAAGGTTTCTTCTTCACTTAATATACTAGATACTCCTTTTTCATGAATGTTTCTTCTTAGAGACTCATTGTTCTTCTACTTCATTCCTATATCTGACAGATAAACACAAAAGATATCCTCTTTATATGTGGTGGGGCTTTTGTTGACCTGGAGAAGACCATTTCAGAAAGGTAGTCTGGTTGGTCAAAGCTTTTGATTGTTGATTTATTTCACATGCCAACTATATCAACACTTGTTATTTTCCCCCAGACGACACGATTCCTCAATTGGTTTTGGAGCCCCTGTTCGTGCTCATATGAGGCTTGGTGGACTAAATATCACAGTAGCCTCATCACTATTGGAATATGTGAGAACTGATTCCTGTCATGCTGTCAGCATTCTCTTGTTACTTTTTGTGTTTCAAATTCTTAGTTACTGAATTGCAAAACATTTTATTCATGTCAGTAGTGCCTGGAGAGTTGTCTTAACAATGCTTTTGGCATTGCAGGTAGAGAGTAGTGATCTTACTGCATATGGTCTTATACCTGAATTTGTTGGGCGATTACCTGTTATAGTGAGCTTGTCAGCTCTCGATGAAGACCAACTAGTACAGGTTTGCTTATTGTTTTACCTTCGTTGTAAGCTGTTCTTATACCTCTTTGTGTAGCCTGACATCTGTATGTTCTCCATGCTTTATAATTATTATCTTGAAGGGATAAAGAGAGGTAATATAGGGTTTAGAAACAAGTATAGTTAGAATAGATTTAAAGAAAGCAGGGACTGTTAGGAGATGAGAACACGAAGTGCGAATATTGATAAACACAAATCACTCGACTCGGAAACAAGATGCTTCCGCCCACAGCAAACGGCTGTCAAAGATAATAATTCTCAATGATAAAACCCTAATCTCAAGTTCACCTATACATAGTCTGCTAAGCCCATGCAATCCATGCACACGGCCCATAAAGAAATAATGACATAATAATAATAATTAAATACTAATATAGCTTCAGCTCCTCAGTCCCTTCATCGCTGGCCTCCTTCTCCTTTCTTTCTCCTCGAATACACCTTCATCGGCGTGCTATCAATTGCCCCCCTCGCCGAAACAACCTTGTCCTCAAGGTTGAATTCAGGAAACTGGCCTCGAATCACAGATACCTCTTCCCACGAACTGTCTTCCGCAGGCAGCCCCTTCCATTTGATTAGCACTTGATCTACCTCAGTCCCATTTCTCAGAACTTGCCGGTGTTGCAGCACTTCCTCCGGCACAAACTCAGGATCATCAGCCATCAACGACTCCGGTAGCTCAAGCGAGGCGACGCCCGACCCAATCGCCGGCTTGAGAAGACTCACATGAAAAACGGGATGTACCTTCGACCCCGGTGGTAGCTTCAAGCGATAAGCTGCCGCTCCGATTCTCTCCTCGACTTCGAACGGCCCAAAGAAGCGAGGAGCTAACTTTTGCCGTGACACGGCGAAGAGGCTACGCTGCCGATGAGGACGAAACTTTAGAAAGACTCGATCACCCACCTTAAACTCAAGAGCGCGCCGGTGTTTGTTTGCCTCACGTACCATGCGACCTTGTGCCCGCTCAAGGTGCGACCGCAGATGATCCAACACAGCATCGCGCTCCCTAAGTTCCTCGGCCAAAGCTTGAACCCTTATTTCCCCGGGAAGAAAAGGAGTGAGCAACGGGGCCGGATGACCATACACCGCCTCGAACGGTGTCATGCCAGCGTGATACGATCCTCGCTGGTACGAAGGATCTATCAGCACGCGAACGGAAGAGCGAACAAGATGGAATATCCCAAAACCTCGAATCTAACCCTCGAAGTGATATAGGTCGAGATTTCGCCTATACCCCAACTAGATAGTTGACGTGACAACTCGGGGACGATGAATGACACACGAGCGAGGGATGAATGTCTCGTCGATCGTCGATAATTGAATTCCTTGGCAAACACAAGAAAATTCAAGAGCTAATGAAGAGAGAATAAAACTCATATTTATTGATCAATCAAAAGTGAATATTTTGTATGCTTACAAGCCTTTATATAGTGGCGAAGTCTAATCCTTATCAAAGAAGGACTCTAATCAAAGTAGAACTCTAATTTACAAAAGAAGTTTTAATAGACTAGGACTCAGATAATCAAACCTAAAAATATTGAGAAAATCTTGATATAAAAGCGTGGCACATATGCCATATAATAATTAAATTCACAAAACTTGGGTGCATCATTCCTTCTCTTGAAAAGGATTTGTCCTCAAATCCAAGTCGTCACTTATATCAAACGGACTCACCCACTTCAATTCACTAGCCTCGAGATACCAAATGTGGAATCCAACCTTATATCCATTTCAGGATAAACCTCCGCGGCAATGTGGGACGATCATCCCCACCCCATAAGACCCGATCGCCTCGGTCGGCGATCCGCGAACCACATGAGACACCGACCCAGCGGAAGGTCGGCTCTGATACCAAATGATACGATCCTCGCTGGTACGAAGGATCTATCAGCACGCGAACGGAAGAACGAACAAGATGGAATATCCCAAAACCTCTGAATCTAACCCTCGAAGTGATATAGGTCAGTATTTCGCCTATACCCCAACTAGATAGTTGACGCAGCAACTCGGGGACGATGAATGACACACGAACGAGGGATGAATGTCTCGTCGATACGTCGATAATTGAATTCCTTGGCAAACACAAGAAAATTCAAGAGCTAATGAAGAGAGAATAAAACTCATATTTATTGATCAATCAAAAGCTGAATATTTTTGTATGCTTACAAGCCTTTATATAGCTGGCGAAGTCTAATCCTTATCAAAGAAGGACTCCTAATCAAAGTAGAACTCTAATTTACAAAAGAAGTTTTAATAGACTAGGACTCTAGATAATCAAACCTAAAAATATTGAGAAAAATCTTGATATAAAAACGTGGCACATATGCCATATAATAATTAAATTCACAAAACTTGGGCTGCATCACAGCGCTTGTTTGAAACCCCGTATTAAAGCAAAACTCAGCCCAAGCCAACCACTTGCTCCACCCCTTCGGCCGAGCCGACGCAAAACACCGAAGGTATGTCTCCAAACATCTATTCATCACCTCGGTTTGACCATCCGTTTCCGGATGATAAGCCGAACTCATACGCAGCTTGGTTCCAGACGCGCGAAACAGCTCCTTCCAGAAGGAGCTAAGGAAGATGGAATCACGATCGGAAACTATCGAAGTGGGCATGCCGTGCAAACGGACGATCTCTTTCACAAATAGTTCAGCTACCGTTTTGGCTGTGTAAGGGTGTCGCAATCCCATGAAGTGACTATATTTTGATAACCGATCCACTACAACAAGCACACAATCGAACCCACCAGATCGCGGCAGACCAGAGATGAAATCCATACTTATATCTTCCCAGATACGCTCGGAATTGGCAGGGGACTCAACAACCCGGCCGGACTCTTCGTTTCGTACTTGTTTCTCTGACAGATATCGCAAGCAGCCACCAATTCCGCGATAGTCTTCGGCATGCCCGGCCAGTACAAGCTTGCCGCCATGCGGCGGTAAGTACGAAAGGCTCCGGAGTGTCCCCCGGAAGGTGTGGCGTGAAATTCTGCAAAAAATTTCTGTATCCATGGTGAATTCTTTGGTAATACGACTCTCCCCTTATAGAATAAATTCCCTTGCACTAGTTCATAATATTTTGGCGCTTCCTTCCCCGCCTCCAAAGCTGATCGAATGTTGGCCAGTTGTGGATCCTTCCGAACCATCTCCTGCAGCGCTTTCCAGTCCAACCATCGCGGCACCGAAACCGCAGCCAACTCCACCTCCTCATCCCGCCGAGAAAGGGCATCGGCTGCTCCATTCGCTCGCCCTTCCTTGTACACAATCTCAAAATCATATCCCAGTAATTTCGCTGCCCAGTTCTGCTGTGCTGGAGTGGCTAAGGTTTGGGATAGCAATTGCTTTAGGCTTCGTTGATCAGATCGCACCACGAAGCGTCGCCCCAACAGATACGGTCTCCAATGTTGCACGGCGAGCACTAAAGCCATTAACTCCTTCTCGTATGCTGAGCGGGCTAGAGCTTTTCCAGAAATATGCTTGCTGAAATACGCGATGGGGCGCCTTGCTTGCATGAGGACTGCGCCTATACCCCGCCCCGAAGCATCACACTCGATCTCGAAGGGCCGAGCAAAATCTGGCATCGCGAGAACAGGAGCCGAAGTGAGTGCAGCCTTCAGCTGTTGAAATGCGGCATCGGCCTCTGTCGACCACAGCCAGTTCTTGTTGCTATCCTTCTTCAAGAGCGCAGTCAATGGGGCGGCAATCTTCCCATAATCTCGAATGAAATGGCGGTAGTATCCGGTGAGGCCCAAGAATCCCCGAAGTCCTCTTAAGGAAGATGGCGTCGGCCACTTCAGAACTGCACTGACCTTGGCCGGATCCATCTGTACTCCTCCCTCCGACACAATATGTCCCAGATACTCCACTTGCGACCGGCCAATCGCACATTTCTTGGGGTTCACTACCAAAGAATGCTCGCCCAAAATGCTGAAAGCCTGTGATAGGTGATGCATGTGTTCCTTCCACGAGGAACTGTACACGAGAATATCGTCAAAAAACACGAGAACGAACCTCCGGAGGTATGGGCGAAAGATGTCGTTCATGAGGCTCTGGAAGGTAGCTGGAGCGTTTGTCAAGCCAAACGGCATGACCAAAAATTCGTAGTGACCAGAGTGGGTGCGAAATGCTGTTTTGTGCACATCCTCCGCTGCGATTCGTATTTGGTGGTACCCTGCTCGCAGATCGAGCTTGCTAAACCACCTCGCCCCGTGTAGCTCGTCCAATAACTCCTGGATGAAGGGAATTGGGTACTTGTCCGGTACTGTAACTTTATTTAGGGCCCGGTAATCCACACAAAAACGCCACGATCCATCCTTTTTACGTACCAACAACACCGGACTCGAATAGGGACTGCAGCTTGCTTGAATGATACCGGCTGCCAACATTTCCGCCACGAGTTTTTCCATCTCGTCTTTTTGCAAATGGTTATATCGGTACGGCCTGACCGATACTGGAGTGGCTCCTTGGATTAAGGGAATTCGGTGGTCGTTGGGCCGAAGTGGAGGTAAGCCGGCTGGGGGCTGAATTACGGCCGGGAAGCGCGCCACTAACGCTTGCCACTCCTTCAGCTGCTCGGCCGTGAGATCAGCTGAAGCCGGAAAGTCCTGCTGCTTCCCCTCCAAAGCCCACAAAATCCACGCATCGTCGCCCGTCTCCAGTGCCGACAAGTCGGTGGTGCGGCACTCGCGGCGGGTCAGGGCCGGGTTCCCTGTGAGTACTCTACGACGTCCCTCAACCATAAACTCCATCGTCTGTGTAGTGAAGTCGGCAACGATCCTTCCAAGCCGAACCAGCCACGAGATGCCGAGGATAAGATCGATGTTACGAAGGGGAAATACGTAACAGTCGATGTGGAACAATTGATCGGCTATGAGTTCGGGAACTGCGTGGGAGATTCCTTGCGACGTGACCTGTGAACCATCCCCGAGAAACACCGAGAAGGACAGAGCTGAAGAGATCGGTAAAGAGAGGCGCTGCGCGGCGGCGCTCGAGATGAAGCAATGACTCGCTCCGCTGTCGATCATGGCACGGAGCTGGTGGTCTCCGATCTGTACTATGGCCTTCAGTGTCTGGTTGTTGTCAATGCCGTGAAAGGATAACTCCGAGAGTTGTATCGGGTTGGGATCGGTCGGAGCCGCCTCAGTCGCTGGAATCTCCACCGGTTGCTGCGTGCCGGAGTCAGATTCGACCTCCTCCTCGTCCTCATCCGCCCCAATAAGATCGCTAGTGTTTTGGGCGGGCATTTATGCAAGGGCCCGTACTTGCCGCCACACCGGAAACAAAGGCCCTTGGCCCGATAATCCTCCTGCTGCGCGCGTGTAAGGCGGCGCGAGTTGCGCCCCTCCGGTTCTGTAGTACCGCGGCCTGGTGGTTGGTCGCCTTGCGGTTTAGGCCGCTGAAAGGTAGTGGTCGGCCGCGGGAATGGAGATGAAGGTGGTCGAGATGGAATCGAGTAGGGCTTGCCCGCACGAGCCAGGCGCCGGGCTGCTCGTATTGCAGCAAAGACGTTGACGAGCTCCGAGTCCGGAAGGCGGTCGCGTATGGATGGTTGGAGGCCACCCAAAAACGCGCCTAAGTAATGTTCGTCCGGCAAGGACGGAAGCTGAGCCACTCGTTCCTCGAAGAGGGCGAGATAATCCTCAAGTGAGCCGGTCTGCCGTGTAAGATGCATAGCCTCGTAGGCGTTGATGGCCGAGCTGTCGCCGAAACGGGCGACTACTTCCTTCGAGAACGCGTCCCACTCGATCGCAGCGTCTCGGCGGAGCAGCCATTGTGCCCAAAACATCGCCTTCCCGGACAACGCGATGAGGGCGGTGGCTACTCGTTGGTTGGTCGGTGTGCCATGGACAAGGAAATACTGCTCGGCTTGGGCCAGCCAAGCGATGGGGTCGGTGCCGTCGAACCCGGGAAGTTCCATACGCGGCATGACTACCGCGGTGGCAGTAGGCGGTGGTGGCGGGGGTGGTGGTACGCCTGTGCGATCTGGAACATGGTTGATGGTGAGCTGCTTCAATTGATCCACCATCTGGGCCATGGATGACTCGATGCCGCCGACAGCCGACTGCAGCGAATCGATAGCGAGTTGCACCCCGCCCATATTAGCTGCGAGATCCTTCGTGGTCTTCTCCAGTTCCTCCAGACGGCGGTTCTGAGCCGCCATGCGAGTCTCAACAGCGTCGGTGTTCACCATCGAATCCGGCAGGTCGGACCAATTGTTAGGAGATGAGAACACGAAGTGCGAATATTGATAAACACAAATCACTCGACTCGGAAACAAGATGCTTCCGTCCACAGCAAACGGCTGTCAAAGATAATAATTCTCAATGATAAAACCCTAATCTCAAGTTCACCTATACATAGTCTGCTAAGCCCATGCAATCCATGCACACGGCCCATAAAGAAATAATGACATAATAATAATAATTAAATACTAATATAGCTTCAGCTCCTCAGCGATGAACCTCAGTCCCTTCATCGCTGGCCTCCTTCTCCTTTCTTTCTCCTCGAATACACCTTCATCGGCGTGCTATCAGGGACTCATACCAGCGACAATCAATGTTTTGGTTAAGAATACTGCATGAATCAGAAATCAAATATCAATTATAATAATGAAAACCCAGAAAATAGCCAAGAGCTTTGATATCATCATTGGAAATGGTAAAAGCATAAAGTTTCATTTTTTTTGGGTCAATTAATAAAGAAATTTTAAAGGTCGCGTCATGATGGACTTGAACTTGAGATCTTCGGCCTCAGGCATTAACTACTCTACCACTAGGCCAACACACGCACGCAAAAGATTCATTTATTTTTCTTTTTTTTTGGTAAATTAACTACTAAAATTTT
The DNA here is from genome assembly GCA_036937905.1 of Salvia rosmarinus. NCBI lineage: Eukaryota > Viridiplantae > Streptophyta > Magnoliopsida > Lamiales > Lamiaceae > Salvia > Salvia rosmarinus. The sequence goes on from CM072813.1 coordinate 26,316,187, forward strand.
AAGGGCGCGTCACGGTGGACTCGACCCGAGACCTTTGGCCTCGAGCATTAACCACTCTACCACTAGGCCAACACACACACACACAAAAGATTCATTTCTATTGTGGAGTATGGTAATCTATATATAATTAAATCAGGAACTGAATCCTATGAACCTGGAAATTACTAACTCTAGAGAGAGAGAGAGTATAAAAAATGGGGATCTATTGGAATCACTTCTATGGGAACTGTGAAGGGTTCTCATAATCACATTGCCCAACACTCTATCTATATGATTCTTTCACAAGAGTTCATAGCATCTACTTCCTTTCTTCCCCTATATCTTATCTAGTTTGACAGTTTCCTGTATCTGAATAGTTGAGTTTCTTATTTAGGTTCTTTTGGAGCCAAAAAATGCTCTGTGTAAACAGTACAAGAGGATGTTCAGCATGAATAATGTAAGTTGTAGTCTACTATGCCTTTCATGTCTGATACAGATGGATCTAATTTTGACCAAGCACTTGAATCATAGGTCAAGTTGCAGTTCACAGACGATGCAATGAGACTAATTGCAAAGAAAGCAATAGCCCGGAATACTGGTGCACGTGGTTTGAGAGCCATACTAGAAAACATTCTGACTGAGGCAATGTTTCAGGTGTGAAAAAGCCAATGCTGACTCATTTCTGCTATTTGCAGTACGTCCATGTACATGCAATGCCAGATGAATCATAGGCTTAATCTGATCTGTAAAGCAATGCAGACAGCATAAAGAGCAAGTTTCTGAATGTAACTTACCTAACTTGAAATATTTTGCATCACAGGTCCCAGATGCCAAATCGGGAAAAGACAATGTAGATACAGTTTTGGTTGATGAGGAAGCTGTGGGTGCACCACATGCACCTGGATGTGGAGCAAAATTGCTTTCTTCAAACCACGGGCTGGAAGAAATTCCTAAGCACACAGAATCAAGAAATAGAAGTGTATGTTCATTAATTTATTGCATCTATGTGCTTTAACTCATCTTTCACCATCTGCTTATTGTCCCGCTTGATCGCTTCTTTGGACTTAGGAAATCTCCAGAATTTCCTGTCAATCCACTGAACTTGTCTTTATTAATCAACCAATATTTGTGATACAAAAAATCTAGACTATGTTGCTGCATATTTAACATGCATTGCCGACTATAATTGATCCTTTGGTGTTTGTCAGGACAATGGCACTCCTGTGAAGGGAAGCTTGCAGGAACATTTGGAGGATTCATTGCCTGCCATGAGTTTGTAATTTGACAGAACGATAAGCCTCATGGATCTTGTATATATACATCAAGTTCTGAAGAATCAATAATTCTTCCTATCCAATATTTGTCATAAAAATAGAGAAAAGAAAACGATGCTCAGAATCACATAAAAACGCCTCTACTTATCCACCAAAGACATCATAAAAATCAAACAGAATTTTTACTTTGGACTGGGACTTGCTCTAAACTATTTTATAACCTCAGCCAATCTAATTGCTTGTAGATATATATACATATATACATATGTATGCATAGGGTTGGATTCAGGTAAAAATCAATTTTATTGTTAACAATGAGCAAAGTATCAATGTAATATATAGAACGGTTAATTGACTGTAATTTGCAAACTATTATTAAATATGAATTTTCCTGAAGTTAATAAGTTAGTGCGTCACATATAAAAATATTTTACTTACATACATGAACTTTGATGTATTTCAAAATTTAATTTGAATTTAGGTTCTAGTCAAATAAAAAATGATGTGACATTGAAGATAAGGGAGGTGGCATAGAGAGACGATCTGATGAGCTTAATAATTAAAATAATGCTCTCTTTATCGATCAAAAGTTTGTATTTTTTATGATGATATAATTTTTAATAAATTATAGTAAGTGATAAAGTGAGTGAAAAATGAGTCTCACGTTGTAAATGTAAAGTAGTGGTTTTTATGTAAATAAATAGGTATATTGAGGATAAAAATTATGGGGGTCACGTCCAGAAAGGGAAAATATAAGCTTTTGGTGAATGGATCGAAAATGAATTAAAGTTTTTGGTGTAAAGAGGGAGAACATTATATATATATATATATATATATATATATATAGGAGATGGATCAGGTAGGAATGGATAATTTGGTAGAAATAAGAATGAATCTGGACCTTTGATTATTTGGATCAATGGTTGAGATTTAATTCGATTATCTTCTGATTTTGTGTAATGTGTGCTACGTGGATTATTATGCGAGACTAGAACCCTTATTGTCTTCTGTTGCAATGAAAGATATGTTAAACTAATATACTTAGCATATGTGCTACTGAAAAGATGAAATATGTCTAAACTAATATGTGCAACATAGTAATTACGATTGTCTACACAAATATGAAAGATATGTTAGACTTACATATTTATTCCTATTTCCTACACTTATTTCCATTCTCACGAGAACCATCCATATATATATATATATATATATATATATATATATATATATATATATATATAATTTTAGTTCTCCTCTCTCCACCACCAAGTTGCAAGTGATCGTAATCTTAGGATGTCAATGGGTGGGTTTATCCGGACCGATCTGGAACGGTTCAAAACCAATTAAATTTTAAAGCAACGGTTACGGTTACGGTTCGGTTCGGACCGTTTAGATCCGCATCGCTTAGAACCATAGTTTGATGGTCCGGTCCTGTCCGAATCTGGTTCTGGTTTTAGAACCAGAACAATACTTATTTTTTTGTTCTGGTCTGAGTAAAACCTGTCTATTGACAAGCTTAAGTTTAAATAGGCTTGTCAATGAGCTAGTTTTATCCATATCGATTCGAAAACACTCATAATCCATGATATTATAAAGCAACAGTTTCGATTTCAGTTCTGGTTCTTGTTCGGTTCTGGTTCTAGACCCGCTCAGATCCGGATCGCTTAAGACCCGTAGTTGATGGTCCGGGTCCTGTCCGGATCCAGTGTCTAATGGGTCGATTCCAGAACCAGAACCATTATTTATTTATTGGTTCTGATCCAAGTAAAACCCACCAATTGGCATCCCTACGTAAGCTCATTGTCTTGTCACCATTGTGTCGATCTGATGTCATTGCCACCTTGAGGGTCCCCTTTTGTGTGATTATGTATTATTCATGGCTAAATTTGAGCCTTCATAGGTATGCAATGGATACCCCTCTTAAGATCTCGCAACGTGGCTGAAGAGTTTGTTTGTCTTCATACCACCAAAATTGTAACTGTGGTTTGCTTTAACCACATATATACAGTAATCCGAAGTACATGTCAGAGTGAGTAGGTCGTCGGGAACTTATCCTAATTTTATCAGCGACATGTGTTTGTACATTATAATTTAACGGCGGTGTGTTGAAGGTTTGTATTTGATAACGGTGAGTGGTATTCCCCCGTCGTCGGTCTATTTGTATTTGGTCTGAGAAGGTAACATTTCAAAACCAAGTTATATCTTGAAATAAGTGCCATATTTATATATTGATGATCCATTGGGGGTCGTATTGGTGTATGAGAGAATACACTAGTTAAGGCAAATAATTTTTTTCCTTTTGATAAGACTGGACCTTCTACTGATCAGTAGATGTCGATTTATTGAAGACATTTCAGTACTAGTATCAGTACTGCTAATCAGTTTAAGTACGGAGAGTCTTGTATTGAGTGACAAAGTCATTAAATTAGAAACTTACATGTGATTGTATTTTGTTAACCAACCAATAATATAAATGATGTATGTGGATCTGATTCAGAATTTTGACGTGCTCCTCAATCTAATACTATTCGAAAGAAACAAGAGGCCATGTTCGTTCCTCAGGAAATTGACATTGGTCGATTCTTGGTTTGGGTATTTTTTTTACATTTTTATTGTAGGAATCGATTTGTTACATTTTTTTTTTATTAATGAATTCATGACCAATTATGTTTAGGTGAAAATATATTTTGGTGATTTCATGAAAGCGTATCGCGTAATGTTCAAATATGTTAATGGAAGCATCTAGTAGAGAGAGGCTGTTCTTGGTTCACCGTCTATCACGTCCATGTAATAGCCTTCGTAATGGATTGCTATTGGGTAGCATAAGACATCAACATCGATGAGAAGAGGATCACAATTTATAATTTTATGTTTAAGGGAAAACGTTGGTAGAAAGTAAAACGAGAATTCAGACATATAGCCGCTTTTGGGTGATGAGAATTGTAGCTATCGGGGATGAGAATGGTAGATGATATGACTTCATGCATTGGGACATTGTCATTGATAGGATACGGCACAACTACTAGGTCCAAGCATCAGACCCAATCTAAATGGGCCCCGACATTAAGCTCGGCATATCTGAGTTCGGCCCAAGAAGACTCCTCAACCAACTACAACTCAAATCGCAAGTGGAGACGTAGAAGATTCGAATGCATATCTAAAAGAATCCTTATGAGAGAAGACTTTGTATTAGAGTCAAACTCAATATGATGATATATAAATAGAGGCTAGATTAGAAGAAAGAGATCATCTACACTATTTGTAATCACTTCTTGCACACTTAATACAGATATACTCTCTTGCTCCGTGGACGTAGATCTATTTCAATAGATCGAACCACGTTATTTTCTCGTGTTCCTTGCGCATTTATTACCCTACGAAATTAAGATCGATCACTGACGCCGTCTGTGGGAACGAAATTCTATGTTTTCGATCAACTTTTTCTCAGGGAATTAATCACAACGATGAGGAATACAAGAAGCGCTACATTCAGGGCTGTTACCGGCAACAATAACGGCGGCAAGACGCACCAAATGCAGCCTAGGAAAAGTCCGATAAGAGATACGACCCCCGAAGGACACGTTCAAAGTCTGGATGAGCGAGGCAACCCTATCCTACGTGAAGAAGAAGATTACCGCAGCGAAGGAGGTCGCAACAGCAACAGAGAGGAACCTCAAGCGCCGCAGTTGAACCTCGACGAGGCGGTTAAAGGGTTCCTCGAAAAAAATAAGGAGAGCTTCCTCCAGTACCTCAGCCGAGAACAATGTCAGCTTCATCATGAAGAAAAGGAGGCCGAAGTCTCATCAAAACACGAGGTAGCACAGCGAAGTGAATCCCCCAGCCTCCGGATGGTAGGCACTTGTATTGCAAATAATACCTCTACACGAGTCGGTTTCTAAACTGATTGTGCAAGGGATGAGCAACGTGGGGTAGGTCGTCGAGATCACCGTGAGGTCGATCCCCATAATTATAACGAGTCCAGCCGACGAACTCGGCACCGTTCTCCGGGAGACGGGTTTGATGGATACGGGAAGATTATTACCCCTTTCTCTAACGAGATACTCAATACTCCTCTCCCGGACAAGTACAGGATGCCAGGTATCGCCCCCTATGACGGACTGCGGGATCCACAAAACTTTCTCTCTCAGTTCCAATACAACATGATCAATCAGCGTCTCAACACCATCCACATGTGCAAGCTGTTCACGAGTTCTTGATCGACAACGCCAGCCGGTGGTTCGACAGTTTACCTCCCGGTAGTATTGGATCTTACCGAGATCTAATGGAAGCCTTTCATCGAAGGTTCTTCCAAAAAGCCGAGTCCAAGACCACATCGGCTCATCTCCTCACTGTAAGACAAGGCCGAGGTGAGTCCATCAGCGACTTCATGACTAAGTTCAATAAGGAGAGCCTAAAAGTCGAGGATGTAAACGACCTCCTCATTATCTCGGCTTTCCAAAACGGTATCTTGCGGGGCCCCGTCATGAGGAGATTATCAATCGAACCCCGACCGCGCGTCGGGCGTGGCGCATAGCGGTCGGTTCGCCAAGCGCGACGAAGCGGACAGGAGAAAGCGTGAAGCTAACAAGGCAGAACCCTCTGACAAGAAGAAGAAAAAGGATGGTCGATGGGAGATCTACGAGCTCCATGCTGACATGTTCGAGCGACCTCGGCCCATGATAGGGGGATCGAAACGCTGATCCAAAGACAAGTATTGCTCCTTCCATGAGGATGATGGACACGACACGGAGGAATGCAGGAATCTCATGGCAGATGGTTCTTAAGAAGTACCAAGGTCATGGCCGACGAACTGATCAGTACGAGGCCCCCCACCGAGGTCAGAGAAAGCGGAAGCAAGAGAATGAGAGAGGAAACTGTGGCCATCACAAGAAAGCAAGGCACGACACCGATGAAGAGGGTGACGACGAGCCTCAGTACGATGGAATCATATCCACCATCACGGGGCTCCCTCGCGGTACTACGAAGTCCTCCCTAAAAGCCGAGGCCCGAAGTCCCCGACCAGCGAACCTGTAAACAAGAGGTTTAAAAAGGACGAGGCCATCACCTTTTCTGAGGACGATCCCGTACCAGCCGTAGTGCCTCACCAGGACACGATGATAATCTAAGCGGTAGTCACCAACAAGTTAGTTCGGTGAGTGTACGTCGATAGTGCTGCGTCGGTGAGTATCCTCTTCAAGGAGTGTTTTGACAAATTGGGGATTGAGGAGGCACAGAAGAGACGCGCCCGGAGGGGATCATTGGACTACCTGTTACGGTGGGGAGAACACCGACGAGCTCCACCAAGGTGGTACAGTTCTTCGTGGTAAACGCCTACTCACCGTATAACATTATACTAGGACGGGACTTATTAAATGCAGTGAGGGCGGTATGCTCAACGTATCATCTAACAATGAAGATCCCCACAAGAGGAGGGGTAACTGTGATCCAAGGAGATCAGAAACAAGCCAAAGAATGCATGCAGGTCGCCTTAAGAGGTGCTGGGACTTCGGCCCAGCATCCACAGGCATAGCAATTAAGGAAGCCCAAGGAGTTTGAACTGGAAAGGACATCGTCTGCTCTCGACAGCTCGGTAGAGGAGGTCACGCTGTATGAGGACGATCCCCTCAAGGTCGTCAAAATAGGTTCTACCGAAGTACCTCAACTGAGAAAGCAGTTATCCAACTCCTAAGGGAATTCAGAGACGTCTTCGCTTGGTCATCCCTCGACATGACCGGGGTCTCACCAAGTATTATTACTCACCGGCTCAACATTGACCCAAGTGTCAAACCGGTTCGGCAAAAGCAGTGGATCTTTGCGGCAGAACGGAATCAGGTCATACATGACGAAGTGAACCAACTATTGAAAGCATGCATATTGTTCGAAGTCAAGTTTCCGACCTGGATAGCCAACCCGGTGATGGTCAAGAAAGGAGGAGGGGGATGGCGAATGTGTATCGATTACACCGATCTAACCAAACATTGCCCTAAGGACTGCTACCCCCTTTCCAATATCGACAAAAAAGTTGACGCTTTGATCGGATACGAAGTCTTCAGCTTCTTGGATCTATACAAGGGGTATCACCAAGTCTTGATGAGTGACGAGGACGCATCCAAAACAGCCTTCATTACAGACTTCAGCGTCTTTGCATATAAGAAGATGTCATTCGGACTCAAGAATGCAGGGGCCACCTATCAAAGAATGGTGGACAAGATATTTCAGCCCTATATCGGTCAAAATATGGAGGTGTATGTAGATGACATCGTCGTCAAAAGTAAGGAGAAAGCCACATGTGTTGCCGACCTCCGGATCGTCCTCGGCCAAACCCCCAAAAGTGTACATTCGCAGTTCGGTCTGGGAAATTTTTGGGGTGCTGGGTTACACAAGAAGGATTAAAAGTCAACCCGTCCAAGGTTCAAATCGTTTTGGAGATGAAGGTGCCGAAGATCATCCACGACGTGCATAAGTTGACGGGCTGCATAGCTGCACTGAGCCGCTTTCTTTCAAAAGCCGCGGATAAGCAACTCCCCTTTTTCAAAATTCTCAAAAAGGCTCCGGAGTTCAATTGGGATGATAAACACAAGTTAGCTTTTGAAGATCTCAAGAACTAGCTCGCCAAACTCCCCACTTTATCTATCCCGAAAGAAGGAGAAGTTCTTTCCCTATACCTCGCGACTTCGGATGAAACCATAAGTTCAGTTTTGGTACGAGAGGACGGACGTCGTCAACTCCTTGTGTATTTCATCAGCCGAGCACTCAAAGGGCCAGAAACGAGATATCAACCTCTAGAGAAGCTCGCTTTGGCATTAGTAAATGCTGCAAGGAGATTACGTCCCTATTTCCACGCACATCCCATATAAGTTCTCACCGATCATCTACTTCGGCAAGTGTTGACAAAGCCAGAAGCTTCGGGGAGAGTGGCGAAGTGGGCAATTGAATTGGACGAACACGCCATCTCTTTTGCCTCGTCGAGCCATCGAGGTCGGGGCCCAGCGAGACTTTCTTGTAGAGGCTAACTTCACAGAGAAGCCAAAACACACCGAGCTTACCTCAGATAATGCCGAAACCGAACCCATAAAAGAATCATCCGAGAATTGCTGGCAAATCTATGTGGACGGAGCTTCGGAAAAAAATGGGAAGTGGGGCATGCATCTTACTTTTAGGACCAGATGGCGAAAAATCTCCTCGCACTTCGGTTTACATTCAAACTACGAACAATGAAGTGGAGTCGAGGCCTTAATGCAGGACTTCGCCTAGCTCAAAGCCTTCGATCTGGTGTGCAAGTTCACAGTGATTCGATGTCATAGTAAGCCACATGTTGGGAAAGTACGAAGCTAAAGGCAACAGGATGAAAAAATAACCTGAAAAGCCAAAAGCCTACAAACGTCTTTCTCATAATTTCAGTTGGTTCGTATCCCAAGGGAGCAGAATAGCTGAGCTGACATCTTAAGCAAACTGCTTCATCATCAACAAGCCCGCCAATAGAAGAAGTCCAAAAGAGAAGCATAGATGATGCCGAGGTCGAAGTCAACATAGTCTCTGATGAAGAAGCTAATTGGATGACTCTCATTCAAGAATATTTGGAGAAGGGCGAATTACTTCATGACATAATCGAGGCTAGGAAAATCTTGAGCAAATCTTTGCGATCGTGCTGAGCAAGGAATGCATGCAAAGTCGTATCTCCGACCTCTCCTAAGGTGTTTGGGTTCGAACCGAGTGAATACATACTACGGAAAGTACATGAGGGATCATGTGGAAGCCATATCGGACCCGCGCTTATCAAAGAAAGTCATGCGATGGGGATCTTGTTGGCGACAATGTTCCAAGACTTAATTGACCTCAAAAGAAGTGTCCGTGCAAATTCATGGAAATATGCCGAGGCTACCCCAAACCGACCTCGTCAGCATGCAAAGCCCTTGGCATTCATGCAATGGGGGATTGATATCGTGGGCCCCTTCTGTAAAGCTCCAGGGCAGTTTCAGTTCCTGATTGTCGCCATCGACTACTTCACAAAGTGGGTGGAAACCGAACCCTTGGTGAAAATCACAAGCAAAAACGCTCTCAACTTTGTCTGGAAAAATATTGTGTGTCGCTTCGGCATCCCCCATGTCCTTGTTTCGGATAATGGGACGCATTCACGATAAGGTCTTCAAAGATTGGTGTCGAGAGCTTGATTGAACAAAATTCACCTCGGTGGCCCATCCTCAAGCAAATGGTCAAACCAAGTCACCAACAGACAATTGTGAAGGGACTCAAACTCGCCTCGACCGAGTAAAAGGCAACTGGGTGGAAAATTTGCCATAAGTCTTATGGTCATACCTAGAGCTGGCAAAAGAGGCGGGTCGGGCTGACCCGGCCCCGCCTGACGGGCTTGTGGTTTTTACCGGGTTGGGCTGGCCCGGCCCAAAATGCTATCGGGCCGAAAATATGGTAGCCCACCCCACTTTATCTGGGCCATCCAGACCCCACGGCCAAACCCGCCCAATATTTAATTTAATAAGATATTATTTTTAATTTCAAAAAAATATGATAACAATAAATAAATTAAATCTACTAACATCAATTTCAAAGTAAATAAGATAAATTACGTCTACTAACATCAATTCCAAAATAAATAAAATAAATTAAATCTACTAACAAGTCTAATATCAATTTCAACGTAAATAAGATAAACTTAAAGTTACAAATATCATCAAACATCAAACATCAACCTTAAAGAAATGTAATAGAGAGAGGGACGGACGAAAGGAGGAGTTTTTAATAGTCATTCATTTTATTTTCTATATTTACTATTTACTATTTAGTATTTACTACTAATATCAAATATTAAAACTTTAAATGTGTGGGCGGGCTTTTTAGCCCGAAAACCCCGGGCTTTTTAGCCCCAAAGCCCGGTAGGCCCACCGGGCTATGTGGGCGGGCTTTTTAGGCCCGATTTTTTTCGGGCCACTATTTTTATTTTTCAAACGTGACATGTAAATTAATATATATTTAAAAAATACAAAGTCACGCATACATATAATAATAATAATAATATAATAATAATACATACATACATACATACATACATACATAGATACATACATAATCTCAAAAAGATGATAGATACATAGATATATTCTTAACTAATATAATAGGTACACGATTATATTTGTAAAGAGAGAAAGATGGTGTGATATACACAATATATAGATTACTATAGATACTTCTAATAAAATAATAATAATAATAATAATAATAATAATAATAATAATAATAATAATAATAATAATAATACATACATACATACATGAACATGATCTCAAAAATGATAGATATATACATAGATATATCCTTAACTAATTAATAGATATAATAGATACACGATTATGTATGTAAAGAGATAAAGATGGTTCGCTATTCACATATAAAATATTGACTATATATACGTATATATATGTACTGTTTATATATATATATATATTATAATTTATATTAAAATTATATTATATATATTTACGAAATTTATGCTAGTCATACTCAAAATATAATTAAATCTTTAAATGTCTATAGTTAATAAATAGGTACATATAGATTTCGGGACATCTATATAATTAATTATAAAATTAGCAGAGTTAGTAATTATGAATTAATTCTATTACTAACATATTGCTAGATTTAGAAATATCGTATTAGCAAAAAAATGAATATACTCTTAATGGCAACTCGGTGTTTTTATTATTTTTGAGATTTAATTAACTTAATTTACAATATGCATGTTATATGAAATGAAATTATGAAAGGGATATATCCATTGATGGAGATCTTAATTTTTGACCTCAAAAGTGAGATCCCTATCGATGGGATCTTAATAATGACCAATCGATGGGATCATCATTATTAAGATCCTCATCGATAGGGATCCTCTTACACAATTTCATTTCATCTAACATATTATATGTAGTTAAGTTCACTAAATTTATATAACTTTTAGTTGTAATCGAATATACTCATATAAAACCATCGATCCCTTTCGATGAGGATCATCATTATTAAGATCCACATCGATAGGGATCTTCTTACGTAATTTCATTTCATATAAATATAGTTTAAGTTCATTAAATTTATATAACTTTTAGTTGTAACCGAATATAGTCATATAAAACTATCGATCCCTATCGATAGAGATCTTAATAATGATGATCCTCGTCGATGAGGAACTTAGTTTTACATTGATTATAGGGCTAAAAGCTATGGAAATTTTACCATTTTTTTATCTAATTGAATTACAGTATTGGTATCTATTGATTTGTCGAGCTTCCGAACATAAAATCATAACTCCATCAAGTAGTAGTAAAGATAAATCATGTAGCAACTCATTAAAATTTCATTCACTAACTAATGTCTTCGTAGATAGATAAAAAGATAAAAATATAAAAATATTAAATAGATAGATTTAAAGATATCGAATAAATTGTGAAATTGCAATTACAACAAAAGAAATTAATGATTTTTTCAACTAAGTAATGTAATTACATGTGTGGGGTCCCCTCACGGACACATAGTTTGACCTAAATCTTTGCCACTAACAGAGTTAATTATGTTCGTGCAGGACGATATTTGTCGAAAATTTTAGGACCGACCTCGACACGTCATTCATTCCTATGCGGCTCGACTATCTTCTTCCCGTCATATTTTAAACCAATCTGTTGGTTGGGATATTGTAATGTTTTAGCAAAAACAAACAAACATATCTAAAAATTTATTAATAGACTACTCACGAAGGCATCGATCGGTGCCCAGTATGATCGTGTTTACATTCGGCAACAACCCCTACACATCTATCAATCTCATCCGCGTCTATAAAATTTATTAATTTTTAATATATAATGTATATCTAAATATAAATAAAGTGGGTACAAACTTAAAATACCTACCCCTCACACGAAATCACAATTTGGATTTTCAATGAACACGAACTCATTTCCAATCAACTGAAGTTTACTCTCACGCAACTTAACAATTGCCCCTGCAACTTTATCCCAAAAACATTGATAATGACAAGGTAGAGAGTCGGGAAGCGGTACCACTCGTCGATTGACTTTAATATACGGTGAACATAGAGATGGTGCAGATTTCGTCAATCAGACTCCTCGTCATTTTACATCTCATTATCCTCTTCTTTATGAGCTTCCGCGGAGAAAATAGTTGACAATGGGATGTGATCGATCTTAATTTCGTAAGGGAATTAAATACGCAAGAACACCAAGGATTTACGTGGTTCGATCTATGAATAAGATCTACGTCCACGGGGAGAGAGAGAGTATTCGTGTATTGATAATGAGAGGAGCGATTACAAAGAGTGTCGATCCTCCTTTTCCGTCTAATCTAGCCTATATTTATACACGATTATAATGACCTAGATCTCGAAACCGAGATCTATTCTAAGATAGGTTTGAATCCTATCTCTCTCTAATTAAATTCTCCCAGATATGACCGAATCTTCTGCGTTCCACTTGGTTCGGGAGCTTCTTGGGACGGACTCGTTTGGGCGAGCTTCATGTCGAGCTTATTTATATTGGGCCTGATGCTTGGGCCTGGGAGTTGGTCCGTATCCTATCATATCCCCCCCCCCCCAAAAAAGACGCAGAAGCGAGGTCGTGATGGGTTTGGGGGATCGTAATTTACCAGAGATGTGTCTGTGATGGAGTGGAGTATGGTCGATCTAGTAGCTATCCTTCTATCTTGACTTCGTATGTCGCCTGGCTTCACGAGGTCTTCGGGTTGGTTTCACCTCTCGAGGCGTTATGCCGAAGTCTTTGGGCCGCTTCACCGACGGGCGTTATGCCGAGGTCTTCGGGCCGGCTTCACCGACGGGCGTTATGCGAAGTCTTCAGTTAACCACCGACGGGCGTTATGCCGAGGTCTTTGGTAACCGCTTTGACGAGCGTTATCTGAGGTCTTTGGTAGCTTTCACTTGTCGGCGTTATGTCGAGGTCTTTGGGCTAACTTTCACTGTCGGGCGTTATGCCGAGGTCTTTGGCCGGCTTCACCGACGGGCGTTATGCAAGTCTTTGGGTGGCTTCACCGACGAGGCGTTATGCGAAGTCTTACGTCGCTGGTCTTTACCTTGCCGGTCGTATTTTACTTGCATCACCTTGCCGAGACGTTATGCAAGTCGCATGTTGCTTGCTTCACCTTGTCGGCGTTATGCAAGTCGCATGTTGCTTGCTTTACCTTGGCTGGGCGTTACGCGAAGTCGAATGTCGCTCGGCTCCATTGGCGGTCGAATCGCGTCGCCTTGCCGAAGTCGAATATGTAACTTCATGCCGAGGCGAAGGCTCGGGATCGCGGCGAGGGCCGGGCTCTCGGCGGCGGCGGCGACGGCTAAGGTGGCGGCGCGAGGCAAAGTCGACCTGTGGAGGGCCGAGGTAAGGCATGTGGAAGGCTGAGGTGGAGGCGACGAATGCCGAGGTGAGTTCGGCTGGAGGCCGAGGCGGCGGCGCGGGGCGGCGGCTGTGGAAGGCCGAGACGGAGGCGGTACGAGGCGACGGGCCGATCGCGAGGCTCACTGAGGCCGAGACGGCGAGGCCGACCTCGTGATTAAACAGTGGTAGGGTTCTTTTTGCAAGAAGTATTGCTAGGGGTGGTCCTCTTCCCAAGTGAATGGAGTATAGGTTCCTTTTGGCAAGAAATATTGCTAGGGGTGGTCCTCTTCCCAAGTGAGCGGAGGTATAGGTTCCTTTTGGCAAAAATATTGCTAGGGTGGTCCTCTTCCCGAAATGAGCGGAAGTATAGGTTCCTTTTGGCAAGAAATATTGCTAGGGTGGTCCCTCTTCCCGAAATGAGCGGAGGTATATGTTCCTTTTTGCAAGTTTTATCGCTCGGGATGGTCCTCTTCCCAAATCTGAGGTATAGGTTCCTTATTTGCAAGTTTTATCGCTAGGGTGGTCCTCTCACGCGTTTGAGTTCGTCCTCGTATTAAGCGAAGGTAGTCATCCTCAAGTCGAGGTATTTCGTCCTCCTTGGAGGGTATAGTTCGTCCTCCGAAGAGGGTATGCGAGGCCGACCTCGTATTAAACTAAGGTAGGGGTTCCTTTTTTGGCAAGAAGTATTGCTAGGGGTGGTCCCCTCTTCCCCGAAGTGAACGGAGGTATAGGTTCCTTTTTTGGCAAGAAATATTATTAGGGGTGGTCCCCTCTTCCCCGAAATGAACGGAGGTATAGGTTCCTTTTTTGGCAAGAAATATTGCTAGGGGTGGTCCCCTCTTCCCCGAAATGAACGGAGGTATAGGTTCCTTTTTTGGCAAGTTTTATCGCTCGGGGTGGTCCCCTCTTTCCCGAAATAAACGGAGGTATAGGTTCCTTATTTGGCAAGTTTTATCGCTAGGGGTGGTCCCCTCACGCGCGTTTGAGTTCGTCCTCGTATTAAATGAAGGTAGTCGGCCCTCCGTCAAGGGTATTTCGTCCTCCTTGGAGGGTATAGTTCGTCCTCCGTAGAGGGTATTGTTCATCCTCCGTAGAGGGTATTGTATATTGGGGGAGATGCAGTATGCATAAGTGACAAATGAAATATGCAAGACTCGACTCAATGCGTAAAGAAAAGATTTCATTAATGAAAAGCGACGTAACAAAGTACCTCAACTCAAGTGCGAGGTCGCCTACTTGGAATTGTCGGGTTTGTACTGGTTATAATACCGAGCTACTTTGTACCGAGCTTCTCTAATATAGGCGAGGTCTTCCTTCTCTTCGATTTCTACCGGGATTACTGCCTCGATTTCCTCGATCATCCTCTTTCTTCTTTCTGTCAGAGGGTTCCACCTTGTCAGCTTCACGCTTTCTCTTATCCGCTTCGTCTGCCTTGGCGAACCGATCTGTTATGCGCCACAGCTCCGACGCAGTGCGGGGCTCGTACTTGACGATCTCCTTGTATAGGGCCCCAGGTAAGATGCCGTTTTGGAAAGCCGAGATGATGAGGAGGTCGTCTACATCCTCGACTTTTAGGCTCTCCTTATTGAACCTCGTCATGAAGTCGCTAACGGACTCGTCTCGGCTTTGCCTCACGGTGAGGAGGTGTGCGGCGATGTTTTGACTCGACCTTGGAAGAACCTTCGATGGAAGGCCGCCATCAGTCGCGATAGGAACCAATGCTTCCGGAGGTAGATCGTCGAACCACCGTGGGCGTTGTCGACTAGTAACTCAGGAAGAGTTTGCACATGTGAATTGTGTCGGCGTTGGTTGATCATATTGTCTTTGAACTGCGAGAGGAAGTTCTGGGGGTCCCTGAGTCCGTCATAGGGGGTGATGCTCGGCACCCGATATTTTTCTGGGAGTGGGGTGTCGAGTATTTCGTTTGAGAACGAGGTGACTATCCTTCCGTACCCGTCGAAACCGCCCTCTGGAGAGTGGGGCGGAGTTCGTCGACCGAACTCGTTTTGGTAACCAGGACCGGCCTCGCGGTGATCACGACGTCCTCTTCCGCGCTGTTCGTCCCTTGCACGATTGGTTTGTGCTCCAACGCGTGCGGTATGGCGCCCATGACTTGAATCTTGGGGATCCACTCGTTGCGGTGCCTCGTGTTTAGACGAGGCTTGGCTCCTCTCTTGAAACGGCCGACCTTGTGCGTGGGCGAGGTATTGGAGAAAACTCTCCTTGTTTTCTCAAGGAACCCTCGACGTCGTCGAGGTTTATCCGCGAGCCGAGGGTGCTCCTTGGTTACTATTGCGATCTCCTTCGCTTTGATATCCTGCTTCATGCAGATGGATTATACCTGCTAAATCATTGTTTGGACATGACCTTGGGGTTGGTTCTCGACCGGGTTTTCCCGAGCCGAGCTCGGCGTGCCCGACCATCGTTGTTGCCGCGGCGACTGATGATCGTGACTTCGGTATGCATTGTCGTGATTGATTCCACATAGCGATGATTGATCGAAAACACAAAATTTCGGTTCCCACAGACGGCGCGGTGATCGATCTTAATTTCGTAAGGGAATTAAATCGCAAGAACACCAGGATTTACGTGGTTCGATCTATGAATAAGATCTCGTCCACGGGAGAGAGAGTATTCGTGTATTGATAATGAGAGGAGCGATTACAAAGAGTGTCGATCCTCCTTTCCGCCTAATCTAGCCTCTATTTATACGATTATAATGACCTAGATCTCAAACCGAGATCTATTCTAAGATAGGTTTGAATCATATCTCCTCTCTAATTAGGATTCTCCTAGATATGACCGAATCTTCTGCGTTCCACCGGTTCGAGAGCCTTCTTGGGCGGACTCGTTTGGTAGAGCTTCATGTCAGACTTATTTATATTGGGCCTGATGCTTGAGCCTGGGAGTTGGACCGTATCCTATCAGGATGGTATGAGACAAGATCTGTATTTAAAAATAAAATGTTTGGTTAAAAACAAATGCATTGAGTTTAGTGAATTAAATTTTCACTATTTCTTAACGAAATTAATTACCGCACCAAACATTTATGTTGCCATACCCAGGATGATCGATCCAATCTCAGGCATCGAGTGATGGGTAGGCTCCAGAACAGTAATCAATTGTTGTTGATGATCCCTAGCTTGGAGAAGCTCCGATCTCATGACGGTCCAATGATTTTGATCGGACTATCCAATGGAGCATTATGGGGTTCCATCATTTGAGGGCGGTCCAACAGATTGTGTTGCTGCGAGCTAGGAACATCCTCCGTCTTCTACGTCTTGCCATGTAGTTCGTGGGGTAGGCTCAATATGAGGATTATGCCTTGAAGAACAACATCAATCAAGTCCTCGAACCACTTTGTGAATCAAGGTGACCACCTCCGATCCAACATCTCCACAAGAACATCAGTGGTCCACTTGTCCCACTCACACTTACTCTCATCGACGCTCACCGCTGCTACTAGATGGTGAAACAACTGGCCGGCGATTAAGATCTCTCTGCGTCCACCGTGCCCTCATTCACTACAACCATGGACTATCATGCACGTGCATGAAACTGATTCAACGAGTTTGTGGTTCCATATATTCGACACCAAGAGCCGAGGGGTACTTATTGATGAGAAAAAGTGGCAAGGTCTTTTTCTGGTCTAGACCGTAGACATCTCGGATAGACGTTTGGGGACTTCAATATTTTCGTTGCTTATCCAAAATCGTGAATCATCTGTAACGCCCAAATAAGTAAAGCCTACACGGGCCCATAGAAGTGGTACTTGGACCGCATCGTGATATTCTTCACGTACTATCTTAATGTCATGTAGTTGTATGCTCCCCCTGGAAAGCTACTAAGACATCCAAATCGTCGACTAAGTCCCAGACCCAGTCCTCCACATGCTTTGTGGTGCATACGCTAATAAAAATAAATTGAATACCAACACATGAGCCACTTGCAAAGTAAAATTGACCTGCAATGTCACCCTCTCGTCTGGTTTGATTGCATAAGACTTTGTGCAAATCTTCGATGCTAATTTGCATGCCTCCACATATTTCCCGATACACGGCCAAAAACTCAGAATGATGACTGACCAAAGTTTAAACCCTTCACCAAAGCATACTCGGGACACGATCCGTTTTATAAGAAATGAAATTGCTCAACTCCAAAGATTTTTATCTCCCGCAATATTATATGATGCAAAGCCATAGCACTTTTATGACCGGGCTTCCAAAACAACTATAAATTATTAAACTTTAATGAACTTAAAGAACACATAATATTTTATAAGAAGTGAAATTGTAAAAATATTACTGGGGTTAAGTTTTTCGAAATTAATTAACTTAATTTACATATAATATGTTATATGAAATGTAATTCAATGAAATTGACAAATGTAGATCCCTATCGATGAGGATCTTTAATTTTGACCTCAAAAATGAGATCCCTTTTGATGGGGATCTTGATAATTATGAACCCCATCGAATGGGACGTAGATGATGAATTTCAATTCATAAATATAATATATTATATAATAACTATATTCTACTACAACAATTTTTTTTAAAAATATAATGAACTTAAATTACACATATTATGTTATATGACATGAAATTAGATGAAATTTTGAAAGTATTATGAGTAAAAATATGTGAATTTAATTAACTTAATTTACATATAATATGTTAATATGAAATGAAATTAATTGAAATTACGAGAGGTAGATCCCCATCGATGGGGACTTTAAATTTTGATATAAAAAGTGAGATCCCTTTTTATGGAGATCTTAAAAACGATGATCCCCGTTGATTGAGATCTTATTGGTGCGTCGCTTTTCACCAAAAATAATCGACCGACATACAGTCGGTATGCCCAAACCGCCCAGACAGCAGTAAGCAAAATAATTGACTGACAGCTAGTCGGTATGCCCAAACTGCGCAGACAGCAGTAAGCAAAATCGTCTCCCAAAGGATCGGCGAGAATTCTCCTAAACTTTCGACCTGCAGCGTAACCACGAATAAATTGGGATTACTAGAAACTAAGAATTATTAAAATAAACGATAAATAGAACGAGGAATTGAATTATGATTAAAGAGAATAATATGGAGAAAGGTAACAAAAGTGTGAAGATATTCCGGCAGCCAATTAATTCTACCCTAGCTTGATCTTTTGATCATCGATGCAAAGATAACTTTAACTCATGCAAATAAACCAGTTATGACCACCGAAGACGCTTCTGACGCGATCTTATCTCTCCTTAGTTTCTCGATAATTAGGAAGACGCTCACTAACTATTTCTCTAATCGATCGACAACCGTAGAGACGCTCTATAGGTTTAATGAGCCAACAACATTAAGAACTAGAGAAACCCGATTCAAAACCGATAAACTCTGACGCAGGATTACCGAATTAAGATTATTGTTCCCTTGACATGAAGGTCAATTTACCACTAATCAAACCTAAACCACGATTACGTATGGCCGATTTAATTGGCTATTAATTAATTCCAACTCACTAAATATTGTACACTACCTAGCGGATTGAAATAATTAAATCACAGAGAAAATAGAGAACAACAAATACTTGCATACGAATTAAAGGATAAATAACAAATTAGATCTCACATAGGAATCATGCTAGGACTTTCTTAATCGTTGCCAGAATAAAAGAGATTATCTAGAACTCATATAGAATCAAAGCAAAGAATAATTAAAATAAGAATTAAAGAAAACCACGGCTACTGGAATAATGAAGAATAAATGTTGATAGCTTTCCAATGTCAATTCACGTCCATATGCTTCTGGAGACAAAAAGGAGGCGTGAATTGTATGTAGAGAAAAGGAGGCGTGAATTGTATGTAGTATGGAGGCGTGAGTAATAGTCTGTTCCAAAACAATTAAACTAACATAAATACTAACCTAATTCTAAAAGGGCCGAAAACACATGGCCAAATACTAAAACCCAACTAATAGGCCCTCCAAAAATAATAAAAATCCCATAAGCTTTCAAATAAATATTTATCCATTTCCTTGTCTTCAATTTCATTCCAAAATCATGCTCTTTCTTCCAAAATAAAATCAACACCTACAAAATCCACAAAATATGCAATTAGCTTCATAAAATATGATTAAGTAGGTATTAAACATTTAAACTCATCAAAACATCCAAAATATGCGTATAAAATACGCCTAATCACTTAGTTTTATATGAAAAATAAGATCTATTTGATTCACATAGAACGGTATAAAGATATGCTACTACTTGTGTGTGTGTGTTGGCCTAGTGGTAGAGTGGTTAATGCCCGAGGCCAAAGGTGATGGAGTCTGAGGTTCAAGTTTTTTTATAATTATTTTCGCAGCTCATTTAGTTATTAGATTAAATAGTTTCATAGTTTAATTAGATCTCTTCTATAAGTTAGTTGCCTAGTTTAATTAGGACTCCTTATTTGATAAGGTTTAGACTTCATTTTTCAGCCTATATAAAGGCTCGTAAGCATACGAAAATATTCAGCTTTTGATTTACGAATATATGTGAGTTTTATTCTCTCTTCATTAGCTCTTCGAATTTCTTGAGATTTGTCAAGTAATTCATTTATCGACGTATCAACGAGACAGTCATCCCTCGTTTGTGTGTCATTCATTGTCCCCGAGTTGCTGCGTCAACATCACGTTGGGGTATAGGCGACATACTGACCTATATCACTTCTTGGGTTAGATTCAGAGGTTTTGGGATTGTCCATCGGTCCCGTTCAAAATCTTTCGTTCGCGTGTCGTTAGATCCTTCATACCAGCGAGGATCGTATCATTTGGTATCAGAGCAGGTTCGTCGTCCATCCGTTCGTTCGTCCATCCATTCTTTCGTCATCCATATCGTTATCCATATCATACATTATCCATACCGTTATCCATATCATACATTATCCCTATCATTCATTATCCATATCGTTATCCATATCATTATCCATATCGTTATCCATATCATTGTCCATATCGTTATCCATACCATACATTATCCATATCGTTATCCATTCAATCTCCGTATCTTTATTTTTTTCGTTCTTGAGATTTTCTCCATCTACGTTCTGTGAGGATTCGAAAAAAACAAAAAACAAATTTTGAGTGATACACGAGTGCTGAGTGACTCATTTTAAATAATACACGAGCGTTTGTGAGTTGGTGAGGTTCCTGTTATTTTTTTCTTTTCTAACGTTTTCTACAGCAATGTCTAAGAAGGTGGAGTCAGATGGATCATGTCATAAGGACGATGATGATTCTATCAGTCGTCAAACAAAATTCATGATGGAGGCCTTGCGTTCTGAATTGGGAATGATAATCACAAAAGAGATGGAGGAGCTGCATGATCGAATCACTGCACTTGAGGAGAGACCTCGTAGAGAGGAACAACGTCGGCTAGATCCTATTGTGTATCAACGAGGTGGAGAGCGAAGAGGCGGCGGCGTAAATTTTCATCGAGATAATAGATACGAAGAGGTGAAAATGAGGAATATGAGTTTCAGATTTTGATGAAAGGCGGCTAGAGGAAGAGATCGAGAAGATAATAATCTGAAAAGATCAAGATGAACATCCCTTCTTTTCAAGGAAAAATGATCCCGAATTATACTTGGAGTGGGAGAAAGTTGGAGCTCATGTTTGATTGCCATAATTATTCCGAGCTCGAAGGTGAAGTTAGCGACAATGGAGTTCTCGATTATGCACTTGTTTGGTGGGATCGGTTGGTGAGTAGTAGGAGGAGGAATCGAGAGCACCCTATCCACATATGGGACGAGATGAAGGCTGTGATGAGGAAGCGATTTGTGCCTAATCATTATTATCGTGAGATGTACAACAAATTACTGAATTTGAGGCAAGGGCCGAGGTGTGGATGACTACTTCAGGAGATGGAAGTAGCCATGATACGAGCCAAGATTGTTGAAGATAGAGGCGACTATGGCAAGATTTTTGGCGGATTGAATTGGGAGATTCGCAATGGAGTGGAGTTGCAACATTATATCGAGTTGGAGGATATGGTTCACATGGCCATAAAGATTGAGAACCAACTCAAGAGGAGGGGTAATGGCGGTAACACGAAGCAAAATCAGTCCAATTGGAGACAGCCCCAAAATGTTAGTGGTTCTTCATCAAGAGGGAACCAATGGAAGAAAGAGGAGCATCCGAATGGGGAGAAGTGGCCGTTTGAAAAGCCAAGAACAGATCTTACGAGTTACACAACTCAAGCCAACCCTGACGGTACCCGGAACCGTGATTTGAAGTGTTTTACTTGTCATGGAATTGGACATATTGCTATAGAGTGTCCGAATAAGAGGGTGATGATCATTCGGGATGATGGAGAGGTGGTGACCGATGATGAAGGAGAGGCTACTAATCCAGATATGCCAGTCTTGGAGGATTCCGATGTTGAAGAGATTGAAGCACCGGATGCACTCATTTTTGTTTCTAGGAGAGCTTTGAGTGTACATAATCCAGTGAGCGATACAGAGCAACGAGAGAACATCTTTCATACGAGGTGTCATGTCAAAGATAAGGTATGGAGCGTGATCATCGATGGTGGTAGTTGTACCAACGCGGCTAGCATGACCATGGTTGAGAAGTTAGGGCTACCATTAGTGAAGCATCCCAAGCCATATCGGTTGCAGTGGCTAAATGATAGTGGCATTGTCAAGGTGACGAAGCAAGTGAAGATTCCATTTCGCATTGGAAAGTATGAGGATGAAGTTCTTTGTGATGTGATTCCGATGCAGGCGAGCCATATTCTATTGGGACGACCGTGGCAGTTTGATAGAAGAGTGAAGCATGATGGCTTTACGAACAAATACTCCCTCGAGTTCAATCAAAAGAAAGTATCACTTGTTCCTCTTACTCTAAAACAAGTTTATGAGGATCAAGTCTTCTGTTCAAGCGAGTCGAAGTTGGTGAAGTCGGTTGGGCAAAGTGATGGAAGTAAGGAGAATGGAGTAATCCAAAAGTCTTGTCTTGCGAAGGCTAGTGATTTGAAGTGGGTGGTGAATAAGGAGAAGCCATTGGTTGAACTAATATACAAGAAGAATTTGAGTCCGTTTGATATACGTGACGACTTGGATTTGAGGACAAATCCTTCTCAAGAGGAGGGGAATGATGGAGTCTGAGGTTCAAGTTTTTTATAATTATTTTCGCAGCTCATTTAGTTATTAGATTAAATAGTTTCCTAGTTTAATTAGATCTCTCTATAAGTTAGTTTCCTAGTTTAATTAGGACTCCTTCTTTGATAAGGTTTAGACTTCATTTTTCAGCCTATATAAAGGCTTGTAAGCATGCGAAAATATTCAGCTTTTGATTTACGAATATATGTGAGTTTTATTCTCTCTTCATTAGCTCTTCGAATTTCTTGAGATTTGTCAAGTAATTCATTTATCGACGTATCAACGAGACAGTCATCCCTCGTTTGTGTGTCATTCATCGTCCCCGAGTTGCTGCGTCAACATCACGTTGGGGTATAGGCGACATACTGACCTATATCACTTCTTGGGTTAGATTCAGAGGTTTTGGGATTGTCCATCGGTTCCGTTCAAAATCTTTCGTCCGCGTGTCGTTAGATCCTTCATACCAGCGAGGATCGTATCAAAAGGTCTCGGGTTCGAGTCCACCGTGACGCAGCCTTTAAAATTTCTGTATTAATTGACCAAAAAAAAAGAAATAGAAAAAAAGATATGCTACTACTAAAACAAACAGAAGCATGCATGCATCAATATATATCACTAAACCCTTAAACCAGTAAAACCCTAATATATAATCACATAAACCCCTTAAACACCTAAATCTCACACAATCCTAAAAATCCAATTTGTTTCTTTTTTTCGCTACGGTTTGTGTAAGAGTTTTTTTTCTTCCCTTTTATCATTTCTTAATATTACCATTAATTGCAAATATAATCTGTAAATAATTTTTATGTATCAAATTATTTAGTTATGAATATACTAAGCATCAATCCATAATATATTATTATTGTTTATGGTAATAGAATTATGTATTTAATTCACTACCACTAATCATAA
Organism: Salvia rosmarinus; assembly: GCA_036937905.1. Taxonomy (NCBI): domain Eukaryota; kingdom Viridiplantae; phylum Streptophyta; class Magnoliopsida; order Lamiales; family Lamiaceae; genus Salvia; species Salvia rosmarinus. Next base: position 26,339,886 of record CM072813.1, read on the forward strand.
ATAAATAACAAACAAATAAATAAAAACATTTAAAAATATAATAAATCACATTATAAAAATAATTAATAATTTAGACAAATAACAATATCCCAACCGATGGAGTTGTCGGGATTTAGTTAAAACAAAGATTCCCCTAGATAGGGATATTATTAATGATGACCCCGATCGATAGGGATATAAATTTAGAATTCATATCGATGGAGATCTATTTATCCGATATATTTTAGAAATTTAATGTATCAAATATTGAGTTTCAACACTAGTCTGTTAAAGTACGTCCAAATAGGGTTGTATACGAACCGAGCCGAGCCGAACACTGCCAAGCTCGAGCTCGGCTCGTTTAAATTTTATTCGGCTCGAGTTCGGCTCGAGTTCGAATTCGAGCTTTAAATTGAGCTCGAGCTCGGTTTGTTATAAAATTTTTGAGCTCGCGACCTACTCGAATTCGGTTTGATAACTACTCGTTTATGAGATATATTCGAACTCGAGCTCGAGCTCGAACTCTGCTCATGTTCGACTTTGCTCGTTTTCGAGCTCGAATTCGGTTTGATAATGTGTTATTCGAGATCGAACTCGAATTCGAGCTCGACTCAACTTAAAACACTATTTTATCATAGTTCACTATATGATTCCATTAATTCAAATGATGCATAGTCTACTAATTAATCATAATCAAACAACAATTACAATAAGAAGTTTAACAAGATTCATTACCAAGTGAAATTTTCACAACTAGCAAAAGAAAAATAAGTCTAATTCTAGCTAGTTTTGGATGAGATTCATATTAGAAAAAGATGTCTGATTCTAACTAGTTTTGGATATAGACTATACAATATATAAAATTAATATACTATTTAATATCATTCGAATACATTTACTTCATTCATCTACTTACAATTATTATTATTATTATTATTATTATTATTATTATTATTATTATTATTATTATTATTATTTTATCTCATAGAAATTAATTATGTAAGTTAGATGTTATTTATTTTAGAATTATAATTATAGAGATATAAATATGACTACGTAACTCATACTTGTATATTTATATATTATAATGATCTATATTGATATTTTGTTCATAAGATAACTTAACAGATCATGTTTTTTTTTTTAATTTTCCAACTCAATATTTCATTTGATAATATTCAACATCATTCTATTACATTTACTTTTCAAAATCTACTTATGAGTTATAAATTATAATTGTTTTATCTCATAGTTACTTAGTTATAAAGGTAGATGAACTTTATATTAGAATTATGAATTATTATTATATTTATCTCATAGTCAATTAGTTATGTAAGTTATTGTAATTTATTTTAGAATTATAATTACGAGAGATATAAATATAACTATGTAACTCAAGTATACTTGTATACTTATACATTATAATTATCTAAATCGATATTTTTGTTCATAAGATAACTTAATAAATCATGTTATTATTTTTTAGTTTTCCAAATCAATATCTCATTATATTAATTAATTGTTCATTTAATGATTTTATTTTATAACACACATGAAACTATATATTAAGGTTTGATTAAATATATATATATATATATATATATATATATAGGAAGGGTTAACGTGAGAACCATTTTTATTGTGAGAACATGAGAAATGAATATGCTATGAAAGTTAATGAATACGCTGCGAAAGTTAATGAATAAAAAAATAGAATTTTCGCCTCTCATGGGATTCGAACCCTGGTGAAAATTATGAATTTTTGGATTCATTAACTTTCACGCACGTATTCATTAACTTTTATAGCATATTCATTTTGTTCCGTAAAGAATTTTCGTAGTTCTTAGTTCTCACGTTAAAATTGGTTCTTATTTGAACCTCACTATATATATATATATATATATATATATATATATACACTAAATAAACTGAATATACTATTCAATATCATTCAATTACATTTACTTTTCAAAAATATTATACTAGCATAAATAGGATTAGTTAATTAGTTATATAAGTTAGATGAAAATTTATACTAAAATATATATTTTGTAATTTATTATTTATTTTAATTATTTAAATATATAAATAATTTATTATCAATACTTCATATATATGCTTATTTGTTGCTAAATAATTATAATTAACATATATTTTATAATTTATTATTTATTTTAATTATTTAAATATGTATAAATAATCTATTATTTTATACGTCCGCGAACATGTTCGAATTAAGGTTCGCGAACATGTTCGAATCAGGGTTCACGAACTGACTTGTTTGAATTCGAACCAAACATGTTCGCGAGCCTACGAGCCGAACATCTCTAAGATCGAGTTTGGCTCGATAAACTTATCGAGCTCGATTCGAGGCTCGAGTTCGGCTCGTTTACAAAACGATCGAATTTCGAACAAGCTTTTTTCGAGCCGAGCTCCGAGTAGCTCACGAACGGTTTGGTTTGTTTACAGCCCTACGTCCAAAAAATAATGATGTTGAAAATATTAGAACAAGGTAAGAATTAACAACAACCACTACTTTATGAGATCTTACTTCGATAACTGTGCATTGGCTAATCTCAGCCATGATTGGAAAGAAGATAATTTTACTTTAAACAAAAAAAAATCCTCCAGTATGGTAATTTCCATAGAATATGTAAGTGTATTATATCCCCTCTCACGTGATAATATTTTATTAATATAATTATATTAATAAAATATTATCATATGAGATGAGATATATTACACCTACATGTTCTATATAATTTCCGTACATGACAAAATCGTAAAAGGAGCATTCATTATGAATGCATGGTCAAACTTACGCATTGTATGTTTATTGTCAAATCACAAATAATACATTTATTTTCTTTTCAAATAGTTCATGTTTTCAGGGTCTTTGAAAGAGAGTGATGGATGTGTGATTTGACATAAAGATTTGATTTTTTCCGTGTGATTGAAATTTCAATCCATGAGTTTATGCATCATTTTGTTAGATTGAATCGATTCATATGATTGTTTGCACCTACTCTGGGGACGTACGCAACGAGCTTTTTTTTTTTTTTTTTTCTTTGGCACTTGAAATGGTTGCAAGGGCCTTTTTCATATATGTGTAGAAACTTGCTCCAGGAACATGGAAGTTTTTCGATGTTCCAGAGAGATGTTTTATGTGGAGTGAGGAAGCCAATCAAGCCTTTAATGCACTCGAATTAGATATGGAGTGTTTTGGGCCTACAAATTTCTCTAATCTTGTGCTTGAAACTGATGCTGGTGGCAATGAAATTGGAGCAATTCTCATGTAAGAGGGGAAGCCTAATCAAGGTTTTATGTCCTAAAAATCAAACTTTATATATCTATGAAAGATAGTTTTTAGTAGTTGGTCAACTGGCGTTGAAACATTTGTTGGACCAAAATTGTGAGAACAATGCAGAAAAAATGGATCACCAAATTGTTGGATTTCAATTATAAGATACAATATAAACAAAGCATGGAGAATATGGTGGTTGATGCCTTATCAAAGGATGGGAAAATGAAACTGACTCGACTGAACTGTCATTACTAGCTACCATGGAGACATATTTTTACCTCCTTGTTGGAGTCAAAGGTGTTGGAAATCGGTGCATGTATAGATGTTTATTATATATGTGGTCAAATTGTCAGGAAGTTACTTTGATCAAGATTTTGAGTGACGTAACGTTTAATTTTGTGAAATTAAACGACATAGGATCAATCTATGTTTCGAGTAGATGATCGTGGTGTATTCATATTCTCAAATCCGATTTCCGGTGAGTGAGAAATAATGGATCAAAGTTGATCACTTAAACATGAAGTTATGTGCTTAAGGGGATAAGCATGAATTTATTAATCCTTATCCCACATTGATTAATGTACCTTCATTAATTGTCTATATAAGTGGTTCATTGAATACTTAGTATAATGATGTGCACAAATGATGGGCTGGAAAAGCCCAAACGCGAGCCGCTGGGCCCGTGCCCTGGTCCAGGCCCGGCCTGGGCCGGCTCCGGTTCCGGGTCCGTGGATCGTGGACCTTGGTCTTTGAGCTTGTTCATGGGTCTGGTTTCCGTGGCCCATTGCTCGTATATTTTGGATCAATGTTTGATCGAGTTCAAAGAAGAATTTGGTCTGAGGCCCAACTCGTGTGGCCCAATCCGTTGGGCCTGCTGTGCACTTGAAGAGACGTCCGGATACGTCCAATGAACCAGGACGCACGCGTTGCCCAGATTCGTCGTAACTGTCGGTAACGTCCCGACATGATGGCTCTGCGAGAAACGTGGGTGTAACTACCACCTTGTATCCAGAAACCGCCGCGTAACCCATCTGCACTCAATGGAGGACATAACTTCGTAACACCCGACATCAATGCCGATGTTGACTCCAGCATGCTCCCCATGAGGGGGACGCCGCCTATAAATAGGACATGTCCCCCAGCATTAGCCACCTACTGTCAACCTGCATACCTGCATACTCTCTGCATTCTTAGTTTGTACAAGCTCTGTCCTCGCCTCTGTCCAGTTCGTCGGAGCTCGTTGGTCTACGGTGCTGCCACTAGGGATGGCAATGGGTCGGATCTGGATCGGATCTGGCCACGTCCAGATTCAGATCCAATTTTTTTTGTTTTGGTCCGGATCCGGTCCAGATCCATTGGGTCCAAAAAATTAGATCCAGATCCAGATCCATAAGATCTACAGGGTCTAGGGTCTAGACCTGGATTTATATGTTTTCGCTTCTAAAATAAATTCTAAATCAACTATAATTCACAGTAACAACATAATAATCCAAATACACAATAATACTATAATAATTATTTAGAATTTCTACAATTATCACTATATTTGAAGACGTTAGTTACAAATTTACTATAAAGTAGGAAACAACAAACAACTCGATCGTCGGTGGTGTAAGTGACGCGACCCGCAACGAATGTCGATTGATACATAATTGGTAGTATTTGAAATGAAATTTGGAGTATATTTGTTTTGAGAGAATTTGAAAAAGAAAATTGAAGAGTTTTAAGTTGGGGTTAGATAATTAATTATAATAAAAATAATATATATATATATATATATATATATAAATTAAATGGATCTGCGGGCCGGATCTGGATCGTATCCAGGTCTCAAAAACTAAATCTCAGATCCAGATCCGAAATATGGGAGTAGGATCCAGATCTGGTCCAGATCCATCGAATCCAAAGATCCTGAAAAATGGATCTGGATCCACGGATCTGGATCGGGTCCGGGATCCATTGCTATCTCTAGCTGTCACCTACGAAACGCTGTCGTTTCATCTTTGGGGACGATAGGTCAGAACCAAGAGCACTACCTGGGCATATTTCGTCTTGCGAAAAGAGGCCTTCTCGACTCGGCATTAGAATACGATTTTTCAGTTTCTTCTATTTTTATTGTTTTAAGTTTATTGTTAGTTTTGATCATCTCCTATATTTCTGTTATAAGTTGTAATACGTCCGGCAAGTTGTACTGTTCTGTACACAATTTTTCAATAAAAGGTAGTAAGCTCTTCTACTCATCCAGAATTAGAATTATTGGGTGATATTTTGAGGTTTGAAATGAGAATAGATGTGGGAATTCAAGGTAGGTGATTTCATCTACTTGAGACTTTAAAATTTTAGCTAGCCCCAGCCCAGATACTATCTCCATACAACATAACCTTAAGAATTTACAAAGTCATACAAACTCAATGGCTCGAAACCCATCTTGTCTTTCACGTTTCATTGTTGAAGAAAATTGTCCAAGTCTCCCCAACTATTCCACAACTTGATCAAACTCTCAAGTTTGCCATATCCCATATCACCATACTGCACCACAAGAGAGATTTTTCGAACTGGAAGGAAAAGATAGATCAAAATTTGGTTCTTTTGTCGGAAGAAACTCCAATAGTAAAAATAATACTCTATCTGTTCTAGTATTATTGGTTCATTTCTTTTTGTACGTAGATTAATGAAATTTATATTGTGTGTAAAGTAGTACATGACACGAAATTCGAGACACTTTTTAGTGTAAAATTGTTTCTTTTTTTTGGAACGGGCCAACAATAGCGGGACAACACAAAAGAAAAACGAGTCAACAATAATGAGACGAAGGGGGTATAAAAATATGAATGAAATTATTAAAATACAACTAAAAATAACATGTTTTGGGCTAAAATAATAAATTTAATATTTTATATTAACAATAACAACTCTCTACTTCTATATCTATAGATTTCTTGAATCCAACCCGTTCTTGGATTAAAATATTTATCGTCGTAAACTTTCATAATTGCTTTGTGCAATCAATATTCACTGGCTCATTCTTTCCAAAAAAAAAAATCACTAGCTCATCTATGGTCAAGACATTAATTGTAGACATTTTTGTTGCTTCTCACTACGCCTTGAGATTATGAGTGTGTTTGGCTAAGCTTATTTTAAAGAGTTTATAAGATGTTTCAAAAATTTATAAGACATAATATTTGAAGAGCTTATAAGTTGTCAAAATATTTGGATAATTGAGCTTATAAGCTAGAGAAAGAATCCTAATTAGAGATAAAAAATCATAATTAAAGAGAAAAAATTGACGGGAGGTGATGTTGATAGTGTATATATATAAAATAATTAGTAAGATTATTTTGGTAAATTCACTGTTACTTATAAGCTTATGAAAAAATAATTAGAGTTGAACTACTTATTTTTAGGAGAACTTATAAGCTATTGGAATTTATTTTTATAGCTTATAAGTTCCTAAACAGGAATTTGTCAAACACTTTACATGAACTTATAAATTCTTAAACAACTTATAAACTGTTTTGAAGAACTTATAACCTTAACCAAACACTCTTTATATATATAATTGATGTATAATAGATAGGCATGTCCCACTTACGGAAATCATACAATTTACTTGATCTTTAGTAATACAGTGATACCTCGGATATCGCGTACATTACCGTGCAAATGAGATCTAACGTCTTTGCGTCATTATCGCATTCACACGACTAAGAACTCAGCATATGTATGCTTTTTTAATCGACCACAAACGACCATACCTACCAAATTTTGGACCAATTCATCACAAGGTCACAATGTTGTTGATACATATAGGGATATCAATGGGTGGATTGTACCTGGACCAGAACCAATAAATAAGTAATGGTTATGGTTCTGGAACCGATACATTAGACACTAGATCCAGATCGGACCCGGACAATCAACTATGGGTCTTAAGCGGTCCGGATCTCAGCGGGTCTGGAACTAGAACCGGACAAGAATCAGAATTGAAATCGAAACCGTTGCTTTATAATTTAATGGGTTATGAGTGATTTCGAATCGATATGGATAAAACTAGCTCATTGACAAGTCTATTTAAACTTAAACTTGTCAATAGACGGGTTTTACTCGAACCAGTATTGGTTCTGGTTCTGGAACCGGAATCAGATCCGAACCGGAAGTGACCAACAAACTATGGATCTAAACGGTCCGGGTCTAAAGCGGGTCTGGAACCGGAACCAGAACCAGAACCGCTGCTTTAAAATTTAATGGGTTTTGAACGGTTCTGAATCGGTTCGGGTAAGATCCACCCATTGACATCCCTAGATACATATATGTTTGTGAGATTCAATGTTTTCGCCGTCATTCGAATTTGGGTAAATGTTTTTCTAAAATAATTTTCTGATTTAATTTTTACTTTTATAGTTTATAGTATTTTTTAAATTATAATAATTGGTGGCAAGTTCTTTTTTAATAAAAACATCAGGAATTATCGATAATCACAATTGAATGGTCGAACATTAAACAAACTAGCAATTATACCATGTTGGGACATGAACGGAAAATCAGTTTTAGTTAGATCCCAAAATCCTAGAAAAGATGTGAACTAATTTCTTGTATATATAAATGAGTCGAGTTAGAAAGCTAGATTGTTAGGGAGCTACTAGATTTAGGCTGGTTAGATGTATTCAGTTGAGGGGGGAACATAACTACATGAAGCCAACTTGAGCATGAAATCACGAACCTGACAAGACGTAGAACATTCAATTAAGAATGAATAATTGATCTTACTAAGTTGGTCAACATGGGATTACAAGTGAAGAGTCCAGCCCGCGAGGAGCTGAGACTGAGTCTATATAAACCTAAAGATACCAAACAAGCAAGAATTGGATTGTCAAAGAGTCAATACGACGAAGCCATCAAGTTGAAATAGTTGGTTGACCTCACCTACTCAGGCTTGCATGGATCAATGAAGAGATGCTAACATTGTACGGACCTGACACTTACAGACAACTTTAAATGAAGAAATGCAAAGTGAATGTTTGCAAAGGGCTTAAGCAGAAATACCTCTATAAATAAAGAAGACCTTTGATCAAGTGAGGTTATGATAAATTCAAGTGCATAAAGCATTCAAATGATCTCAAGTATTCTACACAACTGAAGCACTCGAAAACAGGATAATCTTCCAAGTGCTTCTACACAATGAGATCGTACAACTTCTATATAATCGAGCTACATTAAAACCTCAACCCGTAATGCAATTCTTCATTATAAGAGTTCACTCAAATAGTTGGTTAGTGCATCAGGCTAAAAGCAGACGAACGGGAAGGACTAAGACTCCATAATCCTAGGGTCAGGAATTATGAGGTGTGAGAATTATGGTGAGTGCACCTTGGCACTATAAAACAAATGGGTTCATAAGAGAAACTAGTATGGCCTTCCTGCTTTGCAAGGGAGATCTATCTATAATTTTTTTTTATCAAATTTAAAGTATAAAAAAAAAATTAACTTAAGAGAATTCCAAATTTCAAAGTGTTAATGGCGTAAATTGCCCCAAAATATAAAAGCGCTACTCAATTAAACCATGATATTAAGAATGCTATCAAACTTATCCATCTATACTTTAATTTACAAAATTACCCTCAATGACAATGGAGCAGTGTAGCAGTGCATTCAAAAATTAAGGGAGGGGGAGGGTTTGCCGTCGGAAAACAGAGGGAGAGGAGGGAGGGAGGTTAGCCGGACAAAGAGAGAAATAGATAGATATGAGTTGGCCGCCCAAATATAAGATTGGGAGAGAGCGAAAAGATTCAAAATTTGTCAAAAATATGTTAGTGCATGTAACTTGTAAGTGTAATATATCGAAAGTTAACTTTATACACCTAGTTAAAAATAAAAATAGTATATAACTTGATACAAATGATAGAATGAGTATCAAATTTATCACATAAGCTACATTAAATTTTTCCCCCAAAAGTGTTGATGGATATTCAAGAATTTACCACAATCACAGATAATTATGTGATTAGAATAAACTGCGAAATAATTCTAAAGAAAAAGAATGCGAAATGTGAAGAATTTTGTCGCCAAAAAAAAAACAACCCAAAATCAATTATATTGTCACTCAGGTGTACGAACGGAAAGCCTTTTCGTCCTCTGCTTTCTTCACTCCTTTGAACTCCGAAGCGCTCGCCGCCCGCACACGCACAGACTATACAATACACATCTTAGTGCATGTTTCTCTCTGATAATCGCCGCGGCGATAAAACGGCAATCATCTCGGAACCCTAGCCTTCTGCTGGCTTCTTCGCCGGAGGATCCACTCAATTTTGAAGTGCGCGTCCGAGCATCACAGCTGCCCAGAGAGAGATAAAGCGTGTGTGGATTGATTCTAATCGCCTTGCAGACATGGCGAGCTTAGCCTTAACTGGAATATTAGAAAAGGTAAACACTGTCCATTGCTGATTTTTTTCCACTTTTCTTTCTCTACTGTCTACTCTGGGTATGGCAGGATGTGATTGATTGATGTTAATGATTTTGGGGGTGCAACGCGATGCAGATGACTGGGAAGGATAAGGACTACAGATATATGGCAACTTCTGATTTGCTTAACGAGTTAAACAAAGAAGGATTTAAACTCGATGTTGATCTCGAAGGGAAACTGTCTAACATTGTCATTCAGCAACTCGATGATGCAGCAGGCGATGTTTCCGGATTAGCTGTGAAGTGGTTTGCTCCCACTGCTTGCTTAATTCATTATGTGTTTATGTTTGTTCTCTTAATTTTATGTAGTATTTTTTATGAGTTTATCTCTGCTACAGTTATTGTGAAATTTCTTATTATTTTGAATTGAATGACGTTATTTCAGTAATCAATTACCCCTCCCCATCTGCTCCCGCAGATGACAAAATTTCTATTGATATAAACCTTCTGTAATATTTTTTCCATTTTATAAGTTTTGGTTCTACTGGTATATTGCATGATATGAGTTGGTTTGGAAGATTGGTTTTGTCCCTGAATTAGAATGTAATTACCATGAACAATGCTTGAATTGTATGGGAGATACGCAATAGAAGCTATATCATTAGCTACACATAGAAAAATATTTCTGTTCACTGGCAAGTGGCAACACAAATGTGTCACTGGTAGGTCTGTTTTCATGATGCTCGAGTTTAAGAATGAGATTTACACGATTGCTTCCATGATACAAATTTACTAGTGATTCGAAAGGTCGCACAACTATTTTATTAAGTGACTAGTCTGCATGGAACTGGAAACGTAGCTGCCTTCTTGCTTTAGCCTGGGAGTGCCTGGATTCAGAAGTTTCAGGACTATGTTGGTGGACCATATTCTAATTCTATATTGTTATGTTTTCTGTAAATCCTAGTCTTGCTCCCTTGGTGAAGAAAATCCGTGAGCAGCAGGTTCTTGAAATGACTAATAAGCTTTGTGATAAATTGCTCAATGGGAAAGAGCAAAATCGTGACATTGCCAGCATTGCTTTGAAGACAATTGTTGCAGAAGTTCCTAATTTAACAGTTGCACAATCTGTTCTTGTATCCATTTCTCCCAAGTTGATACGAGGAATAGTTACACAGGTCAGTCTGATATATTCTTCTTTCTGTTTTCCCTTCCACTTGACTAGCCAAATACCTTCTCAAGTAAATTATACTAATCTAGTCCAGTCATTTCAATTATGCGAATTAGTAGAATATGTAGAAGCTGTTGATGCCTGAATTATATGTCATCTTTACTCTTGAATGATTTCGCCTCAGATGATAACTGAGGTTTTGCTCTGGACTTCCTTTAATGTTAGTTTCTATATTCCAAATTTCCAATTAAACTGAACCCTAACCAAGTAGTTAGCGAACTTCTGTAAATGATCGCTTTTTTGTATGGTGAAGCTTCTTGAAGGCAAAAATGGGTTTAGATATCTAAGTTTGTGCTCAAGACTGTTGAACAATGGGATCTGCTTGCAGTTGCACTACGTGTTAAATCATGATCTTCACATGAGAGGAAAGTGCTGATTGCTGAAGATATTAAACAGTAAATGGTACTCCTTTCAATTAGCCTAAGCTTATAGATGAGGTAGTTGTCGAACAGGATTACAGAAAAGCTTAAAATGTTCAAGTTTTGGTATAAGTTGCATGATTAGTCATGTTCCACTATTCAGGACCTCAACTAGAAAATCTTGTTTGTCTTGATATGAGTTTAAAGTAAATTAAATTATCTAGACCATCTGTAGAGATGACTGCCTTTTAAATTGAGATTCAAGTCTTTCTGATTTCTCTGTAAAATGTTTGGATTCTAATAAACTGATTTTATAATATCCTCTTGTATTCATCTGGAGGAAGTAAGTTTCTACTAGGCTTACCATTTACTATTAAAAAGTATATTAGCTACTCACCTTTACAAAATGTACTAGATTGCTGAGAAAGTTAAATGAATTTAACTCATTTGGCTTGGTTCTAAGGCTCGGAACAATTGAATCAAGGGTTTAATTGTATTGATTGTTTATGTCTTATTACAGCAACACATACTTGCAGCAATACTTTTTTTCTTTTCTCCTTTTTATTAAACTTCATTTTTTTCTTTCTCTAGGGGATGGGAACAGAAATCAAATGCGAATGCCTTGATATTTTGTGTGACGTTCTACACAAATATGGTAATCTAATGGCATCAGATCATGAGGTGTTGTTGAGTGCACTTTTGCCCCAGTTGAACACCAATCAAGCCAGTGTGAGAAAGAAGTCTGTTTCATGTATTGGTAGGATTACTGATTCTAATGTACTCCTGAACAGTGTACCCTTATGTTTTGCATTATCAAATGACCTCATAATTCCTTGACACTGTAATTTAAAACTTCTGCTGCAGCATCTCTGGCTTCAAGCTTGTCAGATGATTTACTGGCAAAAGCTACAGTTGAAATCGTCCGGCTTTTGAAAAATCAGGCAACAAAATCTGAAATTACTCGTACACATATTCAAATGATTGGGGCATTGAGGTAAATTGTCAAGCTGTATTTCTTTTTTGATTGTCACATACGTCTATATAACTTTGCTGGTACAACATTTTCTACCATGTTCACTTAGTTCTGGTGGATGACATTCTTGTTTCAAGCAAAATTTTGCTGCATTTCAGGACTAAAGTTCTCTATTAGTTGCAATAGCTCATCTCTAGGGACAAATAAGAGCTGCGTCTTCCGTATTCCTGTCATAATTGTTTTAAACAGACGCAATTAACTTAAATATTAATTTCTTGAATCCTGGGCGAGGTAAATCTGCTCAATGCCGAGTAGCTTAATAATTTAATTCCTCAAGGTTGTTGCTTTAGTACATGCTACATTGTAGAAGTGTATGAACTCAATGGAATTTTTATACTCATATAGTGTTGGTCTAATATGATAGATATGTTGGATATATATGCTTCAGTTTACTGGATCATGGCTTTAGATTGGCAAGATTTAAGAGTGCATATGTTCATTCTAGGATTGTATAGTGATGTGGCTGAATTTATAAGTTGGAATCTTTGATTTGGGAACCATTTCGTTTGCTAATTAAGTTAAATTGAAAAGCAGACTGATTTAGAGGAAGTTTTCTGTTCTTATACTGTAGATATTTGCCTGAAATGTTTCATTAAATTTCAATACGTGACCTTTTTAAACATGTTACCGGTCTATGAGGTGTCTTATGTTGAATGATCCTTGGATTTTGTGGTTTTGAAGCCGTGCTGTTGGCTATCGCTTTGGTCCACACCTTGGAGATGCAATTCCAATTCTAATTAACTACTGTAATAATGCGTCCGAGAATGATGAAGAGCTTCGTGAGTATAGCTTGCAGGTACTTCGTTTATTTTCGTTTTATTATTTTTATTTTATTCTCCCACTTCTTTGTTGTATTCTTCCTTGAGATATCGTATATTTTCTGATGTAGGCATTAGAGAGTTTTCTACTTAGGTGTCCCGGGGATATTTCTTCCTACTGTGACCAAATCTTACATCTTACTTTGGAATTTCTGAGTCATGATCCAAATTTTACTGATAACATGGAGGAAGACACAGATGATGAGAGCTATGTGGAGGAGGAAGATGAGTATGTTTTAATATTTAATGGCTGCTTGAAAGTTTGCTTGAAAAAATATGTGCTCATGGTTATTTTATGGCTTGTAGTGAGAGTGCTAATGAGTACACAGATGATGAAGATGTGAGCTGGAAAGTGCGTAGAGCTGCTGCCAAATGCTTAGCTGCTTTAATTGTTTCTCGGCCTGAGATGCTTTCAAGACTATATGAAGAGGTATACAATTTATTTGTTTTCCATCCCTGCCACTTGTGGTAACATGGAGAGAGTCTTAAAGTTCATGACTCACATTGAGAGTGTCATAACTGAAATACCTATATGCTTTGTGGCCTTTGCCCACATAAACTGATTTTAAATATCATACAAATGAAAGCTTTTGCGTGGAAGTTTTTATGCATGACCTGTGACCTTTATTTTTTTCCCCACTAGAACTGTAATATATCATTATAGGTTTTATAGAGCTTACATTTTCTACCCACTTCAGCTATTATACATTATTATCTAAGAGAGACCAATTATAATGTCTTGAGAGCTTAGAACATTTCTCCAAAATGAAATGAAATAGGCACATGAAAAAGACACAGGAGCTTTGTGTGAGTAGGCAAATTTTGAAAAGATAAAGATAAGCACACAATTCTACTATGATAAATCTCGCGAGTGAGTGCTCATAGTATGAGTGCCAATACTACTTCACGTTGGACGCACGCAAGTAGCATGTTAATGTAATAACTATGCTGAATATATTCTATGATAATTTGTTTGGGTAGGGAATAGACTGAAAGCTCTTTTGGCTTATCTTTAAGAAAGAGTTGAGCTTCTTATTGGTGTTTATCATATCTAGCAGATTTTTAGTAGCTGAAGATATAAACCAAGACATTTAGGTTAACAAAGACTTACGTGCGCAGGAGCCAGGAGCCATGTTTACTATTGTCATGACCACATTTTGCTAAGGATAGCAAATTCGGGAAATCGTGACTAAGTAAAGGGGTTTAGAAGTGGGGATAGAAAATAGGGCGTTTTGATTCGTTTGTGACTCGATAATTTAAACATACATTTATACTTAGGCACATGAATACGAAATAGAGACCTCTGAGGATCGAAGCATAATAAGTCAAAAGAGTACTCGTCGATCCGAGTTGAGTTAAAGTGATATAATGAAGGTACCGACATAATTCAATATTTAACATCAAAACCAAAACAAAGTTTTGGCAGCGGAAGACATAAACGGCATATATGTACAAAGAAAGTCGACAAAAAGCTAGCCCGACACCTTTCATCATATCAACAAATTAGCTGCACATTTAAAAATACATGCACATGCAAGGCTAAGTACAAAAGTAAAGAGTGTTGGGCATTTGCCGAAAACATGCATAAATACATGCTTATTTATTTATTTATTTATTGTCATGCCATCATAAGAGTAAGACACAAGGATTTTCATTTAAAAGTCTGGACTTTAAATAGTTGTCATTTTTCATAAATAGTCTGCAATGACATTTATATCATTAATAACTATATCATTAACTCTTGCCGAGAGGGAGGCCTCCCTCTATGTCATGGTGATCGGTCAACCCGCTCGATGACTCACGATCACATAGGTGTACACTAAATTCGTCAGGATATGCGGTCATGCATGGGATCCGAATTCGATTAATTCTCAGATAGGCATTAATAAGAAAGCATAAACATTTAGGCATAGATAATCATATAAAGTTTTCAGTTAAATAAATGTAAAGGAAAACTAAGCAATTAACCATAATGGGCTCTTTGTACGTGAAAGATTTATAGTAGTGTCCACCTATTGGCGTCTTCTTTCAACCGTCTTTGTCGTCCTCTTTAACCCGTTCTTCTAATTCCTTGTTCGACCTTTATCGTAAAAGAGATTTGGTAAGCGTTGTCAAGAAAGTCAACGTTTGACGGGAAACGACGTATTTTAAAACCCAGAGTTTTGCATCACTTTTCTCAAGTCTTTATCTTATTAAAAGAAATTCATTTCTTCTTATAAAAAGTGCTAACTAACTTATTCATCGTATCGGGTCAGATTAGGGTTGAAACGAGCATGGGTTAGCTCAAATTGAAGGCTTTTAGGGTTCAAAAACATTTTTTAGATTTTACAACTTTTCATGGGAACTCACTGTGCACATCAGTTTGCTTTAACGGCTTTCCAGTTTATGCTCGGTAAGAATTAGGAGTCGTGGCTTGCGCCATTGGATAGTCCTATTGAGTCTAGTTTCATTTCAAGAAAACGGTACTCAATTTCAAGTACCGAGGCTCAAGTTATTGTTGTTTTACTTAAGGGTGGCAATGTTGTCGACGTCTAAAGTGTCTGAACCGATCACATCGATCAACTTATCTGAAAGAGCTCAGCCGGTCTTACTATCAATTCGTATGATGATCGACCGTCAACTGCTCGACTATCTGACCATCAGCTGGTCATCTACTTAGATTAGTTCAATCAACTTACGTAACTTACTCATTTATGGCCAGTTTCAAAATTCATAAATATTTACTGTGTTATCGTCTTATCGAAACACTGACTACTATATCATTTTGAAAACCTTAAGAGTGTCTACTTTACTCTCCAACTGATAGTTCACGAAAAGGATTAGCGGTTCATGAGGTATTCTACTTTTGACATCAACTATCAAAACTTGCCAGTTTCTGACTCTTTGACTAGTCAGAAAGAAAGCATATCACAACAATTCTAAAATTCATGAAATTTTACCTACGACTTCTTAAGATGTTCAAGGATTTGTGGTAAAAATTTCATAAGGAAATTTGTTCATATAAGCTCCCATACATGAACTTAAAACCAAGTCACCGCGTAAGATTTTCCGGGTGACCACTGACAGTAGGTAACTTCAAAAAAATTTCTACTCTGATCTACGAGTGATAAACATGTGATTCAAGTGGCCAACGGAAGCTAAGGGGGTCTAGTTTCAGTGAGAACAAATGGAGAAGGCAAATCTTCAATAGTTCAAAAGTTATTCTCATTTTACTGACGTCTACCACCACTCGACAGTTTATGAGTAGAGGTTTTCAGAAATACTAAATAAATAGTAAATTAACTCAAAAGGGCTTAAACTTTAAAGAGGTTAGCTAGACTCATTAAAGAACATTCATGGCAAGTTTCAATGATTTTAGACCATGAGAACCTCACAAATCTTACCTGCAACGTTCTGCAAAAATAGGCTTTACGAGACAGATTATGCTCCTTTTAGTTTTAAGTTTAAAATTTTGATTCTTCTTTGTTTCATGCTTCTTATAGCGTCGAATCATCGTTAGGACTAACATATCTTAAATTACGTCAAAATGGAAAAACAAACTGTAGAAGCGCAGAGGAGTTTGAGGCCTATCTCTTGATCTCTTTTGATTTTTAGAGTCGAGTCTTGATCTTCGTTTTCAAGCTTGATCTTGGAGCAAAACTTGAAGAAAAATGGAGAACTTAGTGAGGGAGAGAGGGAGCTGCCAAATGGGGAGAGAAAGAGAGAGAGAATGTGATCTTGTTTGATGAAATGGGATGATAAGTGTGGATTTTAACCCTTAAGCCATTAGTAGCTAGGTGATGTCCTGAATAGTGTTTGGAGTACAAAAGGTACCATGAATTAAGGAAAAAGCATGAAATAAAGTATGGGCTTGACATTTGATGTGACGAGGTGTTGCTCGAGCCGTTATAGACGATTTGAGGATGTGCGGCTGTTCTCTTCGTCGTCCGTTAGTCGGCACGTGATTTGCTGACGTTTGATTTCTTGTCTTCGACCTTAATTAAAATTCTCGTTTCTTGGAAATTTATTAACTCCACATATATTATTAAACTCTCATCTTAGACTCGTAATAAAAAATTATGCGAGGCAAAAGTGATTATTATATTGAGGTCAATTCTCAATTTGTGTGAAATCGATACGTGATGAATCATCAACAAGCAATTCTTAAAATTTGTTTGTTCTCAGAAGAATCTCAAAATGTTAGGTTTTCTTCGTCATAAAAAGTTATGTGGGGCAAAAATGAATGTTAGGTTAAGATCTCTTATCGGGTCGTGAGAAAACATAAAGTCAAGATTTCTCGACTAAATTAAATCGTGAAAATAAATTGCTGATTTCTTATTGGATAACTTTTTCGCACATAAAATCAAGTGTATTATTTTTAGTTCCATTTCCGATTCTCGTTATTCAGTTCTGGTTTGAAATCCTATTTTTCAGATATATAAATATTGCTTTAACTTCCGGAGTCGAAATTCGATCCCGTTTTCATTTCTTGGTTTCTTAAATCATAGTTATGGATGCAAAATCCTAAATAATAGAGATTAGTGCCTTTAATCTGGATTGGTAATATCGGACTATTACAATTATTATACAGTTCTTATTTTAGTGGCAGTTAGCCTTTTTTAATCTAATAATAACTGGTGAAAGCTTGTGGTATTACATATACTGAAAGGAATTCTTTCTAAAATCAAGCATATTATATTACTACCTGAAGGCAAGGTATCATTTTCTTTATATTCCATGGATCCAATGTTTTGCTTCTTTGTTTATGTGGAATGTTGATATGTGGACATGATGGTCAATCAAATGTCTTTATCAACATGCAGAAGTTCTTGCTCTTATTCTTTTCCTCTACAGTTTTTCTTTTGTGTTAAACTTGCAAATAAGCTGTACAAATTATAGAGAATATAACCCCACTCGTTTCAGGCTTGTCCAAAGTTGATTGATAGGTTTAAAGAAAGGGAAGAGAATGTCAAGGTATGAAGTAACATCAAGCTGTTTTTTTTTGTATGTGAACGAGAATGATATTGCTTCTTCTTTTTGTATCTAATGGGATATGCCACAGATGGATATCTTCAATACGTTCATTGAATTACTTAGAAAAACAGGAAATGTTACGAAAGGCCAGACGGATTTTGATGAATCAAGGCAAGTGTGTTCGTTCTTCTTAATTGTTTGGATATTCTTCTACTGTGTATTGAATTCTGAGTTCTTTTATTTGTTTAATGCTCATAGAATTTGATGAACTTTTGTTTGAACCTAAGGCGATCAAACTAAATTATGTTGCATAGTGCTTTCGTTGGGTTTCTGAGAACTGTTTTCTCTTATAGGAGTCGTCATTCAGGGAACATAGGGCATGTGCACCCTAACTTTAGATGTTTTGTTGTATGTTGAATTTTTGATGTCTATGAAGCCACTGGTCTTGTGCAAGTTGATTACCTATCTGGAAAAAGAATCCAAAGAAAAAATATCATAGCTGGGGTGGTTTTACCATAAACTTTGTAAACTCTAATAGATGCACATTATCTACTTGTGATGATTATTTAACCAAAATTTGCCGATATTCTTGTTAGAAATAGATTTGTTTTATGGTACTACTTCTGGAGATAGTAGTTTCCTAGTTGAGTTAAGACTCTTTTGTATAAATAGGTGCTTTGATGAGTTTACAAATATAGAGTATTTTGTCCCCAACATCATGTTTCTATCTTTTATTTAACATGGTATTAGAGCCACGTTTGAATCTAGGTATTAGAGCCACGTTTGAATCTAGGGCTTGAAATTTCGAATTTGAAAATTAGGGTTTTGGCGTGAAAAAGTGGGCAACAACCCATTTGCATTTGAAGCTTGATTCGTCGGCATCGCTGACAAAGGGAGATGCGTATCGACCGGTGCACCTTCGCTGAAAGTCCAGTCGCCTGAATCGGCGCGTGTGGATCCACGTGCCAGAAAAGTTTTTCTGTGCAGTTTCAAGTTTCACGTGCATGAAGGCACGTCTGTGGCTTCTGGCCAGTCCCGTTTGGCTCACGTCGTCGTCCCTATTCATATTGTGTATCTGTTTGGATCAACACCGGTACATAAATGTTTTTAAACGCAGTTTCGAGTTTCACGTGCATGAAGGCACGTCTGTGGCCGGAATTTATTCGGGCCAGTCCCGTTTGGCTCACGTCGTCGTCCCCTTTCAATTTTGTACCAGTTTGGATTAACACCGGTAAGGTGTGGGATATGTTCATGGTCAGATTTGATGTTTGGTGCGTGTGAGCGTGTTTGTTGCCGT
This sequence comes from Salvia rosmarinus, assembly GCA_036937905.1. Lineage (NCBI taxonomy): Eukaryota > Viridiplantae > Streptophyta > Magnoliopsida > Lamiales > Lamiaceae > Salvia > Salvia rosmarinus. The sequence goes on from CM072813.1 coordinate 26,359,256, forward strand.
AATTCAGTTCGGTTTGTTGCGTGTTGCTCGCCTCGACATTTGGAGTTGTCTGGATATGTTTGGGTCAACATCTGATTGATGCATGGTTTAAAAAGGCGTTCTTGAAGAGGCGCTCCTCGGTGCGAGGCGCTAGGAAAGCGCATTCTAGGCGTCGCCTCACCTGTAGTCCCCTATACATACGCCTCAGGTGGTCCGAGGCTACGAGGTGACGAGGCGGTTTGAGGCGTGCGCCTCGCTTTTCTGTGGTAAATTAAAACTCATCCAACCAAATACACGTCCAATTACTCTCCCAAACTTGAAAAAAACCTAATCGTGCCCCCCCGCCTTGTGCCGCTCTGCCCTTTCTCGTCGTGCCTCCCGGTCCTACCCACGCGCTGCTCTGTCACGCCTTCCTGTCGCGGTGTGCTGCTTGTACAACGGTAGTGATTGTCAATAGTGACCCTCACTAGAAGTAGTGGGCGGCCAATTTTCGAGAGAGAGATGGAGTGCACGTTCCCTTTTTAGTGTTTTGTCTTTCGAAAGTCAGATATTAAAAAGAAATTGGAGTTGGGTTTGGGCTCTTTTGCTGTTGTTCTAGCAAGTAAAAGAATTTATTTGGGCCTATCACTAAAAATCTTAGTTAGGCCTTTTTTGTTTTTTAATATATTTGTTATTTTTTATATGTTTTTATTGTATTAGTTATAATTTTTATATATTTTAATAATTTATGCCTTGGTTTTACGCCTCTGTTGCCTCGAGGCTTACGCCTCGTGAGCCTATTGGAAAACACCTCGGTGCTAAAAACGTAGATTTAAACTTTGGATTGGTGTGGGATTCAGTTGTAGGTAAATATGATTTTTCCTTGTTCCCGATGATTTATCTTGGATGTTTCATTCACCATACATTGATTATATTCCTAGCATGCTCCTATATAATTAATTGCAATATATAGGGTTTTCTCGTGTTTACCTACGAACTTCTGGCAAATATGATCAATGACTGATTCCAGCTTTGATCTTATCTTTTGGACCGTGTCTCTGATGCCCGATCTTCAACACTGAGAGAATAGTCTTTGGAGAACACCAAATTTTCGCCCCCTCCTTGTGATTTTCGAAATTTACAGTTCTCTTAAGGTTACTACTGATTTTCTCCTACCATGTATTTATAGTATTCTCCCTAGAATCCTAATCATATTAGGATTCTGACACATCTAATAAATACAATATTTATCTTCTTCTCTAAAGATATTCTAGAATAATTATCTCTTAATATCTTTTGATATCAGATAATATCTATCTAGATTAGAAAATATTTTAAATAAATAATACAATAATCAGAACACAGTCCCGGTGGGACTACATGGGTGGCCAAAAATTATAGGTTAAAAGGCCTTGATGGGCCCGTTCAGGAATCAAATACAAGGAAGAAAGATGGGTTTAAAGTTAATTAGTTATCTTATGTTTAGCCTAAAACATAAATTAATTCATAAACATCTATTTATCCCATTAGAGAATTAAATGATGACTTACCCCTTTATTATCGAAGTTGAGTCGGGCTTGTACTTACGAATTTCTGTATTTAAGATATTGCATGTCCATTAATTATTTATAGTAATAATTAATCTCTTTGCTAATTCCTTAAGTAGTACCACTCAACCTTATTATTATACTTAGCTAACTTAATATAGCTAACTTAACCTGCAGGGTTTAATATAATAAACCTTTTAAGCTTATTAAGAGGACGCCATCATCCTAAATAGATATGGTAAATCGATATATTATAGATAACCAGTATGACATACAAACACTGTCACCATTCAAGATGCAGAGAATATTGGTTATCCCATATAACCCTTACCCATAACAAGTCAAAGTGATGGTCAATAACTCATACTCATCTGAAATCTTATCGAGGTTTAGGTCAACGTAAAGTCATCGAGATTCTTCATGACGGTCAAATAGAAGAACTCATATCACTGTGATCCATCAATACGTCAAGACGTATCAGCATAGACAAGCAACCAATAAAGTTACTTCTTATCTATATTGTAACTTATACTAATAACTTGTTCTTAAGTTTTCTCAGTTGTGATCTTTTTTATATCTCAACTAGTTTGATCAATCATATAGATTCTCTACACACGATCTAACTTTTGTATGAGATAATGGGACAACATTTGCAATCAAGTAAATAATTCAGATAGGAATTGTATACAAGCTCAACTAATCGGTACACAAATCCAATATCAGTTTGTGTCAAACATTTGTGAGTTGTCTGGATACCTCTTTGGGTCAATATCTGATTGAGATTTCAGTTAAAGTTCACGTTTTATATTTTCCTTTTCTTTCTATTTTTTGGGGTTAGAGTTGATTATTGTAACAAGCAAGGCATGATTAATATCTATATCTCAGCTTGAGGGAGAGTGTTAGAAATTTTTTTTTTTTATGGTATGACTTATTGAGCAAGATAGTAGTTTCCTAGTTGAGTCAAAACTATTTTGCATAAATAGGTGCTTTGATGAATTTATGAATATAGAGTATCTTGTCCCCAACATCATGTTTATATCTTTGATCTAACAATTCTGAATATTTTCCTTCTTTACTTTTGTACTGATATAATGATGCTCCATCCATGGAGCTAATAGAGAATTCTTTTTTCGGGATTTGATGATCGGAATTTGTTTATTTCTTTCTATTATTGGCTTATTTCAACATTTTGCAGTCCCAGATATCTATTGAAGCAAGAGGTGGCAAAGATTGTTCGATCTGTAAATAAACAGTTACGCGAGAAATCTATCAAGACAAAGGTGAAAGATATTACAAGATGCTGTGTACTATGCTGAATCTTGAGCAGGAGTTCATCACTTTGGTTGTTCTGCAGGTTGGTGCTTTCTCCGTTTTGAAAGAGCTGGTGATTGTTTTGCCTGATTGCCTTGCAGACCATATTGGATCTCTGACACCTGGAATCGAAAAAGCACTCTGTGTAAGTTTTTTTCCTGCTTTGCCCTTTTATGTCCTTGAGTATCATTGAGTTCCATGTTTTCCTAGAAGTTTGATCATCTATTTGTGCATTTACCTCTATCCACAGGACAAATCTTCTACCTCAAATTTAAAGATTGAAGCTCTTGTTTTTACTAGATTAGTGTTGGCCTCACATGCTCCTTCTGTTTTTCATCCGTACATCAAGGTAATAGCTAATCAAATTGGTCACTGATTTTATATACTTTCTCAACCATTTGAAACATGGATGTCACGATGCAATTAATTATTTATGTTCAGATTGTTTTCTTGAGATCAGTTTTTCTGTTTATTATATATAATTTGGGGAATTCACATATTTTAATCTCTAAAGGCTAATGGAGTCTTGGAGAGTATAAGTGCTGGAACTTTGTGCTAAAACTTCTCAGTTCTCATGGGAGAGAGATCATATAATGGTTGATTACTCCTATAGTACTTGTTAGTTGATTTCAAAGTGTAGATTTAATGCAGACAACAGATGTCAAAGTAAATCATTGCATGGCACAATTTTTTATTTTTATATTTTATCATTTTGTTGTTTTCGTGAGGTCAGTGTTTCTATGTTTATTATTTTTATTTCAGGGTATTTACTTGTTGCATTTCTTACTGTTTACCGATGCTTGGTGAGGATTTTGCTGGAACTTTAGCTTGATGAGAGAGATCTCATATAATGGATGATTACTCCTTTTAGTACTTATTAGTTAATTTCAAGAGTACAGATCACTACGTAGACTACATATATTGAAGTAAATGATTGAAGACTAAATGTTTAATGATAAATCAGGGGTAGCAGGACCTCTTTAGCTTTCCTGCCTGAATCTTGGGTCTTGAGTCTTTGAATCTTTCCATCAGCTCTGTTCTGCTGATATAAAGTTTGGTGAACTTTATTATCAGGTTGAAAGAAATTCTTCTATATTTTCCCCTTTTCTGCCGAGTTAGATAATTAGGTTGGTTTTGCATAAGGACAACAAGTTGACAAATGTCAACTTCCTCAAAATCTGCACAGGATGATGTGTCCATGTTTCCATGGTTTAAAAAGGCGGTCGTGAGGTGCGCCTCGGTGCGAGGCACCGCCTCACCAGCAAACCTTGTAACGTATGCCTCATCCAGCTGAGGCGCATGCCTTGCAATCTGACGCAAATCTGTGATTTTTTTTATTTTTATTTTGTAATGGGCTTTTATAATTCTTGTTGTATTGGATATGGGCTTTAAAAAAAACAGCAGAAATTGAATCAATTTTAAAAAATAACCTAATATTTCTATCCTCTAATATTCTGCTCTCCATCTGCCTCTCTCCTCACTCTCTCGCGCTCACCCTTTTCTGTCTCTCCATCTCCCTCGCTCTCCCTCTCCTCTCCGGCGACCAGCGCCACTGCTGACAGAAGCAATCCGGCAGCAGTAGTCCCAGGCACCAAGCGTTCTTTTATTGGATTTCCTCCTAAGTTCTTCTAGCTAAAATTTATTATCTAAAGTATATGCATGTGAATTTTGTTTGTAATTTATTATATATATATGTTAGAAATATATTTGATTATGGTAATTGCTTGTAGAGCAATTTAATAGTTTCCTAGTTTAGTTAGAACTCTTATGTTTGTTTTCCTAGTTTGGTTATGATTCTTTTGTATAAATAGGTTTTTTGATGAGTTTATGAATATAAAGTATTTTATCCCAATATCATGTTTCCACCTTTGATTTAATATGGTATTAGAGCCACATTCCGGATCTAGGGTTTGAAAATTTGAAATTAAAGTTTCAGATTTAAAAATTAGGGTTTTTTGGGAGAAAAAGGGAAAAGCAATCCATTTGAGTTTCGAGCCTCACCGGTCGACACAGCCGGGAGATGCAGTGTCGACCGGCGAACCTTCGTTGGAAGTTCGGCGGCCGGAAGACGCATGTGTGGCTTCCACGCGGTAGCGACGTTTTCTGGCGGCAGCTCGTGTTTCCTACGCGTGATGGCACGTGCGAGGTCGGAATTTTCTCCGACCAGTCTCGTTTGACTCCCCTCGACGTCCTCTGTCTGTTGAGAACCTACGGATCAGCACCGGTGAGGTGTGAGATCTGTTCTTGGTCAGATTTGATGTTTGGTGTGCGTGAGCGCGTTTGTTGCGGAATTGAGTTCGGTTTATTGCAGTTTGCTCGTCTTAATGTTTATGAGTTGTCTCGACGTTTATGACTTGTTTGGTTCAACATTTGATTGGTGTGGGATTCAGTTTGGCTACATCTGATTGATGTGGGATTCAATTTAGATCATATTCGAATTCTGGTTGAGATTTCAGTTGAAGTTCAAGTTTCAAAATTTCCCTTTTCGTTTTTTCTTTACGTTCTGTTTTTTGGATTAGAGTTGATTATCTTTGTAACAAGCTAGACATGATTAAAATCTATGCTCTAGTTTGAGGGGGAGTGTTAGAAATATATTTGTTTATGGTAATTGCTTGTAGAGCAATTTAGTAGTTTCCTAATTTAGTTAGATCTCTTATGTTAGGTTTCCTAGTTTGGTTAGTACTCTTTTATATAAATAGGTGCTTTGATGAATTTATGAATATAGAGTATTTTTTCCCAACATCATGTTTTCACCTTTGAGTGAACAATATATATGTTTTGTTGGCTGCTTATATATATTGATTATGATTATTAGACTTTATTTTTAAATTTTAAGGACTTATAAGTACTTAATATGAAATTATGTTTTTTATGTGTTTCCATATATTTTTTATGTTTTTATTATATTATTTATAATTTTTATATACTTTTGTGATTTACACCTCGGTTTTATGCCTCGGACCGCCTCGAGGCTTACGCTCCAAGAGGCTATAGGAAAACACCTCGGTGCTTAAAACGTATATTTAAACCTTGCATGTTTCCATTTTGTTTGGGAACCATTGTACATTCGAATTGTTTACTACAACAGAATCTGGTTCATCCCTTAGAGCAGTATGTCCATGATCTTGTTTTTCATCATCTCTGTTCCCTAAAAGGACCTGGACACGGTTGTGTTGTTTGTGCCCGTTTATTGATTCCTACAAAGTGACTGGAGGAGCTCTACCTGGCCTCATATCCTATTCTAAGAACAAACAAAATGAGATGAAGTTTGTGTTTCAAATTTTTCATGAACTTCCATGAATTTTTGGCTGTAATTGATTTTATCTTACTCCTTTAGCTTTCTTGCTTCATAATTATCAATTTATCATACAACTGATGTTCATGAATTTAACAAGTTCCTAAGTCATCATGAAATATTATCTTGGTTCTGTGCTGATTATCTATGCCTGTTTCCGTAGGCAATATCTGCTCCAGTTATATCTGCTATTGGTGAAAGGTATTATAAAGTTACAGCAGAGGCATTAAGAGTATGTGGGGAACTTGTACGTGTCATGCGGCCAAACATTGAGGTTTTCTTCTTGATCTCTGAACTTTAGCTCATGTTAGGAGTATTTTTACCTCTGAAAATGTAAATTTTTATTTTTACCTTTTTTGACCAGGTTTATGGTTTTGATTTTAAACCCTATGTCCATCCTATATATACTGCTATAATGTCACGTTTGACCAATCAAGATCAGGATCAGGTTAGCGACAGTGTTGTAGCTATATCCTCTGCTCTCTCTATCATCATTTCTTACTGCTCCCGTTTGCAGGAAGTTAAAGAATGTGCAATTTCTTGCATGGGGCTTGTGGTTTCTACATTTGGTGATCATCTTGGGGCAGAGCTACCATCATGCCTCCCTGTGCTTGTTGATAGAATGGGAAATGAGATTACTCGTCTTACAGCTGTTAAGGTTTGTGAAAGTTCTGTAGTCAGTTAATGGATTTTGTTTTTATATGAATTGTGCAATTTTTTTCTCTTATATACAACCATGCACAACTTCTCATTATTTATTAGTTTTGCAAATCATTTCATCAAACAAGATTTGAAAACTGGAAAACTTTTTAATGGACAAACTATGTAATCTTAGTTGTTGTATGTTCCTTTATGTTATATGGATCTAGCAAACATATCCTTCTATGTCCAAGATGTTGGTTAAGGTTCCAGAGATGTGGATTATAAAATTAGTAGTATGATTGAGTCATTGAGGAAATAAGTGGTGTTATTGGTTACTGGGAGCAGCATAAATAATCTTCTTGAACCATATCAAGATGATCATGGTTTAAAAAGGTGTTCTTGAGGCACGCCTCGGTGTGAGGCGCCGGGAAAGCGCCTTCGAGGCGATGCCTCACCTGCAGTCCCCTGTTCATACGCCTCAGGTGGTCTGAGGTGTGCACCTCGCTGTTATGTGGTAAACTAAAACTCATCCAACCAAATACACGTCCAATTACTCTCCCAAACTTGAAAAACTTAATCGCGGCCCCCCGTCCTATGCCACACTGCCCCATCGTGTCGCGCCTTCCCGTCGCTGCGGTCCTGCTACTTGTACGACTGTTGTGATCTTTGGCAGTGACCCTCACTGGAGGTAGCACGCGGCCAATTTTTGAGAGAGAGATGGAGTGCAGATCTTAGGCAGCGTCTTTTTAGGGTTTGACTTTTGAAAGTCAGATATTAAACAGAAAGAGGAGTTGTGTTTGGGCTCTTTTTTTGTTGGGCTAGCTAGTAAAAGAATTTATTTGGGCCTATCACTAAAAATCTTAGTTAGGCCTTTTTTTGTGTTTTAATATATTTGTGATTTTTTTATATGTTCTTATTGTATTAGTTATAATTTTATATGTTTTTATAATTTGTACCTCGGTTTTATGCCTCGGACTGCCTCGAGGCTTACGCCTCATGAGGCTATTGGAAAACGCCTCGATGCTAAAAATGTATATTTAAACTCTGAAGATGATTATTTATGCTCCTCCCATCCCATCTAGTTGTTAGGACTTCTTTTTCTTGAGTTTGTTTGAGCAATATTATCAACAAAACATTAATTAATCATTTCTTAATGACGCCCCCTAGATTTTGTTTACAGTAAATTGCTGTACCTTTATTTCTATTTTTATTTTATTTTCCAGGCATTTGCTGTTATTGCAGCTTCTCCTCTGCACCTTCACTTATCGTGTGTTTTAGAGCATGTAATTTCAGAGTTGACTGCATTCCTAAGAAAGGTATAAACTGTTACCCTTCCCTAAGCATTTAATGTTTTTTCCAAAATGATGTGTACTGAGCAGTTTTCATGTTTCTCCTTGAATAGGCCAATCGAGCTCTAAGACAAGCTACTCTTGGGACACTGAACACACTTATTGTAGGCTACGGTGATAAAATTGGTTCAGCTGCTTATGAAGTCATTGTTGTTGAACTTTCAACTCTGATCAGGTTCGGAAATATTTGATTTATGGTCAATGCAATTGCAATGTCACCAAACTTTATTGTTTTGCATGATAATTGATAATGAGTTCATAGATGATAAGTTGTCATTTTGAATGTTGGTTCTACCTTTTGCTTTTCAGTGACTCAGACTTGCATATGGCTGCTCTCGCCTTGGAATTATGTTGCACGTTAATGGCTGACAAAAGATCTGGTCCAAATGTCGGTCTGACTGTCCGAAATAAAGTTCTGCCACAAGCTCTGACTTTAATTAGAAGCTCTTTGCTCCAGGGCCAGGCCCTTCTGGTATTAATTTATATTTCATTGATAAGTACATGTTATAGAAAGTTAGTTTCACTTTACCGTCTTTGGAAACAACAGGCACTACAGAATTTCTTCACTGCACTGGTGTACTCTGCCAACACAAGCTTTGATGTACTGCTTGACTCTCTTCTTTCTGCTGCCAAACCATCTGCTCAGACTGGCGCTGTTGCTAAACAGGCTTTATTCTCAATTGCTATATGTGTGGCTGTTCTCTGTCTTGCTGCAGGCGACAAAAAATGTTCCTCTACTGTGCACATGCTTACAGATATCTTAAAAGCTGATAGCAGCACCAATTCGGTATGCAAATCTGGTTCCTTCTACACCTTAATTTGCTCGGACGTTCTATTTATAAGTTTCTAGTTGTTTTGAAGTTAGCATTATCTAGACAATTGTTATTGTGAATTTAGCATTGCATTCTGTTTATGGATTTCAGAAGTTGTTTAGGTTATATGGAAATATATCTATTGCTCTTATGGTTTCCAGCATTCTTTCTCATAGGGCAAGCAGCATCTCGCCTTGCTATGCTTGGGAGAGATAGGCAGGAGAAAAGATTTAAGTTCTCATGACCACATAGAGAATATTGTTGTCGAGTCTTTCCAGTCGCCATTTGAAGAAATAAAATCTGCTGCATCTTATGCTCTGGGAAACATTGCTGTCGGAAATCTGCCTAAGTATTTGCCTTTTATCTTGGACAAAATTGATAATCAGCAAAAGAAGCAATATCTGTTGCTCCATTCTCTGAAGGAGGTGTTTTTTTCTTAAATCTATGCATTTTAGAGATATATAGTTTCTTCTGAGTAATTAGTTGTACTTGATAAATAGTTAAATACTCACCTGCTTACAGGTAATCGTGAGACAATCTGTAGATAAAGCCGAATTTGATGATTCTAGTGTTGACAAGATCACCAAATTGCTCTTTAACCATTGTGAAAGTGACGAAGAGGGTGTTCGCAATGTGGTAGCTGAGTGCCTGGGAAAAATTGCTCTTATTGAGCCTGGAAAACTTGTACCTGCACTTAAGGTATCTTCTTAGAAGAACTAATGTGTTTTTGTATATAAAAATCATACATGATTTTTCCTGCAAAGAGTAATATGCTTGAAATATTTGTTCTTATTGAGCCTGGAAAACTTGTACCTGCACTTAAGGTATCTTCTTAGAAGAAATAATGTGTTTTTGTATATAAACATCAAACGTGATTTTTCCTGCAAATAGTAATATGCTTGAAATATTCTTGTAGGAGAGGACATCCAGTCCTGCTGCATTCACCCGAGCAACTGTTGTTATAGCTGTGAAATATTCTATAGTTGAGCGGCAGGAAAAAATAGATGAGATTCTATACCCCGAGATTTCTACTTTCTTGATGCTTATCAAGGATCACGACCGGGTAATTGTCGGAAACATGCTTCGGTTTGTTCTCAAAAGTCACCAGTTTCCCCAATTTTGATTAGGAGATACGGATTGCATTTTAAATACCTCGTTTGAAGATCCTTGACCATAAATGCAATTTTTCACGTTTTAATGGTCTATGTGCAGCATGTGAGGCGTGCTGCTGTTTTGGCCCTGAGCACTGCTGCTCATAATAAACCAAACCTGATAAAGTGCCTGTTACCAGAGCTATTGCCACTCCTCTATGATCAAACAGTAATAAAGGTATGTGCGTCAGTATGATTTACATATCCTAGATAATATAACTTCCAAAATGAGATGCATTCCCATTGATCATGTGTGTCTTCATATTAAGATGCTTCTGTTAACCCAATCCACTCTCTCTCTTTAATAAGCAATAGGTTCTTTTGGTATAGCTGTATATTTTACCTTTTATCTTTAGGTTTCGTGTTCAGCATTAAATTGGAGAGTATCTCCTCTCAAAATAAAAACAAAAATGGAAAGTATTCTTTATAATGGATACAGTTTGAAATTGCCTCTTTTACTTTATAATTTATGATGAGAGTTCATTATAAAAGTTCTTAGTAGACTCATCTGGTTGAAGTATGCTTCCATTGCATTAATGGCACTCAGACCCCTCCAAGTCATATGGATGTTGGATTTATTCTGTCTGTCTGTAAGCTTCTTGATCTAGGTAGCACCAATACACTAAAAGGATCTGAGTATTCCGCCAAATACGTATTAAATACGAATATGAATTAAATACGCCTTAAATACTTATTTAATATTTTTTTTGAGGGGGGTGGTTTGTTAAGAAAAAGTAAAATTTAATACGTATTTAGTGCGCTTAAATACATTTCACAAAGTCCAATACGCTGGATTAGGGTTTCAACACATATTTACACATAAAAATCAAAATCTCTTGTTTAGGTTTCAACTCATTATTGAGAGAGAGAGAGAGAGTCGTCGTCGTCATTATCAAGGCAAGCGCCACCGCTAGCTAGCGGTGAGCATTCGGGCGGTTTGGTTCAAAACCGAACCGAACTCGAAAAAATCGAAAACCAATTTTTTTTTTAAATCCAAACCGAACCGAACCGAACCGTTTTATATATTCAAACCGAATCGAAATATTCGGTTTGGTTCGGTTCGGTTCGGTTTTAACCGAATTTAAATTATAATTAATAGAAGTATTATAATATTTATAATATACAATATATATATATATATATATGTATATACAATATTAACCAATTTAAATATTAATAATATAAATAACATATATATAAAAAAATTTGGGTGGTTGGTTTGAAAACCGAATTTTTTTCCCCAAACCGAAACCGAACCGAATTAATTTCGGTTTTGAAATTTTGAAACCGAACCGTTTTACTGAACAAACCGAACCAAACCGCTAATTTCGGTTCGGTTCGATTTTTGCTCACCCCTACCAGCTGCGCATGCTGACACCATTGAATCTGCTTTCCTCTTCTTTGTTCTTCTTTTTTACAGTTTTCCTTTTTCTCTATTTTCATTTTGTTCTTCTCTTTTTGGTTGATTAATAATAGGCGATCGATAATGGGTTGAATAATAATGGGTTAGTGCTTGATTTTTTTTTATTTTTTTATTTTTTTATTTTTTTTCGTTTTCTCCTTCTCTCTTTGGTTGAGTAATAATGGGCCAGTTCTTGAATCTTCTTTTTCTATGTGCAAACTTTTATGGTATTATTTGAGACTTAATTATGTAATTATTTGTTTTATTTTGATATAAATGAGTCTATATTAATCTAGTAATAATATTGTTAATAAAATATAAAAATATAAGAAAAATATATAAACATATTTTGAATGTATTCGTATTTTGATTTTGGAAAATTGACATATTTTTGTATCCGTATCGTATTCGCATTCATATTGGTGCTTCCTAGTTCTTGACTGAAGAAACAGAAGAATTCTGAGATGGCTGCTCTTTATGTGGTCTTTAACTTTATATCTAAACATTGTATCTGTAAGCTTCTTAACTAAAGTAATAGAGTTTCTCAGATGGATTTTAATTTGCTATTAATGTGGTAAAATCATATTTAAACATTCTGTCTTGAGCAGAAAATCTGTAAATAAGGATTATGAGAAAGGATTCGAAATGAAAAGCAAATTCTTTGGTGAACTGTAAGTTTTCCTTGTAATTTCGGCAAGCATTTGTATCTCTTCTATGATGCTGACCTTTTCTCCTCATCATGTCTGCTATATGGTACAAATCTTTTTTTCTGCTTCATTATTCTTGATGTTGTCGTTTCTGTTTTAGTAATATCATTTTCTCTCTCTTTTTGCCCTACTTAAAGTAGCGCCCCACATTTTGTTATCACTTTATTCACCTATAGTGGCAGCAGAATTTATTTGTATGCTTGTATTTTCTTTAGGAATAGGAACTTTTTAACATATTATTCTGGCCAATTTTCTCTTTGCAGAAAGAATTGATCAGGACAGTAGATCTAGGCCCTTTCAAGCACACAGTAGATGATGGGCTTGAGTTGAGGAAAGCTGCTTTTGAATGTGTGGACACTTTGTTAGACAGTTGCCTTGATCAAGTTAACCCATCTTCTTTTATAGTACCATACCTTTTATCTGGATTAGATGGTAAGCGAATATTTGAAGCACCAATCATCTTCTCCTCTTTCAATATCTTCACTTCCATTTGTTGTTGTATGTGTTATTGAAGCGACTGTTTAGTTTAAAACCTCATAAGTTATCTTTTGCAGATCATTATGATGTTAAAATGCCTTGCCATCTTATCCTTTCAAAGTTGGCTGATAAGGGCCCATCTGCTGTTTTGGCAGGTATCCCTATTTTTTATTTTATAGTTTCAGATAATTCTAATAATTACATCCAGTTCTTGTAGGCTCGGTAGATTTTAATTGGATTTACATGGACATTCAGTATTGGATTCCTTAGTGGATCCTCTCCACAAAACCATCAATTTTAGGCCCAAGCAAGATGCCGTCAAGCAAGAAGTAGATCGTAATGAGGACATGATTCGGAGTGCCCTTCGAGCAATTGCATCTTTGAATCGAATAAGGTATATTTCATCTACATTTCCCAGAACTCTGGTCATACTCATGGTACATGATGATCAGAAATCCAGCAAAAGTTACAAATTCTTGATATTTCTAGATGAGGTGGTGGAGCACTTTTGCTTTTAGTTTGGACTCTCCCCCAAAACTATGTATTCTGTGTTCCATTCGATCTCTGCAATTTTTGCATTGAATATTATTGATGCCATCTCTGTTCCAGTAGAGTCTGAGGGAGAGAAATTTAACCTGTTTATGAGATGTTTTCTCTTTCTGGCCTTCATAGGGCCATCATTCTTGCAGTACAAGGTTTTGATACCTTTTACTTATTATCATGCACTTTGAGGCTTTGTTTGGGTCAATGGTGGATTGCTAAGAGAGATTGTCCGATATGTCTAATGTTTACTTGATTTTAGAACTGTGGATAACACGAGGCCCATGATTATTTTAAATTTAAATTATGAACTTGGTTGATTTTAGTGGTGTGATATGATTTATCCATATGCTTCTTGTTATACATGTGAAGTATTTATTAATAGGTTATTGGTGCTTAAATGCAATAACTTTGTGCATATTTTAGTTTTTTTCACAAAATTTAAAAGTTATCAATAAATACACGAACTTAACATTATTGGTGTGATTTTTCCCACAAATTGAATGATGGTCAAAATTGAAGCTAACATGGCAGTCGACGTGGTGTCACTTCATCAAAATGACGTTGTTTTATTTATACAATATATATTAATTGACGGTTAAATACATGAATTTTAGGTCCATTTTGATTTTTCCCATGAACTTAACAATTTTGTCAATAAATACACACTTAATATTATTATAATTTTTTCATAAATTGAATGGCGATCAAAATTAAAGCTGGCATAACAATCGACACGACATCATTTTATCTAAACGATGTTGTTTTCTTATACAATATGTATTAAAATATCTTAAATCTCTACCTCAACTTACACCCGCACTACAACCCATCTCATCTCTCTTTCTCTAATCCTAACTTACGATAAGGTTTGAGTCGGGGAGAGTTGTGAGGTGTAGTTAATAATTTTTTAAAATACATATTGTATAAGTAAAACGACGACGTTTTGATAAAGTGGTGTCACATCAATTGTTATGTCAGCTTTAGTTTTGACAATCATTCAATTTGTGAAAAATATTACAATAATGTTAAGTTCGTGTATTTATTGATAAATTTTTAAAATTTGTGGGAGAAATCAAAATGGACCCAAAGTTCATATATTTAAGCACCAATTAATATATTGTATAAGTAAAACGATATCGTTTGGATGAAGTTTCGCTACGTCGATTGCCATGTCAGTTTCAATTTTGTCTATCATTCAATTTGTGGGAAAAATCACAATAATATTAAGTTCGTGTATTTATTGACAATTTTTAAAGTTCGTAGGAAAAACCAAAATATACCCAAAGTTCATGTATTTAGACGGCAATAACCGCTTTATTAATTTCATAATATCTAACATTCAATCCACAAAACGATAAATCCACCAATTTACATATCCCAAATATACTTAGTCCTTGCTGATACTTGATCTTAACAAAAATCTGAGGATTCATCTCGTTGTGTCTGCAGATATTGTTTCCTGTATTAGCTAAATTATCTGGAAGAAAATTTGTAGATGGAAGTTTAGTTTTTAATTCTTTTATGCTCTGTTTTTATTCATTTGCAGTGGAGGGGATTGTAGCCACAAGTTTAAGAATCTTATGAATGAAATTGCCAAGTCCCAGACGCTTGGGGATAAATACTCATCCATCCGGAATGAATGATGTTGTCAGACCCGACGTGCCTTGCAGACTGGTTTTGATTTTTCCCGGGATCAAAAGACTTGTGATACTGATGAGGTGGTATGGGCCCATGGATGGGTTGTACCACACACAGAGCATGCAATACATTATGAAAAGAAAGTGATCCCATCGTGAGTTCTGGGTTTCATCTGGTTTATTATTGTCCTAGAACTCGAGTTCCTATCCTCGATTTATCACCATGAAATCTTCTTTCTGTTATCTTGGCTGGTGCTATGTAAATTTGGAGATGATAATTCTCAATTGAATTTGCTCAGTGTCGTACATGTTGCACTGTAATGCTATTCTTATGCTTTTGCATCTTCGCCTCTATAAAATTTTGTATTAGAATAGGTAAGATTAAAAACTCATTACAATTTTATGTTGTCATTTTCATGTCCATTAGTTATTGGGGGATGGAACTGTTGCTGCATCATTTTTCGATGTTTAGTCTCGTCATTTTCCATTCCTTGGAATTTAATCATTAGGAGAGCTGCTCCAGTATATGTTATATCTGAACCAAGAAATTTCTCTCTTTATAATAGAATGATAGAATCCTCTCTATGCTCTCCTTTCATTACTAGTAGAATTTGCATCCACTTCTGGTTGAATTTACGTGCCTTTTATTGATTTTCTATCGTATTTACTGCTTTTTGATCTGTTCAGTTCGTGAAATTTGACCACTCTGTCTTGAATGAGAAAAATACATCTCATTGTACCTTTTAGTAAGTCCCCAAAACCTGTTCTTCATGAAAGGCCACCATCCTCCATACTATTAGTCTCTCTAATTACTCTGCTACCATTAGTCATTATTGAGTTGCAAGATAATTTGATTATACCACTTCATAGTCTACACATTTATACGGCTATAAACACCAAATCCTCAAACGTCGCTAAATTCTCAGAGAGAATAATTGCGCTAGAACCATGTCTTGGAATCATAGTTGCTTCCTTATTCTTAAATTTTTTGAAGATTATCGGGATGAAATCAGTGTCAAATATCTTCATATCACAACGACCAGAGGAAACTGAGTATATTTTTCAGGAATAGTGACATCGAAATATTTGTACGTCTCACAGATACATGTACTCCAATAATACTACAAGGAACATATCCTTTTTGCTTTTAAGGAGAGAAGTGTATCACTATTTAAAATTGAAAAAAATCAAGTGAATTGTAACATTTATCTCGTAGGAATTTCAAACGGGCCAACTCATCGGTTTTCTATCAATTTGACCGGGTTCAGATTAGTCGGGCTAAATTTTTGTGGGCTCAAAATTTTCGACCCTAAGCCGAATTTTTTTATTTCGGGCAATAAAGTTTACGGAATTTTTTTTTGACTTGAACTCATTATATAAAATAAGATAACTTAAGGATAATATTGTAATTTGATATACTATATTTATATATTACTATTATAAAAGTGTATATTATTACAAATTTTTATTATACCTATTTATAGGTTTTATATATTTGATAGATAAAATTGTGATAATATTTATCTATTTTTGCATATATACTTATTATTTAAAATTCAATACTTATACGTGCGTTGCACGTAACATCTTGCTAGTATATGAAAAGGTTCAACAACTTATAACTAAGATATATACGATAGGGCATTGTTAAACCCAAGGGGCGGGGGAGGGTAATATTTTTAAGAAAATCTATATTAGAGGATACTTCTAAAAGTGATTAGAAAATGCATTTAAACTTAGAAAAAATTGGCCACAAATCAACACTAAGATATATGAAATTGACTGAAAAATCAAATTTGTTATACATTGCCCACAAATCATGTACTTTTGGAAGTTATTGAAAGTAAAATTGGCCACATTATACATATATTTATAAGATAAGAATCACCAACTAGCATTCAAGCCTTATAAAGCAATCCATATATGGTAGAGTAGGGTAAGTTATCAACATCATCCTTAAAGCAACAAAAAAATGTTACATTCATTTTGCAACCCCCTCCCCCCCCCCTCCCCCCCGAGGGGGTGGGTGATGCTCATCTTTTAGGTAACACAGTAGCATCAAGGCATTGGTGGTTGGAGGATATACAAGGAGGGGGCCTCATCTCCAACATGTTCGAGACATGTTCCTTTTGTGAAAAAGGTGTGAATCATTCATGTTAAGAATAAGAGCGATGTGTGTCATCTTTCATATTGTCAGATCATTATTCATGGATTAATTTCCTATGGTTGGCTTCTCTCATCTCTCTCTCTCTCTCTCTCTCTCACACACACACACACACACACACACACTGTTACCATAGGGGGAAATTAATTGCTTCTCCTATTTCCTTTTTGTTGTATGGTGTAGCAGACAGTGATGAAGTTAGAAATTTGAGGCTGAGGGTCCAAAAACATTTGAAAAGAAATTGCAATTTTTCTTGCGATTTATCGACACAACCTCTTCTTCCTGAAGACGATACCACAAACACTCCCTCATTCTGAAAGTGGAGTACTCCAAACATAAGTTGTCTACTCAACTCAAACAACTAGACCCTCTTCTTCCTAAAAGATAGAAATAGAAAGAGAAAAAGAACATAAAATCTCAAAAGTTGCACAAAATATAAAAAGATAGAAACAAAAAGAAAAGAAAAAAAGAATAAAAAATATTAAGTATAGATCGATACACAGCATATCATCACTCTTTATAATAATATATATTTTGAAAGTAAAAACAAATTACTAAAATACCTCTAGAAATTTTTAAAATTATTGGGGGTCATGGCCCCAGGCCCCTTCATTGAGTATAACAAAAGAACAGTGGGTTGCACTCGAGCGAGGAATGACCCTACATATATAATTCTCCAATTAACAGATAGAAGTTAGACCCAATACCTGCTACTATCTAGCTAGCTAGTCCAAGCTCTCAATGGGACATCAAGTAGTGTGAATTGACTTCGTAGAGGGTGATTTAGGGTTCAAATCCCTTCAAATAATAACAATAACAATAACAGTAATGCAAAACCTATTTTAAGGTCCTTGTATTTTTAGTTTTTGTTTCATCAAGTCTCTATGCATTTTTTTTTTCATTTTAATGAATATTTATACTTTTGTATTTGATCTTATCAAATCCTTATGTAACGGAACTAACTTCTCCGGTAACTTTTTTGTTATGTAAAGGATACAAAACCTCTTCTAACAAAAAAATGAAGATCAAACCAAATTAAAGAAAACAAAAAGAATGTTTTTCAAGAATCTACGCTGCAACGGACTCCCAGAATTTGAATCTGATAACTATATCAAACTCTACCAACGCATTTGATAAATCTAGTGTATGTAAATAGACGAGATTTATGTAAAGCAGTAGAGAACACAAGGGTTTTTAGGTGGTTCGATCAAGAATGAGATCTACGTCCACGGAGGTGATGACCCTCAATACTTTCACTATAATCAGATTACAATGACTGTATCTAAAAAGCTATAGTATTCAATAAGTTGCTAACCCTTCTACCGTCGATTTAACCTCTATTTATACATGTTTATGGATCTTGTACCGGATCCCTTGATTTGTGGGATCACGATCTCCTTCCATAACTGACCACGATCTCCTTCCATAATTGGCCACGATCTCCTTCCATAACCGCCACGATTTGCGCCTTTCGACCGGTCTTGATTAGGGTTTAGACGCTGGCTTTAAGCTTAACCGCTGGGGCCGTCATTAGGTCAAGCCCACTCGTTTGGGCTTGCCGATGGGCTGGCGGTTGGGCTATATCCCATCATAGCCCCCAAATAGGCGAGTAACAACTATGCCGAGGTGAGGTGAGGATTGTATTTTGCCGAGGCTGGTTGGTGCTCGGCTGAGGTTGTTGTCGAAGGTGTTGTCTTTTTGGCGTTAGGGTTGGATCTGACAATCTGGGTCCGAACTGAGTTGGACGGTTTGTCGGCATGGGCGTGCACCGCTTGTCGAGGACCGAACTGAGTCGTCTGTCATGGGACAAAGATGTCGTCTGTCATGGGACAAAGATGTCCTGCAGGAGGATGTCGAGGTCCGACCTGGATAGTGATACCCGTTCGAGTAATACCGAGATCCGATCTGGATAAAGATACCCTTCTGGATGATACCGAGGATCGAGCTGAATAGCGATATCTGTCTGGATGATACCGAGGTCCGAGCTGGATAGAGACATTCATCTGGATGATGCCGAGGTCCGATCTGGATAGAAATCCTTCTGGATGATACCGAGGTCCGAGTTGGATCGTCTGACGTTGGATAGCGACGTCGCTTGGAAGGACGAAGCCGAGGTCCGGAGTCAGAGTGATGATCGCACGATTAGACCGGTGTGTCAGCGCGTCTTTGATCACGTCACTTGCGCCAGACGATTGTTGGGCGCTTGAAATGCGTGCACGCGTCTACTCCACATCAAATCGCAATTAGCCACGTGGGAAGTTGAAACGGCAAGTTTAGGCGCCCATTCGTACTATAAATAGGCCCTAATGAGGAAACTGTTCACTTTCTTCTCCCCATCGTTCCAGAGCAAAAGAAAAAAGACCAGATTTTCAGAGCTTGCCGGAAATATTTCTCAATTTCGTCGGAGAAGCAATAACCCATCACTAAAAAGTAAGTATGACTTCTTCATCTATATCTGGTTCTGCCCGTTCTTCTTCTTCCCCTGATAGCGAGGTAGAGATTAGGGATTACATGTGCCATAATTTTACGGGTAAATCTCAGCATTAGCGCTGGGGTTCCGCCGATTTCTCTGCTGGGATGAGTATAAGGTCGGGGGCGTTAGATCGCCTCCACCGCTGCCGACGTAATTAGTGTGGGGAGGATTGCCACCTTCCGGCGAGGCTCGTGGTGCCCGCCGGGATCCCTTGACCGAGCTTTGGCTCCTCCTGAGGGGTTTACGACAGTGTATGTAGATGCCCTGAGGGCTGGTCTTAGATTTCCTTTAGCCCCCATTTTTTTGCACATTCAAGAATATTTCCAAATTCCCATATGCCAATTTACCCCAAACTCCATTAGGTCGGTGGTTGGGATGGGGCTTTCTTGTTACGGCCTAGCTGAGGAGTTCTCCTTTGAGGTTTTGATGCGATTTTTTAGCGTCAAGAGTACGGGATGTGTGTACTATTTTTTGCCTCGGCAGCCGTTTAGGGTGACCGCCCCCTCGAAGGTGCCGCAGTGGCAAAGTAAATATTTCTATTTGCGGGCTGATGGGCACCCGAGTTACGAGTGGGGGTTGGGTAGAATGAAGGATTTGAAATTGAAACACCTCGGCTACGTAGTGGACCAGCTCAACATGCTAGGTGAAGTTTCCGTAGGGTTCACCGAGGACGACCTGAATAATGCCGGGCTGAGCGTACACAGGTCAAAGGCCCCAGGGTCGGGGTCGGAGCTGGGTGAGGGCACCCTCTTCTTGTTATTCCTTATATGTCTGATCTCGTTGTGTTAACACGATTTTCTTCTGTTGTGCAGTGAAGCTGGAGCCGCGAAAGAAGGGCTCAACATCGCCGAGCAAGGCGCCCCCGAAGAAGAAGACGAGGCGGACCGAGTCTGCCAAGCCCCCCGTGGTGGTTGACGATCTCAACCAACTAATGGCGGCTCCTCGGCCGGGGTCGAGTCCGGTATCGGAGAAACACACTCGAGCCGTGATTACGATGAGGTGCGGCCTCGGCTCGCCTTATCCTCCCAAGGTATAAATCTCTTCCATATTTGTTCTTATCTGTTCTATGATGCGTACTGACTTGTGTTGTTCTTCGGGAAGTGAGCTCGGTGATTGGGGAGCTGCACCGTACATCACCGAGAGCTACGCTCGGTGTGAGGCGTTGGAGCGGGAGCTTCTTCACGGCGGCCGACGCCGCCGGCAGCCGTGGGGCGAAGCGTCGCCGCAGGTTGCTGCAGAGGCTGCCCTGAAGAAGAAAACGTGGGCGCTGGAGGTCGCTCGAGCGGAGCTTGAGGAGGCGCGGGGAGGCGGGCGGGGAGGCAGGAGCTCGCTAACGAGAGGAGTGCCATCTTTGGCGGTCGTCGGGCAATGTTGAGGGCCTTCGCCAAAGAAGCTCGTCGAGTCGGAGAGCTTCTCAGCCTTCATCTCCGACCTGGCCGCCGTGCTCAGGACACGGGTGGTGTCAGACCACTTGGAGGAGTTGGCGGCCGCCATGCCTGACTTCGACAAGGTCAAGTATGGCTGGGTCGAGGTCGCTTCCCGGGATATGCAGAAGGAGTACGCCCAGATGATCTCCGAGGTTGGATCATTTCCTGTGCTGGAGGCTTTGGCGGCTTCCTCCTCCCTCCTGACAGCTGAGGCCGTTGCCCGGTGCAAGGTGGATAAAGATCCTGAGCTTCAGGAGCCGAGGTGTGGGCCGAAGCCGGGGAGGCGGAGCCGAGCTCAGAGCTCCTTCGAAGGGGTCAACCGCAGCAGCAACAACAACAAGGTCGTGAGGAGGCCAATGAGCTCGGTAAAGAGCCCGAGGTCGGTGGACCTTCAGAATAGGTTGATTTGCGGGGTCGATAGGATCCCGAGCCTGTAAAGTTTTCCACTTGTTGAATAATAATAAATACAACTTTTGAAATGTGTGTTGTCCCTTTATTTTAGCACTCCACTTCTCAATACCTCGGACTCGATCATGATTTGTCGACAAAGCTAAAAGAGGCCCGAGGTGCCTGGCCGAGAAGGACGAAGAGGTCTTGTTTTGGAGAGCCGATCCGCCGAAATGACCCGCACTTTGCCAACATGGACATCACTCGGCGTTATCCGTCGGGTGAAGATGAAACTGCAAGAGGCTGAACGAGAGGTGGCCCGCCTTCTGGCTGAGAATGAGACTCTAAAGTTAAGGATCATACATCTCGAAGTCCAGGGGGCGGACTTATCTGCCGACGTGATTCGGGCGCTGATTCAATGTGAGGAGCAGCTCGAGCTGACGACGGAGAAGCTGGCTCGGATCTCGGAGGAACATGCTGAATATGAAGAGGTGATCCGCCGATCTGGTGGAGTAACCATATCAGAGGCCGATGATCGAGTGCAGAGCTTGCTCGCCGAAGGCATGGTGCTAAGGGACGAGGAGGGGCCCAATAGCAAAAATTTTAAAGATTGCCTCGACTCCATTGTGAAGTACGTCCAGATGTACGAGCTCGTCCTCAAGCGACGCATGCCACCGCCCCGCAGTGAGTCCGCAGCCGGCCCAACCGTTGAAATGCCCGAGGTGGGAGGCGGCTATGGTGACCATGCCGAAGTGCTCCGGTTGCTAGGTCCGGCCACGATGGGAGCAACCAGGGGTCGGTCGTCGGCAGGTGCAAGGCGCCCGAGGACCTCAGGTCGGCAAGGGAGGGCGGCAGGTCGGGGACGGGGTCGTAACCCCGCCAGCAACAAGCTCGAGGGCCGCAGCTTCGACCTCGGTTTGGAGTGCCCTTGCGGTCGGGGTTGCTAGAGTGCCCCTTCGTGTCGGGACCCATCTGCGCGGCTCAGTGCGGTGGAGTAGGCCGTGGTGGAGCCGACTGCCGATCGGGGGTGGAAGGCACCAAGTTCATCCCGGTGTTCATCGCCGACCCGGGATTTTGTCTCAAACCGTGCAGCTTCAGAAGATTTGGCGGTGGAACTCGGCCGCAGTGAGTTGTATATAGCTTAGACTTGGCATATAGTAGTGAATGTATTTGAAGCTTTGACCAAGTGTATATTTTCCCTAGAAATGTACAAATATAGCTAGACTTGGTTTTAGCCGTAAATATATTCATACTTGCATCAAGTGTATATCTTCCCAAATAAAGGGTATAAATTGACGAGATCCGATCCGGGCGCCGTTTGCATGTAGATGTTCAATTTAATGAGTTATTTGTATGCTTGGAGCGGGAGCTTCTTCGCACGCGGCAGAAGCCGACGCCGTGGCACCGTGAGGGCGGAAGCCGATGCCGCAAAGGTTGCCGCAGAGGCTGCCTCAAGAAGAAAAACGTGGCGCTGGAGGTCGCCGAGCGAGCTTGAGGAGGCGCGCGAGAGGCGGCCGGGCGGCAGGAGCTCGCTAACGAGAGGAGTGCCATCTTTGGCGGTGTCAGGCCAATGTTGAGGGCCTTCGCCAGCAAGCTCGTCGAGTCGGAGAGCTTCTCAGCCTTCATCTCCGACCTGGCCGCCGTGCTCAGGACACGGGTGGTGTCAGACCACTTGGAGGAGTTGGCGGCCGCCATGCCTGACTTCGACAAGGTCAAGTATGGCTGGGTCGAGGTCGCTTCCGGATATCTGAAGAGAGACGCCCGATGATCTCCGAGGTTGGATCATTTCCTGTGCTGGAGGCTTTGGCGGCTTCCTCCTCCCTCCTGACAGCTGAGGCCGTTGCCCGGTGCAAGGTGGATAAAGATCCTGAGCTTCAGGAGCCGAGGTGTGGGCCGAAGCCGGGGAGGCGGAGCCGAGCTCAGAGCTCCCTTCTGAAGGGGGTCAACCGCAGCAGCAGCAACAACAAGGTCAGCAGGAGGCCAATGAGCCCGGTAAAGAGCCTGAGGTCAGTGGACCTTCTGTAATAGGTTGATTTGCCGGGGTCGATAGGATCCTGAGCCTTGTAAAGTTTTCCACTTGTTGAATAATAATAAATACAACTTTTGAAATGTGTGTTGTCCCTTTATTTTTAGCACTCCACTTCTCAATACCTCGGACTCGATCATGATTTGTTGACAAGCTAAAAGAGGCCCGAGGTGCCTTGGCTGAGAAGGACGAAGAGGTGCTGTTTTGGAGGAGCCGATCTGCCGAGCTGACCCAGACTTTGGCCAACATGGACATCAGCTCGGCGTTATCTGTCGGGCTGAAGATGAAACTGCAAGAGGCTGAACGAGAGCTGGCCCGCCTTCTGGCTGAGAATGAGACTCTAAAGTTAAGGATCATACATCTCGAAGTCCAGGGGGCGGACTTATCTGCCGACGTGATTCAGGGGCGCTTGATTCAATGTGAGGAGCAGCTCGAGCTGACGACGGAGAAGCTGGCTCGGATCTCGGAGGAACATGCTGAATATGAAGAGGTGATCCGCCGATCTGGTGGAGTAACCATATCAGAGGCCGATGATCGAGTGCAGAGCTTGCTCGCCGAAGGCATGGTGCTAAGGGACGAGGAGGGGCCCAATAGCAAAAATTTTAAAGATTGCCTCGACCCATTGTGAAGTCGTCCGGATGTATGAGCTCGTCCTCAAGCGACGCATGCCACCGCCCCGCAGTGAGTCCGCAGCCGGCCCAACCGTTGAAATGCCCGAGGTGGGAGGCGGCTATGGTGACCATGCCGAAGTGCTCCGGTTGCTAGGTCCGGCCACGATGAGAGCAACCAGGGGTCGGTCGTCGGCAGGTGCAAGGCGCCCGAGGACCTCAGGTCGGCAAGGGAGGGCGGCAGGTCGGGGATGGGGTCGTAACCCTGGCCAGGCAACAAGCTCAAGGGGCCGCAGTTCGACCTCGGTTTCGGGAGTGCCCCTTGCAGGTCAGGGGTTGCTAGGAGTGCCCCCTTCAGGTCGGGACCCATCTGCGCCGGTTCAAAGTGCGGCTGGAGTAGGCCGTGGTGGAGCCGACCTCGTCGACTGGGTGGAAGGCACCAAGTTCATCCCGGGTGTTCATCGCCGACCCGGGGATTTTGTCTCAAACTGGTGCAGCTTCAGTAAGATTTGGCGAGGTGGAACTCCGAAGCCAGAGTGAGTTGTATATAGCTTAGGACTTGGCATATAGTAGTGAATGTATTTAGGCTTTGACCGAAGTGTATATTTTCCCCCTAGAAATGTACAAATATAGCTTAGGACTTGGTTTTAGCCGTAAATATATTCATACTGTTTACCGAAGTGTATATCTTCCCAAATAAAGGGGTATAAATTGACGAGATCCGATCTGGACGTCGTTTGCATGTAGATGTTCAATTTAATGAGTTATTTGTATGCCTTGCATGTAGACGTTCAATTTAATGAGTAATCTGTATGCCTTGCACTTAGACGTTCAAGTTCATGAGTTGTTTGTATGTGCCATCTTCGCAAGGGCGTCCCCTTTTGAAGGTTAATTGTGGTTTATCCGAATGGATGTTCACATAGATATAAGATGAGACGAAGTGAAATACTCATTAGAAAAACAAATGTTTTATTGAATAAGTAAACAACATCGCACTTCGGCAAAGCGATAAGAGGGCTAACATGTTGCCGATCTGAAATCAAAGCTATGTAAAATACCTCCTCAAATGAGTGATATGCCAGGTTCGGGGAATAAGTGCACCGGATAGGTGAGCAAGCTTATAGGCCCCTTTGCCGAGGTCCTCGTGAACGCGGTATAGACCTTCCCATGTCGGATCTAGCTTGTTAAGACGCTCGGCTCTACTGGCTTCATTATTTCGTAGGACGAGGTCGCCTACTTGGAATATGGAGGCTTTTACCCTCTTGTTGTAGTACCGTGCGACCTGACACTTGTACTTGGCTTCGTTTATGAAGGCGAGCTCGCGTTTCTCCTCCAGAGTATCAAGGTTGACCCGTAGGTCCTCCTCGTTGCCTTGCTGGTCGAAGTGAAGAGTACGCGGGCTCGATGCGTCGATCTCAGCTGGTATGACAGCCTCGGTCCCGTAGACTAAGCTGCGGGGGGTTTCTCCGTGCGAAGTCCGAGGTGTTGTCCTGTAGGACCAGAGGACTTGAGGGAGATTTTCGACCCAGTCACCTTTAGCTCGGTCTAACCTCTTTTTCAATCCTTGTACGATCGTGCGGTTCGTCACCTCGGTCTGACCATTCGCCTGCGGGTGTGCGACCGAGGTGAAATGTTGCTTGATCTGGATCTCTTCACACCATTCTTTGAAGTTTTTGTCGACGAACTGGGTGCCGTTGTCCGAGATCAAAACATGCGGTATGCCGAAGCGGCAAACTATGTTTTTCCACACGAATGTCTGAATCCTTCTGCTCGTGAGGCTCGAAAGTGGCTCCGCTTCGACCCATTTTGTGAAATAGTCTATAGCTACGACCAAGTATCGAAGCTGACCTGGTGCTCGGTCGAAGGGGCCAACGATGTCGATTCCCCACTGCATGAAAGGCCACGGACTTTGTAGGCTACTGAGATCGATCTGGGGTAGCTTCTTGACTGTGGAGTGAAGCTGGCACTTCGGACACATACATCTGCCAACAGTCATCAGGTGGGTTAAGGGCAGGTTCCTTTGTCGTGGGGGCGGAGGTCGGAGTGGCCTCGTTGGTAGGATCGACCTCGATAAATTTGGCCTCTACCAGGAAATCAGCGAGGGCTTGCCCTTTTATGGCCGGCCTGGGGGAGGATGAAATGTCATGCTCGCTGAGCTCCAGTGCCCACTTAGCTATACGTCCGGATGACTCAGGTTTTGACAAAACTTATCTCAGCGGTAAGTCAGTCAGTACCTGAATGGAATGGGCTTGAAAGTAAGGTCGGAGACGTCGCTTGGCGTTCACCAGTGCCAACGCCATCTTTTCGAGGCTGGTGTACCTCGTCTCCGGTCCTTTTAGAGCTCGGCTGATAAAGTAGATGGAGAGTTGTCGTCCGATCTCATCTCGCACCAATACTGCACTGATTGCCTCATCCGAGGTGGCCAAATATAAAGAAAGGAGCTCGCCTTCTTTTTGGGCGGTCAGGGTGTGCAGGTCGACGAGATACTCTTTCAGCTGTGTGAAGGCGACGTGGTGTTCTTCCCGCCAGGCGAAGTCCGGAGCTCTCCTTAAGATCTTGAAGAAGGGTAGCTGCTTCTCGGCAGCCCTAGATAGGAATCTACTGAGGGCAGCCAGACATCCGGTGAGTTTGTGAATCTCACAGATGGTTTTTGGTACTTGCATGTCAAGTACCGTTTTGACCTTAGTGGGATTCGCCTTCAAGCCTTCTTGAGAAACCCAACATCCCAGAATTTCCCCGTTTTCACCATGAATGTGCACTTTTGGGGGTTGAGCTTGAGGTTGACCGACCTGAGGAGCTGGAGGATAGTTCTGAGGTCGTCGGCGCAGCTTTCAATTTTTCGACTTTTGACTACTATATCGTCAACGTAGATCTCGACGATCTTCCCTATATGATCTTTGAATATAGCGTCCACCATCCTCTGATAAGTAGCTCCGGCGTTTTTCAGGTCGAAAGGCATTTTTCGGTACGCGAAGACATTGAAGTCAGTGATGAACGCCGTCTTTGGAGCATCCTCTTGGCTCACCAGGACTTGATGGTACCCTTTGTATAGATCCAGGAAACTGAAGATCTTGTGGCCCACCAGTGCCTCCACCTTCTAGTCAATATCGGGGAGGGGGTAGCAATCTTTTGGGCAGTGTTTGTTGAGGTCGGTATAGTCGACACACATGCGCCACCCTCCTCCTGGCTTTCGGACCACGACTGGATTAGCCATCCAGGTCGGGTATTTGACCTCGAACAGGATCTTGGCCTCCCGGAGTTGAGTCACCTCGTCTCTTATGACCTGGCTGCGCTCTACCGTGAAACCTCTCTTCTTCTGCCGAACTGGTTTGGTAGTCGGGTCGATGTTGAGACGATGAGTGATGAGCTCGGGCGATACTCCAGTCATGTCGAGTGGGGACCACGCGAACACGTCCATGTATTCCCTCAGAAGCTATATGACATGCTGTCGAATATCAGTTGGACCCTGGGTGCGGACCTTGACGACTTTGGATGGGTCATCGTCGCATAGTTGAAGGTTCTCAGTCAGGTCGTCACGGTGTCGACCGAGGTTCTAATTGCTAGCCGAGGTAAGGCCACATCTTGGGTTGAGACTCGTAGGCATTCTTTGGCTGCCGTTTGGTCACCCTGGATGCTTAGCACTCCCACCGGGGTGGGTATCTTGATGGTGAGGTGGTACACCGAGCAGACGGCTTTGGTGGCATATAGCCAGTCTCTCCCTAGAATGATGTTGTACGGAGAAGGAGCTCGGACCAAGAAAAATTGAATGGCCTTGGTGACCGACCTGGGAGCTCGGCCTACGGTAACCGGAAGGGTAATGATGCCCTCGGGTTGGACCGCCTCCTGAGTGAAGCTCCGCAGCTGGGATGGTGCGGGATGTATTTGAATCCCTCCGACCTCGAGTTTATCCAGGCAGTTTTGAAAGATGATGCTGACGGAGGCACCAATGTCGATGTAGACCCGGTGGACGTTCTTGTTGCCCACCACGGCTTGTATGGTGATGGCATCCTGGTGGGGCATGATCTTGGGCACTGGGTCATCTTTGGAGAACACGATGTTCTCACCATCCCGGAGTCGCTTATTTTTCGGCTCCTCGGGGATCGGCCTCCGAGCTTAATTTTTCAACGACGACCTCGTCGTTCCTATGGGCAGTCCGGTAATGGCGTAGAACTGCTCCATCGCATTGGGACCTTCGTCCTCGTCGTCTTCAGGTTGGGTCGTCGTCGAGGTCGGCCCGCAGTTGTTGCCACCTCCATTCTTTCCTCTGCGCTTCTTGTTCCCCGGCCTAGATCGGCCGAGGTATTTCTTAAGCGCTCCTCCTTTGACGAGCTCGTCAATATACGAGCCCACGTTTCTGCAATCCTCGGTATTGTGACCATACCCTTGGTGATAGTCACAATACTTCTCTGTCGACCTCTTCTTAGATCCTCCTTTCATAGGAGGGGGCTTCGGGAAGAGCTCAGCGTGGAGCTCAAATATCTTCGCCCTCGATTTGAGCAGATGAGGCGCGTTGCCGCCAGGGTTTGGCCGAGGTCCTAGCCTGGACTCGATCGGGCCCTTCTTGATCCTCTCGAAGGCACTTCGGCGATCAGCGCCTCGACCTCGGTCATCTGGCTTCTTTCTTACCTCGGTCATCTGGCTTCTTTCTTTCAACCCTCTGCTCATCCCAGATCTCTCTTTTCTTCCGATCTGACTCGTCTCCTTTGACATAGTTGTCGACCAGGGTCCAGAGGCGACTAGCCGTCTTCGGCTTTTCCCGGGTGATCTCTTTATTCAGTACGCCAGGTCTGATCCCGTTCTTGAACGCATTGATGATGTAGAGATCGTTACTTTCATCAATTTTTAGAGACTCCTTGATGAACCTCGAGACGAAGTTCGACATCGTCTCGTCCCGTCCTTGGCGGATGGTGAGCATGTCGGACGAAGGCTGTTGAGGTGGCATCTTCTGGTAGAAGCGCCACTTAAACTGATCCATGAGATCCTTGAAGCAGTGTATGCTATTCTGGCGGAGCGAGGAGAACCAATGTCGGGCGTTGGAGATCAGCACCTCGGGGAAGATTTTGCACATATGAAAATCTTCCATTCCTTGATTCGCCATGTTAGTGGTGTAGGCGAAAAGAAAGTAGGAGGGGTCCCCAAGACCATCGTAGGCAGCGATGTTGGGTGCCCTGTATCGTTGGGGCAAGGGCGTGTCCAAAATTTCTCTGGAGAAAGGAGAGATGATTCTCCCGTACCGGTCGAACCCCGGGAGATCATTGCCATCTCTCTCTGGAGGGGTGGGAGACCGGTAACGGCGTCTATCATCTCTTCGAGGGAGTTCGGCCCGCCTCCTCTCTTCCGTCCCCGCGGCTCTGCAGGCGGCGCGCGAGGTGGTGAAAGACTTCGCGGGCGATGCGGGGGCGAATGGTTGCGACCATCCCGGCGAGGTGATTGACTTCGGGCAGCGGGGTGATGTATGCGTTCTCGGCTATTGTGCCGAGATAAGCGTTGATCACTTCGGAGGGGCGAACGACCCCGGGCGCCTGTAACCACCAGTTCGGGTACTCTTGAGGTGCCCGCTCCATTTGTCCTCTGGTTGAGGAAACTCTGGAATTGGCCGAGATTTGCGTTGAGGAACTCAGACACTACTCGGCCGAGGACCTCATGAGATCGGTGAACCGCCTGTTCACTGGCATTGAGGTCGACATCTTCCTCTTCATTAGGGCGGCGATCCTGAGGGTGTATGGGAATGCTCTCCATGTAACCCTCAGGTGTGTTGCCGCTGGTGGCGTCCGCAATCCCCTTCCCGCGGCGCTGCGTGACCACTTGATCACCCTCAGCACGGTCGTTGCCAGCTCCGCCGGCGGTACTAGCGTTTGCACGAGTTCTTGCCATTGAGTTGTAGAAAAACGAAGCTTTTTGTTCAAAATTTTCCCACAGACGGCGCCAATGATAAATCTAGTGTATGTAAATAGACGAGATTTATGTAAAGCAGTAGAGAACACAAGGGTTTTTACGTGGTTCGATCAAGAATGAGATCTACGTCCACGGAGGTGATGATCCTCAATACTTTCACTATAATCAGATTACAATGAGTGTATCTAAAAAGCTGTAGTATTCAATAAGTTGCTAACCCTTCTACCGTCGATTTAACCTCTATTTATACATGTTTATGGATCTTGTACCGGATCCCTTGATTTGTGGGATTACGATCTCCTTCCATAACTGACCACGATCTCCTTCCATAATTGGCCACGATCTCCTTCCATAACTGGCCACGATTTGCGCCTTTGACCTGGTCTTGATTAGGGTTTAGACGCTGGGCTTTAGGCTTAACCGCGTGAGGCCGTCATTAGGTCAAGCCCAGTTCATTTGGGCTTGTCAGTGGGCCTGAGCGGTTGGGCCATATCCCATCAGCATTTCAACAAACCACACACCCTTCTCAAAATTTTGAAAAATGTGTTGCTATAATTTGTTTCCTCTTTCTCTGGTTGCTTCATAACTTGACATACGCTGACGAGCTAGTTTACACCGACGTACAAAGGTCGTTGATGTGGTAGTTGGACTCATCTGCTACCAAATTCTGTCACACCACTATAAATGGTTTTCTGGCGGTAGCTGACTACGAAATGATGGCTAAATTTTAGAGAAAACGGGACTTCAATTATTTTAATCAAAGTTTTAATCAGATTAAATGATGTTGGGTTTTTATTTTTATTTTTTTTGGAGTCATTTTTTTCTGTGTAGGTGAAGGTCGTTGATTCAAACCTCCAAAATCGGAGTAGAGGGTTGATTTTGGATCATTATATAACATAAAAAGTTAACGGAAAAGTAGTTCCGTTAAATAAGAATTTGATGAGAAGAAATACAAAAATATAAGGATTCATTAAAATGAAAAAATTGTATATGATGTACCTAATGAGATAAGAATAAAGAGTACAAGGATCTTAGAATGGAGTTTGCCTACTAATACTAATAATAATAACAATAATAATAAGTTCATGTGTATTACATTTGTTGTGAAGGAAAAATACAAATGAATCGATGTAAGTATATGAAACATTGATATATACATAAAGAAGCAATGGGTTCATAGTTTCCACAGAAAAAAAAATCTATTATAACCATCATATATATATATATATATATATATATATATATATATATATATATATATAGGAGTAGGTTCAAATAAAACGTTATTTAAAGTGAGAACATGAGAACCATTTTTAGTCATTAGATCTCGAAGATCTACGGTGATGCATTACTTTGCTGGATGAGTACATTATGCACCACTCGGGTTCGAATCTCACGAGGATTTTTTTTAATGCAGTTACTTTCATGGAGAGTGCATTGTTTTTACGTTTGCAGGATAACAAAGGTTTTTACAATAACCCACCTCTCTCTCTCTCTCTCTATATATATATATATATATATATATATATATATATATATGAGAGGATCAAATAGTACCCGATGTTGAGATAGTATGTAGTACTCAATCTCATCCACTCATCTCATAGATCCTATGGTTGAGATTTTTTCGGACTTTTTAAATTTAATTTCGCTGATTTCGCTACAGTAAGGGTAGATTAGTAATTTGATTTGTTATGTGATTGCGAAAAACAAACCACTTATTTAGTTAAATTGACTTATACATTTAAATGAACACAAAAATACATACAATTGAACACAATAATGCATGTGGTTGGAAGCTCGTGTCCAGCGCGCGGTCGCCCCTAGTGTGCGCTCGTGCTCGCGCGTCACTCTGGTGCTCGCGCGTCGCTCCGGCGCTCGCTCGTGCGTCTGTTTGCCAACAATACATTTTTACGTTTTGTTAAATGTATGAACATGTTTTGTTAAACATATGAACATTTTTTATTAAATACATGAACGTACTTTGTTAAATGCATGTTTGCAGTTGTGCCAACATGAGTTTCATGTTTTGTTCAATGCAATTTTATGTTTTGCTAAATGCAGTTTTATGTTTGTTAAATGCAGTTTTATGATTTTCGACAACAAATCTCTCATCCATCATTCTCCATCAATTTCGTCGTCTCTTTCCTCGATTACCAGCGAATTCACCGTGAACCATTGTCATAGCCACCATCTCTCTTGATTCTTCAATCATCTATCAAATTCATCTTCTATTTTTTTTCTAAAATTCATCAATTTTGTTCTCAATTTTTTTTTCTTCTTTTTCTTTCTTTCAAAATCTGTTGTTTGTTGTTGTTCGTATATGTTGTTGCTGTTGTTCGTCATCGCCGGCACCGTCCGCTGCCGTTATCGGCGTCCGTTGCCGCCAAGGAAGAGAAGAAGAAGACTGATTTGATTTCTTCCAATTTTGCCCTTGCGATTTTTTTTTTTTAAAAAAACAGAAGAAGATGGGCTGCCACGTGTCAGCTTGTGGTGCGGCCACGTATTCAAAATATGTGATTTAGATTGGGTACTACATACTATCTGGGGATTGGGTACTACGAGAACTCAATCATATATATATATATATATATAGAAGCGATCAAATAGTACCCGGTCCCCAGATAGTATGTAGTACTCAATCTCATCCACTCATCTAATAGATCCGATGGTTCAGATTTTTTCGGACTTTTTAAGCTTAATTTCGCTAATTTTCACTTCATTAAGGGTAGATTAGTAATTTGATTTGTTATGTGATTGCGAAAACAAACAATGCATTAAGTTGAACTGAACAATGCATTCAAATGAACACAAAAATGCATTCACTGAACACAAACATGCATATGAGTTTCAATTTTAATGCATATCAGAACGCGCTCCCAACGCCGCTCACAACACACGCAGCCGCTTCGCACGCACAACGTCGGTTGGATGCGATGCGATGTTATGTTGTTTTAAATGCGATTTTAGTTGTTTTAAATGCGGTGACATGTTATTTCATATGCATTATTTATGTTTTGTTGTGGCTCTTCCAAAACTAGCGCCGACGCGCACCCAGCGCCCCTACCCAGCGTCGGAGCCCACCCAGCATCCCTACCCAGCGTCGGCGCGCACCCAGCGTCCCTATCCAGCGTCGGCACGCACACAACGCGCACCCAACACCGGTTGTGTGCGATGCATTGTTATGTTATTTTGAATGCATTGTTATGTTATTCTCTATGCATTGTTACGTTATTCTCTATGCATTATCTGTGTTTTGTAGTGTCTTTCCCCAAACTCAACGTCCGCGGAGACCCCAACGCTCGCGGACTCCCCTACCCAGCGTCGGACGGGCACCCAACGCCCACTGGGTGCCTTCCCTTTTTGCCCCTGAGCGAAAAATGGGTTGCCACATGTCAAATTTTGGTGCGTCCACGTGTTCAAAATGTGTGGTCTAGATTGAGTACTACATACTATCTGGGGACCGGGTACTACGGGAACCCAACCTTCTATGTATATATATATATATATATATATATATATATATATATATATCTTTCTATGTGCATGCAACTTAATACGTATCATATATCTATATATTATATATCTATCATGGTTTATTTCCATTACATAGATAAAGTAGTTTGGGGCCGAGCCAGGCCCTGGCATACCTTGGCTATTGTCTGGCCAATATTTACTTTTACTATAATTATATTTAAGATTATTTTGTATTTCTCTCCCAATGCCGGTTCTAACAAAAAATAGGCCTGATGAGAGAAAATAAAAAGGGTTATTGGCGCCTAAATACATGTACTTTGGATATATTTTGATTTTTTTCACGAACTTTAAAAATTGTCAATAAATACACGAACTTAACATCATTGTGATTTTTCCCCCAAATTGAATAACGATCAAAATTGAAACTGACGTGGCGTCACTTCATCAAAACAACGTCGTTTTATTTATACAATATATATTAATTGACGGTTAAATACATGAACTTTAGGTCTATTTTTATTTTTCCCACAAACTTTAAAAATTTGTCAATAAATATACGAACTTAACTTTATTGTAATATTTTTCACAAATTGAATTATGATCAAAATTAAAGCTGACATAACAATCAACGTGTCACCATTTTATCAAAACGACGTTGTTTTACTTATACAATATATATATCTAAAACAGATCTTAGATACACCTCACAACTCTCTCCAACTCAAACCTTATCGTAAGTTGAGGTTAGAGAAATAGAGATGGGGTGTGGTGGAGTGCGGTGTGGGTGTGACTTAAGGTGGATTTAAGTTTTTTTTAATACATATTGTATAAGAAAACGATGTCATTTTAATAATGTGATATCACGTTGATGGTTATATCAACTTTAATTTTGATCGTCATTCAATTTGTGAAAAGATTAACAATAATGTTAAGTGTGTATTTATTGACAAATTTTTAAAGTTTGTGGGAAAAATCAAAATAGATCTAAAGTTCATGTATTTAACCATCAATTAATATATATTGTATAAATAAAACGACGTCGTTTTGATGAAGTGGCACCACGTCGACTGCCACGTTAGTTTCAATTTTGACCGTTATTCAATTTGTGGGAAAAATCACAATGATGTTAAGTTCGTGTATTTATTGATAATTTTTAAAGTTCGTGGGAAAAAAACAAAATATGCCCAAAGTTCATGTATTTAGGCGCCAATAACCCAAATAAAAATGGGTGCTTTATTTACAGCTATAAGACATAATATGATATTTGTAAAATATTCTATTAATCATTAAAATGATTTATTCTAGCATTTTACTTGTAAAATCATTTATAATACTTATATATTTTATTATTTAATTTACTTTGCAAATAGTCCATATCAATTTCATATTTTATTGTTTTATTTTTTGATAAAAAATTATTTATTTCCATGTACGACTCAAATTTATTTGATTTTGAAGTGAAAAAAATGTATGTGTTTTTATATTTTTTATAAAGGAAAAATTCATTTTCTACATACGATATAAATTTATTTGCCATAAAAAACATTTTTGCTCGAGATTGAACCCGTGGAATAAACGAAAGTCATTCAATTCGATATGATACAATATGCAGAATACACAAATTATATGCAATATAGATTAAGGATGAATAAAGAATTGAAACAAAGAACAAGAAATATGAGATGTCCTCAACTTATTTTCACGACTCTAACTTTCTAACGTTAGTAATTTTTTGGAATTGACTTTTTTGGGTCTATTGAAAAACTATGAACACTGATGCATACGAAAATAAAAACTCTCACGTGCCATAACTCCATACTAGTTTAAATAAAAATGTCAATCTTAATAAATATCATGTCATGATATGTTCAAATTCAATACACTAATTAGTGGGTCCATGAGATAAATATATAGAATTTTAGTATCATGAAAGCAAAAAAAATTCTTGATATGAATAAAAGATACTAATTTGAATAAAAATGTCAATCTTAGAAAAATATAATGTCATATGTTCAATACAGTAATTAATGGGCCCATGAAATAAAATTTTAGAATTTTTTCATCATGAAAGCAAAAATAAAAATAAATATAAAAAATGATCAATTTAAATAAAAGATGGGCCCATGTTATTTTTTCTTTAAAAAATTGTATTGTAAAAGAAAAAAAATCATTAATTTAAAATAATTGCAAAAAATGCAATAATAGGGTGTCAAACCTGGGTTACCAGAATTTGATGCATGAATTCTTACCATTTCACTACAACAACATCAATGTACATTTTTGTTTCGGTAACTACTATATACATGTATATGTTATTATTGGCCCCCCTAAATTTTGGGACCTTGGTCCGTCATCCAGGCCTGCCCGCCCTCATGATCGGGCCTGTTTCTCCCCACTATGTATAACTTAATTTTATCGTCAAAACTTATACCTAAATACATAATTGTAATCTCGTCCATGTATTTGTAAAGTCCCAGCTCATCTCTTGTATATAGCACACTAGAGGTGGCAAGACGGGCCCAACTTGATGGTTCGGCCTGGTCCAACCTGCTCGAGTGTGGGCCAGGTTGGGTTAAAAAATATAGGTCCGATGGAATTTCTGGCGGGTTGGGCCCGTCCATAACTATCAAAAGCTCATCAGGTTCGGATTGGGCCAGCTCGGCTCAGTCCATATTGCTAATAAATTTATAGTAAAAATGACATTTCTAGCTGGGTTGGGCCATGTTTTTTCCAGTCCGATAGATCTTCGGCCAGGCTCGATCCAACCAAATTTTTTGAAAAACCTAGTGGACTTGGGCCAGGCTGACCCGTCCATTTGCCAGCTATATAGTAAACCTTTTTTTGTGATCGATCTCTATAAGTAAATTGTTAGATTGCATTTACTTTTCATGATATGATGGACATATAAAAATAATTTAAGTTCATCCATCATTTACTTTGATAGTTGATGATGGATTGATCAATTTTGAATTTATTTAACAATCATATCTTTTAAATACCCAATCATATATTTATTAATCTATCTTATTATGGAAAGTAAATGGCATCTTAGTGTCATCCCCAAACACCCAATTGTGTCGGCCCAAAATAGGTGTTGTGTGTGGGTGTTGGATGCATGCCAACCGAAGTTCACACATATGATTGTTTTATAGTAGTCTATCGAGCGGAAATATTAATATTAACTTGGGTGTTGCTTATGATAGTGGATAAGACACACACACATATATGTCCATCTGGCAAAAGGAGCAATTATCATATATCCTATACATTTATGCTAAGGCATCCCATGCATCTCCAAATAATTAAAGCACAGCGTCATACAGTGTTATTTTGAGCAGCTCCTCCAAGTTGGAAGCCACGGGAATACCAGCTCGACCAGAACAGATAATTGAGAAAGTTGAGAAAGCTGAGAACCGCCAGCATCCAATAGAAAAGATCCAACCGATCCTTATTCAGGTCGTTATCACTCAGCCACCCAACCCCCGACCGCGCCGTCACATCATTCACGACCGACACCAGCACCGAGCTCAGGAAGAACCCGAACGAGTAGGAGCAGTAGGTCACGGCCGTCAGCGACGCCCGCATCCCTCCCACCGCCTGCTTGTAGAAGAACTCCACCAATCCCACGGCCGTCAGCATCTCCGAGAATCCGAAAATCAGAAACTGCGGCGCGATCCACCAGATCGACAGTATTTCGCCGGAATCGTTCGCTGCGATCCTCCGCTTGCGCTCGACGAGGGCGGCGGCGACCATGGAGAAGGTGGCGACGAGGAGGCCAGTGCCGATGCGGAGGAGGGGGCTGAGGCCGGAGGGGTGGCGCGTGAGGCGGCGGGCGAAGGGGACGAAGGCGGTGTCGTAGAGAGGGACGAGAAAGATGAGGGTGAGGTAGGGGATAGCCTGGAGGGAGGCCGGGGGGATGTGGAAGGAGTGGGAGAGGCGGGTGTCCATGGCGGTGCCTTGCTGGACGGAGAAGGTCTGGAGCTGGGCGAGGATGGTGTTGAAGATGATTGTGCATGCGAATATTGGCATCACCGAGATTAGGATTTTTACTTGCTCGACTTGCTCCATCGTGCACACTGTCCACCGGCTTTCCTCCTGCTCTTCATTCTTGATGCATGCCTTGTTCAAGAATCTGTAAATTTTCGAATTTTATGAGCTGTTGTGTAATTTTATTTTAGTGTTAATTGTACGTGAATACAGTGTTTATTATGAAATTTTGATTTTTAATGAGATAAAGAAAGTTGATGAGAAAATACATAAATTTGAGTCATGGTCGAAATTGAGATCAATAGTACATGTAGATATATAATTTTTTGATGCCATGTGTGGATCTCAATTTAGACGGAATTGGAACTCACGCTAAGTTTCAAACACTTTCAAGAATTTGAAAATTTTCGATTATTGTTACCTATTGGTGTTTTGATCATTTTTATTTTTGGGATAAGTAGAAAATTAATATTTTGTAACTTACCTAATTTTGATCAAATTCTAGTTTTTCATAACACAAAGAGATAGTGTTTGTAAATTATACTAAACTTTTGACTCATTTTGATTTCGTGATCGAAACCGATTTACCCTTAAATTATGGTTTTAGGGTTCACAATTTTATGAATTTTTAGGGGGGAAATCTTCTGTGTAGGTTTTACCTTTTACTTAAATTTTAATTTTTGCCATGTTAGCGTGTGATACATACACATGATTATTTCACATCAACAATAACTAAACTCTAATTTTGGGATAAATCAATCTCAACCACAAAATAAGAATCATTAAAAAGTATAGAAATTTACAAACGAAATCTTTTTCGGACGAGCAAAACTAAATTTTAGCCAAAATTCAATAATTGAAGGATTATTATTTTAGTAAATAAATATTTTGATCAGCGTTGAGATAACCAAGAGCCAGCCGGCCATGAAACATTTTAAGTAAAATCTTATCAACCTACGGGAATTAATTAATTTATAACGAAAAGTAGGAAATCTATAATCTCTGATTCATGACGTGTCTTTGTATATATGTACGTTAAATTAAATATGCCCAAGGGAAAATAGTCCAAAAGCAATTGTATTGATTTGAATAAAAAAATAGAAATAGTTTAATTACCTGAACCTTTGGGTGAGTTGACTATTGGAAAAACTGTCGGAAATGGGGTTGTCAGTATTTGGCTCCTTGGAGTGGCTGCCATGAAGCATCCCGGGATCAGATGGGCAGACTTGCTTTCTCTTTAAAGTTGCAGCCACGATCACCTAAAACAAATATAGAAACGAAAATTGCAAAATATTATTCTAACAATAATTAATTTTGATATATATGCATTTTTACAGGAGATCTAAAAATAAAAGTATATATAAAGACACGCTAGATGCCAAATCTTCCGACATATCTGAATTAATGTATTATAATCCGACGCATTAATGGCTAATCAGCACTTGTATCAAGTGGAACTTTTGTTACTCAACTACCGGAGTATATATATTTCTTTATTTGAGTTGGAGGATAATTTAATCTTAATCTGCAGTCTAAAGGAAACAAGATTGCATTCATAATCAGCAGAGACAAACAGTTCCTGACACTATTAAACTATATATTTAAATAAAATCGTGAAATATATATGTATGTATATATATATATATTCATACGTGCATAAAATAATAGGGCAATAATCCTACCCGAGACAGCTAGAAAATTTGACAAAATAGGGTGTGTAGGACATTTCTAAAGGGCATCTTTATCATATATGGCCTTATTGGTGGGGGGAAGAATGGTGCCACTATGGATGTTTCTCTCGTGCGTCACTAATCACATGAATTCTCCATCCCCCAACAAATTCCCATGTGAGTTGTGACACAAATAATTATGTAAAATATTGAGACCTGTGCAATGGGGGTCAAGACGCTTCCCTGAGGCGGCTTGTTCCGGTACATAAGCGTGCCGGAGATGATGGTGATGAGCCCCATGGCCATGGCGGCGGCCGACAGCCCAAAACCGACGTCCATGCCGGAGTGCGTTTGGACGTAAACTAGGAGGGTCAAGGCGATGAGCTCGCCCATGGAGAAGGCAAAGTAGGCAGCATTAAAGTATGAGGAGAGTTTCTTGGATTGCTTTTCATCTTCTTGGTTGAATTGGTCCGCCCCATGAGCTATCATGTTAGGCTTAACGCACCCACTCCCTAACGCCACCAAGTAAAGCGCCACGAAGAATATCAAGGCTTCCAACCCTTTGGCCTCCGCGCACTGCGCGCTCTCGTTTACCATGTCACACGCCGCCGGCTTCAGTTGCGGCAGATGGGCTTGTACCGATAGCAAGATCAAACCCTTCACACAAATTCAATTATAAGTGTTAGATGCGTTGATTCGATTTTTCAGCAACTTAATTTGGTCTATTTCATGTTTTCTTTCTGTTAATTTGTCTCGTGTAAAATAATCATGCCGTCATGTTATGTATGAATGACACGCAAATATAAATATATATATTATTTTGAGTTAGGACAGGGGAAAAATTAAAGAGATTGAGACAAGTATGTGATTTGTAATAGAGATTTTTGTATAAATTTTTCAGATTTTCACTTGATAAATGATAATAGAGTAGACATGTTTTGAAGCATACGTAAATTATATTGAACATAATTATACGTTACAAATCTAAAGGGATCAATTTGGAAATATTAAGTAGACACTCGGCCACCTCAAATTGTCTTTTTTTCTGTCATTAAATACAGAAATTTTAAAGTCGCGTCACGGTGGACTCGAACGAAGAAAACAAAAAGTAATGTGGAGAGAGAAAGAGAGAGAAATACCGAAAGTTCAAAGAAGCCAAAGATGAGGATGGTCCAAAAGCAACCGAGATAAGAGTCAGAAAGGTAACCCCCAAGGAGTGAAAGGATGAAGATTGTTCCAATAAAGTTTGTGACTGTGTTTGCAGATTTTGACAAGGAGAAGTGCATCTCATTTATAACGTATGTTATCAGATTATTCCCAACTGCAGCTATTGCCATTATCTCAAATCCTTGCAGCCCTGCACATTATCAAATTTATTTATATTTATTTATTTATTCCCAACATCACAAATCACAAAAGAGATAGAGAGAGAACCTAGAACAAAGGCAGCAGCTCTCATTCCTCCATGCTCTAGGGGGTTGGAAGGCCTTCCTCTCCAATCAATAGTGCTCTCTTCAGGAATTACCTTAACTGATGATGCCTTCAAATCCTGCCTGCTTCTTGACACCTCCATTTTTTTCCCTCCTTTTCTTTTTCAGACACCAATGTGTGTGTGTCTATATATAGCAGTGATAGATGTTTGAGAGAGAAGAGTCCAGCTGAGATGTTTGCTTCAAATATTTTTTACTGAAATCAAGGATGGTTGGGCTCCAATTTATATAGTAGCAGCTCAGGCTCAAAAGGCGTGTGGTGTATTGTGAGATATGACCAACACCCACTACACTTTCTACACACTTCTTCATCGCGTGAACCTCACTTGCTCTAAGGACGTATAATTACATCATCATCAACTACCCTCTTTTTTTCGACACAAGATCCCCCTTTTTAATAGCAAAAATAAAGTTTTAAGTCACTTCGCACAATAAATGTATTTGTTATTTCATTTTTAAGGTTTATCTTCAATATCTTACAAGTTCTCGAATCAAGTGTTAGCAATATTTTTAAAATCTTATTTGTTGTTATTAATAGTGGTAGAAAATAGAAATTTTATTTATAAAGAGCACTAATACGAATTCTAATAACAAATTACTAGATTTCTCATAAAAATAATCTAGCGACTTTAAACATTTTAAAACCCACTATATTTTTCTCTAAATTTTTTTGTGCAGATTATGAAGATTTTAGTTAAGTTCCTATAAGTCGGCACTATAACTATATATACAAGGATTACATGATATCATGCATGCATTTTTTTATATTTAAAAGTTAGGGTAATTCTCTACACGGTTCTATTTTATTCACTATTGCCCATTATTTTAAAAAAATCTAAGTAAAATTCTTGAAAATACTATTTTGCTCTTTTATAGCCCCAAATTAAAATCTTAATAAAATATTAATCCCCAAACAAAAGAAAACGTTAACACAGATGTGATCAATTTTCACCGATTCTATCTTCTCTTCCACCAATTTGTCTATAAAAGAAATTTGAGAGAAAAGTAGGGGAAAATATGCATATCATGATCGACAGAGCTTATCTAGATTGATGTCTTCTCTGAACTCGTTAACATAAAACAACCCATTCGATTCGAGATAATAGCCTCAAATTCACAAGATTGGAGCCAGAACACTTCAAGCAGTAACACTCCGAAGTAGAGCTGAAAATCTAACCGGTGCAAGGGCGGTATCACATCAAATTCTTCATCGGCACTCCGTCAATCGCCACCATCCCTATCACCGTTGTTGGGCATAAGTTCTCTTCTTCCTACCCAGCAGACAAGCTCGTCGCTCAACCATGACACTGCACAATTAATTAACTTACTTTCATCTTCGTTATCTCCCTCGCTGATTCTAAGCGCGAATAATCTTGAAAATTAATTTATAAAACTTCTGAAGCAAAATTGCTGAAGCAAAATTGCAGGTTTGTTGGTAACAAAATTGCCGATGAAGGAAGGAGGAAAATCATCTGGTTTTCCTTCCGTTGATCGTAAAATTTATGTAGGCTAATGTGTTTTTGTGGGGGGCTATAACATGATGAAATTTATTTGTTATGAATTTAATTTGGGGCTATAGAAGGGCAAGATAGTATTTTTATTAATTTTATTATTATTATTTTAAATAAGAAGTTATGATGAGTAAAATGGGAGCTATGTTTAGAATCACCCTAAAACTTATATTATCTGAAGCCCAAAATTTTACTATATTTTCAGCCCAAATATGTCTAATGTTTTGTCACAAGTGGAATTAACCATGAAATCTTTCCTTGGAGAAAATGACAGTCTTCTTCTTCTTATGAACTTTTCGTATAATCATTATGAATTATCTTAAATTCTAGTAACTAAATTCGAATAGTTTTTGGACTTTCTGATTTCTCAAGAACTAATAAAAAGGGGAATTCCCAACCCCATTTCATCACAGCAAATTTTCAAAGTATTTCTCCAAGGCAAAACATATTTTATATTATGCATATGAACTGCATGCATATGGCCATATGGGAACGGAATGAGTGTGAAAGGATGCATGAAAGGAGAAAAAGGGGCTGCAGCAGCGTGGCGGTCGGAGACTGACAGAGGTATGTGAGAGAGAGAGAGAGAGGAGTTGCTGCTGCATAAGTTTGAGGGAGAAAGCGGAGAGAGTTGGGAGAGACGTTTCCCAGTTTATGTTCATTTTATTTTGAGTTAATTGCATTTAAAGGAATGAACTTTAGGCTAAATTATAGTTACAACACTACTTTCAAATTTTAGTAAAATACTACTCCAACCTTTAAAGGCATAAACTTTAGAATCACCCAAAACTTTAAACATTTTGTTAAACTTTCAATATTTTAAGCTAAATTTTTTTAGATCCT
The DNA here is from genome assembly GCA_036937905.1 of Salvia rosmarinus. NCBI lineage: Eukaryota > Viridiplantae > Streptophyta > Magnoliopsida > Lamiales > Lamiaceae > Salvia > Salvia rosmarinus. The sequence goes on from CM072813.1 coordinate 26,402,045, forward strand.
CATGTAGGGAAATCTGATTTTAACCCTCTCCCGATGATCTATCTTGGATGTTTAATTCACCATACATTGATTATATTCCTAACATGCACCTATATAATTAATTGCAACATGTTGGTGTTTTTCTCGTGTTTACCTGCGAATTTATCGGACAATGATAGGATCAAGACTCGTGCTTTGATCTTCTGGACTGTATCCCGTTTGTCAAAACTCCAATGGTGAGTGAGAGCAATCTATGGAGAGTATTGCAAAAATTCGCATTCTTCCACACAATAAAAATCTCGAAAATCCCAACTATATGAATAGTATAATTTTCGAAAACTTCTTCACTTAGGATTAGTGTTACACTGATTTTCTCTTACCTTATATTTATAATGCAACCCTAGAAACCTATATGGATAGGATCTCTGCATATCTAATAAATATAATCATATCTTTTCAGATAGAGAGGATCAGAACAGAGTCCCAGTGGGACTCTCCTATGTGGTGGACGATTTTTAGTAGCTCCAGGCCTTGATGGGCCAGTCCAATGATCAAATGCAAGGAATAAAGATGAGTCTCAAATAAATAAATTATCTTATGTTCAGCCCAGAACATAAACATAAACATTTATTCACGCTACTAGAGAATAAATGCTGACTTACCCGAAGTTGAGTCAGGCTTGCACTTAGACTTCACGAATCCCCGTATTTAAGATATCGCACGTCCATTAATTATTTATAGCGTTCTGACTGCTTAAAATAATTAATCTCTTTAATTCCTTAAGTAGTACCACTCAACCTTATTATTGTACTTGAGATAACTCAACCTGCAGGGTTTAGTACAATAAACCTTTTGAGCTCCTTAAGGTGACGTCATCATCCTAAACGGATACGGTGACTCGATACAGGTAACTAGCATGACATACAAACACTGCAACCACCCAAGATGCGGAGAATATTGAGTTATTTCATGTAACCCTGACCCATAACAAGTCAAAGTGATGGTCAACAACTCATATTAACCTAAAATCTTATCGAGATTTAGATCAACGTAAAGTCACCGAGATCTAGGTTCTTCACAACGGTCAGATAGAAGAACTCATCTCACTGTGATCCATCACTACGTCAGAGACGTACCAGTATAGACAAGCAACCAAGTCAAGTCACTTCTTATCTACACCGCAGCCTATACCGACAACTCGTCCTCAAGTTGTCTTAACTGTGATCCTTTTTATATCTCATTAAGCTTGACCAATCATACAGACTTTTGTAATCTTCTACACATTGTATGATCTAACTTATATAGAGATAAATGGACATACATATGCAATCAAGTAAACAATTCAGATATGAGATTGTAATAGTGGTAACATGAATCATTATATACAAGCTTAATCAAAACTGCTTCCAGTATATAAATCCAACAATCTCCTACTTATACTAAAGCAAAATTTTAGTATAAAATGTGTCTCTCTACTAGCTATTACAAACAACACCACCACTTTGCTTCTCCCACTTCTATAAAAGTTTCATTTCTAAGTGGAGGCCATCTTGCGCAATCCAAGTCCTCGAACATGTTCGTCGTAGACTTTTTGCGGCAGGCTCTTCGTGAATGGGTCAGCTAGGTTATTGGTGTGTCATTTTCACCAAAAATAAATCTCACACTCGGTCAGTATGCCTATACTGCACAGACAGCAGTAAGCAAAATCTGACACTCGGTCAGTATGCCTAAACTGCACAGATAACATTAAGCAAAATCGTCTCCCAAAGGATTGTCGAGAATTTCTCCAATTTTTCACCTGTAAAATAAGTTGTGGCAAGAGACTAAACTATAAAATCGAAAATAACAAATAAGAAAGATATCTAGATGTTTGTTTGTAACAAATATGATGAAAGTATCCCGGTTCCAATTAATTCCACTCTAGCTTAGAAAAATCCGATCCTCAATGCAAATATAACTTCAATTCATGCAAACAGTTATGATCACCGAAGACGCTTCTGACGCAATCTCATCTCTCCTTAATTTATCGGTAATTAGGAAGACGCTTCACTAACTACTTCTCTAATCGACTGACAATCGTAAGAGACACTCAATAGATTTAATGAGCATACATCTTTAAGAACTAGAGAAACCCGATTCAAAACCGATAAACTCTGACGCAGGATTATCGAATTAAGTCTGTTAAACTCTTGACTCTGATGAATCACTTTACCACTAATCAAATCTAAACCATAATTACGGATGACCGATTCAATTAGCTACTAATTAATTCTGAACTACTAAATATTCGCGACTGCCTAGCAAAGACGAAACAATTAACGACAATAAACACAGAGAATAACAGATGCGTGCATAAAATTAAAGGATAAAACAGATTAGATCTCACGGAACGTGTCGCGAGCTTCCTTAATCTTCACCGGAATGAAAGAGATTAGCTAGAACTCATAAATGAATTCAAGCTAATAATGATAATGCAATGAACGAAAGAAAACAAAGAAAGAAAACAAAACTTTTAAATTAGCAATCTCAAACTGAATTCTGTATTGTTTCTCACGTCAATGAGAATGATAATATTGGATAAAAGCTATCCATTTCAAATCCTATCTAATCTATTAAAATCTAATCTAATCTCTTATTAAAAAGGGAAACCTATTCTAATATAATAAGGAAACTATAAGATAATTCAAAATAATAACTAAAGAAGCCCAAATCAATATTTGAGGCCTATTACATAATTAAACTTCGTTTGACATCATAAAGCCTTCAGAAATCCACTTAATTCACGTCATTATCGTCCAGCCCCAATGTAAGACCCGAGAAACTTAAAACCTTGAATTATTAATTTATTTGGCTAAATCGGGTTTTGATATTAGAGCGATTATTAAAAATTTATAATCGTCGACGTTCGATTTTATTTTGAACGAGAAAATTTAAACGAATACAGTTACGAATCGAACCAGATGTTTTGCACTGGATAAATTGTCTAATCAAACCACATCATTTCAAATCCCACAAAATCTTCCACTTTTCCCCACATGCTCACTCTTTTCAAAACTCATCATCACACTTCAAAGTATCCTATGTAAACTACAATGCCATATTAAGATTTCTTCCTCTCATGCTTCATTAATCAACCCACATACCCACCGCCAAATTTCCAAACGACCGAATCACAGCAGAGGAAGAAATAAGAGGAAAGTCTCTACTTCATACAGTTCTATATTACTCAAATTCTTTCAATCGCATTTTATGCTTTCAATTTCTATGAGAAATACTGAAACATGTTAAGCAAAAATTTCGAATCAAGAAGCTACCCATCATACTTCATGAATCAAACTTTGTTCATATACGAAATTTGAACTTTTCATATATAATTATATGAACTAGATACATAAGAAATCGAACGAAAAGAATTAAGAATAGTAGTAATAGAAGCTATGCTATAGTTTTGGACCAAGCCACTAAGGCTCGGTGGCGGTGGTCGGCGACGGATGGGCACGGCAATGGTGCTGCACGGTGAGCGGAGCGACGGCAACAAGTTAACACCGCTGGACCGGGAGCGACGGCCAAAAACCTGAAAAACAAAGAAAAGGGTGAGAGTTTGAGAGAGAGAGATCTGCACAAGGAGAGAAGGTCGCGGGTGGCGTCGCGGCTCACCACCGACGACGTGCCCGACCAGAAATGACGATGCAAGGAGGAGTGCGACCGGGATCTCCGGCGACGGCGCCAGATCTGGCGCGGCGGCGACGGCATACGCACGTATACGCGAGGGTGTGTGTGAACCGCGTGAGTGAGTCCAAGAGAGGGAAGAAGAAAGGGATGGTGACGGAGCCATGGTCGGCGGCGACGGCGTGGGTGTAACCGGCCGGAGACAACGACGGTGGCGGCGGACATGGGGCGGCGGCGTGTGTGTGTGTGTACATGAGTTATGCGAGATGTGTGTGAGTGTGTTTCAGTGGGCGAGAGAGAGAGATCAAATGTGGAGGTCATTGCCCTTTTATTTTTATGCACATGGGGTAGTTAATTAGGTTAAGGTTTAAATTAATTAATTGGTTTGGGCCTTATACACTTGGGCGAAAATAATATTTGATATGGGCGATTGAATTTAATTGGATTACCTTTCAGTTGGGCCAAGAATTTATTTGGTTTGGGCTCAGTTTAAGGTTATTTCCATGGACTTTATTTATGTTTAATTATATGGTTCAACATTAGATGGGCCTAATAAATAATAAGTGTTAGACTTATTTCTTAATCAATTGATTATGGGCTCTAGAATTAAAATAGAGATGGACTTTAAATTAAATAAATGATGGGCTTCTTGAATTAAATTAGCATGGACTTTACTTAAATTTAAGGTGGACTTAGATTTATTCTAAAGTTGGGCCCTAGATTAAATGAAGAATGGACTCTTGAATTAAAGAGTAATCTAAAGACCAATTAATTATAATGAGTTAATTAAACTCATGAGATTTAATAAAGTATATATATATATTTTTTAATAACATAATTAATTAATAATGTTAAGGGATAATTTGAGAATTATTCTTTTTAAGTGATTTATGTATGTAATGAGATTGATCTTATGTAAGGTGTGATTTGAATTAAATCATAATTACTGAATATCTAAGATTAATTAAATTAATTTGATTGATTAATCAAATATTATTGGATTTTATTTAATCCATTTAATTAAGTTTAATTATGGATTTACTTAATTAAATCATAGATTTAATTAATGAGTTGATTATGTCAAGTAGATACTTAAGAAATATTATTTCTATGTAACTCAAGTTTATAGAAAGAATTATTAGGAGATATTGAAGTAAGAGAAATTCTTATTAATCGTTTAGTATCGATGTTGATTTTCTTTAATGGAAAATATGGGACGTGTGAGGTGAGAAATGCGACGAAGAAATATTGGTTATGGATGAGTTATTGAAACTCGGAATTTTCGATACACGTTAACAAACGACGAAGATTAGTTATGAACTTAGGATTCATAAATTATACGAAACGACGTGGAGAAACATTGATGGAAGGAAAGAATGCAACGACGGTGTCGCCATCGTCATGACGAGACAAACCAAATAGACGAAGTATAGATTGTTAACTAAGTCGATCGATAATCTAAAATCATGAAACTCTAAGATTTAAAAGATAATGAATTCTTTAAATCTTAACGATGCTTCAAAGGAAAAAAAATGAATGATGTATTAAATTATATTTCTTGCATCGACAAGGTCCAAATGGGACGAAATGAAACGACAAAGGATCACTATCATGTATGTCAAGAAAGTCAATTTTAAGGTGGGCTTTTCTTTTCTTTTCTTATCCTCAAGGATAAAATGCTTTATTTATGATGCTTTATGAAAAATGAAAAGTATTTACTTATGATGCTTTCTCTTTTGAGAAATGATGAGAAAAATGATATTTATGAAATTACCTGCCCAAAATGTTTATGTTTTTATGTATGTATCCTATCAATGTGTTGGTTCGCCAGCAATGAATGAAAGAAAAGTTGTTGGGTCGCTCCCAATTCATGAAAAATCAAATTCGGATCCCGTGCTTTATAGCACGGATTAACGTGTACACTCAAGTCGATCGTCTTGTAAGTACACCACGGCGGTCACAACGACGTAGAGGAGGCCTCCTTCTACGGCGTTCGTGATTCGTGAAATGTTATACGAGGAATGAAAGGATATGGATCATACATACAAAGAAAATGTCTGGCCAGACGATTTATGAAAATGCAAGAAAATGTTTAGTAAGCACGAGTATTTCAAATAAAACCTCGTGAGTTACTGAAGGGGCAGTGTAATTCAATGAAAAATGTTTTTGGCATGAGTCCACTGAGTGCATTCTTGTACTCAGCCCTGCATGTTTGTTTTTAAATGTGCAGGTTGAGTTGGTGATGCGATGGAGCAGTGTTGAGCAATAGAATTCTTCTGTCGCTGAAAGTTAGTACCTTGAGTGCACATCGTCATATGTGTATTCACATGTTTTCCGCTGCAAGAATACTAAGTCAATTATATATTATGTTTGTCAAATCCTAATCTCTTGGAAATTCTAAGAAGTATTCCTTATATGTGTCTCACAATTTGATGTTCCATGTCCTTGTTACGTTTCTTAATTCCCGTTCCGAGTAATAGTCCCTGCTAATCCGTCCTTTGGAAAAGCGGGCTGTTACAAAGTGGTATCAGAGCAGTTCGCTCCTTTAATCCCAAAATTTCCTTCAAAGTTAAGTCTAGATTGATTCACTAGACTTGTTAGAGGTCAGTCGACTATGCTCAACACTCCATCACATCAAGCTCAACCGGAATGAGGTAAATGATTTCTCTTCAAAAGTTTTGAAATGAAAAGTTGAAAGTGAGAAAGGATGAAAATTTTTTTTTTTAAAAAAAAAAAAAAAAAAGATTCCCACAATATGCAGGTATGGGACTGCATATTTAAGGAAAACTTACAGGATTTGATTTGTGCTAAGTAAATGATTCTTTCTCAAATTTTTGAAATAATATTTCAAGTGAAATGAAAGTTATGAGGATTGATTGAAAGTGAAAGTTATTGCAAATGTTGCGAATGAAGTTTCATGTCATGGAGTACAGAATGATGAAATAATAAGAAAAGTTGTTGGTTCGCTACCAACATATCATGGTTTGATGATGTTTATCAGGAAGATTGTTAATGATGTTTATGAGGAGGATGTTGTCATGATCAGGAAGTTGTTGGTTCGCTACCAACGTATGATAATGTATGATAATGTCATACGAGAAAGTATTGACGAATATGTGTCAATAAATGAAATGTTTGAATTCATGGAATTCAATAAAGATTTATTGTTATTAATGATGAAAATGCTCAAAAATGGACATTATATGTCAAATATGTTATGTTGAATTTTTGAAAGTCAAAGAAGTACATGAGTACAATGAACTATGATATGAATATTTGAAATTTTATTTCAAATCTCAAGTTTGTTAATGATGAAGGGTATGTCATCCCCAAAAGAACGTAGACTGTTTAAGACGCATGATCCCATTGCGAAAGAACATAGAAGGACGAATTATGAAAATTTTATTCTATACTAAAAATAAAAGCGAGATCGAAATGAGAATCTCGAAATGAAAGACGAGAAGAGAATTTACTGAGCGTAAGGACATGAGGTCAAAGGATAAATGTCACTATACGATAAGTGACATGAGTATAGTCTTTTATTTGGACGCTCACGCACGACGGAACTCCAAATCGACTATGACTTATTCGTTATAAACGAAAAGAAATGTGATCAAAGAATGAATTGATCCAAGTATTATGAGTTTTCAAAATAAGAATGAATTCGTAGCAGCTTTTCGCGCACCGCGCAGTTGATTTTGTTTTGACCGCTCTCCTTCGTTGAACTCCGATTTACGCATGGTTTTCGCCACGCATCTCTATCGCGACGCGCCTTAATTGTTATGAAGGACCCAACCCCTGATTCTTTCTCCAGAATTTACGAGAATCAATGGAAGTTAGTTCTATGATTTTATAGAATGATAACGATACAGTACGATAAGAATTTTAGAAAGTTACTAGAAGGTAAGATTCCCAGTAGTACAAGTAGAACTATGACATACACGAGAACCTTTGATGATGACCTATTACGAGTTATATATATAAGGTTTCAAATTATATTTCATTACCCAATTTCTGTCATTTAGTTTAACTCTATGACCTAGTTCAAATTGAGAAAATCACGTGAGTTTCTCACTGTTTTGAAAGAAATTTTAACCCAAAGGTTTATAAAGGATCCTTTTGAAACCAAGTTCTTGTGTGACTGAGAAAATATTTGTGACGGGTCTGGCCAGCCCACATGACCAAAGAAATCTCAGTAGTCGTTATTCTGGTCTTCGGACCCTATATCCCAATTATTCAATTCAAGGAACATATTGGTTCAAACTCTCAAAAGTAAGATTCACCTCGAATTTCGAACATTTACCCTTGTAAGTTGTCATGATGAGTTTTCTTCAATCATTGGAACCAATAAGTATGATAAGGTTGACTTACCTTGTTACCTAAGTGCGAATTAGTAAAGCGATAAACATCGGCATGATATAGGTCGACTTATTTCACCACCTAAAAGTTTCGGATCAAGAAAGCGATAGACATCCGTAAATTATGATGTAAAGGAAATTTCATGAGACGAGATATTTTCACTATGATACACATTGATGCAATGACCACGATGGGCTTACCAAGTACTTATGATAATGAAGGTTATGGATAAGATACTCTTTAGCACCGAATGCAAGAGTAAAAGTAAAGAAAAGTGTATAATATCGGTGGGATATGAATTCCCTTATTATGTCATAACGAGAGATTACAACTTATCTTTAAGATAGTTGTTGTCCTTAAAACCTCATTAGTAGGTTGGATATGTCTAAAAGAATGAAGATGCATGCGTAATATTCTTTTCAAAGAATATATATATAAAGAAATGATAACATCTCAGGAAATAAATCTCTCGCTTTATACCTCAACCCTTAGAATTATGCTTGAGCATAATTGATTTCGAATATATGAGGCTTTGCATGGTCGGAAATATCGATTGCCACTTTATTGGGATGAAGTGGGTGAAAGAAAGTTACTAGGTCCAGATCTAGTACAACGAATGATTGAGAATGTCGATCACATCAAGCAAAGAATCAAAGAAGCCCAAGATAGACAAAAGCCTTATGTGAATAAACGTCGATCTGATTTAGAGTTCATCGTTGCGGATCGAGTGTTCCTTAAGGTTTCTCCTTCGAAAAGAGTTATACGTTTTGGCAAGAGAGGAAAGTTACGACCCCGATACATAGGACCTTTTTATACATAGGAAAGTTGCCACCAAACATTGGAGACGTACACAATGTGTTTCATGTCTCGAAATTAAGAAAATACGTGTTTGATTCGAAACACGTAATTAATCGCGATGAAGTAGTCTTAGCTCAGGACTTGAGTTATGAAGAAAGACCTGTCCAAACTTTGGGATAGAAAAGTTCGAGTCTTATGAAACAAACAAATTGTTCTCGTCAAAGTAAAGTGGAACCATCACGGTATGGAGGAGGCCACAAGGGAACTTGAAGACAAAATGAAAACTAAGTATTCCGAACTAGATTACCATGGTAATGTAATTTCAAAATTTGAGACCATAGTTAAAGCAATGATTGTGAGAATGATGGATCATAAATATTGAGAAGTGTGAACAACTAGGTTAGTTCTAGCGTAAATCAAGTATAGAGAAATATCTCCAAAATCAAGACATGGTAATAAGATGCTTGAGATTTAAGTTATGGGGTACACATGTACTAACTTGCCAAGCTATATGTCAATAATGACGGTTCTAATCTGAATGTGGGAACCAAAGTATAATGAAAGTAATATTATTTTCAGATACCATGTTTAAGGAAAATGGAATACCTCCAAGAAAACAAATGAAACGACTCACATGGATGGATCTTAAAGTGAATCTAATTGGGAAGATTATTCCCCATACTTTTGTGACGATCAATAAAATGAGATATTAAGTATCTCTGACATTGAAATGAATTAATCATCGAATGTCGAGAAATGGTAAAGATGTTTGACGTCAAAGCAAAAGTATGATATGTCCTCAGTGGACCAAGGATTTTATCCTATGCGAAATTGCATGATGGATCAATAAGAATGGCAACAAATGATGTATATCCAATATCACAAGTGAGGGCACTAAATGCCGGAATAAGGATCTCTCTGAAAATATTTTAGAGTAAGAATATATGAGAAATATATCCTAAGAGCAATAAAGAGGAAAAGAAACTGAATCATTCAGATTGAATTAAGAATGGATGATAATGACGGATACCCATGTTCGCAGGGTGAGGATCTAGATGGCAATCATCGAACTACTTGCGATTTCTATATGACTGGCATGGCTATGAGATAGAAATCTCAAAAGAACTCTAAAGTTAAGCGTGCTTAGCTTGGAGCAATTGTGGGATGGGTGACCCACTGGGAAGTTTTCTCAGGGAGTGTGTGAGTGAGGACAAAGCACACTGAAAAGACTCGTGTTGGTCTGTGGGGTCAGCCGTCAATCCGGAAGCCGGGTCGTTACAGATGGTGATAATATTATCGGGAAAAGAACTTCAAGCTACTTTGCTAGAAATACCTATATGAATTTCTTAGAACTTCACCTAGAAGGAATTACGATGGAAGCGTGTGTTTGAACGAATTAGAGTCAAACACAGGACTCACTACCAACAGAAATCGATAAATTCTGCGTATATGGTTAGTTTATAACATATACTCATATGATCGGACTAAATAAAGAATATATTGAGCTTAGACTGGAAGGTTTAAGACTAAGGATTAGTAGATATCAAAAGTTAAGATTTCATAAAGATGTTATGGGTTCGAAGAAGCAACATCGAAATTCGAGAGCATGATGAAAGAAAGGATAATACGAAATGCTGCGAAGTGTACAAATTTCGAGGACGAAATTTTCTTAAGGGGGATAGAATGTAATACCCGAGAAACTTAAAACCTTGAATTATTAATTTATTTGGCTAAATCGGGTTTTGATATTAGAGCGATTATTAAAAATTTATAATCGTCGACGTTCGATTTTATTTTGAACGAGAAAATTTAAACGAATACGATATTTAATCGAACCGATGTTTTGCAGACCGGATAAATTGTCTAATCAAACCACATCATTTCAAATCCCACAAAATCTTCCACTTTTCCCCACATGCTCACTCTTTTCAAAACTCATCATCACACTTCAAAGTATCCTATGTAAACTACAATGCCATATTAAGATTTCTTCCTCTCATGCTTCATTAATCAACCCACATACCCACCGCCAAATTTCCAAACGACCGAATCATTGCGGAGGAAGAAATAAGAGAAAGCTCTCTACTTCATACAGTTCTATATTACTCAAATTCTTTCAACTGCATTTTATGCTTTCAATTTCTATGAGAAATACGAAACATGTTAAGCAAAATTTTAATCGAGAAAGCTACCCATCATACTTCATGAATCAAACTTTGTTCATATACGAATTTGAACTTTTCATATATAATTATATGAACTAGATACATAAGAAATCGAACGAAAAGAATTAAGAATAGTAGTAATAGAAGCTATGCTATAGTTTTTGGACCAAGCCACTAAGGCTCGGCTGGCGGTGGTCGGCGACGGCATGGGCACGGCAGCGGTGCTTTGCGGAGATTTGAGCGACGGCAACGGCAAGCAACACCGCTGACCGGCCGACGGCAAAAACCCGAAAACAAAGAAAAGGGTGAGAGTTTGAGAGAGAGAGATCTGCACAAGGAGAGAAGGTCGCGGGTGGCGTCGCGGCTCACCACCGACGACGTGCCCGACCAGAAATGACGATGCAAGGAGGAGTGCGACCGGGATCTCCGGCGACGGCGCCAGATCTGGCGCGGCGGCGACGGCATACGCACGTATACGCGAGGGTGTGTGTGAACCGCGTGAGTGAGTCCAAGAGAGAGGGAAGAAGAAAGGGATGGTGACGGAGCCATGGTCGGCGGCGACGGCGTGGGTGTAACCGGCCGGAGACAACGACGGTGGCGGCCGGACATGGGGGCGGCGACTGTGTGTGTGTGTGTACATGAGTTATGCGCAGAGATGTGTGTGAGTGTGTTTCCAGTGGGCGAGAGAGAGAGAGATCAAATGGGGGGGAGGGCTGCTGCTGTTCCTTTTATTTTTTATGCACATGGGGTAGTTAATTAGGTTAAGGTTTAAATTAATTAATTGGTTTGGGCCTTATACACTTGGGCCGAAAATAATATTTGATATGGGCCAGTTGAATTTAATTGGATTACCTTTCTGTTGGGCCAAGAATTTATTTGGTTTGGGCTCAGTTTAAGGTTATTTCCATGGACTTTATTTATGTTTAATTATATGGTTCAACATTAGATGGGCCTAATAAATAATAAGTGTTAGACTTATTTCTTAATCAATTGATTATGGGCTCTAGAATTAAAATAGAGATGGACTTTAAATTAAATAAATGATGGGCTTCTTGAATTAAATTAGCATGGACTTTACTTAAATTTAAGGTGGACTTAGATTTATTCTAAAGTTGGGCCCTAGATTAAATGAAGAATGGACTCTTGAATTAAAGAGTAATCTAAAGACCAATTAATTATAATGAGTTAATTAAACTCATGAGATTTAATAAAGTATATATATATATTTTTTAATAACATAATTAATTAATAATGTTAAGGGATAATTTGAGAATTATTCTTTTTAAGTGATTTATGTATGTAATGAGATTGATCTTATGTAAGGTGTGATTTGAATTAAATCATAATTACTGAATATCTAAGATTAATTAAATTAATTTGATTGATTAATCAAATATTATTGGATTTTATTTAATCCATTTAATTAAGTTTAATTATGGATTTACTTAATTAAATCATAGATTTAATTAATGAGTTGATTATGTCAAGTAGATACTTAAGAAATATTATTTCTATGTAACTCAAGTTTATAGAAAGAATTATTAGGAGATATTGAAGTAAGAGAAATTCTTATTAATCGTTTAGTATCGATGTTGATTTTCTTTAATGGAAAATATGGGACGTGTGAGGTGAGAAATGCGACGAAGAAATATTGGTTATGGATGAGTTATTGAAACTCGGAATTTTCGATACACGTTAACAAACGACGAAGATTAGTTATGAACTTAGGATTCATAAATTATACGAAACGACGTGGAGAAACATTGATGGAAGGAAAGAATGCAACGACGAAGTGTCGCCTATCGTCATGACGAGACAAACCAAATAGACGAAGTATAGATTGTTAACTAAGTCGTATCGATAACGAAAATCATGAAACTCTAAGATTTAAAAGATAATGAATTCGTTAAATCTTAACGATGCTTCAAAGGAAAAAAAAAATGAATGATGTATTAAATTATATTTCTTGCATTGACAAGGTCCAGCGTGGACGTAAATGAAAACGACAAAGGATCACTATCATGTATGTCAAGAAGGTCAATTCTTAAGGTGGGCTTTTCTTTTCTTTTCTTATCCTCAAGGATAAAATGCTTTATTTATGATGCTTTATGAAAAATGAAAAGTATTTACTTATGATGCTTTCTCTTTTGAGAAATGATGAGAAAAATGATATTTATGAAATTACCTGCCCAAAATGTTTATGTTTTTATGTATGTATCCTATCAATGTGTTGGTTCGCCAGCAATGAATGAAAGAAAAGTTGTTGGGTCGCCCCAATTCATGAAAAATCGAATTCGGATCCCGTGCTTTATAGCACGGATTAACGTGTACACTCAAGTCGATTGTGTCTTTGTAAGTACAATTCCACGGCGGTCACAATGACGTAGAGGAGGCCTCCTTCTACGGCGTTCGTGATTCGTGAAATGTTATACGAGGAATGAAAGGATATGGATCATACATACAAAGAAAATGTCCGCCGCACGATTTATGAAAATGCAAGAAAATGTTTAGTAAGCACAGTATTTCAAATAAAACCTCGTGAGTTATTGAAGGCGATGTAATTCAATGAAAATGTTTTGGCATGAGTCCACCGAGTGCATTCTTGTACTCACCGCATGTTTGTTTTAAATGTGCAGTTGAGTGGTGATGCGATGGAGCGGTGTTGAGCAATAGAATTCTTCCGTCACGAAAGTTAGTACCTTGAGTGCACATCGTCATATGTGTATTCACATGTTTTCCACCGCAAGAATACTAAGTCAATTATATATTATGTTTGTCAAATCCTAATCTCTTGGAAATTCTAAGAAGTATTCCTTATATGTGTCTCACAATTTGATGTTCCATGTCCTTGTTACGTTTCTTAATTCCCGTTCCGAGTAATAGTCCCTGCTAATCCGTCCTTTGGAAAAGCGGGCTGTTACACCCAACGAAACAGTGCAGTATGGGCATACTTCACAACTTTCAGATAGCGACTTTACATTAGATATTCCAAAACTCTTCCAATTTGATGTTAATTCTTCCATATTGATGAAAAACCATATAATAAACCATGAAATCATAAATTATCAATATAAGCACAATTAAATCCCTACTTGAAGCCAAATATACCTATAATTATCCATAATATGTGCGTAAAATACGTCCAATCAGTTATCCGCAGTACCAATCTTCTCAATCAGCTCGTCTCATCGTCTAACGATTTCTCATATGACATAGTACTTTCTCTCTATGTGTTTGGTTCGCCTTGTGGGTCCGTGGTTCCTTCGAATTTGCCACTGCACCTGAGTTATCACAGTACACTATGATACTCTTGGGAAAACGAGGTACCACATCTAGATCCATGAGGTAATTCTTGAACCATACCGCCTCCTTAGCAGCCTCTGAATCAACTACATATTCGGCTTCAATGGTAGAGTCCGCAATGCATCGCTGATTTGCACTCCGCCAAGATACGGCTCCTCCTCCCAAGGTAAACACATAGCATGAGGTAGACTTTTTCTCATCACGGTCAGCTTGAAAATCTGAGTCTGAATAACCTAAAGGCATTAGACTATCTGCTTGGTAAACTAGCCTATAATCTCGAGTCATTTTCAGGTACTTGAGTATATGCTTTATCGCAATCCAATGAGCTTATCTAGGGTTAGACTGATATCTAGCTATTATACCTACCGCATAGCAGATATATGATCTCGTACATAACATTACATACATGAGACTTCCTACGGTAGAAGCGTAAGGAACTTGTCTTATTTCCTCTATATCCTTTGCAGTCATAGGTGACTGCTCCTTAGATAAAGGAACACCATGTCAGAAGAGTAGCAATCCCTTCTTGGCGGTCTGCATGCTAAAACGAGTAATCACAGTATCAATGTAAGACGCCTGAGATAAGCTCAACATTTTTCTCTTGCGATCTCGGTAAACCTTGATTCCAAGAATGTCCCTACATCTCCTAAGTCTTTCATTTGAAACTGATCGGATAACCAACTCTTTACGTCTGATAACAGCTTCACGTTGTTGCCAAGTAGAATGATGTCATCTACGTAAAGTGCAAGAAATACCACGTCACCGTTGACATCCAAACGATACACACAACTCTCGCTAGGCAACTGGGTAAATCCATAGGACTTTACCACCTCATCAAAGCGTAAGTTCCATGATCGGGAAGCTTGCTTAACTCCATAAAGGACTTCTTAAGCTTCCATACTAGATGTTTTTCACCCTTCGCCATATAACATTCGGGTTGCTGCATATAGATGTCTCTACCTTCTTCAAGGTAATCGTTTAGAAAAGCGGTTTTCACATCCATTTGTCAAACCTCAAGGTTCAGGTGAGCTGCTATGGCCAGAAGAATTCTGATGGACTTGAGCATTGCTACAGGCAAAAAGGTCTCATTGAAATCGATGCCCTCAATCTGAGTGTACCTTTTCGCCACAAGCCTGTCTTTAATAGCCGAAATCTCTCCATCTGAATCTCTCTTTCTCTTGTATACCCACTTACTACCTATGGCTTCATTGCCATCTAGTAGAGGTGTTTTCCCGTATACATCCATAGTTGTTATGGACTCAATTTCTAAGTCCATAGCGGTGTGCCATGATCTTGCATCTATGTCTTGTATCGCCTCGCTATATGTCAATGGGTCGATTACAGCCTGCTCGTTTCCTGGGACTAAATCCGAATATTCGCCCACAAACATAAATTGCTGGGTTGACGAACAACCCTCTCACTATGACGAGACGCTACTGGCACAATGGCAACGGTGGGTGCAGTAAGCTATGGTTCTCTATCTTGCACAACTTGCTGGGTAGGTGCCACTTGTACGGTTGGTATCTCTAGTGGAACTCGACCCACCTTAATTTCTTCAAGTATCTGGTGTCGACCCCTCCCACCAGACACGACATCTCGTACATTTGGCCTAATCGGTGGCATAATACGATCATCTTCTGATTCTTGAAGTATGATTTCAACTTTGAATTTGTGGTTTTTCATGTAGTCATCTTCTAAGAATCGGACGTTAGTGCTAATAACGACCTTCTGATCCTTAGGATTATAGGAATAACCACCTTTTCGTTTCTCTAGGATAACCAATAAACAGTCTTGCTTCAGATCGAGATTCCAACTTGTCAGCTTTCTTGTTCAGCACATATGCTGGACTGCTCCATATCCTTATATGGCTTAAACTAGGCTTGCGCCTAAACCATAACTCGAAAGGGGTTTTATCGACTGACTTGGACGGTACTAGATTGAGCAAATATGCCGCTATTTCTAAGGCATACCACCATAACGAAATAGACAATGTTGCATAACTCATCATTGATCTAACCATCTCTAAGAGAGTCATATTTCTTCGCTCTGACACACCATTTTACTGTGGTGTGTCTGGTGTAGTGAGCTGGGAGGTAATCTCAAACTGCACCAAATAGTCCATGAACTCGTTACTGAGGTATTCGCTACCGCGATCAGACCGCAGTGACTTGATACTCTTACCTAGCTTCTTCTCCACTTCCGCCTTAAATTCTTTGAATTTCTCAAAGCATTCAGACTTGCGGTGAAGCAGGTATACGTATCCGTACCTTGAGTAATCGTCAATGAAAGTGACAAAATAGTCGTACCCTCCACGAGCTTGTGTGGACATTGGTCCACACAGGTCAGAATGGACTAGCTCCAACACTTCTTTGGCTCTATACCCTTTCGCTTTGAAGGGTCTGGTCGACATCTTTCCTTCTATACAGGATTCGTAGACTGAAAATGGAGTAACTGTAATTTAACCCAACGCTCCATTCTTGGCCAGTCTTTAGATCCTATTTAGATTGATGTGACCTAATCTAAGATGCCAAAGAAATGTGGTGTCATTTAGCGAAGAAAACTTCATTTTCTTAAGGTTTGATGTAGATGCAACATAATTAAAGGAATTATGCTTGGCAGAAATAGTATAAAGCGAATTATAAAAAGTGTCACCATAGATAACTTCATCATTTCTTATGATAGAAACACCACTATCAAAAACAACATAATATCAATGCATAAATAGTTTGGAAACCGAAATAAGGTTTCGCCGAAACTCCGGCACATATAAAACGTCTTTCAATACTAAAATTGTCCTATCAAAGCATAAAGAAACATCTCCGACTACAACGGCCTCGACTTTCGTCGTGTTGCCCATGGAGATTGTTATCTCGCCATCAAACAGCTTCTTTATCCGCAGGAGCCCATGCAAGGTGTAACAAACATGTTTGTGTTTGTGATATCTTGAGTTTGTATTTGTATTATTTTTTCTATTATGTATCAATTATTGTACATCAAAATTCACGTGAATGCTCTTAAATATAATCAGAAGATATGAAATATGATGTGATAACACATGAATTTTAATATGATAAAATTACAATTAAATTCAAAATAAATAAATAAAAAGAATTAGTCATTGTTGCCCGACGGATAAACGACGGCCAACCTCAAATATATTTATTTTCCGACGGCTAACCTATTTCAACGGCCAACCTGTTTCCGGCGGCCAACTTTATATCTTTTTCCATTCAAATGCAATATTTAGTCAAAGTGTTAATTGAATGTTTCATTGCTCCATTGTTCCATTCATCCGTTCAATTCAACACACTGACACAAATTTAACACTTTTTCGGACGACACACACTCCCTACCATTTGCCATTGTCATTAAGGGCACTTTTGTCAATTAAAGTAGAGAAGGTTAAATTTGATTGCAATGTTAGTATCATCGTTTAATTGAGTAGGTATCTTATATTTTGGGGAAATTTGCACCATTAACACTAAATATATGGTGGTACCAACGATGCTCCTGCACTACATGAAGTCTGGTGTTTTACTTGTTTGGAGTATGTGTACTTTTTGTCATGTAAAGTTGGTGCAGAAGGCAATTACTGATGTTTTTTACCTTTCTATTCCATTTTCACGCTGGTACCAAAAATTAGAATTTTGTCACTTAAGAATTAGTTTGCACAATATGTTATAAAGATAGTGGAAAAGAGTAGTATTTGGTGTTTATCCAACTAATATGATTATATTTTCAATTTGGTCTTGCAGTGAGTATCCAAGGCACACAAGTTGTAAAACAGAGTTTAGATATAATCATATTGGATGACAATTTTGCTTTCGTTGTAAAGGTTAGTTAATTATATTTTTTTCCCCTGCTGATCTCATGCACTAATAACGCTATGGAGATGTGTGTGATTATATACAGAGCTTACTTGTAAATAGATGTGGTTGTAGTCTTTGCTCACCTAATTTTTGGTAGATCATGAAATTTTGGTGTAAGTTTGCTACAATTCTTGTAAAAAAATTGGTTGCTTTTTGGGTATCTCTGGGTGAACCTTATCATGGACACATTAGGGGCACTTGAGCTAGCCACAGAGCCTCCCACCGATCATCTCATGCGTAGAGTGTTGGGCTTGTAAAATAATTTTTTTAATGTACCGATGGATTACGAATTGATTTTTCTGTCGGTAAATCCGCTGGTCGATTTGATGACACCGACGATGTAGACGACAGATTCACCATCGACAAGTCCGTCGGTGAACGATGACGGACCTTAAAATCCATCGGTAAAATATTTACCAAAGTATTTAACTTTGTCGGACTTTGTCCGTCGGTGATAGATCACCGACAGAATTTTATAATTTAATGACGGATTATTTCGTCGGTATCCGACTAAATTTTTGTAGTGGTATTAGGAATATTCAAATTGGTGTATTTTGTTTTTCCCAAAAAAAATAGAATTTCTTATTCCATTCCTTATCCAACTAGAACATAAATCCCTAGGCCAACCCAAACTCCAATGCATAGTGTAACCTTCCTATAATTTAATTAAATTAAGACCGAATACGTCGTCCATGAAACAGTGAGGTAAAAATTTAAGAAAGTCAATAAAGCCAATTGAATTATTTTATATTAAAGTCATTGTATTAAAATCACTCAATACAAATGTTTAATTTTTTTTTGTGTGTGTGTGTGTGTGAAATTCCCTCCAAAATAACAGTGTTAACAGCCGCCACAATGAACATCTTTAAATATTGTCCCTCACCACTTTTCTTAAAGGTGGAAAAAATTGTGGGGGTGGAAGGGGCCCTTGATTTCATTATGAACTAATAGTGATTTTCAATCCAAAATCTACGCCCTAGATGCTCACCCGCCACGTGGCACCAAAACATTAGATGGTCGGTTTGATTAGAAGTAGAAAGATGAAAGATGAAGTGCATGACAACCTAAAACACCTATGATCGCCTTTACATAAAAAAAAAAAGTTAAAATAAATAAATTAGAGACCTATGATCTGCATTACATCATTCACTATTGGAGGGGGAGAGAGGGTTGGTGTAGGGGACAAAGTGGAGACATGCCTTTTGAATTCATTGTGGACAATATAATTCATTCTTAAATTTTGGGGTGTTATATAACCGCTCTTTATATTAAATTTCATTCATTTTTTATGTTTACGTTTTAATTATATCATTATTATTTTGCATAATTCCTGGCAACCATATCAAGCGGTACATAATATTCGACAATCATATTTAGGGTATTTTCGGTCCTAATATCATATTTTTGATGGTTTAATATGAATCATTATTAACATTTTAATTGTATTATTTAAGTATTGTAATCATATTTAATATTTTAATTCGATCCACCATTGCATTGTATATAAAATACAGTTTTCGATGCATTGTTGAAGTGTTTTTTTATGTTTGGACCAAGCGTGTCAACAACTTTTTACATTATAACTTAAAAATTGTTAGTAATTAAAACGAATATAACAACTAACTAAGGCTCAAAATTTTCGCACCTATCTAGTTGGTACATCTAAGATGATTATATGTGTAAAGTTTACTTAATCTCAAATGATTTGAATTCACAATACTTTGATCTCAATTGATTGGGATCCATCACTTTCTACATGATATCATCATCAAATGAGATATAGTGGAATATGCTGCAACATCTAATTAACCATATCTAGCTTTAATAGTTAGCTAACTGATAAGTCTTGTAAAGGTGTAAGTTGGTTTATTATCATAACCAAGTAGTCACTCCGAATAATGGTGGTTCACGTAGGAATGCAACTATTGATAAGAAATAAAAAAGTTGTACTGAACATATAATGTTGTTGCACTAAATGTATAAATTTGTTGGACCAAATTCAGTGCAACAACTTTATGTTAAGTGCTACACTTTATATGTCGAATTTGGTGCAACAAATTTATATGTTTTGTGCAATAATTTTATACTTCCAGTGCAGCTCTCCTATTTCTTACCAATATTTACATTCCTACATAAACTACCTTTTATATATATATATATATATATATATATATATATATATATATATGTGTGTGTGTGTGTGTGTGTGTGCATATATGTGTAAGAAATAAGAAATAATCTTAACCACAGGTTTAGCCAAATTAAACGGTTCTGATGAATTTAAAATCATTTGATGGTGTCAATGTCCATTTATTGTATCTAGCCGAACATGAGTAAAAAAATCATTCCCAAAATCTCGTCACCTTCCTTAATTATAGGGATCTTCGAAATCTTCACAAATCTCGTCACATTAAACATTTTGTAGCGTAATTTTTTGTTGCATTGTCTAAACATTATGTAGCACATTTATAATGAAACATAGTATTATTTGTGAAATTAAATAGTGTACGTTTTTTCTTTTCGTATTGAAGGTGGAGTGTTGATTATTGCACGTTTAAAAAATATGTATCATATTTATGACATATACTCTGCTCAATTTATTGTTGCATAAACTAATCGTTCTTTAGCACATATTTAACAATTATTTAGCACACATTGAATATCATGTAGCATAATTTATTGCATGCACTAGCGAAATGACCTGTAGCACCTATATAATAAAAAACAATGCATTATTTGTGCAATAAAACGTTGTACGTCTTTCCTTTTTGTATTTAAGGTGGAATTTGATATATTACGTGCATAAAATAATATGTAGCACATTTATAACATATATTATCGTTCTTTAGCCACTATCTAACAAATACTTCGCACACATTAAAATATCATGTAGCATAATTTATTATTGCACAGATAAAACTTTCTGTAGCACGAATAAACGTAACTGTGAAAATAAACAAAAAGATAATTCAATTGGCAAAGAATAAACGTAACTGTGAAAATAAACAAAAAGATAATTCAATTGGCAAAGCAATGAAAATATTATACTAGTGCAACAAATAAATTCAAAAAACAAACCAAAAAAATTTTGGGACTTCCATTTAATGTTGCTTGAAGAAAAATTGATAAATTTAGACGAAAAAGTAATTAATTATGGCTATAACGTAAAGATAAAAATTAAAGTAAAAATAAACAATATAAACCAAACAGTTCCGTATTAGATGATAACAAATCTAATAGATTTAGGGAAATAAATGATACACAAAACTAAGCAATATATAAAAATGCCCTTTTAAAATATTCTTCATTTAAATTATGCAACATAGATAGTTATAATTTGCATCAAATAAAATAATCCTACCATTTATTATGGTCCATTGATTCCCTATTATTAAGGATCAAGATTTATTTTTATACTTACAAATATTTGCACAAAACTGTAGCACATCCAAAAATTAAATCTCAACCATTGTATAGCAAATCAAAGGCTCAGATTCATTCCTATTTCCTACCAAATTATCCTTTCCTACCGATCCATCTCCTATATATATATATATATATATATATATATATATATATATATATATATAGGGATGGTTCACGTGAGAATGGAAATATTGGTGAGAAATAAGAATGACAAGATTTAACGATAAAGTTGTTGCACTAAATGTATAAATTTGTTGCACCAAATTCTGTGCAACAACTTTATATTAAGTGCTACACTTTATATGTTAAATTTGATGCAACAAATTTATACATTTAGTGCAACAATTTTATACGTTAAATGTTGCATTCTTATTTCTCACCAATATTTGCATTCTCACGTGATCCATCCCCTATATATATATTGGTTTATGCACATACAATTCTATCATACATAAATGAGAAAAAATCATTCTCATTATATTTAAAATCACACGGTTATTTTTAAATATGCATCTAAATTAGTTATATGCACATTTCTGTATATAATTGTGTATTTGTGCATTAAATATGAAGCGCTCATATTAGTTTATCATGAGTTGATATTTGTCCTCATGTTTACAATATAATAAATGGGTACATGATAACCACTATATATTTGTTTATATTGTTCCTATTATAAAATTGGGGGGACGTAGCACCTGTTCTTGGAAGGAATTTTGTCTGGATAGTTACTATACATAAAAGCATGTATATGTCATGAACATAGGACTAATATGATTAAATTATTTGCCTAATTTATATATTATTAGAGAAGGTTAATAGTCACTTATAGCCTGATCTTTAATTGCATCACAAATTTATAGTATCATTCTAAAATAGACAATAATTATTTCGTAAATACAATTTTAGTTCGATTACGTAACAGCGTCAAAGAAAACGTGACATGGACTAATGACAAGTGATGTGGCCATAACTCTTGTCACGTACTACAAAACGATATCATTTTGCTATTAGAAATAGAGACGGAGATTGATGAAATGAAGGAGGGAAGGCGTTGGCGGAGAGCCTCTAGGTGGATTTGAGCTCCAACGAGGGTGTCCTTGTCGGAGAGCTTGTGGATGCATATGAACACCCAATGAAGGTGGTGCCCGTCATCTGCAGTGAAAGGGTGGCAGTGGCAGGATGAGCCTGTTGCAAAAGGTTCATGAGAGAGAGATAGGGATGAGGGATGATGCATACGTGATTTTTTCTTTTTCTTTTATTTTTTAGGTTGAAATATTTATTTATTTTTATTTTTTTTAATATAGCAAAATGGTGCTGATTTGTATTATGTAACAAGTATTAACGATCACATCATCTGTCCTTAGTCTTTGTCACGTTTTCTTTGATGTCATTATATATAATATGGCTAAAATTGTAATAACGGAGCAATTATTAAAGTATATTTATCTATTTTACTAGGTCTGATTATAAAATTGTCATACATGCAAATATCCGACTGTGACTTAATATTAACCAATTTAAATAAGTAATCTAATAATTAAAACAAAGGATATTGCAGCGTGATCGATGACTCATATTCACTAGTTTGCACGTAAAAAGCAAAAGCATCATTTCATTATAGCTAATGGCATTTTTTCTGGAAAGAAATGTTAAGTCAATTGCTTGAGACATTGTCTTACTTTGTCCATTAAGTATTGAGAGTCAAACTTGTCACATTTGATATGTATCCACGCAACTTTTGATAAGTCCACCTCATCTTCTTACATGTAATTAACATTTGTTGTGTAACATTGTCAAAAAAGGAATAAGTAGGTAAGTAAGCACTGCAAAAGGCATTTGCCTTTTTTAATTTCCTTTATGGGGTCCCCTCCACCAAATTCAAATCCCTTCCCTTTTTCTTTCGTTTACTATTAATTGTTTAAATAAAATCCCATGTAGAAATTTACACCATGCACTAGTAATAAATAAATATATATTTAAAACTTTTGTTCCGCAATCATTACTGTTATCAAGATCTGTGTTGACTTATAATTAAAGATATTATGCATTTATTAGCTTGTTTTTGGGTAAGTCTTCTACTCGTAAAAAATTGAAATGTAATGGTTGATATGTGAAAATGAAGATCGGAAGGAATATAATGACGGTTTTTGAGAATGCTTTATTAGCTTATTTTTTGGTAAGTCTCCTACTCGTAACTCTAAAAAATTCAAAGGTAATGGTTGATAAGTGAAATAAAGATCAAAAGGAATATAATCACGATTTTTGTCATGACCATACTCCGGATAATCTAGAGTTTGGACGGACTAATACTAGGAATAGTATTTAGGAATCATGGGTAATTATAAATAAGGGTAATTTGCATAATTAGACGAACATTCTTGATCATACATACTTTAATATAGGTCAAACTAAGTGGTTTAAGCTATCAGATCAAAAGATCAGCAATGATCTGATAGACTTCAACAGTTCATAACATCTCATCGTCATACATAACATAAAAATAAATTCAAAGTCGCAGCGGAAAGTGCGTGAATACATATATGACGATATGTATTCAAGGGTAAGTTTAAACATGACATCAAGGACACTGAATATTCCTCAACACTCCTCCATCCTCAACATCCGAGCTCAACCTGCACATTTAAAAACAAACATGCAGGGCTAAGTACAAAATTTGTACCCAGTGGACTCATGCCAAAAACATTTTATTTTCTTTGAATTACACTGCCAATATTATGGTAAGACACAAGGGTTTTAGTTGAAAATGTCTTGTGCTTACTAATATATTTTCCTCAGTTCATAAAAGTTGCTTGGCCAAGCATTTTTCTTGGTGTGTATGATCCATATCCCTTGTCATCATTTCATCGTAACAATATAGTCGAACGTCGTGAAGGAGGCCTCCCTCTACGACGCCGTGACCAGCCGTGAATTGTCCTTACAGCACACGGTCACCTTAGTGTACACGTTAATCCTAGCCAGGTATAAGCCTTTCGGCATAGGATTTGATATCGATTTCATTCATAAGTTGGGAGCGACCCAACAACATTCATAACATCTCATAACATCTCATGGATAGGATACAATACACAAAACATAAATATTTTTGGCAGGTAATCTTATAAACATTTAATCACAGTTGAAATATGCATCATAAATAAAGTTTGTTGAAATAAGTAGCCAAGCCACATTCTGTTTTAGAAATAAAGCCCACCTGAAACTATTGTTCGTCTTTAAAGCTCGCTTACTCGTCAACGTCCTGCTGTTGCGCCAGCGTCCACACCTTTATATAAAAAGGATGTTTTAGTACGTCGTTTACGTATTTCGAGACTTACAAAGTCTATAATAAGCTTCGATATACTATATCGATATAAATTGAATTCCTTAACGAATTCAATACGTTATTTTGGCGTATACTAAGTTTAACATTTCTCGTCCTTCGATAGAGACGAGATATGTTTAAAATTACCATTTTATCCTTCTTGGTAAATGGTTCAACGCTTTCTCACGTTTTTCGATCTAACGACTTTAAATATGAAATCTTTTCATATCAACGTGATGTTAATAGCAATTGATGCGTCTTACGCGTATTGGCGTATTTATCGAACGTATTTCGTTCGTTGATTTCAAAAGTCAACAATTTTGACTTTTCTTAGTAATTTAATTACTAAGTCATACTTTAATATTAAATTTTCACGAAAATCAATTTCCAATTGATTTATTTTTATAAACTGTTTTAATATGTTTAAAATAATTTTTAAACATATAATTCATTATAAATAATGAATTTAAGGATTTAAAATCCTTATTCAAAATTTAAAAATAGCTCACGGCTATTTTAAATTTTATATTTTAAATATTTTCGTAAATTTCTTATAATATCCAAATATGTCTAAAATAATATTTAGACATATAATTTATTAATAAACTTAATTAAAAAGGATTTAAAAATCCTTAAAAATACTTAAAAATTCTCGGTAATTATTATAAATTACCAAATGGTGTCCAAATTTTTTTCTAATTTTATATAGTGTATTATTATACACTATGGTCATTAATATGTTATAATATCAACCCAACCTTATTTGATCATCACCCTATTTATTCTATAAGGTTACGACATTTTTGAAAAAAATGCCCAACAATTTTCTAAATTTTCAATAAATACTATAGACACATATAACATCATAAATCACAAATTCATGCTCAAATAAATTCCTATAAGTTTCGGCCATCACTAGCATTTTTCATACTTGTTCAATTAAAATTTTAAAACATGATCTAAGCTTCAAAATAACATGCTACAAAATCTTAGCACCCAACATAGCTATAGGTTCGAAAGTTTTTGAAACAAAAATTCACATGCAATACATTTTTAAGAACAAGAATGCACATCTACTCATCTTCTCATCCTCAAAACACATGCAATAGCAAAATATCACCAACAAAGTTCTTCAAGAACACATGCATGAACTTAAGCTATTTTTCGAAATTTTCGAAAGCTTCAAGAGCAAAACAAGCTCTTGCTTAACTCCTACCTTGTGATATGGATGGATGGAACAAAGTACAAGGTGTCTAAGTGTTATATGGAGATGAGAAGAGAAAAATCGAAGCTTGGAGGAGAGAGAGCTCTCGGTGTTGCGAGAAAAAATGGAGAAGAAGAGGAGAGTCGAGAGAGAGAAAATGAGGAGTTGAGAGAGAATGAGAGGATATGTAGTGTAGAAGTGTTTGAGTGTATGAGAGAGTGAAAAGAAAATCTGAATATCCCCCCCCCCCCCTCCTATACACTCATTCTCGTCCCTCTCTCCCTCTCACACAAGAGACTCTTCAAGTTCTATATTATTTTATGTAGATAGTGGGCACTCTCATGAGTGCCTACACATAGAAAATCTGAAAATAGGTTATATGTATGTATATATATTAATAGGATATTTATAAAAATCTGAATACCACATAAATACATGCAAGAGATGAAAAGTGTACACTTTGTTACACATATAAGCATAGTGCACGACACTTATGCCAATCCAAGGCTAAATAATTATTTTTCATGACAAATATAAATATACACATTATAGTATATGAATTATATGATAATTAATATCATAGGATAATTAAAAGATGTTGTTGTAAGTTGAAAACCCTAATTTTTCGAAAATATAGGGTTTTCGAAACTAGGTTGGGATTTTTTATTAATTCTAATGTTCCAACATTATTAAAATGCTTAATAATACTGTAATATCATTTAATAATCATAGGAAATAAATTCCTATAATTTATAGATCGATAAAACCATCTTTCGTTTTATGTCAAAACGTTAACGTTTGAAAACGTCTCAAAACGTTACGTATCGATTCATCTCAAAATGGTCGTTATAATCTCGTAATCACTTTACTAATATAATTCATTAATAAAGTAATAAAATTCCAAGCTTGATCGCTTGGAGAATTTTATTAAATTTTAACTGTCGATACGCAGCCGACATTAAAAAATATACTG
Source organism: Salvia rosmarinus (assembly GCA_036937905.1). Classification (NCBI taxonomy): domain Eukaryota; kingdom Viridiplantae; phylum Streptophyta; class Magnoliopsida; order Lamiales; family Lamiaceae; genus Salvia; species Salvia rosmarinus. Next base: position 26,429,112 of record CM072813.1, read on the forward strand.
CTGAAAACGTTATAGCTTTTGATTCTCAAATTCACGATTTGTAGTGAATTTATAACAGGAATTCATTCCTTTGTAAGATAGATCGAATTCATATTCGATCTCGGTCGATTGATTTCACAATAAATTTATTTTACGGGTTTTAACAACCGTAATTAGGCTTTTAAAATTACGGGTTATTACATCCTACCCCCCTTAAAAGAAATTTCGTCCCGAAATTTGTATACCTTAGAATAATAATCCGGGGTATCGTTCTTTCATTGCATCTTCTAGTTCCCACGTAGCTTCTTCTTGTCCGTGGTGTTTCCACAACACTTTGACCAGCGAAATTGATTTAATTTGTTTCTCAATTGTTGAACTTTATGGTCTATTATTGCTGTAGGCTCCTCCTCATAGCTCATGTTTGAGTTGAGAACTACGTCGTCTTGACGGATCACGTGTTTTGGATCGTGTACATACTTTCTTAATTGAGATACGTGAAAAACATTATGCACATTTCCCAAGTTTGGCGGAAGAGACAACTTATAGGCTACTGGGCCTATTCTTTCTAGGATCTCATATGGTCCTATGAAACGGGGTCTTAGTTTTCCTTTAACACCAAATCTTATGATCCCCTTTGATGGAGAGATTTTGAGAAACACTTTGTCTCCAATTTCAAATCAGCTCCGATCTACGCCAGACGTCGGTAGGATTTGCTCATCTTGAGCTTCTTTTATTCTCTGCCTAATCTGTCGGACGATTTCAATCATTTCATTCACTGCTTCTGGCCCTACTACTTTCCTTTCACCCACTTCATCCCAGTAAAGTGGTGATCTACACTTCTTGCCATACAAGGCTTCGTATGGGGCCATATCAATTGTCGCTTGATAACTATTATTGTAGGCAAACTCAATAAGAGGTAAAATGTCTTCCCATTTTGCACCTCGATCTAATACTACGGTTCTCAGCATATCTTCCAGAGTTTGGATTGTCCTTTCTGACTACCCATCAGTTTGTGGGTGAAATGTTGTACTGAAGTTCAACTTCGTTCCCAATTCTCTTTGTAGGCTCACCCAAAATCTTGATGTGAATTTGGAGTCTCTATCTGATGTAATAGATTTTGGTACTCCATGTAGTCGTATAACTTCTTTTACATATATCTGGGCTAGTTTATCAGATCCATAAATATTCTGAATTGGTAGAAAGTGAGCGCATTTTGTGAGTCTATCCACCACTACCCATATGGTAGTATTCCCTTTTCTGGACTTGGATAAATTCGTAACGAAATCCATCGTTATCTCATCCCACTTCCACTCAGGTATACCCAACGGTTGTAACTTCCCATAGGGACGTTGATGTAAAGCTTTTACTTGCTGGCAAATAAGGCAGCGTTCTACGAAAGAAGCTATGTCCCGTTTCATGCCTTCCCACCAGAACTTTTCTTTTAGGTCTTGGTACATCTTCGTACTGCCTGGGTGGGCGGTGTACGGTGTATCGTGAGCTTCACTCATTATTTCGTTCCGAACTTCAATATTTTCTGGAACACATATTCTTCCTTCAAACATTAAAGCATTATCTGATGCTTCATGGAAATCCTTCAATTCGCCAGTTCTCACCCTTCTTCTTATCTTTTCTAACTTTTCCTCCATCCTTTGTCTCTCAATGATCCTTTTTCTTAAATCAGGTGTCACGGTGAGTGTAGCGATATAGCTCGTGATCGTCTCTGGTTGTTCAACCAGTTCAATTCTCAATTTTCTAAATTCCTTAATGAGTTTATCTTCTTGCGTAAGGAGACATCCCAATTTAGTTTGATTTTTACGACTCAAGGCGTCAGCTACTACATTCGCTTTACCTGGGTGATGATTAATACCACAGTCGTAATCTTTTACTAGTTCGAGCCATCTTCTCTGCCTCATATTTAGATCTCTCTGCTCAAAGAAGTATTTCAAACTCTTATGATCTGTATAGATTTCACATCTCACTCCGTAGAGATGATGTCTCCATATTTTCAGTGCATGAACCACTGCTGCTAATTCTAAGTCATGTGTTGGGTAGTTCAGCTCATGTGGTCTAAGTTGCCGGGATGCGTATGCTATTACTCTTCCCTCTTGCATCAAAACGCAACCTAGTCCGTTCTTCGAGGCATCAGTATAAACCACATATTCCTTGTCTGATTCTGGGACTGCTAACACTGGTGCACTTGTTAACTTCTCCTTGAGTTTTTGAAAACTCGCCTCGCATTCTACAGTCCAAGTGTACTTAACTCCCTTTCGGAGTAGTTGGGTCATTGGTCTTGCTATTTTGGAGAATCCCTCGATGAATCTCCTATAATAACCAGCCAATCCTAGAAAACTCCGGATCTCATTCTGAGTTCGCGGCGATTTCCACTCTTGCACTGCTTCCACTTTGGCTGGATCCACTTTGATTCCATCGGCAGACACGATGTGTCCGAGGAACATTACTTCCTTCAGCCAAAATTCACATTTGCTGAACTTAGCAAATAGTCGTTCCACCCTTAAAGTTTGCAACACCATTCTTAAATGTTCCTTATGGTCTTCCTCATTTTTCGAATAGATGAGAATATCATCTATGAAAACCAAAACAAACTTGTCTAAGTACGGATGAAACACTCGATTCATGAGGTCCATAAATACAGCTGGTGCATTTGTTAACCTGAACGGCATAACCACGAATTCATAATGGCCATATCTTGTTCGGAATACAGTTTTAGCTATATCTTCAGGTCATACTTTGAGTTGATGATATCCTGACTTGAGGTCAATCTTTGAGAATATGCCTGCTCCTTTCAATTGATCAAATAGATCGTCGATTCTTGGCAAAGGGTATTTGTTTTTGAGCGTCATCTTGTTCAGCTCTCGATAGTCTATACACATCCTTAAAGATCCATCCTTTTTCTTGACAAACAATACAAAGCTCCCAAGGCGAAACACTAGGTCTAATGAAACCTAGGTCCAACAGCTTCTTGGATTTGGATTTTCGCCTTCCAATTCCTTTGGGGCCATTCTCAGGGTGCCTTCGACATTTGAGCCGATCCCGGTTCCAAGTCGATAGTAAATTCCAATTGTCTATCGAGAGTAATCTGGTAGATCCTTAGAAATACATCCGAAATTCACGACAATTTCTATGTCTTCTACCTTCATTTCCGGCTTTTCTTCACCGCTCGTAAACGAGAAAAGCATGGTATCCTTCTTATTCATCATTTTCTCGCCTTCAATGCGGATACAATCGGACTCTCTTCCCATGCTAATTCCATGGAAGTGCGTTGCTTCTTGTCCGTGAAAATGAAATGATATTTTCCTTTCCTCGCAAAGAATCGTGGAGTGGTTTGCACTAACCACCCATTCCTAGGATTATATCTACGCCACTCATGGGTATTATGTTCAAATTATTTGCCGTAACCATAAGTGATCCTAAGTTCAACTCTAGGTTCAAGCAGAAATGTGTAACAGTCATAATCCCTCCTATAGGTGAAGAGATTCTCATATCCCGGTTTGCTTTTATAGACTAAGTCCCAACGAGATCCACGCATGATTTTGCTATAAAGGAGTGCGAAGCACCCGTATCGAACAATACTATAACAGGTATGTTGAGAAGGATTCCCATACCTGCCAGGTTTCCCTGGTCCTATTCGTTTTGTCGCCGGTGCAAAGCGTATGCCCTAGCCTGGGCCGGCTGAGGCTGACATTGTGCTTGTCTTTCTTTGGGGTTGTTCTTTGTCCGGGCTCATTGCTTCTTCGCCGGGCGCTGCCGAGGTGGTTGTTGCCTTCGTTGTTGAGGTGGTTGCCACCGCCGCTGCATTTGTCGTTGTGGTTGCCGCCATCGTTGTTGCCGCATTGTTGCGGAGGTTGTTGCCATTGTTGTGGCAGTATTTGCCGCTGAAGTTGGGGCTGAAATTGATAGCCCTCGGTGGTTGGACATTACCGGTTGGTTCGGCCTTCGATCGCTTCCGAACGCACCCCGGCGTAAGTTTGCATAATGTCCTTTCATTCCACACCTAAAACAGCTTCCCATCGCCCGCCATGCACATTCCGTGTGCATTTTTCGCACTTTGGGCACGGAAGAGCCCTTCTTGCTCTTGTGGACCTCTTGTTGGAGGAACAAATGCCGCTTCCTCCATCCTTGTCCTTGATTTGTCAGACTCCCTTGCCATCGTGGTCTACTATTCTCGTTCTTAAAATTTCCTTCTTCTTTGCTACTAAACCGGTATCCCATTTCCTCTTTCCTTGTCCATTGTATTCTGCATCTGAGCTGATGCCGGCTTATCATCTGGCATTGCTGCCTCAATGTCTAGAGCTCGTGTAAGAGCCTCTGTATAGGTCATGTCTCCGAGACCAGCGAGAGACATTCTTATTTCTTGCCTTAAACCCGACCTAAATTTTTCTGCCATTTTTAGGTCCGTGTCCACTTGATCCAATGCATATCTAGACATCTCGCAAAATGTGCGATCGTAATCAGTTACCGACATCTTTTCTTGTTTTAACAAGAAAAATTCATGTTCCTTCTTCTTCTTGTAACTTTTTGGTACGTACTTATCATACATTTCTCTTTTAAAATCTTCCCATGTTAACTCTTCCATCTCGCTTTCTGAAGGTTTTCTTTCGGCCTCCCACCGTAAATCGAGTCCATTCAATTGAAGGTTACACATGACAGTCGTTCATATGCTGTGCACCTTAAAAAGGTGAAAATTCGTTCAATAGTTCTCATCCACTGTTCAGCATCTTCTGGACTACCCTTCCCATTGAAAGTAGGAGGGTTTTGTCTTAAGAATAATTCATCTATTCTGCGATCAGGTTGAGGTGGAGGTGGTTGAGGTATAGCCTCTTCTTCCTGTTCAGGAATTCTACCTCTTCTCCTAGGTCTGCCCCTGCCCCTTACTCCTCGTTCGGGATCTTGTCTAGGAGGCATTCTGTTTTATAAAATACATCATTAGCATCATACATTATTTTTATAACTTGAATGTATACAATTTCATCATTGCCTTTTTGGAAAAATAACTTAAATAAAACATTTCATCCTTGTCATACACAATTTTGTTGCAAAAGCCTTCTCAGGTCATATATATATTATTGCAAAAGTACCATAAGTAAAGTACTTGCGATCAAAAGTCATTACAACGAGGATTACTTACATGCTTACTTCCAAAACATTTCAAAAGAGCCATACACAAATCGGCTTACAAGACTTTACAAAAATAAAAATCATGCACAATGGCTTTATAGCCTTACAAAAATCCAGTTTCCTCGTCATCCAAGTTCTTCGAAAACATAAATAAAACATACATAAGACAAATAACATAATCCTTCACTATTTTACTTCAACATCAACCCCTCGAGTCTTCCTCATCCTCCTCGGGGTCCTCTTCCTCTTCATCCGAGTCATCATCCTGGCCGTGTACTCTAGAGGGTCCAGCGCCATTACTCTCTACCATGGGAATATCCCGCAGCGGACCATAATCTACACGAATCGGACTGTAGCTGTCATGGATTGGGTTATAACCATCAAGGGTACCTGTCACACTTATCCGTGCTGTCTGACGGAAACTCTCGACTGGCGGTAGGGGTGCTGCCATCGGTGGTAAAGGCGGGAGTGGTGAACGCACAGGGTGTCCAAACATCAAAGGAGGGAAAAAGGAGCTCCCAAAGCTCTGGGTCCAGTCGCTCCATCCGCCTGAACGAGTCTACCCTCGTCAATCCGATATCGAGGCACCACTGGGTCGACTATCCGTGGAACCTCGGTGTACAGCCACTCAGGTGACTCATCACGCCATGTGTACTCCCGTGGAGGGAGATAAGGTCCTCTCGGTGCTGCGCCATAAATGTTGTACACATATGTCAGGTGGCTGATGAACCTGGGTAAATCGCCTATCAAATCATACCCTCCGGTCGCACGGTAAATATAGTCTCCGGAAACTTCCCGAGCATAGTCTTCCCAATTACATGGGAGTATGGTAAGAAGGCGTTTGATGCCATCGTAGTCCGTCACGCCATATGCTCTGGCGTTCCTCCACAGTCTGAGGTAATACATCAAAAACTCTCCTAAATCTTCACCGGCACACATCCAGCTTTCTCGATAGATGCGGATAGTCTCCTCGGGAGTCGGGTCGGGTCCTATCCTCCTCCTCGCAATATAGCGCATTTCCTCCATCATCACGATCAAAACTAATGTCACCACTACTAATATCGATAATGAGATAAGGTAGCTTAGTACATCGGTTAAGCAACTAGAAAGAACTATTCAATCTATAAGGCGATAAATACTAACGATTAAAACAAAGATCATGACATTCTTAGTCTACCTAGGAGCAAAACTCCTAATGCTATTCTAAGGTTTACAAGATACCATAGGTTTTTCTGCTCTAACTAAAACTCGAGCTAAACTTTATCCAGACTCTACTGTATTCTGGAGACGGAAAAAGAAATTCTGTCCTTCATAACAAATGAAGTTCAGTGTGTCAGGGGTACGCAGGTGAAAACCACGCGTAAAACGGAGTCCTATCGAAGGAGTACGATCAAAAACAAATTCACTGCGCAGTGCAGAAAATTTTCGCGATTGTAGCAACATTTCGAGAAAATGCCGACGGCGAAGTTGTGCACGCTATGGCTGCTGCCGACGTAGTATAACTATTACATCCACGTATTCAGGTTGATGCTTAACATTCTGAAATCCAAGTCAACGGTCACGCATGTTGAAATTGTGATTGTGGTCGCTTACATTAAAGCTGTGATACGATATCAATCTTCTTCATTCTTCATGGTCAACGTCGTTCTCGATCATCTTTACGTTCCACTCTCGACGTTCAAAAACCAAAAACTAAAGTCACCGTCATACTTCCTATCATTCTTTTGTTTTCTTTCATTATGTGAGCATGCTTCTTATATCGTCTACGTTCTTCTCAAGAGAATAGCATATCCAGTTATCAACATAAATTTCATGATTCATAACTTCAAAACAACATCATAGCTCATTCATACATATTTATACATATCATCTTGCTTTCATACATTCGTCTCTAATCATCATGATTCGTTTCAAAACATACATTTCAACTTAACCACTTTGTATCATCTCCAATTAACTTTAAAAAAAATCTTGAAAATCCTTACTCATAACTTTTATTTCTATTGTCATAACGTCATAACTTTTTCTTTCGAAATCCTTTCAAACTTGATCAACATATAAAATTCTTCACTTCATGAATTTAAAAGAAACCAGTTACCTTTTTCCAGTTGAGCTCGATGTGATGGAGTGTTGAGGATAGCCAGTAGATTTTCTAGAAGTCCAGTGACTCAATCTAGACTAAATTTTTTTTTTTTTAAGAATTTGGGTTTCAAAGAGCAACTGCTCTGATACCACTCTGTCACGACCACACTCCGGATAATCTAGAGTTTGGACGGACTAATACTAGGAATAGTATTTAGGAATCATGGGTAATTATAAATAAGGGTAATTTGCATAATTAGACGAACATTCTTGATCATACATACTTTAATATAGGTCAAACTAAGTGGTTTAAGCTATCAGATCAAAAGATCAGCAATGATCTGATAGACTTCAACAGTTCATAACATCTCATCGTCATACATAACATAAAAATAAATTCAGAGTCGCAGCGGAAAGTGCGTGAATACATATATGACGATATGTATTCAAGGGTAAGTTTAAACATGACATCAAGGACACTGGATATTCCTCAACACTCCTCCATCCTCAACATCCGAGCTCAACCTGCACATTTAAAAACAAACATGCAGGGCTAAGTACAAAATTTGTACCCAGTGGACTCATGCCAAAAACATTTTATTTTCTTTGAATTACACTGCAAATATTATGGTAAGACACAAGGGTTTTAGTTGAAAATGCCTTGTGCTTACTAAAATATTTTCCTCAGTTCATAAAAGTTGTTTGGCCAAGCATTTTTCTTAGTGTGTATGATACATATCCCTTGTCATCATTTCATCGTAACAGTATAGTCGAACGTCGCGAAGGAGGCCTCCCTCTACGACGCCGTGACCGGCCGTGAATTTTTCTTACAGCACACGGTCACCTTAGTGTACACGTTAATCCTAGCCAGGTATAAGCCTTCCGGCATAGGATCCGATATCGATTTCATTCATAAGTTGGGAGCGACCCAACAACATTCATAACATTTCATAACATCTCATAACATCTCATGGATAGGATACAATACACAAAACATAAATATTTTTGGCAGGTAATCTTATAAACATTTAATCACAGTTGAAATATGCATCATAAATAAAGTTTGTTGAAATAAGTAGCAAAGCCACATTCTGTTTTAGAAATAAAGCCCACCTGAAACTATTGTTCGTCTTTAAAGCTCGCTTACTCGTCAACGTCCTGCTGTTGCGCTAGCGTCCACACCTTTATATAAAAAGGATGTTTTAGTACGTCGTTTACGTATTTCGAGACTTACAAAGTCTATAATAAGCTTCGATATACTATATCGATATAAATTGAATTCCTTAACGAATTCAATACGTTATTTTGGCGTATACTAAGTTTAACATTTCTCGTCCTTCGATAGAGACGAGATATGTTTAAAATTACCATTTTATCCTTCTTAAATGGTTCAACGCTTTCTCGCGTTTTCGATCTAACGACTTTAAATATGAAATCTTTTCATATCAACGTGATGTTAATAGCAATTGATGCGTCTTACGCGTATTGGCGTATTTATCGAACGTATTTCGTTCGTTGATTTCAAAAGTCAACAATTTTGACTTTTCTTAGTAATTTAATTACTAAGTCATACTTTAATATTAAATTTTCACGAAAATCAATTTCCAATTGATTTATTTTTATAAACTGTTTTAATATGTTTAAAAATAATTTTTAAACATATAATTCATTATAAATAATGAATTTAAGGATTTAAAATCCTTATTCAAAATTTAAAAATAGCTTACGGCTATTTTGAATTTTATATTTTAAATATTTTCGTAAATTTCTTATAATATCCAAATATGTCTAAAATAATATTTACACATATAATTTATTAATAAACTTAATTAAAAAGGATTTAAAAATCCTTAAAAATACTTAAAAATTCTCGGTAATTATTATAAATTACCAAATGGTGTCCAAATTTTTTTCTAATTTTATATAGTGTATTATTATACACTATGGTCATTAATATGTTATAATATCAACCCAACCTTATTTGATCATCACCCTATTTATTCTATAAGGTTACGACATTTTTGAAAAAAATGCCCAACAATTTTCTAAATTTTCAATAAATACTATAGACACATATAACATCATAAATCACAAATTCATGCTCAAATAAATTCCTATAAGTTTCGGCCATCACTAGCATTTTTCATACTTGTTCAATTAAATTTTTAAAACATGATCTAAGCTTCAAAATAACATGCTACAAAATCTTAGCACCCAACATAGCTATAGGTTCGAAAGTTTTTGAAACAAAAATTCACATGCAATACATTTTTAAGAACAAGAATGCACATCTACTCATCTTCTCATCCTCAAAACACATGCAATAGCAAAATATCACCAACAAAGTTCTTCAAGAACACATGCATGAACTTAAGCTATTTTTCGAAATTTTCGAAAGCTTCAAGAGCAAAACAAGCTCTTGCTTAACTCCTACCTTGTGATATGGATGGATGGAACAAAGTACAAGGTGTCTAAGTGTTATATGGAGATGAGAAGAGAAAAATCGAAGCTTGGAGGGAGAGAGAAGCTCTCGGTGTTGCAGAAAAAAATGGAGAAGAAGAGGAGAGTCGAGAGAGAGAAAATGAGGAGTTGAGAGAGAATGAGAGGATATGTAGTGTAGAAGTGTTTGAGTGTATGAGAGAGTGAAAAGAAAATCTGAATATCCCCCTATACACTCATTCTCGTCCCTCTCTCCCTCTCACACAAGAGACTCTTCAAGTTCTATATTATTTTATGTAGATAGTGGGCACTCTCATGAGTGCCTACACATAGAAAATCTGAAAATAGGTTATATGTATGTATATATATTAATAAGATATTGATAAAAATCTGAATACCACATAAATACATGCAAGAGATGAAAAGTGTACACTTTGTTACACATATAAGCATAGTGCACGACACTTATGCCAATCCAAGGCTAAATAATTATTTTTCATGACAAATATAAATATACACATTATAGTATATGAATTAGATGATAATTAATATCATAGGATAATTAAAAGATGTTGTTGTAAGTTGAAAACCCTAATTTTTCGAAAATATAGGGTTTTCGAAACTAGGTTGGGATTTTTTATTAATTCTAATGTTCCAACATTATTAAAATGCTTAATAATACTGTAATATCATTTAATAATCATAGGAAATAAATTCCTATAATTTATAGATCGATAAAACCATCTTTCGTTTTATTTCAAAACGTTAACGTTTGAAAACGTCTCAAAACGTTACGTATCGATTCATCTCAAAATGGTCGTTATAATCTCGTAATCACTTTACTAATATAATTCATTAATAAAGTAATAAAATTCCAAGCTTGATCGCTTGGAAAATTTTATTAAATTTTAACTGTCGATACGCAGCCGACATTAAAAAATATACTGCTGAAAACGTTATAACCTTTGATTCTCAAATTCACGATTTGTAGTGAATTTATAACAGGAATTCATTCCTTTGTAAGATAGATCGAATTCATATTCGATCTCAGGCTGATTTGATTTCACAACGAAATTCTATTTTACGGGTTTTAACAACCGTAATTAGGCTTTTAAAATTACGGGTTATTACAATTTTTGATTTCATTCTCAATCTTATGTTTGATATATTTTTTTATTAGAAATTATTGTTTCAAAAAAATTGAGGGGATCATGTCCAAAAATGGAAAGTTAATGTTTTTCGTGGACGGAGTGAAACGAAATTAAATAAATGTTTTTTGTAGAGTAGATAATACTATAAAAACTTTATAGAAAAAGTTAAAACTATTGTAATGATATTCGCTTTTCTCAAAAGTGCTCATAAGACAAAAATTGCAAAAAAATGAATAATAATAATAATAATAATAATAATAATAATAATAATATATGAGACCCCATACAATTATACTAATTATCAATTGAGGTAATGAAAAAAAATTAAGAAATTATAATTCCATCCATTAGAAATTATTCCTTATCTACCAACCATTAGATTTCTATATTTATTTCATTCCATTTTCAAATCATTTTTATTCCAACTTAATCTATATTTATATATTTTGGGAAAATTCCTAAGTTGTTGGGAATTAGTTTATCTTAACTGTATGTTTTGATTAGATTCCAAAACCTCTGATGATTATCTTGCTATTGTAACTAATGATGCTGACTTGTTTTGGAGTTAGACGTTTTTATTCTGAGTTCCAAGATAGAACTACCAACTTGGATGCACCAAGATCAAGGAGTTCGAGCCTCACCAAGGATCACCATCAAAATCAAGATCAAGGAAAGCCAACTGATGTATGAAGATGGAAGTATAGCGATACTGATAAATAGAGCAACTAGAGTAAAGTCGAAAATTGAAGATTGACGTCAGAAGACGGAAGCCTGAAGATCGGAGACTGAAGACTCAGTGTTGAAAATGTAAAGGAGTCAAGATATTACCAAGTGTCATATCAGCAGCTGACTACCATGCTGAGGAGTCAAAGCTGGATACCAGAAGTCAAAGTTGGAGTGTGGAAGTAAAAGCTGTTGAGCCATACTTAAAGCTGCTGATAAGTAGTCAATGCTAGCGATACCAAGTCAAAGCTGGCTGATGAAAGGTCAAAGTTGACTATATATCGATCTGAAAGCATCAAACTAACTCAGGTTTTCGAAAATGACAAAAGACGGGAGTCCAGCCTACGAAATGAAAGACCGAACAGTCTCGACTGACCTAACTTGAAGTCAACGTGCTGATAAAATACGGAGTCAACTCAACTAAAGAAACACAGAAGAAATTAAGTCTTGAATGTTTAACTCGACACATATGGTAGCATATCTGCAGAAGATTCTGACATGACAGAAGACTTTTTCAGAAGTTGTAAAGATACAATGTACAATGATGCAGACCCTGACAGCGATGTACGAGGATTCTCAACGGGAAGAAATTCAAACGACAAAATAGAAGGATTTGGATAGTGGTCCCTCGAACGATTCTATTCTTAGTCCTCTCTATAAATACGCATAGAATTCAACCTTCAAAGGTTACCAAAATGCTACGCAATTGAATTGTCAAAAGTATTCAAGCTCAAAGATCAAGACTATCAAATAGCAATTTCAAAGAAGAAAGTTCATAGTGCTATAAGCAGATCTCAAAAGCTCACATATACTTATTAGCTCGAGGTTTCTATATACACTTCCTTAATTCTAGGATATCCATCTTGCTTATCTTAAGCCTAGAAATACTCAGTTTAACGTTTGTGTCGTATCAGAATCTTAGTTGGAAACCCCTCTACAAAACTCCTAAAAGTTTTTGTAGAAGTTTGGGCAAGTAAGTAACAAAGTGTATGTTGCTGAAAGCTTGGTTATCTAGCACCCGTAAACTAGAGGTTTAGGTCGACTGCACTCGAAAGCAGTCAAATGTTTCCTAGCACTCGTAAGTGTAGGAGGAACGCCAAGTGAGACGGGATGCTGTAAGGTTAACTCAGTATCTAGCTTTATATCTTATACCCATAAACAAGACCAAATCCTAAGTTAGTGGATTGACTGAGAATTCAGTCCGTGGATATAGGAGTTGATCTCTCTGAACCACGTGAAACTCAATGTTTTATTTACTTTCAATATCGTTATTTAAATTGCATGTTATTGAACAGTCATTACCAGAACACCATAGTACAACATAGTTTTGAAACCCTCTATCAGTATCAATTTGATACTGAAGAGATATAACTGAAAACTGACTAAACAGTACTTAACTAAGTGTTTCAAATCAATTTCAAGTTTTCAGTAAGACACATGTAGTAACCACCATATTCTGCATGCACATTAGTTTTCAATCCAACTAACTTGTTGCTTCAGCAGTCTGTAGGTTTGCTAACTGATATCACTCAATACAAGACGTCTCTTATCTAAACTGACCAGTTGTACTAACATCTGAACTGCCAGTTATCCGACCAGCTACTGCTGTAGCCAGTCAGTCTTGTGAATCGAAAAAGTTTTAATTTGTTTAACCGGTGTATTCCCTTCCCCCTCCCACACCATACACCAGTACATACCCAGTGGGATCCATCAATACCTTTCATCCCAAATATTCATTTAATAAGATTAATAAAATATTGATTTTGTAAGTTATCAAAATATTTGAAATATTTTTCTTATAAGTTAAAGAGAGAGTCAAAAGTGATTAAATGGGAAGAGTATGTGTCGGATACAATCAAAAGATATTAAACGGGAAAGGTATGTGTTATAACAAAAACATAATATTGTTATGTTTATAAATTGATTATTGTGTATAAGATCATGAAAAAATATAAAGATTGATAAACTTTTTTTAAGCTTATTTTTAATTAGATTTTATAAGTTGTCTAAGATCTTATTTCGTCAAATATTTTTTAAGAGCTTATAAACTATTAAAAATATTATTAAATTATTTTAAAGAATTTATAAGTCAAACACCTAGATACTACTTGTATTTATAGTAGAAGACCTTAACCATTTACAAATATATATATATATATATATATATATAGAGAGAGAGAGAGAGAGAGAGAGATGAGGGATCAAATAGTACCCGAGCCCGAGGTAGTATGTAGTACTCAATCTCATCCACTCATCTTATAGATCCTATGATTGAGATTTTTTCGAATTTTTTAAGCTCATTTTCGCTGATTTCGCTACAGTAAGGGTAGATTAATAATTTGGTTTGTTATGTAATACAGAAAATCAAATCATGCATGTAATTAAATATAAAACTGCATACAATTGAACATAAAAATGCATATTGTTATGCATAAAACTGTATGCGGATGAATACAAAGTTGCATAATTTTTTTTGTTATGTGATATAGAAAAACAAACCATGCATGTTTTAAAATCAAAAATTGTATACGCATGAACGCAAAACTGCATTATGTTAAACATAAAAATGCATATTAGATTGATTTATCCCAAATCTATTCTCTCATTTAGGTTGATAACTTCTAACTTTATAATACGAAAAAAAAAATGATCAACAAGAAAAGTGTTTGTGCATATTGGAGAAGAGAGAAAGAGAGATATCGAGAATGAAAAACCTATAAGTTTTTGTTTTAAAGCTTGCATGTCTGTGTTTCGTAGTATGCATGTTATTGTTTAATAGTATGCATATTTCTGTTTTGTAATATTCATGTTTATGTACTATTATGCATATGCAGGTTTATGTGTCTTGTTATGTAGGTTTATGTGCATTAGTATGCATATTCTTTGCTGGATCTTCATCTCGCGGTCTCCTTCTCCGATTTCCGACGAACTCCACCATAAAACACAGCCTCCTTCTTCGATTTTTGGCGAACTTCGTCTTAAACACCACCATAGTCATCCTCTCTCTCGATCATTCAACCTTCTCTCAAAATCCTCTTGTTTTTTCTTAAATTTCAGGGAGCTACAACCACTGCCCAACCATTACCGTCATGAACGCCACAGCTGCGATCATCTCCACCGTGCCATTGTTGCCGCCTCGACCGCCTCCACCATGCCATCGTCTTCATCTACTTCTCTTTATTCTCCGTCGAACAAAAATAATTTGCAGCAAGGAAGAAGAAGAAGAAGAAGAAGAAAAAAAATTACTATCTTGCCCTTAAACGAAAATTAAAATAAAAAAATATCATGCCACGTGTAGCTTATCTAGGCTGTTCACGTGAACACATTGTGTGATCTAGATTGGGTACTACGTACTACCTGAGGACTGGGTACTACGGGAACCAAACCCTACATATATATATATACTGGTGAATGAGGAGGAAGAAAAAATACACCTGTTAAGGTAAATTTAAACTTTTGTAATAACAAGACTGGACTGTCTACTGTGGTAGTAGTTATCGGTTAATTGATGTCAGTACTGCTGATCAATTCAAGTAAATGGAGTCTTTTTCAGAGTGATATCAGTTAGCAAACCTACTTACTGATGAGGCAACTGGTCAGTTGGGATGATAATTGATGTGGTGCGGAATGTGAAGGTTACATTTTTGCCTTTACTGAAAACTTAAACTGCGAAAAATACTTAGTCAAATATTGGTTTAATTAGATTTTGGTTTATCTTTTTAATAACAAATTGATAGTAATATAGTATTTCAAAACAGTATTGTTATGTGTGTGCTGGTGATGATCAGTTCAATAACATGCAAAATAAATACGATACTGAAAGTAAAGAACTGAATGTAAATAACACTTAGTTTTTACGTGATTTGAAGAGATCAACTCTTACATCAATGGACTGATTGCTCAGTTAATCCACTAACTGAGATTTGGCATTGTTTACGGGTACAAGATATAAACCTAGATACAGACTTTAATCTTTTATGTATCCCATCGAACTGGGCATTCCTCCTATGTTTACTGGTGTTAGAAAAAATCTGACTGCTTACGGGTGCAATCGACCTAACCTCTTACTTACAGTAACAAGATAACCAAGCTTTTAGCAGCTAACACTTTATTGCCTACTTGTCCAACTTCTACTTGAATTGGGGCCTTTGAGTATAGGGTTTTCCAATTAAGAGATGAGGTGTCATAGGTGATAAAATCAATATGTCAAGGCTTAAAATATACAAGATAATATCCTAGAACTTAAGGGAGTGTATATTGAAACCTTAAGCTGATAGATATATTTACGTTTTCTTCGAAATTGCTGGATAAATGACCTTGGAATATGAGCTTTGAGTGATTGAGAATATTCGAAGGTGCAGAGTTTCAGTTACCTTCAAATGTTGGATTCTGTGCGTATTTATAAAAGGGACTTAGTGCCATTGGAGGGAGCACCAATCACATCCATTCTATTTGTCGTTTGAATTCTTTCTGTCTGAATCCTTGTATGTCGTTGTCGGGGTCTGCATCATCGTACATTGTAGCTATCCAACTCTGAAAATAAAATCTGGTATATCGGGATCTTCTGCAGATACGCTAGGATATGTGGTGAGTCAAACGCTTAAGGCTTATTTAACTCCATGTCTCTTCAGTTGAGTTGACTTAGTGTTTTCTCAATACGTTGACTTTAGGTTGAGCCAGTCGAGTCTGCTCATCTTTTATCAGCAGGCTGGACTTCGTCTTCTATTAGTTCGGGAACCTAAGTCAGTATGACGCTTCAACTTTGACCTTTTATTAGCAGCTTTGATTTGTCACCAGCAACTTTGACTTCTTATAGCCAGCTTTGACTTGTCATCAGTAGCTTTGACTTATTAGCTGCTGGTATAACATTTAGTCACATTCTTGACTTCTTTGTTTTTAGCAGCATCGAGTCTTCAGTCTTCAATCTTCGACATTACTTTCCAGTAGCTTTGCTCATTAGTATCGTTGTGCATTAGTCTTCAATCCACCTGAGTTCAGTCTTCAGTCCACCTGAGTTCAGTCTTCATTCTTCAATATGCGATCTTCAGCAGCGTTTCTCTTCAGGTGCGTTGGTATTGATACTATTATCAGTACGACTGGCTTCAGTACTGTTTGAACTCTATCAGTCTTGGGCCTATCCAAACTGGTAGTTCTTCTGCTTAAACATGTAACCAAAAAGACTAACTCTCTAACATGTGAATATCATTATGTTACATCAACAGAGCAATTATCGTGTGTGTGTTGGCCTAGTGGTAGAGTGGTTAATGTCCGAGGTCAAAGATCTCGGGTTCGAGTCCACCGTGACACAACCTTTAAATTTCTATATTAAATTGACAAAAAAAATACAGGACAATTATCAGTAGGTTTTACGATTTAATCAAAACAGACAGTTAACAATATATATATATATATATATATATATATATATATATTTATTGTGGTTACATGTCCTGATGTTTCATTCTAGGGCATGTTTGATAGACATGTTAAGATATGTCAAGATAGATAGGAAACAAGATATGTATCGTAGATTATGTGAGATTAGTATCTATCTTGTTGTTTGGTAAATAAGATATAAAACGTAGATAGCATAGATTACTTGTTTGATACATTAGTTTAAAATCTAGATTAAGCAGCAAATTATAATTTTAACCTTTTGACAAATTAAAAATTATAAATACATTCCAAATAGGAGTTGGGGTATTTTTGTCATCTTGAAAATTAATCTTGAACACTATTGAGAAGCTGCTATATATCCAAGGGGGTTGGCAGGTTTTATAAGCTAAAGAGGAACAGTAGTTTTAAAACGGGCTCAACCTTCAACCCATGCCGGATAGATTATTAATATAGGTTACCAAACAGTTGGATAAGCCCAGTAAAATTAGCTATCTAGGCCTTATCTAATCTACCAAAAAGTCCTAATTCATTTTTAAATATTGTGATGGGATTTACCATTGGACCCATTTATCGACAGATTTAGTTGCCGCCAGAGAGACTAAAGATGATGATAATTAGTAGAAAACCTACACTGTATATTATAATTTATTATAGCATAAAATGACTTCATATTTAATCATTTTCTTTAAAGATAGATAAATATATATCAACGAAAATATGAGTGAAGATATATACATATGATGGCGTAATAAATAGAGGAAATTAAATAGCTATTTTGGTTGTAGAGATATAAAATAGTCATTAAGATTAAAAATAATTATAGTCACTCTTACCACTTTATTGTATTTCACTTAAGTCGTGAAATGATGTATGTTTCACTCTATTTTATGAGTGAGCATATATTTCACAAGTTAGCACAAAGTTAGCATATGCTAACTCATGAAATAGAGCATAAAACACACTATTTTATGAGTTAGCATGTGTTAACTTGTGAAAAACAGTACAAAAAGGGGGTGTTTCACGAGTTAACAAAGATCGACTCATGAAATGCTTCAAAAACAACTACATTTCACTAGTTAGGGGTCTTTCTAAATACCTAATTTGCACTGTATTTCACGAAGCCCTTCTTCAACTCATGAAATATGTAGCGAATTTCAGTTTGCTAGTGAATTAAAGAACACGTTTACGAATTTCGATATAAACCACACCAAGAACATCTTCAAAATGAAACTAAAATAAAAACAACATACTAACTCTAATATAAGATCAAGAAAATAAATACTCATCATTTTGGGAATATTAAATTCGATGTAAAATGAATTCGCTGGAAAATAATTTTGACTTCAAAAATCTAAAAAATATACTCTCTCCGTCCTTGATAAATGTTCACTTAATTCCGTTTTGGTCCGTCCACAAAAAACGCTCATTTTCCATTTTTTGGATATGGCCCCCACATAAAACTCATAACTTTTACCCACAATCAACCCACTTATATACAAAAAACCCACTTATGATTCATATTTTCACTCACATAATACATCTTATAATGTGGGCCTCTTTTTTCACTCATTTACACTCATTACATTTATTAAAACTTGTAAGGTAAAATAAAAGAGCAATTTTCAAGGATGGATGGAGTATAACTTTTAGGATGAAATTTACGACTCAGAGATGAAATGTTGTGACTTAAAACAAAACATATTAAAAATCAAATAACAAACGAGCATCAATCCATTACCATTACCTTCGTTGGAATATTGTCGGAATTTTCTATAAAGAACTTGATTTGAAGGAGTAAATAAATATTTTGGAATATAATTAAATCTTGGTTTGAATGAGTGAATAAATATTTTGAAATATAGGGATTCATTTTAAACAAACAATATACTTCTTTTATCCTCCAATTTTCTTCCTAGTTTTTTATTTTGATACATCCCTCAAACTTCTTTATATTCTATTTATGGAAACTATCACACAAAATACTCTTTACTTATTACCCTCAACAACATCTTTTATTTATACTTTTTACCACCCATGACCCACCATTATCCATCTTCTTACCATCAATAATACTATTTATTTACTTATTTTACCACTCATGGCATATAACTAATTAATTTAACACTATATTTATGTGAAACTCTTACTCCATTTACAGTCAACAAATTTTATTAAACTCGTGCCGAAGGTTCTAGTGGATCCTACTGAGTACGTTTTGGTGCATGAGGGGGGAGGGGTGGAATACACAAGTAAGATAAATTTTAAACTTTTACTTGATTCAAGACTGACTGACTACAAGTAGTAGCTATCGGGTAATTGTAGTCCAATACTGATGGCAGTGCTACTAGTAAGTTCAGTTAATGGAAGTCTTGAGCTGATTGATATCAGTTAGTAAACCTACTGCCTGTTGAAATATTGATCAGTTAGAGTGATAACTGATGTACTTACAGAAAGTGGTGGCTACCGGTTTATCTTAGAAAACTGATTGATAATACTTAGTCAAATATTAATTAGTCGGTTTTCAGTTTATCTCTCTAGTATCAAACGGATACTGATAAGAGAGTTTCAAAATGATGATGTGTTGTTATGTGCTGATGATGATAGTTCAATAATATGTGATATTAAATGTTGTACTGACTGTAAATAACACGTTCAGTTTAACGTGGTTCGGAGAGATCAACTCCTACGTCCACGGACTGATTGCTCATTCAATCCACTAACTTAAGATTGGTCTTATATATGGGTATAAGAGAAAACATAGCTACTGAAGTAACTTTACAGTATCCCGTCTAACTTGGTGTTCCTTCCTACACTTATTAGTTCTAGGAACCCCTAACTGCTCTCTGCGAGCATTCGATTCAACTTTCTAGCTTATGGGTGCTAGAATACCAAGCTTTCAGCAACTCACACTTTGTTGCTTACTTGCACAAACTTCTACTTAACTTTTAGGGTTTTGTAGAAATGATTTTCCAACTAACATTTGAGTAGACATGGGGTCAGACTCAGAAAATCTAGGCTTTTGAATATTACAATGAACATCCTATATAAAAAGAAGTGTAAGCAGAAATCTCGAGTTGATAAGTATATGTTAACTCTGGAGATATACTGATAGCACTGTAAACTTCCTCATTCAAAATCGTTGTTTGATTGAGTTTTGGTTTTGAACTTGATTACTTTAAGTATAAGATTGTGCAGCGTTTCTGTAACCTTCAAATGTTAGATTATGCACATATATATAGGGAGATATAAGAATAGAGCCGTTAGAGGGACTGCTATTAAAACTCTTCCATTTTGTCTTTTAATACTTTTCCATTGAATCCTCGTACGTCGTTATCAGATGTTTGCATCATCGTACACTGTAGCTCTGCAACTCTGAAAATATAGCATGACGTGTCAAGATCCTCTGTAGATACTATACTACATGTGTCGGGTCAAACACTCAAGGCAAAAGAAACTCCGTGTTTCTTCAATAGATGAGACTTCGTGTTTTATCAGCTTTGACTTCAGGTTTGGGTCAGTCTAGACTTCTCCGTCTTTTATCAACAGTCTGGACTTTTATCTTTTATCAGCTTTGAACTCTTGAGTCAGTATGATGCATCAGTCTTGACGTAGATATAGTCAGCTTTGATCTTTCATCAATCAACTTTGACTAGTGATAGACAGCTTTGACTACTGGTATATAGCATTAACTTCTGGTACCCAACTTTGAGTTTCGCTCAGTCAGACAGTCAGCTGCCTGAAATGACACTTGGTCATTTCTTTGACTCCTTCTTGTCAGCAGCGCTGAGTCTTCAGTCTCTGATCTTCAGCCTTTAATCTTCCGACATCAGTCTTCAATCTTCGACTTCACTCTTCTGGCAGTTGTCCATCAATATTGTATCCCTTCAGTCTTCACACTTCAGATGGCCTTTCTTCAGTTGGTCTTCCTTCAGTCTTCAGACATCGAGACGCGATCCTTGATCGCCTTCTCTTGGTTGTCTTTGTGCGATACTCATATAAGTAAAATCGACAAAGGTACTGCTTCAAACTTCATCAGTGTTGGGCTTGTCGAAGCTGATAGTTCTGCTGAAACTTGAAACAAAAACTTCCAACTCGAAAACAAGTTAGCAGCATCTGTTATTTCAGTAAGGCAGTCTCAGAGGTTTTGAGATCAAATCAAAACACACATTTAAGATGTACGAATTCCCGACACTTAGGAATTTTTCCAACGAGTTCCTAGGAAAAGAATTGGGGGACGATTGGAGTATTAAGTTTTTAAATTAATATAAAGAAATAAATAAATTTAAGCTAAAAAATTAGTAACTTTTTATCTTGTCTATTTTAGTGAATAATTTTTATATTTACTACATGAAAATTACTATTGATAAGTTAATAGATATACAAACCTTTTATTTTTAACAAATAAAAGAACAAAGTGCAAAATATTCTCTACTTTTGCGAATATGGATGTCAATCTAGTCCGAAACTCATGGATTGACGCGAATAGATTGATAACTCGATAGAGTTAGGGTTGAAATTTTCTAACCAAAAAAAATATCAATCCGAGTGACCGGAACTGAATAGAAAGACAACTCTATAGAGTTGTGGTTGAAATTTTCTAACCAAAAAAAATATCAACCCGAGTGACCAGAACTGAATAGAAAGACAACCCGATAGGGTTGGCCTAAAATAACCCGAACCAAATGGGCTTACCCGAAAACCGAGTAGATTGACCTGATTAATTGAAATTTTCTTCGTTATATGATTTTCAAACTTCATTATTTGTTTTTGAAAGTTAGTATAATAAGATTTTTTTTATAATACTTGTTAAATATGTTTTGGTTTAATGTTCGAACTTATCATATTATTTCTTTACCTTTTTACTCCAATGCTTAATACAAAATACTTATTCCGTCCATAATAAGTATATCACTTGTGGACGCACACGAGTTTTAATAAAATAATTGGTGGATGTTATTTGAGAGGACAAATGGTTCCACCATGTGTTATGTTGTGAGTGATATGAATGATTTTTGATAAATAATGAATTGTTGTGAGGTTGAATAATAATGATTAGTGTCATAAAAAGAAAAGTGATACACTTTTCATGGAACAGAATAGGGCAATTGTGATACACTTGTGATGGACGGAGGGATTATTTGTTATAAATATATAATAATCAAGAAAAATATATACATAATTATTTTTTTTCTGAAGCTTTCTGGCTCAATTAGTCCGACGGGTTAGCGAAAACCTGATATTTAAATGTTAAGGTTGAAAATTTATAACCCCAAAAAATATCGACTCAAACCAGATAACCCAACAACCTGAGTGGGTTTTTCAAACCTGGACAGGTTAGCCCGATTAACATCCATAATTGCGAAAACCAATTACTACGGGACATTTACACTACAAAATAAATTTTGTTGAGTTTTGCACCAAAAAACGTTTTTAAATTGATTTCGTCTAAGAGGCACATATTTTTGAAGAAATTCGTGTACCAATCTAAGTATTAAGTTCATCTCCAATATTTAATACTAAATTTTATTTCATTTTACAGTAATTATTTTATCAAACTGTAATTCATCTCCAATTCACAAACTCAAATTCTAACTTAAAAGAATATTATCTAAATATTTTTCCTCAATTAATGGATTAGTTTGAATTTTTCAACTAAAAAATAAAGATGTTTGTGAACAGTACAAATGTATTTATGTGTTTGTATGAAAAAGAAAAGTCATAAAACAGTAAAATGAATATAAATATGAGTATATATTTACAATTATATTGAATCTTTTAATCTTTTTAATATTTTTTAATTTACAATAGAATATTGGAAATGGTCTTGAACGAACCATTGCACCATAGCCCTAATTATAATTGATAGAGAGACGGTCGTTGTTGTAGAGCGCAGTCAATAACGTGAAGTTGTTGGCTACGAAATGAATAATAAAAATCTATACAAATTTTAAAATACTTTACATGTGTGCACAAGCATGCAAGTTTACATTTTTTTCTTGTGTTTACACGTTCTATTCGCCTTTCGGTGGTCAACAAGGCCCTTAATTAAAGTAGCCATTTCTTTCTATATCAAAATGCCATTTAATCATAAAAATTCAAGTACATCCGTCTACACTATGCAACAAATAAAAGTATCATTTACAATGAAGAAAAATATCAAATATCATATATACTCAAGTAAAATATCAAAGTATGTATGTGTGAACGGATGTACATGAGACTACCTCCCATTAATTATTCGTAAATATGTGACATGTGTGTATATATATATATATATATGTATATATAGTTATGTTTAAATGAGAACCATTTTTATCCTAAAAATCAAAAACCAAATGAATTCGTTATGAAAGTTGATGAATTCATTGAGAAAGTTACTGAATTCAAAAATTCAAAATTTTTAATTCTCAATAAATTCATCATTTTTTAGTTCTCACGTTCTCACGATAAAAATAGTTCTCACGTTAACCCTCCTATATATATATATATATATATATATATATAGTGATTATCTTGTGGACACTCCTTATCAGGGGCAGAGCTAGACTCCCGAGGGTTGGTAGGACAAAATATTTAGAATAATTAAAATAATATAAATAAAAATTAATTATAAAGATATGCTTACAAATTACAATAATTAAGTACCCATACAATCATTCATCCAATGATCTCTCATTCAACTTTGAAGTCACTTTTTCACGCTGATGATTTTTTATGATAAATTTATTCACTCATGTTTGATAATAATATTTGACCCATGAATAAGTTAATATTAAATATATAATTAATTAAAATTTATCCATTCAAAAAATGACTTATTTCCAAATCCAGAAGCCTAAAGCACTTTTCCAAATTCCAAAATTATATGATTCATATCATCAAACATAACAAAATTCATTTAAAAAAACTAACGAATAATAAAATAAATTCAAGTACTTAACATGTATAATTTTTAACATAATATTCTATAAAATCCTCACTACTTTTTATTATATTATTTGATTAAGCTATCCAATGGAATCAAACTAAATATTGAATTGATTTTTAAAAAATTGAGAAGTGCCAACTTTTAATTAGAATAATGGTTATATCCAATGTTCTTTAACTGAGAGATGATTACAATTTCAAAGCAAATAATTTGAAATATAAACACAAATTAGTGAAATAGAGACAATATTTTATCTCAAGATATGAAATAAAAAAAAATTGATATCAATTATATCTCAAGATATGAAATAGAAAATGTGGATATTAATTCTATTTCTATTCTTTTTTTTTTTTGTCAAAACGAACGAAATAACATAAAACGGGCAAAAACAAGAAAAGAATAACATTCGAACGATTATTAGATCACTCAATACAGTCAACAATTGTATTAAAATAAATAAATTAAAACAACAATTCTCAAACTAATCGGATCTGAATGGTCATTCAATCTTTCTTTCTTTTTTTTTTGGTAATTTAATACAGAAATTTTAAAGGCTGCGTCACGGTGGACTCGAACCCGAGACCTTTGGCCTCGGGCATTAACCACTCTACCACTAGGCCAACACACACACACTCTATTTCTATTCTTTGTACACATTTGGAACAAGAGTAAAAATAAATTAGGGAACCTCCCAATTATTCAACCTTGATTTTGTTTCATCTTTGCTCCTATTTTTTAAAATTTTTGGTGAGGCAAAAACTGAATAATTATATTTAAAGCATAACTAAGAATATATAAAAGGTACACAAAAAATTTTAAGGTGAGACAATTGGCCCATCTTCTCATAAGGTGGCTCCGTTCCTACTCCTTATAGTATAAATATGAGGACAAATATCAACATTTGATATATCAATATGAATACTTCAGATTCAATATACAAATTATGATACAGATGCTTAAATATACAATTATATGCAAAATATACATATAACTAATTCAGATGCATACTTAAATATAACCATTTGATTTTTAAATCTAATTGACATGATTTATTTTCATTTATATATGTTAAGGATTGTATGTACATGAACCAATTCATATATATATATATATATATATATATATATATATATATATATGGGAGAGTTAACGTGAGAATCATTTTTATCATGAGAACATGAGAAACAAAAAATGATGCATTCGCTGTGAAAATTGATGAATCCGTGAGGAAAGTTACTGAATCCAAAAATATCCAAAAAATAAATAAAATTTTTGTCCCTCGTGAGATTCAAACCTGGGTAAAAATATTAAATTTTTTGATTCGGTAACTTTCTCTGTAACGCCCCACTTTTTGCTTGTTTTAATTTTCTTTAAATAATTTACGTTGGATTTGTGAATATTTATCATGCTCGATTTTGTGTTGAACTTGAGGGAGTCCGTAGTTGCGCCCCTAACTAGAAAAAGAACTTTATAATTTATTTTAGGACATTCAAATATTACTTTACAAAGATAATATATATATATATAATATGAGCTAAGTAATAAAATAAGTTTTGGGCTTATAAAATTGTCAAAATATATTATTTATCCTTAAATTGGGCTTTGTAAAATATTATTTTGTTGAGCCCAAGTTTTATTTTATATTTATGTAGAATTAAGATTTAATTAACATGAGTTCAAGTAGATTAGGACTCTTAATTAGGGTTAGGCCTATTTATCATATATATATATCATTCACGTCTTTTTTTTTTCTTAAAAAACACACCAAGGAAAGAAAAACATCAAAGAAAAGAAAAATCTATCCAAATACTTTTTCCCTATCAAGGTTTTACTATTCAAAGGAAAAGTAAGCTGCTATCCCTAAAACAGTGAGGGGCAGGAACAATTCTGGCTTTTTCTAGTTCACCACTGATATATTTTTCTTTTCTTTTTCGTATCTTTTCTTTAATTGTATGGGTTTAGAAGTTAATACTTGTTAACGAATTATTGGACATTAAATGAAGGGTTGGCATTGCAAAGCTTAAATTTAGATTTATATTGATTGCTCATCAACTTGTCCAGTTTAAATTTACGAAGATGGAGGCTGCATTAAAAAAAAAGTTCAAGTTGATTGCTTTGTTTTAATTTTTTTACGGAGTTCTATTACTAGATAATAAGTTAAATAGTGGCTTAGGCACCACAACAAAATGTTCCAATAGTGACATGATTTTTGAAGAATTGTGGCATCTATGGATGTCACTAAATAAATTTGTGACATCTTGTGGATGGGTAACTATTATGCATGTCACAAAAAAAATGTCACAAAATTTAGTGAAATTCATAAGTGTAGCTATTTTTGTTACACATGAACATGTAACTATTTTTTGTGACATGTGAAAATGTAACTATTTTTTGTAACTCCTAGTTTCTCATATTTGAACTTTTTCTCTCTCTTTTTTCTTTACCTTTCAACATTTTTTGTTTGAGCTTGATGTCTGTTATATTTAACAAATTAATTTTCTATTATATTGGAATAAATTATCTCTGTTATTTTGAAAATGTTAAGTCTAAAAAAAGGTCTCAATTTGGAACACCAAAATCGGACAACTAATTAAAATCTGAATCTCTTGAGTTATAGTAAAATTTAGTTATATTCCAATATGTAACAAAAAAAATTATGTGTCAACACGGAAAACTACACAAATCTCATAAACAATATGGGCATATACCCAAATGTTATAAAAACATGCGAAATCAGGAAGGGATACCCCAAATACCCTTGAAAAAAATATTGTCTGATCCGTGAATGACTAAAAGCTGAGGAAGGAGTTGACTTAAAGCTGAAAAAGCTGAATATATTCTCATTGCTCGGAATCTTGCCCGAGCGTTGAATCCGATCGGCGATCGGATTCGATCGGATTCTTCACTACCGTTCAGATCCGATCGGATTCCTACCCCATATATACCAGACTCTTTTCTTCACTCGGATAGTTCTCTCCTTCTCGGATTTTCACTCTCTCCCTCTCGGATTTCACTCTCTCACTCTCCGATCGCACTCTCCCTCTCGGATCGCTCGCCCTCTACCTCTCGGATCGCTCGCTCTCTCCCTCTCCGCGTCACATACAGCAGCGCTCTCTCGCCGGAAATCTCGCACCATAGCTTATCAGGTACGTCGTTCTCTCCATCTCGACGGAATCCGATCGGTGTTTAAGGAATCCGATCGAACCGACCGATCGGATTCCTTAAACCGACCGATCAGATTCTTGTTTTATTATTAGACGCGATTATTATGCTATTCCTATTGAATTCAGTTAGTTTATTTAGTTAAACGTGCTTTCATATTATATAGTTTCAGTTAGTTTATCATTATCATATTAGTTAGTTAAACATGCGTTTAATATGCTATTTAGTATGGTTTTTGAACCTGCGTTTAAACGTGCTTATCATGCGTTTAAACGTGCTTAACATGCATTTAATATGCGTTTAAACGTGCTTAACATGCGTTTAATATGGTTTTTAATATGTTATTTAGCATGCGTTTAATATGGTTTTTAACATGCGTTTAATATGGTTTTGAATATGCTATTTAGTATGGTTTTTAATATGCTAAAATGTATATTATGATTTATTATGCTATCTAATTATGTTATTATGCTTCATTATGCTATCTAATTATTGTTTTTATAATTAAATATGTTTTGTATGATTTATTATGTCATTATTATATGTTTTATTTTTATGATATTTATACACTTTATTGTTTTTATTGTTAGGGTGATGTTGATTATTTGAGACCCGAGATGATAAATATTGTGGTCCAAATTAGCAGATATTATAGGATTAATTATTTAGATATCATTAAGACTAGATTATTGGAGATTGGTGGTGAAGAATTATTGGATATGTTTACTAGTGGATGCTTCGGTCATTTACTTAAATGGAAGCCTAGGGCAAAAAATATCATGGCTTTGCACCACGTAATTTCCCTACAGATTAGGACAGATGATGATCTACTATGGTTTCATATTAACGAGCGGAGACTTTGTTTTACTGTTCATGACTATGCACTAGTCACTGGTTTAAGTTTTGGAAGCTCGTCATTCAATCTTAGTAGAGAGCACCGGTTGCAACGTGTTCGGGTGTTTAGAGCTTTCTGTCGTTCTGATCATAGATCTGTTGGGGATTTAGTAGCGCGTTTTTGCGATCGGAGGGTGCATATAGAAGATCTTGATGGTGGTTTATACCTCCGTGCTGCGCATATTATTATGCTATATGGGATGTTATTATCTGTAGATCCCAGAGTGCTAGTGGACTCGTGGGCCTGGGCATTGGTGGATGATTTGGATTTATTCGCTAGATTTCTGTGGGGTGCATATTCGTATCAGTGTATGCGCCGCTACTTATATCAGATTCAAGCGAAGAAGAAATACCATTTCTATGGACCAGCTTGGGCATTGGTTTTTTAGTCGCTCGAGGTCATACCTGGTCTGGGTGGGGCTGTTGGAAAATATGTAGACCAGTCTGCCTACCCTGGATGCTTGAGATGGAGATTCAAGAGCAAGTCCTCAGTCGATGATTTATCGATTTTACTTGAATCTCAGGTACTACTTTTTACATATCCTAAAATTTGTGTTATAATTTATTATTTTAATTTTGATTAAGTCTTGTTTATTTGAATTATATATAGGACGATCAGTATATTTAGATCATACTGGCTACGGAAGAAGAAATGGCCACATACTACTGGATATCACTCGGACACGACGAGACGTTTGGTGTGCCGTATATAGAGCCCCAAAATCCGTTGAGGGATGGGGAACAATTTTCCCCACGAGCATGAGTCATTAGTGGTGACAATGTGGGGGATTCTCGTACCTCCGAGGGTACTTCACGTTCGTGTCCGAGACGTGGTACGAGACGGCATATTATTTAGTAGTCACAGCACAACGCACATGGTATTGAGGGCTCCGATCGGAGAGCACCGTCCACATCTCGTCAGACAGGGAGACAGAAACGGGGCCATCCTCCGACTTCTTCCTCGAGCAGCAGCGATCACCTACGATCTAGTGATCGTCAGTTCTTAGAGGACCTATCAGAGAGGCATGCTCAGAGGGTGGCTGAGCTATCGAGGAAGTACCTTGAGGAGGTTGATGTACGGATGACGACGAGGTTGAAGGGTTGGTTTAAGGAGTTGATTGATGTCGTCCGTTATGGTAGTTCACGACGTACACCGGCCTATTCTTCATCCGATCGTCATACTCATCCTGTGGCACGACAATCAGTTGATGAGGCACGGCAATCACTTGATTTAAACGTACCTTCCCGAGAGGGACCGATAGATGAAAGACATGCAGACGTGCCAGCTCGACATTCTGTGCACGAGTTTGGTAGGACTGAGGCCATGCCATCCTATCAAGAGCCACCACGTGCTTCCTATCAGGAGTCACCTCGTGCTTCCTATCAGGAGCCACCTCCTGCCTCCTATCAGCAGCCACCTCCTGCTTACTATCAGGAACCACCTCCTCCTTCTTATCAGCAGCCACCTCCTGCTTACTATCAGGAGCCACCTTCTCCTTCTTATCAGCAGCCACCTCCTGCTTTCTTGGCTAATATGTTTGATATTTTTAGTGATTGTGGACAAGTAAGTTCAATTTGATTAAATAATTTAAATATTTTATGTTTATTTAAATATTTTTATGTCAAATGATATGTTCTACGCAGATTGTGAGAGATGATTGGGCACAGTCGATAAGGATGACCTCCGAAGTCCCGCAGCAGTCCACTACTATAGGAATGTCCGATTATGGACACCAGTGGACGACTTTAGGGATGCCGATACGAGGATCACATCGGGGAATGATGTAGGGATGATGGAAGACACGGTGATCTTGTGGTAACACCAGTGCCCGTAGCCAGGAAGAGTGGCCTACAGCGATTCCCATCGATGGCCCTATCATCTCCATATGTTGTTACTGGCAAACCGCGTGAACTTGATTCGACGTTAGTGTTGAACTTCAATCTCTTCATTGAAGCCACCCCTCCACGTACGATGATGATTTTCGAGAGTGGTGGAATTCTTAGTCGATCATTTTTCATGGATATTCTTAAACCGACCAGCTTATTATCTGCAGACGTAAGTACTTTGAATTTCTAAGTATTAAGAATTTATTTTAGTTGAATTAATTAATTAATACTTACTATTTCAATTGTTCTTATTGTAGACGATTGATCTGTTCATGATGAGATGTAGAGTGAGGCTGATCAAGGGCAATACTGTATTGTCCACCATGAACAATGCAAACACGATTATATTGGACACCGACTTCTATGTAAGTATTGATTTTCTAATAATTTACATTCATTTATTTATTACTTTGCTCAATTAAATGTCCGATTAAATTATTTGAATGTCTCAACAACGAATCCTTCAAGTTGGTTGGGAATCTTGTTCAAGTGGTTGGAAGGTCCCATAGAGTATTATTTCTCTGATCAGGGGCACGACGGAAATATCCACTATGAACGATTGGTCCAGCATGCATCAGGTGATTTTTGTAATTTAATATCATGTTATATATTTAAATTTTAATATATTTGATTTTAATAATTTATATATTTTGTAATAATTGTGTTATATAGGTGATTATGCCTATCCTTATCGATGGACACTACGTCGTCGCTGTTATCAGAGTGCTTGATTGGGCACTTGATCTATATGATTCGATATATTGGAGATTAGAAGATCATGCAAAGAGAAACCGCGCCCAGCAGATGGCTCCCATATTGCATTTATTTGGATTCATCTAGGATGAAGCTGATTATTGGAGCTTCAACGATACGGGCATATCAAAAAAAATCGTGCCACTTGAATTATGTATCCCGTCACCTGATAACCATTTCTCCCAAAAAGATGGCGTCGCTTGTGGTCCATATGCATGCATGTACGTTAAGCGTGTGATATCCGGATCGTCGAGTATTATTTGGGGGACTACTCATATACCAGCATATAGGAAAATTATAGCTACTTCTATTTTTGAGTTGTGTGAAAACACTTAGAAAACGCTTGAAAATTATAGCTAAGTCTATGTGTAATAACTTAAATTTCAGATTTATTAATATTTGTAAATTTAAATGTGTTGTATCCGTGTGTACTATTTTGGCAACAAATACGGGCATGTACAATTTTGGTTACACCAACATTTAAAAATTTAGGATAAGTATAGCACAACACAACGTATAAGTACTCAATTGGATTAAAGAAGAATAACAATAAAAGGTGTCAAGCACAATAACTTCGAAATATTAAAAAAAAATACAACAACTTTAATTAATCGCTTATGCCTTCATCCATTCGATTTGGACATGTCCTTCGTGTGTGTCCCGTTCCCTACAATGGTGCATTTCTTTGGTGCTCGGCGCTCATCGCTAAACGATTCTCCCATATGGTTTGTAGGCACTCTTCTTGTAGACCTTTCACCACCGGATGGAATCCGACTTGCTCTAGGTCGTCCAGCCTGTCTTGTCACAATAGGAGACAATACATTCGCTTGAGCTACCTCATTTGGAACCATCCACTCATTGTATTGAGGACATGATTCATCGCACCACCGTATGTCTCAATTAAAGTGTTGGTCGGTAGTATGATTCGATGTAATTGTGGATGGATTCTCCTACCACCGTCAATGAAAAATATTAGTATGAGTTACATGAAAATATCCGACGGTAGTATTAGTATTAAAACATACTTAATAGCAGCAATTGCGTGTGAACACGGCATCCCGTCTTAGTTAAATTCTCGACAATCACACGATTTGAGTTGAAGATCGACCAGGAAGTTCCTAGCGCCAGACTGCACCCTATATTTTGTATTTGTAGACCTCATCGTAGAGTAACGACGACTTTTCGACACCGCTACTATAAGCTTTTTGACTATCTCCTCAGTGAGATAGTTGTCCGACCTACGTGCTGCTACTCGTCTATCGTTGAACCACTGCTCAATTACAAGTCTGATTGCCTCCAACATTGAGCATATTGGAAGATGTCTCGCCCATAATAATCGAGAGTTAAATGACTATGCCGCATTTGATGTTAAGAAACTGATCGATCGTAATTTCGCTAGGGAAATAAATGCACGCAAGAACACCAAGGATTTACGTGGTTCGATCTATGAATAAGATCTATGTCCACGGGGAGAGAGAGAGTTCGTATATTGATAATATGAGGAATGATTACAGAGAGTTTAGATGATCCTTTCCGTCTCATTCTAGTCTCTATTTATACACGATTATAATGACTTAGATCTCGAATCCAAGATCTATTCTAAGATAGGCTCTCAATCCTATATCTTCTCCAATTAGGATTTTCTTAGATATGGCCGAATCTTCTGCGTTCCTACTGGCTTTAGGAGTCTTCTTGGGCCCAACTCGTTTGGGCTGAGCTTAATGTCAGACTTATTTATATTGGGCCTGATGCTTGGGCCTGGGAGTTGGGCCGTATCCTATCACATCCCCTCCCCCCAAAAACGACGCAGAAGCGAGGTCGTGATGGGTTTGGGAGTTGTAATTCACCAGAGATTTGTCTATGACGAAGTGGAACGCGATCGATCATGTTGCCGTCCTTTTATCTTGACTTCGATGTCGCCGGTTTCACCCGTAGGGCGTCGCGAGGTCATTTGTTGCTTGGCTTCGCGTGCCGAGGTGTTACCGAAGTCATGTTACTTAGTTTCACCTTCCTAGGTGTTATGTCAAACCCATCGTGCTCGACATCACCTGACGAGGCGTTATGCCGAAATCTTTGAACTGGCTTCACTTGACAAGGCGCTATGCCGAAGTCTTCTGACCGGCTTCACCTGACGAGGTGTTATGCCGAGGTCTTCTGACCAGCTTCAGCTGACGAGGCGTTATGCCGAAGTCTTTTGACCGGCTTCACCTGATGAGACGTTATGCCGAAGTTTTCTAGCTGGCTTCACCTGACGTCGTCGTTGAATGCGTAACGTCAGGACGAGGTCGAACAGGGATGCAAGATTTGCATTTAATGCGCATTAAATGAGGCAGCGGTTGAGTTCCCGATAAAGTGCATTATTGGGGGAATAACTTTCTTGATACGCCATTTCCCTTATCACTCTTGCCATTTCTGATTTCAAAAATTTCAAAACTTCTGCAAAACTGAAAAGTGCTCAACTGTCACCATTGTTGTTCTTGCAGTGTCTTCGCCTTCTTCGTTGATCTCATATCAAAAACCAGTAAGTTATTTTTAATGGCTTCTTCATCTCCTTCTTATTCCGAGGAATCCCACGGTCATGAAGGCCGTGTGGTCTCAGTGTCATCATCTGTGGATTTAGAGGTTTATACCTTTAAATCGCTTCCCCCTTCTGTGTGTAGAATAGAATTCCCGCCCTTCAGGGATTTAGGTAAAGTGTATTCCATTCCTTCAATGTTAGATGCCTCTGCTATAGTGGATTTTTCTTCTAGGTATTTCATTCCGGATTCTATTGAATTTATTGTTCCCTGACCGGTGGATAGGGCTTGTGCCCCTCCGGTTGGTTTTGTGACGGTTTACGAGGACAGCCTTAAGGGTGGTCTTCGTATCCCTTTTTCTTCTGTGTATGTCGAACTCCAATAGATGTTCGGCATACCTCTTGCTCAAATAATGCCCAATTCTTTCCGGCATCTAACGGGTCTTGGTGTCTTTTGCCATCGTCATAACTTTCCTTTCTCGTCCTCAGGTTTTTTCAATTTAAAGCTAGCTCGGGGTGGTATTACTTATCACCTCGTCGTGGCTTCAAAGTAAAAACAAAGTCGAAAATCTCGAACTGGCAGAAGAAGTTCTTCTTCTGTCGGTTCGATGAATGCCTCGAGTTTTTATGGAATCCAGAGAAGTTGGCGGATGCGGCCACTGATGTAAGCCTTGGTGGCATTGAGGAGGTTTTAGATAAGGTCGGCCTCGTTGACGAAGACTTCACCGAGGCCGAGCTCGCTACCTCCGGGCTGAGCCCTTATGACCCTGCTACCGTGGTGGAGCCGGCGAGGGGTGAGGCCCTACTCCGATACTTCGTCATATAGTTGCTTTTAATTTTTATTTTTATTTATTTTTGTTGTTCTGACCTGGCGCTTATTCCCTTGTAGTGAACTTGCTCGGAGGAAAGAAGAAAAGGAAGGGACCGAGCTCTAGTTCGGAGATCCCCACTTTAACGCTGAAGGACGTCGTTGAGGATTCCTCAGAGAGGAGTGGTGACGTCCCGAAGTCTTCTTTGCCCGTGCCTCTTAAACGATTCAAGAGGATAAGGCGTGCGATCCCTGAGTCTGCGGTTCCCGCCGATCCGGAGTGCGAGATCCTCGGCTCGCAACCCGCACCTCGTATTTTTCCCGAGGTAGTGTATCTGTTCTCATACATTGTAAAGTAATGTAATTATTGTGATCTCCTGACCTGGTTGGTTATTGCATAGGGGGTCGAGGGCGTGACGGCCGAACTGGCGAAGGCATCCGTCCTTGTGACGGAGTACTTGAAAGGCGCCGTTGCCCAGTTCGACGGAGTGGCACGCTATGCCCGGGAGATGGAGGAGGAGAAGACTCTCCTCGCTCAAGATGTGTGCGGGCGAGGCTAAGGCTCGGGATGCCGCCGAGGGGAGGCAGGCCGTGGAGGCCGGGCGAGGCGGGCGGCCGAGATGGCGGGGGCGAGGCTGGGCGGCGGAGGTCAAGTCGGCTTGATGAAGGCCGGCGTGGAGGGAGCCCGCGTCGGGAGGTGAAGTGGCGGGCTCGCAGGGAGCCGCCAGCGCTTTGCAGAGGCTATTCCTGTCCGGGGGTTTCTCCAGGGTAGCCGCG
This sequence comes from Salvia rosmarinus, assembly GCA_036937905.1. Lineage (NCBI taxonomy): Eukaryota > Viridiplantae > Streptophyta > Magnoliopsida > Lamiales > Lamiaceae > Salvia > Salvia rosmarinus. The sequence goes on from CM072813.1 coordinate 26,463,743, forward strand.
GGCGATGCCGGGGTGTTGAACAAACGCGCAGTCTCGGACGCCATCGAGGAAGTTGCCGAGGATTACCCAGAGTTGGATAAGTCCAAATATGGGTATGAGGTGACAGAGGACGACGCCTTGCTGCGGGCCTATTCTGAGGTCCTTGCCCTCGGTCTGAAGGACATGCCCGTGCTGCAGAGCCTGACTTCGTCTTCGGTTTTGCTGACTGTGGAGTCAGTCCGTGCCTGACCGGTGGATCGAGATCCCATGATCGAAGCTTTAATGGCTGATCTTGCTAAGGGATCGGGGGAGGCGGCAGCTAAGGCTTTGGAGGGCGTCGAGGCTCTGGGAGTCCCCGAGGAAGCCGAAGCTTCCCGAACTCAGGAGGAGACTGAAGCAGCTCAGGTCCAGGAGGTGGCCAAAGAAGCCGAAGTCAGGGAGGAGGAGGTCGACGCTTCCGAAATCCAGGAGGCGGCCGAGCTAGACAGGCCCGAGGGCGAAGCTTTTGAGTGGTCAGTTGATCCCCTCTTTTTGTTTTTTTGTTTTTTTTTTGTAGACCAACTTGTAAATACGTCATCATTAAGATATCGTTTTTGACTTGCCTTAAAGGCTTTAATAAAATCCGTTGTTCATCGGAAGAAACTTGTCTTTTTTGTTCAGTCTTCTCCTGAAATGCCTGATGCTTCCCCTTGGTTGAATCAAATCGAAGCTTTGACGCGGGCTCTCGAATCGAAAGAGGTCGAACTCCTTCATATGGAGGAACAGCTAGGCCATGTGCGGGCGGAGGTTGACACTAAGCTTAGGGTCGCACAGAGAGTCAGTGACGAGCTTGAGAGCTCGCCTCTTGGAATTGGAAGATAAGTTCGAGATCGCGAGGCGAAGCCAAACGGGTCGTGAGAACATGCAGAGTACGAAGAAATTGCACGCCGAGGTGGAGTGATGACCATTTCCGAGGCTGAGACAAAAGTTGAAGAGCTCGCAGCCCGCTGTTGGAGATATAGGAACGAGTACGGCTCAGATTCTTGGCAATATCAAGAGCAGTATGCCGACCTTAAGAAGGTCGGCGGCCTGTACAAGATCATCGTGGCTCGTCATTCCTTCCTCGAACGGGTGCTTCGCTCGGCGACCGAGGCTTCTACTTCTGCCGCGACTTCTTCGTCTGCCAGGACTTCTGCCATTGCCTCGGAGCCTTTTTCTGCGGAGTGGCAAGCTCAAGAGAGACTTTTTATTGCCCAAGAGAGACGCGGGTCCTCGAGGAGCCGAGGTCGGGTGTTATCGAGAGGCCGAGGTCATCTTGCGGGACTTAGAGGTCGGGCTGGCAGGGCTCTCAGCATAGATCGAGGACGAGGTAGAGGTAGGATTAGTATAGACGAACTGTTGAATCCCGATTTTTCTAGGGATTGGCTCAGCTTTTCCCGCCCCCCTGGGCCCTCCTCGTCCTCATAATGTGTAAATTGTATACTTTGAAATAAGAATAATTCTTCTTTGCTTCGTGTTGACTTTCCAATGTCCTTTTATTTCCGTAACCAATAAGAAGGTATGTCGTCTTCGTATTACACGAAGGTAGTTCGTCCTCGTATGAATGTAGTTCGTCCTCGTACGAAGGTATTCATCCTTGAAATAAACTAATAAGAAGGTAGTTCATCCTCGATAAACGAAGGTAGTTCGTCCTCGTACGAAGGTAGTTCGTCCTCGAAATAAACGAAGGTAGTTCGTCCTCGTACGAAGGTATTCATCCTCGAAATAAACGAAGGTAGGGGTTCCTTTTTTGGAAAGAAGTATTGCTAGGGATGGTCCCCTCTTCCCCGAAATGAACGGAGGTATAGGTTCCTTTTTTGGCAAGTTTTATCGCTAGGGGTGGTCCCCTTTTCCCCGAAATAAACGGAGGTATAGGTTCCTTATTTGGCAAGTTTTATCGCTAGGGGTGGTCCCCTCACGGGCGTTTAAAGTTCGTCCTCGTATTAAACGAGGGTAGTCTGTCCTCCGTCGAGTGTATAGTTCATCCTCCGAAGAGGGTAGAGTTCGTATCATGTGAAAGAGATAATACGCATAAGTGACAAATGATGTATGCAATAAAAATTTTATTAATACGACGTAAAAAGACAAAGACGCGACTTTACAGACTCAAAACAAAAACGACATAAAAACAGAAAAAGACATGATCGTGCAGACTCAACCCTTGACACTTATGCAAAATATCTCTTAAGATGAATGATGTGCCACGTGTTGGGTATTTGCTCACCGGACATGTGGGCGAGCTTATATGAGCCTTTTCCGAGGACTTCTTCAACTCGGTATGGCCCTTCCCATGTGGCTTCCAGCTTGCCGAGCTTTGCGGCTTTACTGACTTCATTGTTCCGAAGTACGAGGTCACCTACTTGGAACTGTCGGTATTTGACACGCTAGTTGTAATACCGAGCTACTTGTTGCTTGTACCGAGCTTCTCTAATGTAGGCGATCTCTCTCTTTTCTTCAAGCAGATCTAGGTCAGTTCGTAGATTCTCCCTGTTTGCTTCAGCTGAGAAGTGGATAGTGCGAGGGCTCGGCATTTCGATCTCGCAGGATTATCGCTTGATTCCATACACCAAATTGTAGGGTGTTTCTCCGTTCGATGTCCGAGGTGTTGTACGATACGACCATAAGACCTGCGGTAAATTTTCTACCCAATCACCCTTGACTCGGTCAAGGCGGGTTTTGAGTCCTTTTACGATTGTCCTGTTGGTGACTTCGGTTTGACCATTTGCTTGAGGATGAGCCACCGAGGTGAATTTCTGCTGGATCCGAAGCTCTTGACACCATTCTTTGAACACTTTATCCGTGAACTGTGTTCCATTATCTGAAATAAGGATATGAGGGATGCCGAAGCGACACACGATGTTCTTCCAGACGAAGTTGAGGGCGTTTTTGCTCGTGATTTTCACCAATGGTTCGGCTTCCACCCACTTCGTGAAGTAGTCGATCGCAACAATCAGGAATTGAAACTGCCCTGGAGCTTTGCAGAAAGGGCCTACGATATCGATCCCCCATTGCATAAACGGCCAAGGGCTTTGCATGCTGGCGAGGTCGGTTTGAGGCAGCCTCAGCACGTTTACATGAATTTGGCACTTCGGACATTTCTTCACGAGGTCAATTGAGTCTTGGAATATTGTTGGCCAATAGTATCCCCATCGCATGACTTTCTTCGATAGGGCACGGGGTCCGATGTGACTTCCACACGAAGCTTCATGCACATCTCGTAGTACATAGTCAGCTCGGTTCGGACCCAGGCACCTTAGGAGAGGCTGCAGGTATGATTTTCTGTAGAGGACTCCTTGCTCAAATATATACCGCAGAGACTTGCTCAAGATTTTTCTAGCTTCGAGCTTATCATGGGGTAGTTCGCCTTTCTCCAGATACTCTCGAATGGGAGTCATCCAGTTGGGTTCGTCATCAGAGACTATATTCACCTCGGCTCCGGTATCATCATCGTTTATGCTTCTATTTTGGACTTCTTCTACTGGCAAGCTCGTCGATGACGATGCTAATTTGCTTAAAACGTGAGTTCGGCTATTTTGCTCCCTTGGGATGCGAACTAACTGGAAGTATGAGAAAGCTTGTTGTAGGCTTTTGGCTTTTTCAAGGTATTTCTTCATCCTGTTGCCTTTTGTCTCGTATTTTCCCAACATGTGACTCACTATGACTTGAGAGTCACTGTGAACTTGCACGGCTCATACCTGAAGACTTTGAGCTAGGCGAAGTCCCGCAATTAAGGCCTCGTATTCCACTTCATTGTTCGTATTTTGAATGCGAACCGAAGTGCGTGGTGATCTCGCCATCCGGTCCTAAGAGTAGGATACCCGCCCACTACTGCTTTTCCCGAAGCCCGTCAGCGTAGACTTGCCAAAGAATCATCCAAGTTTTATCTATTGGTTCGGCTTCAAGATCGATATGGACTCGACTCGCTTCGGTTTCTCGGCGAAGTTAGCCTCAACAAGGAAGTCTGCTAAGGCCTGACCCTTGATGGCTTGACGTGGGCAAAAAGATATATCATGTTCGCCCAATTCAATTGCCCACTTCGCAATTCTCCCGGAGGCTTCTATCTTCGTCAATACTTGCCGAAGTGGGTGATCGGTGAGAACCTATATGGGATGTGCATGGAAGTATGGGCGTAATCTCCTTGCAGCATTTACTAATGCTAGTGCGAGCTTCTCCAAAGGTTGGTACCTTGTTTCTGGTCCTTTCAATGCTCGGCTGATGAAATACATGGGGAGCTGACGTCCTTCCTCTCGTACCAAGACTGCACTTATGGTTTCGTCCGAGGCGGCGAGGTATAGGGAAAGGACCTCTCCTTCTTTCTGGACGGATAGAGTGGGAGTTTGGCGAGATAGTTCTTGAGATCTTCAAAGGCGGACTTGTATATCATTCCGTGAGAACTTGAGCCTTTTGAGTATTTTGAAGAATGGGGCCGCTTATCCGCGCTTTCGAAAGAAAACGGCCGAGAGCGGCTATGCACTGTCAACTTGTGTACGCCGTGAATTGTCTTTGGCATCTTCATCTCCACAATGGTTTGAACCTTGGGCGGATTGCTTTTAACCCTTCAGGAAACCCAACACCCCGTAAATTTTCCTGATCGAATCGCGAACGTGCATTTCGGGGTTTAATTTTAGGTTGACTTTTCTAAGTAAGCCAAGGACAATCTTGAGGTCGGCCACACCTGCGGCTTTCTCCTTGCTTTTGACGACGATGACGTCTATGTACACTTCCACGTTCTGCCCTATATAGGGCTGAAATATTTTGTCCACCATTCTTTGATAGGTGGCTCCTGCATTCTTGAGTCGTAATGGCATCTTCTTATATGCGAAGACCAAGTCTCAGTAATGAAGGCTGTTTTGGCGCGCTCTCGTCGTCCATCAAGACACAGTGATATCCTCAGATAGGTCCGTAAAGTCAAGACTTCGTACCCGACCGGGCGTCAACTTTTTGTCGATATTGGGAAGGGGTAACAATCTTTAGGGCAATGTTTATTGAGATCGGTGTAATCGATGCACATTCGCCATCCCCCTCCTCCTTTCTTCACCATCACCGGGTTGGATATCTAAGTCGGATACTTGACTTCGAACAATATGCGAGCTTTTAATAATTGGTTCACCTCGTCATGGATGACTTGATTCCGTTCGGCTGCAAAAATTCGTTGATTTTGCCGAACTGGTTTCACACTTGGGTCAATGTTGAGACGGTGGGTGATGATAGTTGGTGAGACCCCGATCATGTCGAGGGTGACCAAGCAAACACATCTCGAACTCCTTAGAGTTGGATGATCCGTTCTTTCAATTGAGGTATCCCGTTGAACCAACTTTTACAACCTTGAATGGCTCGTCTTCATACAATGCGACCTCCTCTACCGAGTTCTCTGGGGCAGGCGACGTCTTTCCCGATTCCAACTCCTCGGGTTTCTTTAGTTGCTATGCCTGCGGGTGCTGGACCGAAGTGCTTACACCTTTCAGAGCGACTTGCATGCATTCCTTAGCCTGCTTCTGGTCTCTCCGGATCACGGCTACCCTTCCTTTTGTAGTGATTTTCATTGTCAGGTGGTAGGTTGAGCACACCGCCCTTACTGCATTTAGCCAGTCTCGCCCCAGTATGATGTTGTACGGTGAGCGGGCACTGACCACGAAGAACTGTACCACTTTAGTAGAGCTCGTCGGTGCCCTTCCTACTGTGACGGGTAGGTCGATCACTCCGTCTGGGCGCGTCTCTTCCTGCACGAAGCTTCGGAGTGGTAGCTGATCGCTCCCTTTTTCACACGTAAAAGGTGTATATATAAGGTAAGCAGAGTATCGTATCCACGGTGATTGTAATGCTGGCACGTAAGCTAACTCAACAATGATTCATCATTATCCAAGCAACATAAATGGTTTGGTAAGATTTTGGGGCTTCGAATTCAATCCAAAGCGAGGTAACAAAGCGTAAAATAAAATAAAGCAATAAACACTGGATGTTAAAAGCAGATAAGGACGACTAACCACAGGGATGCATTAATCCTATCCACAACGTATGTTTATCCTGCTCCTATTAAGCAATTTTAATCCGCATAAGATGGAAGATCAAATATATAACCGACAATTTACATTATTACAAAAGCGGTCAGAGATTACTAGTTTTCCCTATTATCATACGCCTCTAGGTGAAAACAAGCAACTCCAAACAGATCACAAAGAATATGCTTCCTACGAATATCCTATCTCACCACGACTCGAGGCTCATTCAGATCATGCATTCGAGATCGATTGACAATTAATACAATTACGTAATTAACCGACAACTAGATATGCATCAAGATTGATCGAAATCAACACATATAAATAAGCACCATCGAATCATGAATAAATGCCGGAAGGTAAATAGCGATAACGAGAATCACAACATATAGGATCGAATCATGCAAACCCTGTGATTAGAACGAAAAACTAGCGATATAATAAACGGAATAAAATACGATTTAACCATAAAATAGAAATTATATAAATGAAACCCGTGATGAAGCGCTCGATGAACAATCGTTGGGCTTGAATCCCAACCTCGGTAAAACGGAAAATTGAAAGATTGTCCGGACGAAAACGCTCCTGATCGTGAACAAAACGTAAAACTAATGAAGAACAATGATCAAATCAACTCTAGAATGAAAATAGATGGAAGCTAAATCTAAAAAAACTGAAAAACTGATGAAAAACTGATAAAAAGAGGTTCTGGAGCGTGTGTGCGACCTTGGGGGCGCGAGGGGGTGTTGCCATATATATAGGCACACCCCAAACCCTAATTTCTCCTTCTGCCGCTCGGACTCGCGACCACGCCTCGCGATCGCTAGGTATGTCTCGCGCGCGCTCTTCTCGCTCGCGCTCGCCTCCTTGCGCTCGCATGGTTACCTCGCGACCTGGCTAGCGGTCGCTAGCCACGGTCGCGAGAAATCGTCCAGTAGCTTTCTCGGCGCTGGGCTTCGCTCGCGGGCACGAGGTCGCGGTCGCGGTCTCGCAGGGTTCTCACGCGGGTTGCCTAGCGATCATCCTAGCGACCGCTAGGCTGGTCGCTAGAAACAAGTCAGATGTGTATTTTGGCTCGTGCGTCGTTCCTTGCTTCGATTTTCAACATATGGACCTACACAACACCAAAAGAACACCCAAGAGCAGTATCTTCTAGAAATAGATAAAACATTAAGAATCGATACGTGGCGCACATTAAACGAGCTAAACTCATCTTCAATATCAACTATAAACGTAAAATGCACGCTTATCAAACCCCCAAACTTAAATCATTGTTTGTCCTCAAACAAAACCAAAACAGAAAGACACAACGAAAAGATCAACGAGCGTAGCAAAGATGATAACCATTCTAGGCCTCAGAAACATATCAACGCTCAAAAACATTAGCGCACATGACGACGTTAGTCCACTCAACACAAACAACAATTGACGGCAAAAGCTCATTTAATTCAACCTCACAACGGCATGTGTGTAAAATATAGGATACACTCAACTCATAAAGAAATGTAGGGCGGTATACACTCAACGATCAATGCAATGCAACATCTTACCATAAGCTTGCCGCTTCTCTAATATCTCCACCGTCATTGTGTTCAAATTAGGATCAAAGGGTCTTTTCATAGGTTGTAATGTAGGCACATTGGTTAAGGTAGGAAAAATATGGCTAAGTGACTCAAGAATATTCCAAGTACCCCATTTATACTTTTCGACACATATGGACTTTGTCCATTTTCCTCTTCTTTCCCAACGTGCTAAATCAACGTTTTATGCCACGTATGTACCTATACTTTGATTAAAGACCCTTTATGCTCAACACTCATAGTGAACTTATCATATCTTTTTTTTTTCTTTTCTAGAGCTTATAGGGTTTATCATTCACAACAAAGGTACTATTCTTCACCACAGATGTATTTTTCTAAAAGAAACTTTTCTCGTCATAACTACATCAAAATTTCAACCCCTTTTGATTCTCATATCCATCCTCACCTCCTATCATCCGGTTAATCGAAAGAAAAAGTCTAATAAAGGCTCAAAGAAGGCGACAAATGGTATATATCATCGGGTTAGTGTTTGGGTGAATATGTGGTTAACAAAGATGACCTTTTATCCTTTCCAAATTCGAAGCACATATTGCAGTCTCGACACAGAAACACGACAAGTTCTAGAAGATAATCACATGCACGATATCACACAATTAATGTAAATCAGATCAAGATATGTATACAAAGAAGCTCAAGTCACACAGATAAGCAAATGGTGAAAACAACAAGTTTAAGCCATCTCACGTCATTCATGCGTATTTTCTAACATATCATGCGCACTATCATTAAATTTCACTAAAAATTTCTATCGTCATTAGCCACATGGATTAACACACTTCACTTAACTCGTTGATCGATGCACACAAAACGAAAAACAAAACAAAACACGACAAAAGACCCCAAAGCATAACAACTTAACAACAAAGCACAGAAACATAAACAGGATTCTCAACCAACCAAACTCGTCTACTCCCCCCAAACTTATTGTGAACATGTGGAAGCAATAAGGTTTGCATAAAAGAGTAGTTGGGAGAAAACTTACCTTGAATGCCACACATTCTCGGTGGCGGATAAAATCCACGCCATCGATTCCATTGTCGCATCATCTCCATCATCTTACGTTGTTGCTCGAGATGTGCCTGGTGTTGGGTGTAGAGGGCTTGCTGCTGCTCCATAATCGAGGTCAGGTTCCCGTCAATATGGTTGAGATGACCATCTATTTGATCTAATCGATCATAAATCCCGGGATCGCCTCGAACGGGTGGCGGGTGCAATATGCCGCCTGTCTCAGGAGCCACCTCCGGCTCGGCTTGCTCCTCATGCGGTTGCTCACCCTTGACCTCGCTTTGCGCGTTCACGCGCTGCGTCCATGCATAGTCGCAGAGAGCTCAAATTCCAGCTGGCATCCGCGTTAAAGTAGCGGCTTATACCGCGAGCTCGGGATTGGGTAGGGGAAGACCGTTGCCATTTTGATCATATAACAGCCACAAGTAACGCCCGGGTGCCTCTTCAGAACGCTCGGGCGATAGGCACGGCTTGTCCAGAAGATATCGTGAGAGATCGGACTCTCTCGAATCGTAATCCCAAAAAATCAAAGAATGGGGTAACGAATCCCCTATGCATATCTTCGATTACCCAAACCGTGGACTTCATGTGGAAGTCTTGAGCTAGGAACATGCCGCATGCATCTTCCGTTGAACACGGCTCCAATCAAGATGCTCATATCTTATGAGAGGGCAAAGGTCTTGCTCGAACGGCCATGTAAGGTGAACGTGATGAGCCGGTGGAAGTAACGGACCGCTGGATTCCGTATCGAGCTAGCCTTCGATCTCGAGGCATCATAGTATGGAGTGTGCTCGAGTCTGGAGTCCATGAACTTTGGCCATACGCTTTGGACCGTGTACTCGACGTCCCCGATGTAATTTCCTTCCGGATTTCCATTGATTATTCCATTAAGTTCATCCACGGATAGTTGACGGGGCTCATTGTCAAGCTGGAACATGATGTAATCCGGCATTCCGCTTGTCTTGTGGACATGGAGAGTCGACAAGAATTGAGTGTCGATCCGGTATGTAAGATAGTTGGCGTGATAATCGAGTACAGCCGGATCTCTCGCCAACCACGCCACATCATCGCTTATACCCATCTTGACACGTATTGATGCACATGAACCGTGAATGCCTGCGACGTAATCTCACCAATCGATTCCAACGGCTTCTCGACGAGTCATTCGGCCCGACTCAAAATTTTCTCGATCGAATTCATCTTGTGGTGCCATGCGTGGCTCGTCGTGAGGTTCATCATGATGCTCATCGTAGCTCGTCGTGGAGCTCATCTTGTGTCTCATCGTGGGAAGTGGAGACAATGCTCTTGCCTTTGCGCTTGGACCGTGAGTACGCGGCATATTGTACCTAAAAAGAATTTCAAAGTCAGCGCGTGTATGAATGAAACTATCAAAACAACGTCAACCCAAAATGCTCAATATAGATCCCCCAAACTTCAACTTAGTCAAATTATTTCCCCCATATTTTCATATGATCATGCAAGACAACACAAAATGGGAAAAACACACACACAGCCAAAAATTTGCAAAATTGGACGTTCTGGGTGAATTCTCGCGACCACACCTCGCGGTCGCGAGGGTGGTCGCGAAGCAAGGATTAGCGGCCGCGCAGACGGGGCGCGGCATAGCATAGCACATGAGCGCCCAGATCACAAGACACCAATGTCATGAACGCGGTCACGAACACAAGAAGAAATAAATATAAAGCCTATTTCTCAAATTTTTAACCCAAATCAACAATTTAGGCACATTAGACGAACAATATACGTGTATAAACGTTAATAAACCTATCATTGGACAAACCATGCTCAAACACCAAACAAATCTAACAAAATAAGCCCTAGTTTCTCAAATTTAATTAAACCCACTTCAATAGGATAAATGGAACAAATCCTTCCAAATCATGCTCAATAAACGTAAACCCATGAAGAATGAAACAAATATAGCATACCTTAAGTGGATTTGATGGAGAAACGCAAAAAAATTGGAGAGAGAGGTGTCTTGGGTGCTTGAGAGGGGAAGGGGGCTGCTATTATTCAGAAAAATGTGTGTGTGTGCGTGTAGGTTACAAGAATGGGGAAAAGATAGAGTGAAAACGCGGGTCACGAAGCGGGCGCGGGTCAGGACGCGGGTCGCGACGGATCTCACGGTCGAGCTCGCGATCGCGAGCTTGGCCGCGAGCTCTGCCGCCGCACAAAAACGCTCGCCCAAATTCTCGCGACCACACCTCGCGACCTCGCGGTCGCTAGGTACTTTTTTTTTTTTTTAAAAAAGAAAGCTATTAAAACTTTGGGACCTAACAAAACAACGAGACACGACACAAACAAAGAAACACAACCAAAAACAAAAACGAAAACAACAAAAACAAAAAGCATGTAAAACAGTTGGGTTACCTCCCAACCAGTGTTAGAATTATCGCCGCTAGCTCGACGGTACTCTTATCATGGTTCGCTGAGCTTGGTCACCTTGACTTCTCGGTCGAAGTGTGACTTGAAGTAGGATTTGAGGTACTGGCCGTTCACTTTAAAAATGTTGCCCCCCGAGTCTAGGAGTTCGTAACTCCCATTGGCAAGTGCACGGTAAACGGTATACGGCCCGACCATCTTGACTTGAGCTTTCCGGAAAAGACGAGTCGAGCATTGTAAAGCAAGACTTCATTACCCAAATAAAATCCTTTGGCACGAATGTGGAGATCGTGGAATTTCGAGCTCTTTCCTCAGATATCCGAGAATTCTCAAAGCTCCATTCCTCCACTCGTCAAGCTCCAACAGTTGGTCACTTCATCATACCGCCTCCTTGAAATCCATGTTGATTCTCCTCGTGGCCCAATATGCTTTGTGCTCCAATTCAACGGTAAATGGCAGGATTTACCAAATACCATTTGATATGGAGATAGCCCGATGGGAGCTTTGTATGCAGTCCGGTAGGCCCAAAGAGCATCATCCAATTGCTTGGCCCAATCCTTGCGATGAACAATCGATTTCTCTAAAATCTACTTGATCTCTCGGTTGGCGAGCTCAGCTTGCCCGTTTGCTTGTGGATGGTAGGGAGGTGACTCGATGCTTCACACCATATTTGGCTAGAACGCCGCTTAGCCACTTATTATTAAATCGACCCCCATCACCGATCAAATCCTCGGACCCAAATCGAGTCGAATGTTCTTGTGAAGGAACTTGATCACTACTTTGGAGTCGCTCGTGATGATGGGAATCGCCTCACCCAACGGAAACATACTCCACAAAGAAGAAGAATGTACGTGTAACCACAAGACATGGGAACGGACCCATGAAGTCGATCCCATACGTCAAATAGTTCCACCTCCATGATGGTTTTCTATGGCATCTCGTCTTTCTTAGTGACGTTCCCAATTCTTTGACAACGATCACAACTCTTGATAAAAGATTGGCAATCTTTGAAGATCGAAGGCCAAAAGAATCCATCAGGCAAATCTTTGCACTGCCTTGTCACGCAAAATGGCCTCCATTCAACGAACTATGGCACTCGTGGATTATGTTCTCCCATTCTCCTTGGGGAACACAGCGACGTATTAGACCATCGGCACATCGGCGGTAGAGATGAGGATCGTCCCAATAATAGAACTTAACATCGTGGAGAAATTTCTTTTTCAAATGACCTTTGCACGTTGGAGGTAAAACTCCAATCACCAAGTAATTGACAAAATCGGCATACCATGGTGTGCGATCAATAACGCTCAGGATGTGCTCGTCTGGGAAGTTCTCCTTGATCCCAATCTTCTTATCCTCTCCTTCGACTGGCTTCTCCAATCGCGACAAGTGGTCGGCAACCACATTTTCGCAGCCCTTTCTGTCTTTAATTTCCATGTCGAACTCTTGAAGAAGAAGGATCCATCTCACCAGTCTGGGCTTTGAATCTTTCTTGGAGAATAGATGACGAATGGCGGCATGGTCACAGGTGCGATGGTGTGGGTGCCCACCAAATAAGGTCTAAACTTATCAAAAGCATAGACCACGCAAGTAATTCCTTCTCCGTGGTGGTGTAGTTCATTTGAGCGAGTCGAGAGTCTTACTTGCATAATAAATGACTCGAAAAGCTTGTCTCGCTTACGCCTCTGACAAAGACCGATCGCCCAATCACCGCATCACACATCACCGAATGGTTGACTCCAATCGTGGAGACCAAACCGGAGTCGAGATCGTGGCTAACTTCAATTTCTCGAACGCTCCAAACACTCATTTGTGAACACGAACTCATATCTTTCTCGAGCAATCCACACAATGGCTTCGTGATCGCCGAGAAATCCTTGATGAACCTTCTATAAAACCCGCATGACCGAGAAAACTCCTCACCGATTTGACATTTATAGGCGGAGATAGTTTCTCGATAGCTACTATCTTTGCTCGATCCACTTCCAAACCTTTGGCCGAGACCTTGTGACCAAGCACGATACCTTCCTTCACCATGAAATGGCACTTCTCCCAATTGAGAACAAGATTCGCCTCCTCACATCTTTGCAAAGACTTGTGACAAATTATGGAGACAATGGTCGAATGAAGAGCCAAACACGGAAAAGTCGTCCATAAAGACTTCCATAATATTCTCGATCAACCCATGGAAGATGGACATCATGCACCTTTGAACGTGGTCGAGCATTGCACAATCCAAACGGCATTCGCCTATAGCGAAAACTCCATACGGACACGTAAACGCCGCCTTGTGCTGATCTTCTGGGCGATGGCAACTGATTGTACCCGAATATCCATCGAGAAAACAGAGAACTCATACCCCGCTAGTCATCCAACATCCGATCAATAAAGGCGGGGAAAATGGTCTTTCCTCGTGGGCGTGTTCGAGCACGATAGTCGATGCAAACCGCCATCCTCGTTACGAGTCTTGTTGCCACAAGCTCGCTTGTCTCGCCTCGATCACCGTGATACCCCTTTCTTGATACCACTTGAGTTGGGCTAACCCACTCATCGCCGGATATGGCATAGATCATGCCTGCGTATAAGAGCTTCAACACTTCTTTTCTGACGACCTCTTGCATTGCCGGATTCAATCGGTGTTGAGGTTGCACCTTTGGCTTGTATTCATTCTCCAAGAGGATCCGGTGCATGCAAATCGAGGGGCTGACCCCCTTGATATCAGAAATCGTCCACCCAATCGCAGACTTGTATCGCTGCAAAGACAACCATCGCCAGGCTCCTCATCATCAAAGCCAAGATATTATCACCGGCACGCCTAATTATCGCCAAGAATGCATACTGAAGGTGGTCCGGCAACTCTTTTAAATCAATCTTGGGTGTAGTCTCTTCCTTCTTCACCACGGCGCCCTCTCCTCCAATCGGCTTCATCACATCTAAATAAGGCACCGACTCCTGGGGAGGCCTCGACTTCATCGATGGACTCAAGATACTCTAAAATCTCATCACACGCCTCATCAAGGTCTCGCGGGTGAGAAAATCGAGTTCTGCATACAAAACTCCACCGGATCACCGATTGAAAGTGAGTGGCGACAATCGCTCTATAACTCGACGCCTTCCATGGTCTTCACGTCGGTCGCTTCATAGCATCGTATATAGAGATTTTCATCTCCTCGTCGTTGACTCAAGGTGAGATCTCCATCTTGCACGCTCATCGCTGCTCGCCGGAAGCTAGGAATGGTCACCGAGAATAAGAGGTGTATTCCCATCCTCCGCATATCGAGAACAACGAAATCACCGGGAAGATGAAATCTCGAACTTTCACGAGCACGCCCTCCACTATCCCTTTCGGATAATTCACCGATGTGTCTGCCATCCGAAGAGCTATGGTGGTCGGCTTTATCTCTCCAATCTCCAATCTGTTAAAAATGGACAACGGCATCAGATTGATGCTTGCCCCCAAATCACACAGAACCTTGGAGAATGTCTGTCCTCCGATGACACATGCTATGGTGAAGTCGCCGATCTTTCGCTGAGCGGCAACTTTTTTTGCAAGACAAAGATCGCACTCTTGAGATGATTTATCGCCTCGAATTTCCCAAGCTTCTTTTTATTTGCAACGGCATCCTTCAAAAACTTAACGTAACCCGGCATGTCTCGGAGCGCATCAAGTAGAGGAATATTTATGTGCACCTTTTGGAACATCTCCATGAACCTGGTCAACTTCTCATCGTACTTGGGCTTGGCTAAACGGCTTAGAAACGGAATTTGAGGCACGTATGTCGGAAATTTCTTCATGGTTTGCCCTTCGCGATCAGCCTCGCGATCGCGTGAGCGGTCGCTAGGCAATCGAACACCATCTTCCTTCGCTCATGGCGCCGCCGCTTTCTCGGGCGCTAGGTTTGCGTCTCAAGCTTCAGACGATTTCGCGGCGCTTGAGATTGCTAGCGACCGCTGGGTCGCTCGCAGGCCCTCCGACCGACTTGTCGCGAGCGTTTTGACTTGTCGCGCCCACGAACCGCCGCGAACTCCATCAGATTCCTCGCGGCCGGGCTCACGGTCATGAGCTCGGCCGCGAGATCCTCTCTTTTGCCCGCTTTCACCGCTCGCCTCCTCGTGATTTTTATAGGCTCGCCCACCTCAATTGAATGGCATTACGGTGATTTTTGGGTTTACCTCCGATTACTCGGAAATCGCCCGACTTGTGCCGCCCATTCTGCTGTACGGCTATCCGACTTATTTGATTCTCCATCATCTTCATATGCTTTCCCATAGCCGTCACAAAGGACTCCAAATGATTAATCTTCCGCCGGTGTTGCTTATAAACGACTCGATTCGTTGCCAATTGTTGGTTGCTTACAACCAATCTGCGCATCATGTCCTCTCGACTCGGCTTCTTCGTCTCTCGAATCACCCGCTCGAATCGAGAAACTCGGCGAGGTCGTTGAAAATTATTGGGGTTGGCGTGACGAGAAATTTGGGTGATTTACATTGTTTGGATTGTACGCGGATTCCCCGTGACGGTTGTTCCTCCGATTGATGTAATTCACGTCCTCACCTCATTCATATCGACTCTGCAAAGATTTATCCGAGCCACGCCTTTTCCTTTCCTTTCTTTCTCAAATTAGCTTCTCAACAAGGTGAACTGCCCATAATATTATCGTATTGAATCACCTTCGACAAGAGCGGCCTTCACCACCGTGTCCTCTCCATCGCCATCGATAACCGCTGGCCGCCATCTCTTCTATGATGCGGCCGGCCTCGCCTACACGCCTGCTCAATAGGCAGCCCCCGCGATCGTCAACAATACTCCTCATGTGAGGTGTCACCATTGTAAACCGTAATGCCGCCACTGAGAATCCATGCCAGGCACCTTCTCAATAGGCCCCCGAATCTTTCCCACGACTCGAATAAAAGATTCATCTCCTAACGGGAGAAGTGGGAAATCTCGGCTATGATCTTCTCGTGCCTTAGCCGGAGGAAAGTACTTGAAAGAAATTTCTCACACGTTGCCCAACCGTTGATGCCGTCGATCTAAGGTCTTGAACCAGTCCTTTGCTTGATTTCGCAGAGAAAATCCGAACATGCGATCCGGATTGTGTCTTGTGGCACCCCATTCTCGCTTGATGGTGTCACAAATGTCGAGATAGGTCTCGAGATGGGCATACGGATCCTCCGTGACTCCTCCTCCGAACTGCTCCTTAAACCATGCCGATTAGGGCGGCTTCACCAAAATTGTTAGCGTTACTGGGCCCCATCCGCCTCCTTGAAATTGCTCGGTAGGAGGTGCATACATATAATTCAACGGTCTTGCCTCCGGAGCGGGGACAACGAGTCCCATAGTCGCCAATTACGCGCATTTCTGTAAAATCCGCTAACAAAGGCAGCTACTTCGGAGGAACGCCTCCGTTGTTCTGATTGTTCTGATTTGCCATTGCTTCCTTTCTTCTTGCCCGTCTCCTTCTCCTTTGTGAGTTTTCGATTTCCGGATCAAAGTGTAGTTCAGGAGGTCCTTGGGACCTTGTGAACATAAACTACCTGGAGAAAAAGAAGGAAATCAGAATGGCAAGAAATAAAAATAAAAAATAAAAAATAAAAGTACAACTTGAATTAATAATTTCAAATTGTCAAGTTATTCCTATATGATCTTAACAATCCCCGGCAACGGCGCCAAAATTTGATCGCTCCCTTTTTCACACGTAAAAGGTGTATATATAAGATAAGCGAGTATCGTATCCGCAGGATTGTAATGCGAAACACGTAAGCTAACTCAACAATGATTCATCATTATCCAAGCAACATAAATGGTTTGGTAAGATTTTAGGCTTGAATTCAATCCAAAGCGAGAGGTAACAAAGCGTAAAATAAAATAAAGCAATAAACACTCGGATGTTAAAAATGAGATAAGGACGACTAACCCTATGGATGCATTAATCCTATCCACAACGTATGTTTATCCTGCTCCTATTAACCAATTTTAATCCGCACAAGATGGAAGATCACATATATAACCGACAATTTACATTACGAAAAGCGGTTGTAGATTACTAGTTTTCCTATTATCATTATGTCTCTAGGTGAAAACAAGCAACTCCAAACAGATCACAAAGAATATGCTTCCTACGAATATCCTATCTCAGCTACGACTCAAGGCTCATTCGTATCATGCATTCGAGATCGATTGACAATTAATACAAT
Source organism: Salvia rosmarinus (assembly GCA_036937905.1). Classification (NCBI taxonomy): domain Eukaryota; kingdom Viridiplantae; phylum Streptophyta; class Magnoliopsida; order Lamiales; family Lamiaceae; genus Salvia; species Salvia rosmarinus. The sequence continues at coordinate 26,480,943 of CM072813.1, forward strand.
TACGTAATTAACCGACAACTAGATATGCATCAAGATTGATCAGAAATCAACACATATAAATAAGCACCATCGAATCATGAATAAATGCCTGGAAGGTAAATAGCGATAACAGGAATCACAACATATAGGATCGAATCATGCAAACCCTAGGATTATAACGAAAAACTAGCCAGACATAATAAACGGAATAAAATACGATTTAACCATAAAAATAGAAATTATATAAATGAAACCCGACAGTTGCTCGATGAACAATCGTTGGGCTTGAATCCCAACCTCAAAAAACGGAAAATTGCAAAGATTGTCCGGACAAAAACGTTCCGGATCGTAGACAAAACGTAAAACTAATGAAGAACAATGATCAAATCAACTCTAGAATGAAAATAGATGGAAGCTAAAGCTAAAAACTGAAAACCGATGAAAACCGATAAAAGAGGTTCGAGCATGTGTATGCGACCTTGGCGAGGCGGGGTGTTGCCATATATATAGGCACACCCCAAACCCTAATTTCTCCTTCTGCTGCTCGGACTCGCGACCACGCCTCGCGATCGCTAGGTATGTCTCGTGCGCGCTCTTCTTGCTCGCGCTCGCCTCCTTGCGCTCGCATGGTTACCTCGCGACCTGGCTAGCGGTCGCTAGCCACGGTCGCGAGAAATCGTCCAGTAGCTTTCTCGGCGCTGGGCTTCGCTCGCGGGCACGAGGTCGCGATCGCGGTCTCGCTGGGTTCTCGCGCGGGTTGCCTAGCGGTCATCCTAGCTACCACTAGGCTGGTCGCTAGAAACAGGTCAGATGTGTATTTTGGCTCGTGCGTCGTTCCTTGCTTCGATTTTCAACATATGGACCTACACAACACCAAAAGAACACCCAAGAGCAGTATCTTCTAGAAATAGATAAAACATTAAGAATCGATACGTAAACGCACATTAAACGAGCTAAACTCATCTTCAAATATCAACTATAAACGTGTAAAATGCGCGTTTATCAGTAGCGGCGCATGTGCGAGGCGCGCCTCCTCTACTCCTAACTTGTCAAAGCATTCCTTGAATATGATGCTCACTGACGCACCACTGTCGATGTATATGCGCTTTACCAATTTGTTTGCAACCACTGCCTGGATCACCAACGCGTCCTGGTGGGGCACTACTGCGGGTATGGGGTCATCCTCGGAGAAAGTGATCGCCTCGTTCCTTTTGAACCTCTTGTTGACAGGTTCGGAAGTGTGGGGGCTTCGGGCTTCAGCTTTGAGGGAGGACTTTGTAACTCCGCGGGGGAGCCCCGTGATGGTGGAGACGACCCCGTCATATTGGGGTTCGTCGTCTCCTTCTTCGTCGGTGTCGCGCTTCGTTTTCTTATGAGGGGCACAATTTCCCCTCCTCTCCTACTTCCTTTTCTTTTGACCTCGGTAGGGGGCTTCGTACTGGCCAGCTCGTCGGTCTTACCTTTTGTACTTTTTCAGGACTCCGTCCTGTACCAACATCTCGATGTCTCCCATTAGGTCTCTGCACTCCTCTGTGTCATGTCCGTAATCCTCATGGAAAGAGCAGTACTTGTCCTTGGTCTGGCATTTTGACCCTCCTGTCATTGGTCCAGGCTTCTCGAACATATTCATGTGGAGTTCGTAGATCTCTGCCCTTGGCTTCGTCAAAGGAGTATATTGAGGTCGCTCGGAGGTATTACGCGGTCCGAGCCCGGACTCTATCGGGCGACGATTCTTTCCAAGGCACTTCGCCGGCCTCGCTTCGGTCTCCCGCCCCTCGCCTCCTTCCTTTATCGGAGGTTCCCATTTTACGCCGCGCTTCCTTCTATCGGCCTCGCTCGCTTTGGCGAACCGGTCGGCTATCGCCACAGACTACTGTCGCAGACGGGTTCGTGCCACGATTTCTTTGTATAGGGCCCCGCAAGATGCCGTTTGGAAGGTCGAGATGATGAGGAGATCGTTCACGTCTGCGACCTTCAGGCTCTCCTTATTGAACCTGGTCATAAAGTCACTGATGGACTCGTTCCGGTCTTGCCTCAAGGTGAGGAGATGTGCCGACATCGTTTTGGATTCGGCTTTCTGGAAGAACCTTCGATGGAAGGCTTTCATCAGATCGCGGTAGGAACCGATGCTCCCGGGAGGTAGACTGTCGAACCACCGGCGGGCGTTGTCGACTAGTAACTCCGGGAAGAGCTTGCACATATGAATTGTGCTGAGGCGTTGGTTGATCATGTTATACTGGAACTGCGAGAGAAAGTTCTGCGGGTCCCTTAGTCCGTCATAGGGAGCGATGCTCGGCACTCGGTATTTGTCTGGGAGTGGAGTGTCGAGTATTTCGTTTGAGAACGGGGTAACTATCTTCCCGTACCCGTCGAAGCCATCCTCTGGAGAGTGGGGCGGAGTTCGTCGACCGAACTCGTTTTGATGAAAAAGACCGACCTCGCGGCGATCACGACGTCCTTTCCCGCGCTGTTCGTCCCTTGCGCGGTTGGTTTGGGCCCCAACTTGTGCAGAGGTATGAGCGCCCATGACTTGGATGTTGGGGGATCCACCTCGTAGAGATGGCTCGTGTTTTGACGAGACTTCAGCGTTCCTTTCTTCGGGATGCTGCCGACCTTGTGCCTGGCTGAGGTATTGGAGGAAGCTCTCCTTGTTTTTCTCAAGGAACCCCTTGACGGCGTCGTCAAGATTCATCTGAGGAGCTGGAGGTTCCTCTCGATTGCTGTTATGGCCCCCCTCGCTACTATACTCTGCTTCTTCATGCAGGATGGGATGACCTTGTTCATCGAGGCTCTGAACGTGCCCTTCAGGGGTCGGTTCTCTGACCGGGTTCTTCCCATGCAGAGCTCGGCGTGTTCCGTCGCCGTTGTTGCTGTTGTTGCCGGCAGCGGCCCTGGATGCAAGACTTCTTATTCTCATTGTCGTGATTGATTCCCTGTATACAAACTTGATCAAAAACACAGAATTCCAATTCCCATAGACGGCGCCAGTGATCGATCGTAATTTCGCTAGGGAAATAAATGCACGCAAGAACACCAAGGATTTACGCGGTTCGATCTATGAATAAGATCTACGTCCACGGGGAGAGACAGAGTTCGTATATTGATAATATGAGGAGAGATTACAGAGAGTTTAGATGATCCTTTCCGTCTCATTCTAGCCTCTATATATACACGATTATAATGACTTAGATCTCGAATCCAAGATCTATTCTAAGATAGGATCTCAATCCTATCTCTTCTCCAATTATGATTTTCTTAGATATGGTCGAATCTTCTGCGTTCCTACTGGCTTTAGGAGTCTTCTTGGGCCGAACTCGTTTGGGCCGAGCTTAATGTCATGCTTATTTATATTGGGCCTGATGCTTGGGCCTGGGAGTTGGGCCGTATCCTATCAGAAACTAAAACGGCTCGCGGGGGACTTTGAACGGGCCCATTTTTCTTGTCCTACACAGTAGAAGTTTTGGTATGCTTTATCATTTATGCTCTCGATAGCGCACATAGCACGTTAGTATTGTCCGGCTCGTATGCATAAGCACTTCTTGAACATTTCCACCACAGTCTTCTTTGCAAACTGCTTAATCTTGTTCACTAATTGGTAGAAGCATAAGGCGTGATGAGCTTGTGGAAATACTCTCGATGGCGTTAGCTATGGACACGCAGTCGTCCCGAGACAATTAAGAGGTTTTCAAGATTTCCAAATACCCGTTGGATCCGTAAGATAAATCATGACCAAGATTCGTTATTCTCAATCGCCCAACACCATATGCCAACGGAACATTTGCTCGTTGGCATCCTTCACATCGCAACAAATAAAATTCTCTTATTCTTTCCTCGAGGTGAGTACCATCTACGACGATCATCGGTCTCAAACAAATATAGAAGGGCAATAGATACAGAGAGCAACGAATGATGCGGAATCGACCATCACCATCGACCTCATAATCGGTAAATGTACCGGATTCGCCTGTCTCAACATCCGCAGATAACCTGGCAGCATTTGGAATGACTCATCATGCCGACCGTATATCAACTCAATCGTTGTATGTCGGGCTCGCAATGCCACATCATAACTGATGCGGAAACCAAAATCATGTTTTGACTCCACCATAATTGATTTAGGCTTCATGATTTCACCTATTGTGCGCATTTTTCGAGCATAATACGTTGCAACTATCTTTGGATGAACCTTCAATGGACCAACACAACCCAAATCACGGTGGCATTGGTGTTTAGATATAAACTTATAAACTTTCCAAATATTATCTCGTTGGGCAGCTCGTAACTCAAAATTACACCTCTCAGAGTGCTTGCATTTAAATGTCGATCGTGTTGTATCCGAATGACCAACGACGATTCCGCCCCCCTGCTCCATATACGCCACACACCAACAGCAAGATAGAGATCATCTTTGCTATAGTAATATGAATTACTACTCAATTCTCCATCCCCTGTCGGGTCCATTTCACAAGCAATAAGTGAGGCTGCAGCGTTAAGCGGAATGACCGAAACTAACCAGTTAGTTAGTTCTTCAGCATCGGGTTGGTTGACATCTTCTGGATAAGTGCTTGGATAATCAAAGATAATAGTTTGGGAAGTCCTTCTTCTCTTCGAATCCATCTTGCAAAATCAATAAACGTATTATTTAAAATTGATTGTTCGGGATTGTCGTCGGAGGCATCTGAGTCGGTCTCTTCAAGATCTTCGGTGTCAGGTACATATTCTTCTTCTTCGTCTTCTCCATCAACATCATCATTCTGAATAGGAGTTGTTGGCCTTGTTGTCCCGGTACCATGCGTACTATGCTCCGTAGCGAGCCTTTGGGATTCAAAAAACCAATCACCAGAAAGCATATTGGGCTCTCCCGGGTTTGATCCACTCGCAATATTTGTAATGTTGTGAACTACATAAACGCGTGGATATTCTTCAGACATGCACAGAGCAAACATTTCATCATCGGTTAACAATGATTTTATTATCCGACCATATCGAGATGTGGATAAATAAAATAATTGATAATCTGTGCTCAATTCATTGTCCTGCAATACGCGATTGATATAGTATATGAGGCTGTAAAGAAAACGATCTGGAATTTGGGCAATTTGTTGACACCCACCAATATACATACAATCACTATCAAACTCTCCACCATAATTCACAGTAATGAATTTCCAATTGTCCATCTACATAAAGAAAGAATAAATAAATAAAATTAAAACAAAATTCTCAATCAAAATATAATTTCAAATCACAAGGAGATTGAAAATTTTCCTATGATATTGGAAAATGCTTGAATTCTCCGTGGTTTTCCTTCAAATGCTCTGCTTCAACTTCAATTGGAAAGATTATGAGATGTGAATGAATGTATTCGAAAATAAATTTTATAGAAGGAGATAGGTGTCTATGTATCATTCACGTGAAGTTTATTCAATTACTGTAACAATATATGATTCAGATTGTACGAAATTACTGTAGCTACAGTGAATTCAGGCTAATATTGTACGAGTTATCAGAACAACAAGAAAGTCGAGACCTATTATTGTACTAAATTACTATAGCAATACACGATTCAGTACATTATCAATTCAGTTTCACGTGAATGAATTGAATGGTACAATAATTTTGACAGAAAATTCAAAACATTTACAAATGCGCGCTATATTGAAATAATTAAAAAAAATATTAAGAAACTGATCGGATCCGGTCGGTGTGTATATCTCGGATTCCTCACACTCGATCGGAATCCGATCGGTATTTAAAAGGAAGTCGAGCTGTGGAATCCGATCGTCAGAAATCTCTATATGAGAATCTGATGGAATCCGAGCACAAATCTTTCGGATTCCGGACGTAGTTCGTTATTTTACACAGAAAACCAAGATAGCTTTGTCAACATTTAAGGGTATATTTGTCCATACAATAGAAATCTTCCTGATTTCGCTTGTTTTTATCCCGGATGGGTACTTACACATGTGGCTTATGAGATATGGGTATTTTCGCTAGCCACCCAAAAATTATTGTGACATGTTTAAATGTAGTAAGGTTTAATTACATGGATAGATGTGACAAATTTAATATATTTTCAAGTGTAACAAAATTTACATATATTTTTATGTTTAACAAAAATATATTGATGCATATATTGGTGTAATTAAATTTACCACATCTAAAGATGTCATAAATTTTGTAACACTTCTCTTTGTGTCACTAAAAATATGTAACTACTAGACATTTTTTTTTGTAGTGAGGTCAAATCTTTTTTTTTGTTCGGTTGAATTAACTATACTAGTGTTATTAATTGGACTAATTTTATAAGTTAAACATCAAATAGTACACTTTTGTTTTTGGTTATGTGAAAGCAAAAATTTATATTTTGACATTTTTTTCCAGAAATCATACTGTAAACATCTTTATATATAATTATTTATTTAATTCTGTTTTCAAAAATTCATTGGTGGTTTGATTTATTAATATTTTAAAAATAAAATTCAGCTACTACAGTATTTGGATAAGTGTTTGGTTGTTGCTTTTGTTTAATTAAAATATTTGAGTCAATTTTTATTTAATTGTTTCAATCAAGAAGTCTAGTAATGTTTTTTTTAAACAAGGTTCTTTGTTTAATAATTTAGTTCCAAAATTTCATTCTAATACTCCTCAACAATATTATTTAGTTTTGAGAAAACAAAATTTGTGTTTTTTCAAACCCTTATAAATTAATATATTTATTTGTATTAGGTGCGACGCAACTAGGACTCTTGTCCCAAAATTGATTGATTTGGATTTGTTGTACTCGACAAAACAAGGTGTGTGAAATCTTCTTTAACTTGCAAATATGTAATTTGGAATAAAAATATTTATTTTGTGAAAGTGAAATTGGTTTGAGAAATATTCTTTTATGTCCAACGTGTATATCGTGGTTTTGATTGTGATACGATATTTATTGCATGTGGTGAGTATGCAAGTGGAAAGCTGTGACGGTGAGTCATTTGGGTACGTATATATCATATGCCGGTGAGGTAGGATTTTTAAGCCAGTGAGGCTGAGTCTTGACGATGAGTCATTGACTACGTATATATCATATGTCGGTGAGGCATGATTTTTAAGACGGTGAGGCTGAGTCTTGACGATGAGTCATTGACTACGTGTATATCCTATGCCGGTGAGGCAGGATGTTAAGCCGGTGAGGCTGATCCTTGACGGTGAGTCATTGGCTACGTATATCCTATGCTGATGAGGCGGGATTTCTATGCCGGTGAGGTTAGATATGATTGCATGCGGTGAGTATGCAAGTGGACATTGCCGGTGAGGCTGAATATGATTGACTATTACTTTCCTAAGATGTATACACGTTTGGACAAAAAACAATGATATTCCTTGTTTTCCCACCACTGAGTACGTTTTTGTGCTCACCCCATTTTTATCTAAAATATTTTCGGGTCAGTGATCGTGGAGCGGCGTGGCGGTGTGGGTGTGCCTAGTGATGTTATATCGCTTTTAGTTCCTTCCAAGACTTGTGTTATTTTGTTTAATTTCTTTTTCTTTATTATCGTTGTTGGATTTGAGTTATTAGGAGTCTACCTTATCTCACGCTATTAGGTTTTGCGTAGTTTGCTTTAGGTCATTGGTTGACGTCGGTTTTATCGTGCAAAATTTAGACTTGAGTTTGTTGGACTTATTATTTGGTAAATTTCATTTGAGAAATTTTATATATGCTATTTAAATATTTTATTCAATTTAAAAAAAAATCATTTGACATGTTTCCGCTTTAGCTATTTAAGAAAATATTGCATTTTTAAATTATGAATTTAGGGTTTTACATTCTCAGCGGATGTATCAACTTTCAGCGAATTCATTTTGTTTATAGTGAAATTTTGTGGTTATTAGTTCCCACGTGAAAAATGGTTCTTATTTGAACCTTTCTATGTGTGTGTGTGTGTGTGTGTGTGTAAATAAGAATATGCAGGTGAAAACCTTTTTGGGTTCAATGGGTTCTACTTGATTCCTCGAACCAAAGACCTCTCTACCAAGGAGAGTCTTTTGATTCCTCAATTTACTACTTGAACAATACCTCATCGTCAACCTTCTAGCAATGTGGTCTTATACAAATAAATTTTGCAACTAAATTTGAATTCAAAATTTGAATATTTGAAAATTATGAAATTAAAGCTTAGCATGTGAATATTTGGTTGCCAGGTATGATATGTTTGTGACAGAGAACAACCCTATAGAAATTCAGCAGCTCAATCAGCAGTTTGTTTGCTTGTTCAATTAATGTCATCGAAAAGGACTCGTGTGAACCGTCTAGTACTTTAGTAACATTTACTATTAGATAATTAGTTGTTGACTTTGTTTGCTTATTGGAACGTGTTTCCAAATTGCTGTATATGTCACCTTCATTGTATCGAACTCTGTGACAATCAAACACTTTATCCGTCTCATCCAAGCGGCCATATTTTTCTGAACCGTTCTATCTAAGATGTTTGTATCCTTTCTAGAAAATAATTATCGTTTCAAAAGTTATTAGATTTATCTATTTTTTATTACTTTAATCACTTTATACATTTCTCCTAAATAACCATGTCAAGAAATGAATCGTCTTGAGTGGGACTGAATGAGTAGTTTTTACATATTAAAGAAGGGTGTGGTCTCCTGTTCACGGGAGCGCACTGTGAGACTACTCCTAATTAATTTATTAATTAGATAATTTAATTAAATAATTAATTAGTATTTAATAAATTATTATTGAATTAATTTTAAATTAATTCTAATAAAAAATTAATTAATTCTAAATAAATTTTAGTTGATAGTAATAAATTGTTATTGAAATTAATAAATCTTAATTAAAAACTAATAAACTCTAATTATCCTCAATCATTCTTATTAATATCTAATTACCTTAATTAGTAAACTATAATTGGTGTGCATCCATCCATGGTGTGGCTGTACTCACCCAAGTTTTTATCATTAAAAAATATGGCTTTATTCCTTATTGTTTTGCATGGTTTCTTTCACCAACTAAAAATTGAGGTAAAGAAATGGATCAAAAATACCTCTTCAATCTGTCAACAAATTCCCAAGTTTAATTTGGAGGTGGCATGATTTGTATCCTTCCACTTCATGTAAGGCTTTTTGTTTGAATAAGTGGGATGTACACACAACATTTTTGTGCTTCCCGTGAAAAAAGGAGGGCTCTCCAATTTGCTTTACTCTTTTACAGTGTTAGTGTATGGAAACTATCAAACAATTATTTATGGGGTGGTCTCCTGTGAGTGCCGTACGTACAGTGAGACCACCAATTAATTATTTATTTATTTATTTAATTATTATTAAATTAATTTTAATTAAAATTAATTAATTAATTAATCTTAATTGTTTTAAAATTAATAAATTCTAATAATGAATTAATAAATTTTGAATTAATAAACCCTAATTAGAATTAATAATAATTGTGAATTAATAAACCTTAATTTTGAATTAATAAATCCTAATTTAAATAATAAGTCCTAATTTTGAATTAATAAACCCTAATTATAAATTAGTAAACCCTAATTATTTGAATTAATAAACTTTAATTATAAATTAATAAACATTAATTGTGATTTAATAAATAATAATTGTGAATTAACAAATTCTAATTTTGAATTAATAAATAAAAAATTAATAAATTTAATTATAAATTAATAAAATCTAGTTATTCTTACTCACCATGATTAATATATAATTATTTTAACAAAAAAACAAGAGTGAGCTCACGGTAAGACGGAACTCATCCAAGTTTTTGTCATTATTTATATATGTATGCATGTATCGTGTAATTGTCTTTGTGGGTGTGTGTGTGGTTTTTTTTGTTTTTCGTTTGTTTTTTTGGCTTTCTTTTTCTTTTTTGTCTTTTTTTTTTCAATAGATGGAACCTCACCCAATACACACTTCAGTCCAATCCTACTTATCATATGTCTATCAATTGGTCGTCACGTGTGGATAGTGTAGTTGTAGGACGTGTTCTCTTAACCTCCCTTCATTTAGATGAGATTATAATAAAATTAAAAACCTCTCTCTTTTTCTATTCAATATCTCCAACCTTAATCTCTAGATTAGGTGATATAAAAATGGTTCCTTTTTTGGCCCATTTCAATAGTTTGTTTTTATACCAAGCTATTAGCGAGTGATTGTGAAATGGAAATGCATGCAAAGGAGCCGTATCACGGGATTTTACCCTTTCTTGAGAAACTAATGGTATTTCTCGCGGAGGTAATACAGACCGAAAGTTTGAACTTCCATGTGACGCATATACAAGTCAAAATCTTTCGTGATTTGTGACATACTACTGTGAGCAGGGACGGAGGCAGTAAGGGGTCCTTCCAGTAATTTCAAAAAAAAAAAGGGAGTATTTTTAATAATTTTATATTTTAATTTTAAAATATATATTATTATAGAGAGTGGATATATATTGTGTACCAATTTATAATCCATATTTTTATTCTTTTTTCTTTTCTTTTCGTTTATATCTATATTTTTTATGTAACTTTTGAGATTTTCTATTTTTTTCCTTTTTGTTTTTATCTCTTTATCCTATGGAGTTTTTCCAATTTCTCTTATCTTCTATGAAACTTCGTCAACTTCTCCAATGTAAAGATTTGAATATCTGAATTCGCACAGAGAATGTCGATAAAGGGAAAGCAGCGCATATGAGAGAACAAATTCTGTAAGTTACAGAGAAAAGAGAGTAGGGAAAGAAAACAGAAATTTCAATCTGCTCTGAATTCCAAAAAATTTATATTTTCTTTATCCATCCCAAAAATTGATTAAAATAAACTTGTTAAAAGTTTAAGTTCGTCATATTAACATCTTTAAGGGAAAAACTAAAGTATCGGATGTGAAAGCTTTAAAATCTGAAAATTTTCTGTTAATGAATAATTTTAGATCTAAAATTTTCAATAAATGAACTTTGTGTTTTCGTGTTAGTCTAGTTGTTTGAGTTGAGTAGACATCTTTTGTTTGGAGTTGACTTTCAAAGTGAGGGAGTGTGTGGTGCATTCTTAAAAAAAAAAAGATTGTGTTTTTAGATCTTTAAAAGAAAATTTCTATTTCTTCTCAAATATTTTTGGGCTCTTAGCTTCAAATTTATGCCTTTGTCACAGTCAAATAAAAAGAATTTCCCCCATTGACTTGAGCTTCTTGCCGGATTCTTTGTTTCTATTTTATATAAGGAGAGGAAATGACAACACATATTATATCAGTTATTTCTTTTATTTTCTTTTTTACCTTAGATCAGTTATTTTTAACCAAATCAACAAATTTGTTTTTTTAGTTTAATAAAGTTGGTTTTAACAACTCGTAACCAAATCAAGAATTACAAAACAATAAACTTGGTTCAGTTTGGATTAGTCGGTTTAATAAATATATCACTGAATGAAACATATAACGCAAATTACAGAATTTCAATAAATGTTAACTAATAGATAACAAATATCAAGATTGCGAATTTCAGTACTAATATGTCCAAGTGCAAGTCGGCCTTTAGGAAAGTCGTATTGTATAATTTGTATTACGTATATTACCTTAAAATACACAAAATTTCATTTTTTTCATTATAATTATAATACGTTTTATATTTTTGAGCAACTGAAATTGATGTGGTGCAAGATTAAATAAACATGTACAACCACATGGACACTACAAACCATAATACTTGCATTCACATAGACGCTCCATTTTCACTTTCAATTTGTTGAAAATGTGAATCATATTATAGTTACAAAAAATTCAAAATTCATGTATTTGATGGCGAAAATTAAGAGTTGTGTGCAAAATAAATAAGTAAAAAGGACATATTATCCCTTTAAGCTTATAAGTATGAATTCGAATTACAAATTTAACATCTAAGAAACTTAAATAACAATATATAGATAGTTAATTCGGTCATAATTTAAAGTATTGGGTTTATAAGTTAACATAGATCGTGATTTTCAATTGAAGCACAAGTGGATAGATATAGTTGGGGGATTTTGACTCGTTTTCGCTCAGCACTAAGACAGTGTGAATGGATCGCATTAGTGTGTGTTTTAGACATGCCACAGCCGTCAAGGTTCGGTGCATGCGTGTTGGAGACTTGAGCAAATATCAATTTCCCTCCCATCAAGATAAGGTCTGATGTCATGTTTTGGATTCAAATCGCATAAGTAATTAAGATAAGCTGACAAATCCACAATATGAACTAAATAATAGCCACTTTTATATCTTAATTAATTTCAAATGTGGACCCAGGGAGGATCACATTCACAGGTGATGGCAAAAATGAAAGGAATTATGTACATGTTAGTCCTATGGTCACAGGTACTAGCTTTGAGGAATCCAATGTTATTGTAATGTGCGCAAACATAGGACCTTCTCTAATGGCTTTATGTTTCCACTGCTTTACAAAGTTGGACCTCAAAGTCAACCATAATTCATACCTCATTATTCTATCGGAATTTGTGGCTTGGCTTCCATGAGATGAACGAAAGCTACGCGGCCATTGGGTCGCTATCGCTGCTTCCACCATAATTGAGCCATGCCATTACTTACATTTTGTCAAACCCGTGCTCTCATTATATAAGATTTGAAACTAAAGCTCTTGTACCTATACCTACCCTTTCCACCTTTATCGGAGCATTTTCTTTGTTCCATTTAAATCCACCCATAAATTAATTTGTAACCTTAAAATGCTCAGATCGGGCTATCCACACACACAATAGTCAAGCCTAATATGAAGCGAAATAAAGTTGTCTGTATTCACTTTCCAGAAAGCCTATTAAGGCTTAGGCAGACAACCATTTTGTACGAGTCGAACGGGCTTCCTTTTTTCACATAAAGCAATTTCAACTATAGGACATAATTGAATAGAATGAGAGGTTCAGTTTGAGTTCTATCTTTTGAGATAATATGAAACATAATTGAATAGAATCAGAGGTTCAGTTTTTTACATCTAACTATATCTGTAACCTATCCCACATCAAGGAGATTATCAAACGATAAATTTCATAAGAAAAGAAATATAAATGTATAACTTGATTCATCACATCCCTCATCCCAGCACAAGCTAAATTTCCAATGTAAGGAAATAATCACAGACAAAGAGAAGTGAAAAGATACATCGTAATAGGCAGAGAAAGTAATACTGTCACATTTCATGAGAGGGTACGCTTATTGAAAGATTCCACAGTCAGATTCGCCGTGAAAGCAGGAACTGAATTCATCTTCCTGATAAAAATATCAACCTACAAAACACATCATTTAAGAAAAATTGTTCATTGGAGAGCACAAAAATCAAAATAAATTTTATTAGAAATAAGCACTTGTTTATTTATTTGTTCGAAGTTTATTTTAGGAGAATCTAGCCCAGCCTTCAAAATGTTTGGTGCAATATCTACTTCAGTCCCAATATTAGTGTGGTCCCGACATCAGAAAGATAAAACAGAAAAGGTGAAATGTCTGCAAATTGAAACAATTTAACCATTTAACTCTCAAACTTCAACATAGATCAAAGTGTACAAGAGAGGAAGAGTTGTGCAGCAACCTGAAGTTAACAAATGAGGATCAAACTTTAACAAGGTAACAAAATGGAATAGGATTTGAAAAGTATTTGCTTCTAAGAACACTCATTTCTAAGTTGGAAATTTTGGAGGGCAAGTCCTAGTTTATTGCTAGCTTGGTTTAGTGAGTCTTGGGCAATATAGTTGTGCCATCTTAAGATGAGTGACAAGAGAGAGGAAGAGATAAACAAATAAAGAAATTGTCTAGCAAGTAGATTTGTAAGAGTCAAATATGCAAAATAAATAAATGTATATGTATATCTTTGGAAACCTAGCAAAACTATTTTGGATAGTTATTAATGTGGCAACATATCCTCTATCAGGCCACTTACTAAAATTATAAATTTAATTCACAGAAAAGGTCAGCAAGATGAATCAACAAAGGAAAGATATAGAATACCAAAAATACAAAAAGTCCAAGAGATATATAGATCAAACCTGTCGAGATATCTCAGGTTGTGAAGTATACTCGTTCACCTGGGATAATTGAATAAAAAAAGGAAAGAAAAGGATAAAATCACAATTTAATTCAAATTGAATAATACAGTGATGTGTATTTAGTTTAATCTTCTTTCTAATTATTTGGTCTTATTCAGGAAACTTGATACCAAATAAAGAAGGAAAAAACTCCTATAAGCATATATTTTCAAATGATACATTCCCTGCTTTTTACCATGATCCAAGGGACTTTAGTTTCTTATATTTGGCATACCTCCTTTAAAAGACTAATCAAATATAAGTAAATCCTTCCTACAAGTGCTCAAAATAAAATCCTAACATACAAGCTACAATGACATTATCATTAAAATGTAACTTACCATTTTCTGAAATATATGACTATTTTTCCATTTGTTATGTACATTCACTCTTCTAAAGTCCAAAGTCTAGCATGCATTGGAAATATACCTTTAAACTTTCTAAGTTTAAGGTATCAGAAAGAAAATTGACAGGCTCCATATCTAAGCATTGACTAAAGAACCTAAAATTCTCGCTGATTCATTAACCTAACATAATGGATGCATTTTCATAAACAACCAGGTAAGGGTATCTTGAGAAGCACCCTTCTAAGGGAGGTCATGTTCATTTACTTGAAAATGCATACAACTGGAAGTATAAGCAAAAGAAAAATGAAAATTCTGACTTTTACGGTGCATTCATTCTCTTCAGGTCTTAGGCTAACAACCACCGCTTCACCTCAACACAAAAAATGAAATAATTATGCACAGTTTACCACAATATTTGTGTTCCCAGATTCATATTCGAATTGAAGCTTCTCATCATCACTCAATGCATAGATCGAATGGAGAGTAAATCTTGTGACTGGAATTCCATCTGGCCGCTGGTGGTCATCCATTACAATCTGAAGCACATCGATAACAAGATCATGGAATTTCAGAAGATTAATAGAAATTAACTAATACAAGAAATTAAAATAAAGCAAAACATGTTAGTCAGTCCAAATTATTTCCCACAAAAACAAAGTGAAAGCAAGCTTAAAATCATAGAATTAACTTATGGCATCATTGTCATGTGGGAGTGGCATGATGAGTCCTAGTCTGAGTCCAATTCCAATATCTTCTGATGCTAGAAGTTATCAATATCATTACCCAGAAGAATGATACTGGTCACCTGCTTGTATGTTTTCAGTCTTCCTTAGTTCCTAGGTGTTTTACTCATTTTCACTTTAGTTTTCACAAAATTATCCTTCAAAACAAAAAAAAGAATTTGATTATCAATTCAAATGATTTCATACATTTTTTCAATATCTTAGTTAAATAGCTTTTTTATTTAATAGTATTATAATGAGCAAACAACAGTATATGCATAAAAAAAACTATTACAAGAACATGTACGAAAAAGTTAAATAGAAGTACATAGAAAATAGTAAGTCCAAATGGTTTGGCTCTAACATAAGAAAAATCAAAATTAAATCAAACACCAAACTTTTCTAAATTTAAACAATGTATTATTAACTAAGGTAGTTGTTTGCTTGTGAGGGTTTTTCTCAAATTTTCACCTTCTAACTACTTTTTTTGGTGAGTTGTTGTTATGTTGTGAAAGCATCTTTTTTCAATTTCTTTCATCATTTTAATAAATTCGCAGAAATATGTAACACACTAATCATAATCGTTATACGATTATCAGAAATCCATATTGTTAAAAAAATGCAACATTCCAAAGCACATTCTAATTTGAAAATAGAAGACAAGAACATACACCTAAGCATTATATTTTTATTTTGTGCTCATTCCTTTCGCAATCACACTAATTATTTTCGTTTGGTCTTAGTTCCTATTTTCGGTTGTGGTTGGTTTGAAGCCAGTGCTAGTTGTCAATGCTCCTAATTATGCATGATGTCATCTTTAATGTAAAGGAGGAAGGAAGGAAAATTAAAAAGCCAGTCTTTCAAATGCTACAATAAATCGATTTAACACGGTCCATCGTTTCCTAAAACAATCAAATACATCATAAATTTATAACTACATTAAATTTTGTTTGTATTCCCACCATCCTACTTAAGTTAGGCAACCAAAAAATTTCAAACAAATTACAAAGCGTAACTAGTAGTTGCAAACAATGTTATCAATGGCGGGTTGCCAAAAAGCCGCCATAAGATTAGGCGGACTAAATAAAATATAATATATATAAGAATCAAGAACGTAAAACTGCATAAATTAATAAAATAAATACAGATCGTAAGTTTCAACACAAACATGCACACAAACTCATCATTATAAGTCATAAGTCCATACTCCATGACATATAAATTTCAAATATAAAGGCACGAATTAATAAACGTAAAAAAAGAGGTCTATTCCTCTTCCTCGTCAACTCCAACATAATCATCTTTTTCATTATCATCTAATGAATCAAATCCCTCTTCCTCTTCTCCTTCAAATGGCTCATCCAACGTTCTTCTTCGTCATAATTATTTTCTACTTCATAATCATCTTCAACCACTTTCTCTTTTGATCTTGAAGTTATAGGTGTGGTTGTGCTTTTCTTAGCTCTAACGCAACTAACACTACTCGATTTCTGATTAGAAAAATCGGTTTTTTCCTTCTCAATTTTCTCCTTGCATGTCTCAAAGCTCTGTTCTAACTTATTTTGAACATTATATTTCCAAATTTCAACCTGAAATAGTTCTATTAGTGGCAGCCGTTGAAGAAGTATCACCATCTGCAGACATATTCAATTCTTACTTCTAAATTCTAATAGCAATAACGAACTGAATTACAAAAATAAGAAGGAAAAACTACACAAAAATAAAAATAACAAAAGACAAAAGAATAAAGGCCATCGTCGCACAAAATCAGCAAAACACACACTCAAAAACATAGCAGCAACAAAAATGGAGCATGAACAAGAAACTCACAAAAAAAGTGAAAAATACACAAAAAGATGAAAAACAGCAAAAAACATAGGAATAAGGGTTCTCGTCGCACAAAATAAGCAAAAAGCATAAAAAACATAACAGCAACAGAAATGGAGCATAAACAAGAGAATTTCACAAAAAAGAGAAACAAATGCAAAAAAAATGAAAAACAGCAAAAAGAATAAAGGTTGTCATCACTCAAAATTAGCAAAACACACACCGAAAAAACATAGCAGCAACAAAAATAGAGCATGGTCAAGAAAATCTAAAAAAAAAATGAAACAAAAATCACAAAAAATTGAAAAACAACAAACAAACCTATCTGCCGTCGGTCGCCGGAAAAAAAAAAAAAAGATGCCATAGCATAAAGGTGGTGGAATTCTCCTAAACCACCACCGATATCCACCATGGCAGATATTTCACAACATTTTGAGTGACGACCGGCGGCATATAGGTTAGTTTGCTGTTTTTCAGTTTTTTGTGCATTTTTTTCACTTTTGTGAGAGATTTTCTTGCTCATGCTCAATTTTTGTTTGTTGCTATGTAATCTAGCGTGTGTTTTGCTTATTTTGAGCGACGACAACACTATTCAGCTATTTTTCAAATTTTTTTGCGTTTTTTTTTTACTTTTTTGTGAGATTCTTTTATTTATCCTCCATTTTTGCTGTTGCTATATCTTTTTGTGTGTTTTTGCTGATTGTGTGCAACGACGGCCTTTATTTCTCTATTTTTGCTAATTTTCAATTTTTTTGTGTTTCCACTTTTTGTGAGATCTTCTTGTCCATGCTCCATTTTTGTTGTTGCTATGTTTTTAGTGTATTTTCTGTTGATTTTGTGCAACGACAACCCTTATTCCTTTGTTTTTTTTCTATTTTTTGTTGTAGTTTTTTAGTTTTTCCTTTTTATTTTTGTGATTCAGTTCATTTGTGCTATTTAAAATTAGGAGTTAGAAGCAAGAATTGAAGATACCTGCAGATCATGATACTTCTTCAATGGCTATCACTAATAGAACTGATCCAGGTTGTAAATATTGCATTGCTTTGGAAGGTGGACAAACAAAGTGCAATGTAAATTCTATCCTAAAATAAAGACTGCCAAAATCACTCGAGGGATGGAACATTTGATGGAAAGAAAGGCAAGGTTGTTGCTTGCACTAAATGTCTAAAAGAAGTCAGAACAAAGCTTTTGGATATATACAAAGTAACAAAGAGAGAATTGAGAAGGAAAACTGACTTTTCTAATCAGAAATCGAGTAGTGTTAGTTGTGTTAGAGCTAAGAGAAACACAACCACACATACAACTTCAAGATCTAAAGAGAAAGTGGTTGAAGATAATTATGAAGTAGGAGATGATAATGATGAAGAAGAACGTCGCCATCATTTGATTGATGAGTCATCTGAAGGAGAAGAGGAAGAGGGATTTGCTTCATTAGATGATAATGAAAAAGATGATAATGTTGGAGTTGATGAGAACGAGGAATAAACTTTTTTATTTATGTTTATGAATTTGTGCTTTTATGTTTGAAATTTATGTGTTATGGAGTATGGACGTATGATTTATAATTATGAGTTTATGTGCATGTTTGTATTGAAACTTATTGAAACTTACATTTATATTTATTTTATCAATTTCTACAATTTTACATTCTTAATGCTTGTATATATATTATATTTTATTTAGTCCGTTGTACGTCCGCCTTAACGCGTCATACCATCCACCATAATCTTATGGTGGTGTTTTGGCAAACCTCCATGACCCGTCATCGGCCATCGGTAACATTGTACTCAACATAAGTTGAATTAGAAAGAAAAAAAACTGTAAATTACATTTTATTTCTTGTTTTTTATTGTTTGTTATTGGTTTATCCAAAAGCAATTAGCTTAGTCAAAATTAAATCAGGTAATCCAGTACAAATTTGAAAGGTTGATGGATTTTTTTCAACCTAAAAATCTTCTTTCACCAGATAAATATTTGCATCAAAGTATACAAATAATAATATTAGATATTATTATTTAAAAATTACTATTGAAATATAATTTTACCTTTGAAAATAAGTTTGTTCAATTCAAGCATAACTAACTGTGATATAAAAGTATAGATTTGGAATGTTTTACCTTGTAACCAAAAAGTTCACAGCATGCCCTTCTGAAAACAGAGATTCTTTCCGCAAAGACTGTCTTGTACCTGTTTATTATTCATTGCCTACATTACAAGCTATAACAATGGATATACTATAAAAACTTAAGGTACTTCCCACTTACCTTTCCTCACGTTTTTCAAGTGTTGCGATCTGCTCTTTCAACTGCTTAATTTTCCCAGCAACATAGGAATCGACATGTGTGCCAGCATCAGCTATATAGTATGGTGTTTTGAACAAGAGCATCAAAATTCCATAAGTGTTATGGGAAAAAGACAGGGAAAATACTATTACAAACAATGGTCAAGTTTCTCATAGTAAAAGGCTTTGAGCAGACCATACAATGATGTATTTAGTTGATAGAGCCTATGATAGCCCTGTGCCATGTTTAGAACGTTACAGGATTTAAGTCACTTATGTGGAAGCACCTGCGATCTTATGCCTACCTCACTTTGAGTACTGAAAACGAAGCAAACTAACGATACTCAAAAGATCAATCCAACTCTTAAAACTAATATGAACCAAACTAGATTATATCATTTTGTTCACAAGGCTCAATTTGAGCTCAAATCGATCAATAAAATATTGATAAAATGATTGGGACAAAAAGTTAGAATAATTAGTAATATATTGTTAAAATGATTTAAAAGTGAAGTTGCATGTATCAATCCATTGTCAGCGCAATTACAGCTGGTTTTCAAGTTCTGTTTGCATCTATATCAAGCCAAGCTTCAAAATAATTCTAGCATGCAAGTGAAAACTCAAAACACTCTTAAAAAGTAAAGTGCAGGCATTACTTAATATGATTGCAATCTACTGCAACTTTATCACTTCCTCATATCAATTTAAGACAGACATGAGTCAACAAATATGTTTTACCTTCAAATGCAACAAAAACAATATAAAGGTGTGCTTGTGTATTGTGCATGCGTTGTGTGTACAATGTGTGGCATATGTTGTGCGTGTATGTGTTCTGCTAGTGGTGTGTGCATGTATGTGGTGCATTGTCATATGCAGAGTTTGTGTAGTTGTGAAACTGTTATGATGTGGGATATCTCACATCGACTACACATGCAAGTGTGGAGTGGTATATAAGTGAGTGTCAATCATTTCCCTATAACCATGGTTTTGGGAGAGTTAGGGCTCTTGCTTGTATCCCTAACAATGGTCCGACACGCCGGATCGTACATCTGCGGGAAGGGCGACCGTTGATCGGCCGGAAACCGGGTGGGCAGGGAATAGTTCCGGGTGGGCCTGGGACCGGTATCACAAGGAATGGAGTCGTGGGTGGGCCAGAACCTGGGTGGGCCCCACCGCACCCAGCCGTGGGTGGGGAGGACTTGAGTTGGCCGTCCGTGGACGTCACGGTTTCGAAGGGAAGGTATTGTTATGATGTGGGATATCCCACATCGACTACACATGCAAGTGTGGAGTGGTATATAAGTGAGTGTCAATCATTTCCCTATAACCATGGTTTTGGGGAGAGTTAGGGCTCCTTGCTTGTATCCCTAACAGAAACATGTATAATACGTAAGTTTGTGTGCTAGGGATTGTGCAGTGTGTGCATGTCCATATGTGTATGTTGGGGGAGAGGCCTTATGAGGTGATTGTCCTGAAGGAATTAAATTAGATATCATAACTATATGTAAGAATATCATATATATCAGTTGTTTTGGCTCAATGGGATGGGAAAAGCGAACCGTATGTGGTGTGGAAGGAAATGCCATTGCGTCATCTTCGGAAATGGTGATTCCATCAGGAATGGTGATTCTCAATTTTAGAAATATACCAATCATGGGAATGGGAATCATGAACAAAACAATGACCACTCCATTCCTATTTCATTTCACCACATCATTCACCTCCTTTGTGTGTGAGTAGAAAGGAATGAATATGGAATGACTAGGTAGTCTAGGTTTAATGAAGGATTTGAAATTCATCAAAATAAACTAAGATTCAATTATTTGAATCTATGGACTAGATTTAGGGGTTTCTTCCTCGTTTCGTTTTATTTTATGGCCAAATAAGATAAGTGGATTTGACGATGGATTTTAAACCCACCCTCAAATTCCTCAATTTGAACATGCCCCTATAGATTTTCGCTTCTAAGATTGCATCTACTTTGTACTGCATTATAAACACAGGCAAAGAGCCAAAGATACCTACAAAATGACCTAATGCCCTCTGACTTCATTTCCCAATTCAAGTGTGGAAAAGGATGTTTCAAAAGCAATCAAACTAATTATTTACCATCCTTGAGGAGAACGAGAGATAAAAACTTAACAAAATTATAAAAGTTTAATGATTGTCATCTTACTTACATGACTGTTTCTTAAGTTCTTCAACAGCCAGTAACTTTTCTTTTGTATTCTGCAGCTCATTTTGCAGAGCCTCTATTGTTTGTCTGGCCTCAGTCTCAACCCCCAGGGTGTTAACCATCCGGAGAACCTTTGTATTGGCAGAAGAAAAATCACCATGTCCCAGCTGCAAACAAAGTACAAGATCACACTCCCTACAGGGGAACATTTTTCAAGCTGTGTAATTTAGATGGTATGTTGCTAATGCATCATTTGAGCAGAGCTGTCTGCTCTGAATTACAAATCAAAAGATTACTGCTTGTCCACATTATATTCTAAGGGAATTGCATCCTACGAAAGTGAGCAGAGATGTTACCAAATATATAAGTATCAGCAAAACCAGCTGTGCGAAAGCTATAACTTCTATACAGAATATTTAGGAAATTTACTTTCTATATTCATCTATCGTGTGACACCTGAATATCTGCTAAGCAAGAGTGACTAGCAATTAATAAAGAATTATTATTGTTATGTGACCAATGAAGACAATGACAAGGAGATCTCTACTATTGATCAGTATTAGATGAACACAAAAAATTCATGATAATTATAGGGCTTTCCAATCATAGTGTTGTCAGAGAACTTTCTGCTTGAATTTGATGATGTCAGTGCAGATTGTGCAATGATAAAAATCAGATGAACTTTTTGGTTCAGCATTTTAAATTCTAACACACCTCATCAATATTTAAACTGTCATGGCAATTGTAAAAAACATTTGAAACTATCATAATAATCTTGAATTTGGTAAGCACAAAAATTGCTAACAAAGGAACAACTGTCAAAGACAAACCAGAATATCATTCAACATGCAAAGTATATTTGCCTTGAACACAAACCTTCGACTCCAACAAAGATATCTCAGAACGTAGGCGATCACCTTCACGCTCTAACATCTTTACTCGTCTTGCTTCATTAATTAACCTTTCATTCAGCAACATAATCTCATTGTGCTGGCGGCTATTACTTTCCTTTATATCTGATAAGCTATTTTCTAGTTGCCTGACATAGTTTTCCTTCTTGTCAAGAGATATTTCAAGCTCCTGTCAACATGAGAGATTAATAACTGCAGAAGAATGCAGAAAGGTCTTCAAAGAACTGCCAGCATATAAATATTGGTATCTCTAACCTGGAATATAGTTCCACTGACCAATCCAGTTCCACCTTCATGATTCTTATACTCTTTTAATTCTTTAACAACATCTTTCAAGCGGTCTCTTTCCTCAGTAATCAAACCTAGCTAAATAATAAAGATTGATAAAATTAAAAAAATTAAACAGACAAAGAGAGACAGAGAAAGCATTCAGAGCAAGGAAGCAGATCAAACAAACTTCATCTAGCATATCCAAACAAGTTCACTTTGATAACATTTACTTTTAATGACTAACAAATTTCAGTGTTAGCATATCCAAACAAGTTCACTTTATGATGAGGTCTTAAGTTGATCTAACTAACAATTTTTCAGCAGGATTTTTTTATGCAGGTTTTTAACCACGAGGGATGAGCTGAGAGGACTTAAGTACTACAAAGTCGAAGATAATCACACCATAATCAATAGATTTTATCATCATACAAACAAAGAACCATTATAGAACAAACCATAATTTCCAGCCTTTTGATTTCTGTTTTATATGACTCTGCCTTCTCTTTCACCATGGCAGCCTCAGTTTCTGCATTTTGTTTGTCAAGAATAGCCTTATCAAGAGCCACCTGAATTTCTATGACCTTTTCCCGGGTCTCACTTGCATTCTTCATGCTATCGACCACCTTCCTACATGTGATTAATAGAAGAGGTCAGAAGCCCCTCATAAAGAGAGGTACAAGATCTTACGCAACCCAACAAGCTATGCACAGAAAAATTAACATACTAGTTTACAACACTAAGTATCACATTCAGTTTTTGTAAGCTCATAAACATCATAAGCGGATAAAGTTACTTCCTGTTACAAAAGTGCAATATAAGAGAATCCAGCTTTCCCCGGAAACAATTTTATACATGGCTTTGTTGGTAGAGCTTTGAAGCAATAAGCAAATCTAATAAGCATGAGTACCTCACAAGACAAGATCAAAACAGCAGTTTCATAATAACACAACTCTAGATAACCAAAAAATAAGCAAAACATGACTAATATTAATATACATACTTCTGTAAAGCTGCAAATTCGGAAGGTATATCATCAGCAGATGACACACCAGGAAGTTCCTTAATCACTGATTTCCATGTAGACAACTCATCCTCCAAATTCTTGATGATTGTCTCGAGGTCAGATAGCTTCATTAGATCCAACTCTGCCCTCTCCTTGCGGCTTTTTTCTTCATGTAACTTTTCTTTCAATAATTCAATGTCTTCATGAGAAGCTTTTATCTTTTTAGCTTCACGAACCTCAGACTCCTAGTGATATAATGATATGGGTCCATTATGATATACTTATAATATACTGGGAAGGGAAATATTAAAATGGATATCTCAGTTCACAACCACATTGAATGCAGGAGATCGATCACTCATGGTACAATAGTTTCTTATAACACAAGAGTTCCAGGCTAATACTCAGGAATTTGACAATGCTGAGAGATTATCCATCAGAGAATGAAAACAAGCAACCTAAAACTATTTGCCACATCATCAATATGAATTCCTAGTTTAAGTCTACAGCACATGCATTCCTAACATGTTAAGAAAAAGCAATCTAACACAACCTGCCACTTCATCAATCTAAATTACTGCTGTCACAGAGGTTTATCAAACCTATATTAGGCTAATCAATACTGCAGATCTTTTAGAGCTAAAAAAAGAACATCAAAATTCAAATAGAAGACTTTATGCTCAAAAGGTTGTGTTTCTTGCCCCTGCTCAGATTTTCCTCTATCGTATTTTACTTCTTTAAACGGAATAGGATTGTGGTTTCTATATTTAGACTGGCTAAATGCATTAATACCTAACGGAGAATAATAAAACCCTTACATAGTTCCTCAGTTCCTCTCTCAAATGCTTCACCAACAAACTATTGTCCTTGGAAGGAGATTCTGAAGATTCGACAGACAACTTTTTCTGCAACTCAAATTTCTCCTGCATACACTGACAATCATTCTACAAATGTCAGATAATTATAACGAATTTATGCAGCAAAGGAAAATTAGATGATATGATGGTATTTAAAATCATAAAGAGGAAATTCATGTCCCAACTCTTTGCATTTCATGGAGGTATGACATCCGACAAAAGCAAGAAATGTTTCAGTTTTACCTTAAATATATGCAAATTGATAAAGTACAATACTGAACTAAAAAAAATATGATTAATGTAGTCTTTCAGGTTATTTTCCAATTCCAAACTACTGCAGTTCGCATTTTGACATGCTTTTAGAGCATCCACATCCCAGAGAGAAAAATCAAGACCTTTGCTTAAAATTTTACCATGTGCTAAAATAGAAATCCAGATCAATGATAACATGAGGTGCATGAATAACCCCAAGACTGAATGAAGCTCATTCAGATGCAAGGAAAGTAATTTTAAGTAAAGAAACTATAAACTAATAGACTATACAACCTCATGAGCTAAAATATATTGAAAAGTGAATAAACTTAACTCCATACAAGTGAAACAGTTAAATAGTTACCTTGTCCAGTTGCTCTTTAAGTTCTTCCAACTGCTCTTTTAGTAATGCCGACTCTTTCTCTGCATTTTTAGCCCTACATTCCATTCTCTCAAGCTGAACGAAAAGATAATGAAGTATTAAGATAATATTGCCTTGACTAGCTTTTTACAAATAGCAAATCTGAAGTACTGACATCAGCACTTATTCTAGAAACAGACAGCTTTGTGTCACTTCTCATTTGAACAAGATCATTTTGGAGACGGCCCTTTTCCCTATCTATGCTTTCTGATAGAGTATTTAGCTTTTCTTCTAACATGTGTGCTCTTTCTTCAGCTTTAGCAGCTGATAACTCAGCAGTTTTGCGCAGACCCATCTCATTCTGAAACTTTATCTACAAAACCAAATATGAAATAGCAATGAAAGAAAACACGACCAGAGAAACAAAGTGTAGGTTCTTGAGAGTTGAGAGTGCTAAAACAAAATAGTAACAAAAAGCATCTGTCTGCAGTCAGCATGTATAAACAGTCAGACATGTGCATAATTTCATTTCTCAGTCTCTTAAACCAGGACTGGAGTTACCATATCGAAGCATCATGAAATAATTTGATTAAATGTAGGATTCTTCAGCATTATATCATAATGAAAATAAATCTAAAGCAGAACCACCATCTAGTAAGTAGTAAATCTAAAAACCACAAGACTCTTGACAGAGAATCACCAAAAAACGATGCTCCTATAAAACCAACATTAAAAAAGATTAATTTCTTTAACTTCTTTTTTTATCTTTTTTTCTTTTTTTGGTGTGAGAAGAGAATGATGAAAATTACAATAATTATAGCATTCAATATAGTCTTCAACTTGAACTAAGAGTAAATCCCTGGGCCATCCACAGAGCAGCAACTAGATGAAACTGAGAGGCAAAAGTGTTACAAAATCAATAAAAGGGGCAGGAGATATCTCCACTCTCAAAATGTTTCAGACAAAAGATAAAGTTAGCAAAAGGGGTCAATTTCAAACTTGATAGAGGGAGGTAGAAGTTTCCTTGAAAAGGTACTATAACAGAAGACCGAAGAAAGGGTTTTTCAGTATCTAAGGTCTGGGAACTATGAAGTGGGAGCCCCCACTTAAAAGATATACAAGCAGATTTCCCTCCCTGAAATTCATACATTTTAAGAGTTTCTATGTGGTTGACTTAAGGTGGATTTGCAAAACCATTGTGACAATACATCAATAAGAAACTGATTATGTAGGATGAAAATTTAGAACCTTCAATGGTTCATGCTACTACTTATATACCTCAAGCTCATTAAAGGCATGTAGTTGTTTTCTGAGCTGTTCTTGAGAAAAATCAACCTCCTTCCTAAGTTGCTCCTGCAATATATGTTCACGTCCTCTAGCAGCAGCTAGTTCCTGCTCAGTGTTGAAAAATTTGTGTCGAAATTTCTTTCTCTCTGATTCTGTAGGCAGCAAAGTTTATCTTTGTGATCCAATTTATCATCATAATATGGTCCTAGAGATATTGTGCAAGAAACAAACAAAAGGATACACATCTCAACAGATAATGTACATAACCCGATAATGGTTAAGAATATGGAAAATCAAGTTACAGTCACAATTTATCCCCTCGAAAATGCATGTCGGCCATCTAAGAAACTGCAAAGAAAGTGTAATTTAAAGTAAAATATTCATTGTTCTAGAATACAAGATTCAAAGACTATATAGGGTTGACATTCCTAAAAATTATTAAAAATGTGGCAGTTGTAAGCCTGTGAAGGAACAAAAAGCTTGCAGAAAGAGCAAAGGGAGGAGCCATGCCCCTCAATTGTGGAATATTTTAGAAAGGTAACTAATGGAGCTTCTCTAGGATGACAGGGCGGAGAACAAATCAAGATTCTTCAAGTAATCAGCTGCTACTCCTAACAAGAATCTCAAGGAAGACTACATAGTATGATGTATCATTTAAGCGCTTTACCTAGAAATAAAAAACAATGACCAACATTCGATACAGATAGACATAGTGGAAGGCACTGCCCAATTGAAAGATATCTGGATAGATTTATTGTAAACATTCTCAATAGCATAGTTTTTTCACTTTGGATTTTGGGGTCATTGCATGCAGCTACGATACCTAAATTGATTATAGCAATAGCTATTGAATCATCTGCCAGAAACAAGCACAAAATAAATATTTATTTATTATTTTAATCCTTCGGATCATCATAGTTATAGCAACTCAAATTAAAGATTCTTTTCCTGGGAATATGGCGTGAGTTACTTCAGTGCCCCATCAAAATCTTCAGAATTTATTTTTTATTGCTTTGAAAGTAGAGGCAAGTAATCCTAAACCCTGTTAACAACTTCAGAAACTTTAACCTAGCAGAGGTTTGTTATGTAACTTATGTTTAAAACCGAAATCAACTAGGCCATCGGGTCACTAGTTCAACCAGTTGTGCGTTTTATAATAATGTTAAGGAAAAGACATAGATTCATTAAGATAACAAAACTAAAATTCTAATCAACTCGGTCATCATCAAATAAATATCCCTTACATGATTAGCATATATGATTATATATTATTTATAAAAAATAAACGCTCATTTATTAAACTTATCAGTCAGGACTCAGAATAATATTTTATTAATATTACTTGCTATAATCTAGTTTTTCAAGTATTAAATATAAATATAACATAAACCAGTACCGAACAATTAAAAGATAAATTCCCAATACTCCATCTTCTTCATTTATCCCATTCCCAAGCCCCCACCTACCAGAAAAGAGAAAATCCTTAGCATACAGAGATCCAGAGGCCTGTGATTAATTGTGCACAAGAGATGGCTAACTTGACTAATAGTGACAATGAAGACAAGCACGTAACACATGGGGGGGAAAAATTGTTTGACTGTTCAAACAGAATACAGAGATACAGAGGCCTCTGATTAATAATGCCATACATCATCAAGATCTGGCTAAGAGAACAGCTTCATCTTCCTCCTTAATGAAGAAATTTTTTGACTAATCTACTTGAAATTCAGCTATTTACTAATTCTGTTTTCGTAAGGATGAAATTCCCCCGTATTAATTCCTACAACAATCGAGATGAGCCACCAAGTATTTGACTTTCTGAATTCTGCTTCATCAAAAACAAAGAAGAGTGCGTCCTTTTTCAGAAGTAATAAGAAATAAAGGTACAAAACATATTGTGACTGAAGTAGTTGTCCTACAGTAGATAATTATGCAGGAATCCGAATTACTTGAATTAGAAGCATAGCTCATTACAAGATGGGGAAAAGGGGAAGAAATTGATCTAAAATTGAGGAAACCTTAGAAGTTCTTTAAAGTCTTACCATAAGCACATACTAAAACTTACCAGATTTTTCAAAACCTTCATTGAGTGCTTCAAATTTAGATTGATAATCATGTGCTTGTTTTTCTGCACTGTTTAGGGCATCGAAAAATTCTGATTTCACCTGCAAGATCGAGTCTAGTCAGCCACAGTAATTGCTAACAAATTTTAAGAACAAGCAGTAAGTCAACCAGCTTCAGAAACTGTGATTGACGAGATTGACAAACTTTAAAAACTGATAACACATTTCCAGATTGAGTATACATCAAATTACGATAA
This sequence comes from Salvia rosmarinus, assembly GCA_036937905.1. Lineage (NCBI taxonomy): Eukaryota > Viridiplantae > Streptophyta > Magnoliopsida > Lamiales > Lamiaceae > Salvia > Salvia rosmarinus. Next base: position 26,509,578 of record CM072813.1, read on the forward strand.
GTTGATGGATTGCGTAACATAGGCCACTGTTCTGCATGAGAACACACTAAACGTGATCCCCAAACATCAATTATTCATTTCCATAATCACAATGGAACCAAAGCGTCATCAAAAGACACCAATATGATCCAAACAACATAATAAGTTCTCTAAAAATAAAAAGAGGTGAATTCTCGAATTGAAAAAGAAACAAATAGCAAACCATCTGTCGGCATTGATAGGTGCAGAGCATCTGCTCGGAGGTGATTGGAATCGAGTGTTCATGCGAATATTCCGGTGCCGGCAAATCCTCGTATACCAGCAGCTGTCGACTGGAACTGGGGCTTTTATTATTGTTGTTATTATTGTCTTCCTGCGGCGGAGACTCTGCCCTCCTCTTCCTCGGCGGCGGCGTTCTGAGAATCATTCTCTTCCTGAATTTCCTCTGCGTATTTGATCTGACGGAAGGGAAATAGAATGATAACAATTATTAGGGCTTTAAATTTGAAATGGGCGAAAAGGGAATAACAGTTTAAAAGGAAAGGCGCCAATCTTCTTGGGTTTAGCGAAAATGGTTAACTGTATATAAATGAGTTTTTATTTTCAATAGCAGCATTGTTGCTATTCTTCTCATTTATAAAAAATCGAAATCGAATCTAAAAGTCAAATTTGATTAAATTCTAATTTTCAATTTGATTTTGGTGTAAAATTAAATAATCAAAAAATTTATAAACTATCAAATAAATGATATTGACAGTGAATGAGTTCTAAAATATAAAATATATAAATCATAAAATATAAATAAATATAAATTTATAATTTGTCCATCAAAAGCTTACATATTTTCTTTTAGACATGACCTCACATAAATCCCATAACTTTTACCTTTATTTTATCCACTTTATTTACAAAAAATTCACTACTTTACATTTATAATGTGAGATTCACTATTCATTCATTTTACACCTATTACAATTTATTAAAACTCATGCCACCAAAAGCAATGCAAGATTTTTGTGGACGGATAGAGTATTACATGTTATAAAACTACAAAACATAAATAAGTATTATATAAAGGGTTAATGAAAGTTTATTCTTAACGTTTCGTGACTTTTAGATAACTTCATAACCTAAACATGTGTTATTTTAATTCCCGATGTTTCAAAAAATTTGCATCAAGATCATTACGGTAGGATTCCTATGTTCATCTATATAAGTGGCTAACCGGAGAGCCACTTATGATTGTCACATTAATAAAGAAAAAAACATGAAAATGGTCAGACGGCGTCATTATTCGACTGTGTCATCTCTTAGGGCGTTGATCAATGACATAATCGTGTCTGAAACTTTAATGTGGCAATATTCGTTCATTATCAAATTTACAATTGAAAAGGTTACCAAATGCCAGAAAACCAAATCTTAATATGTCTACATTCGAAGGGCTTTCCAACTATAAGCGGCTCATTGTCATCCAATCACAGGTGTGCCCAAAATCATGCCTGAAAGTTTATTACGTTAAATGTGGCAGTATCTGTTCATTACCAAAATTACACCTGAAAATATAATGAAATGCCACGAAGCAAATCATAAAGTTCTCTACATTCAAACAGGTTTCCAACAGTAGGCGATCGTTGTCATCTGATCTCCAGTGTGGTCAGAGTCGCGCATAAAAGTCGACGCATCTGCAATGAACGTCGTAATTCCATCGGACTGACATTAAGATGAAAATTTTGAAACGTTGGGGGTTAAAATAATAATATGGTGTAACACAAATTTTTGTATTTAAATTTTATAAATACAAAATAGTATACAAAATCAATTTGATTTGATATGTTTGAGATGGATTCGATCTTCTATTTGTCCTCTGATTCTTCTCTTCAATGTAGAGTCTTGAAAGATCTTAAATGTTCTTCGAGTTGTTTGGAGGGGATGTGATTCCTTGATCTCCTTGAACTTGAAGCTTGAATTTGATGATGTTGATCTGAAGGACTTCAGTCTTGTTTTCAGATTGAACGTCGGGTTTGATTTGATATGTTGAAGAACGTTTGAAGATCTTCAAGTTTGAGTGCCGATGCGGAGGGTTTTTACCATATTTCCGAATCGAACGCCTTCTTTGGGATGATTTGGAGTATGATTTTGGCGAAGAACGTGGTGATTTGCACGAAGAACGCCTTGAATGTTGAAGAAGACTTCGAAGCTTCTTGAAGACTTCGTCGAGGATTCTTCGAGTGTCTTGAGCTCTTCGAATCTTCACTTCAATCTTTCCTCATTTATGAGCCCTTCAGCCTCTATTTATAGATTTAGACTAGTGGGTTTAGTGGGCTTTTGAGCTTATGGGCCTTTGGGCCACCAAACCATGGGCTTGAACTTGGACTTGGGCTTATGGGCCTTCTGGGCCACCAAACTATGAGCTTGGGCTTGGGCTTGTGGGCCTTTTATGGCTTATTTGGCGCAATTTGAATAATTATTCATCTTCGAGGTGTCGTTGCCACATGTCGTTATCATATTTGTCGATAAAATTAAATATTAACCATATATCTATTTATTTTGGAATAAATTCCATTAATAAAATAGAAATATAATTAATTATTTAATTTATAATTTACACGTGGAGCGATATTATTTGCTAACAATTTTTAATTGTCTACAAATTGCCCCATCGAGACTTGTTCATGGACGAGTTGTCTTGGGGATGGACGAGTCTCGAAATTCATTTTGATAGTTTAGACTCTTGTCGAGGAGTTCTTGAATTTGAATTTGTAAACAGTTTATACTCGTATTTAGGAGTTCTTGAATTTGATTTGAATTATAAACAGTTTATACTCGTATTTAGGAGTTCTTGAACTTGATTTGAATTTGCAAACAGTTTATATTCGTATTTAGGAGTTCTTGAATTTGAATTTAGAAAGTTTATACTCATTTCAAGAAGTTATTGAATTTGAATTTAGAAAGTTTATACTCGTTTCAAGGAGTTCTTGACTTTGAATTTGTAAACAGTTTATACTCGTATTTAGGAGTTCTTCAATTTGATGTGAACTTGTAAACAGTTTATACTCGTATTTAGGAGTTCTTGAACTTTGAATTTAGAAAATTTATACTCGTTTCAAGGAGTTCTTGAATTTGAATTTAGAAAGTTTATACTCGTTTCAAGGAGTTCTTGAACTTGATTTGAATTTGTAAACAGTTTATACTCGTATTTAGGAGTTCTTGAACTTGATTTGAACTTGTAAACAGTTTATACTCGTATTTAGGAGATCTTGAATTTGAACTTAGAAAGTTTATACTCGTTTCAAGGAGTTCTTGAATTTGAATTTTGAATTATTCCAAGAATGGACTTTTCTTGAATTGTAGCCCAAATTGCTTCCACCCTTTTTGATGATTATGGCTCACTTTTTTTTTCTTTTTTTTTTAAATAAAAAAGGCAAAAGTCTTGGGCTATATTGTGGTAGCCCAATTTGCTTTCACTCTTTCTTTTTAAAAAATTTGGCCTGCAAGTTTGATGCTTGCTGTGTGAATTTTTTTTATATTTTTTTTTTCGCATAAAATGCTAAACCTTATTTTTATTGGTATTGAAACAATGTTTCGGCAAATTTGATCTTGTAGCCCATATTGTACCAAAATCTCAATCTAATTTGCCTATTTTCCTAATAGCCTGAATTATTGGCTTTACTTGCCAAAAAAAAAAATCTGTGCGCAAGAGCAGCTGCATTTGCGTTTTTTTTTTCCACTTTTGATTTATGGAAAAAAATCGAAACAATTTTTTAAAGAGAAACAGTCGGGGTGTCCTTTGCCATTAAATGAACTTTGTTTGATAGCATAAAAGTTTATCATGGCTGCAAATAAAGGACACCAAAACAAAATTTTTGCAGGCCTTTGTTTGGGATCTGTCGCAGTTGGACGAAATCTGCAGATAAAAGCTGGAACATCTCAGCTTCATGCTTTTCTTCGCTGCATTCATTGGTTTGGTACGAGGGCTTGTGGCTACTAGGGTTTTGATGAGCTGCTTCATTCTATAAATAAGGGGGAGGCTTTGTAATTGGCTAAGATCCACTTCTTTTGCTTGGGAGACAAACCCACGACACATCTTCAAAGATTTTGCTAGCCATCATTTTTTTTAGCATTATAACTCTCCAGTCATACTTTCCACCTTATCTTCAATTCTTGTTGGAGAAACATATTCCAACAGGTAAGGGTTGCGTATCATTTTCACATTTTCATCACCAGAGCATCGGCGGCGGCGACACGGATGACTGAAGTGTCTCTTCAAGTTTGAGCAGTGGAGCATCGATGCGAACGGCTGACTCTTCAAAGGTAGTCTTCAGACCATAAATGTACTTACGCAAACTTCTAATATGCATGAAGTTATAAATAAGCAACAAATCTGATTTCTTCATTTCCTTCAAGTTTTGCTACTATGTCGTGCTCATTATCTCTATTACCATAATAACTTGCATCGATCCTTTTGTACGTATCATGCCTGGTGCATTTCTTTTGCAGCTTAGGAATCTTCATGGACAACTCGTGTGCACCAGGCAACAACTAGGCAGCATCGAACTAAGATAGTCGAGACCCATGCAGCTAGGAATGGAAGCATGGATGGCTGCGTCGGCTAGCACTGTTGCAAGCGGAGATGGCGGTTGCGACGGCAATGAACCTGCTGCGCCGTGATGACATCAACGTCGAGACGATGGCTGCAGATGAAGGTTGAGGGCGGTGCGCGAGGCGGCGGCTGAGTTCTGAGGATAGCGAGAGCAGCGCTGAATGTAAATATTTTCTCAATTATGACGTCATAAAGTTTTGTGATCAATATTTGAAAGATTCAAATAAGTCAAATAACTGTTCGGATGACCCATTATCTCTACGTGACTGTGATGGGCAGTTAGAGAAAATAGGTTTATAAATAACTGCTTGGTCCCCAAGTCCGTGAATCGCTCATTTTCGTTCTCATACACCATCTTCGAGAGAGAATGCACAAGGACTCGGAAGGCCTAAACGCATGAGAGTTCACGGCAATCTCAAGCTTCATTCTCGGTTAACAATGGTGGAGGTACGCGATCTTTCATTCCGCATTTCGGTGATTATAGATCTTGTTATAATCACAATAAAGTCTAACAGTTGGTATCGGGCGTATGTTATAGCCTCCGCCTTGTTCTTCCATTTTAGGTTTTCATATTTTCTAAGTTTTACGTTTTGCATTAAAACTTGAAAATAACTATGGAATCTTTGTAAATTCGATTTCTATAAATTACGTGCTTTAAAAGATATTTTAACAAATGATTAAATTTGTCTACTGTTTGGTAACGTTATATGGACATTTTATCAAGTTTTTGTTAATTCAAAACCAATCCTTTTTAAGGAGATTGCTTTTGTTCTCGTTATATGTAAATAATATAATGTTACATGTAAAACTATACTTTTAATTATGCGATGAGTATACATAAAATTTTCTATGTGATTAAGGCATGATTTTGGATTAATGTTTTGTGATTTTACGTGTTTTTATTTATTTAAAGAATAGCCACAAATCTTTAAATTTTTGAAAAACATATACATGATTTAAATCACATGAAAACATTAGTTGTAATTAATTATACAAAGTTTGATAAAATTAATCCTACAGGATATTTTATTGAATTTTTATGATTAATTAGAATAGAATGTCAAAATTATATTTCTTAATCTACCCACAGAATTAAGAAAAGGAAAAATAATTTTGATAGTTTTATTTGTTTATTAAAATGTTTCTAATTGAATACAACTTTAGCCCACAGCAAGTTATATGTCTATAGATTCATTATTGTATGTTTTACATTGGTAATGCATAACATGAAAGTTTAGTCTCATAAAATTTTAGAACTTATTGTGCATGTATATATTTTTGCAGATCACATTCTATGAATACTAATGATCTCAAAGTTGAAGTTCCTATCTTGAGCGGTGAAAACTACTTGTTTGGAAGGAGAGGTGCTCGCTTTACTTAGGAGTTCTTGACATGGACTATGCCATTCGAAGGATGAGCCACCGCCATGGACTCAAAGAATGAGGAAAGTGAGCTTTATGAAAAGTGGGAGAAGTCTAATCGGCTCTGTTATGTTCATAAAGACTCACATAAGTCTTTGGACTACGAGGCTCGGTTGAGAAGTATGATAATGTTCGTTCGCTTTTGGAGCGATTGAAGAACAATTTCAGACTTCTGACAAGTCACTTGCAAGTACCCTCATCGGGCGATTTTCGTCACTGAAGCTTACTGGTCTCGGCGGTGTGCGTGAGCACATCATGAGGATGCGGGATATTGCGGCTAAACTGAAAACATTGGAGGTTGAGATGTCTGACACTTTCTTGGTCCATTACATACTGAGATCTTTGCCTCATCAATTTGGACCTTTCAAGATTTCCTACAACACACATAAGGATAAATGGTCAATAAATGAACTTATGACCATGTGTGTTCAAGAGGAAGGTCGTCTGATGATGGAGCAAGGAGAGACAGTAATGCTGACAACCAACAAGAAAGGTAACAAGCATCATAAGGATAAAGGAAAAGAGAGGATGCCCATTCGAGGTGGAATTGCTAAAGAAATCAAGTGTTTTTTCTGTAAAAAGAAAGGACACATGAAGAAAGATTGCTTTAAGTTCCAACAATGGTGAAAAATAAAGGTAACACAATCTCCTTGTTTGTTATGAATCTAATATGGTGATGTTCATGGTAACACATGGTGGGTTGACTCGGTTCTTCAATCCATGTTTCAACATCCTTGCAGAAATGACAAACTGCGGAAACCGGTGAAATGAGCGGAACATTTATTCAGAAACAAAATGCGCCATTGTCGAATTTGTTGGAACTTGCAGTTCGTTGTCTAGTGGTTTTATTTTGACTTTGCTTGATGTCTTTTATGTACCTGGATTTTCCAGAAATTTGATTTCAGTATCTAGACTATTGCCTTTCCGTTATGCTTTCAATTTCTATGAAACATCATTAAGTTTATTTTATAAATCAGATGTTGTGGGGAATGGCATTTTGTGCAATGGTCTATTTATGATGAATTTGCAAAGTAACATCACTAACTCGGTTATGCATGTTAAAACTGGCACTAAAAGATGTGTTGAAAATGAAGAATCTTCTTTATTGTGGCATCGGAGATTGGGACATATCTCTAAGGATAGAATCAAAAGGTTAGTAAATGATGGAGTACTTAGTACTTTGGATTTTGCTGACTTTGAGATTTGTTTGGACTGCATAAAGGGAAAGCAGACTAAGATATCTAAAAGGGGTGCGCATAGAAGTTCTGAATTACTTGAAATCATCCATTCAGATATTTGCTGTCCGGACATGGATATGCAAAGTGGTCCGAAATACTTTATCTCTTTTATTGATGACTTCTCTCGGTGACATGTATGTCTACTTGCTTCATAACAAAAGTGAGGCGTTGGATGTCTTTAAAGTTTTAAGGCGATAGAGAAACAATGTGAAAGCAAATCAAGATTGTCGGGGCCGATAGGGAGGAGAGTATTATGGTAGATACACGGAAAATGGTCAAGCACCGTGTCCATTCGCTAAGTTTCTTGCAGAGCATGGAATTGTTGCTCAATACACCAATCCGGGATCTCTAGCGAGAATGGTGTGGTGAAAGAAAAACCGACCTTGATGGAGATGGTAAGGGTATGCGCAGAATGCCGAACTCCGATGACCTTGTGGATGATGCTCTTAAGGCGGCGGTGTACATATTAAACCGCGTTCAACCAAGTCTGTCCAAGACACCTTTTGAAATGTTTAAAGGTTGGAAACCGAGTTTGCACCATGTACGCATATGGGATGCCGTCAAGTAAGAATATATAATCCACAAGAGAAGAAACGGATCCTAGGACCATTAGCGGTTATTTCATTGGATATGCCGAGCGGTCAAGGGATCTGATTCTATTGTCCATCTCATAGCATCAGGATTGTGGAATCAAGAAATGCGAAGTTTCTGGAGAATGATATGATCAGTGGGAGGGATCGTTTTCAGAACACTGTTTCTGAAAGTGATCATGCTGATATGCATCCTTCTTCGTCGTCAATTGATCAAATCATTGTCGTTAAAAGTGGAACTCAAGATCAAATTGCCACTGAACGACAGATTGAGATTCCACAGGCTGACAATGATCTAGTAGATCAAGTTGTTCATGAAGATCCCATAGTGAACGAACAACTTGTTGATCAACATGATTCTCAGGAAAATGTTGATACAACCTTGAGAAGGTCTACTAGAATGAGGAAAACAGCTATACCTGGTGACTACTATGTGTATTTACAGGAATCGGACTTTAATGTTGGAGCCGAAAATGATCCCGAGACGTTTTCACAAGCCATGAGTTGTAAAGAGTCAAATTTATGGTATGATGCTATGAGAGATGAGATGAATTCGATGGCATCAAATGGAGTATGGGATCTTGTTGAGTTACCTGACGGGGCGAAAGCCATAGGGTGTAAATGGGTCTTTAAGACAAAGAAAGACTCATCAGGTAACATTGAGAGATACAAGGCTAGACTTGTTGCCAAAGGATTCAATCAGAAAGAAGGAATCGATTACAAGGAAACTTTTCTCCTGTATCAAAGAAAGATTCACTTGGATAATAATGGCATTGGTTGCACATTTGACTTGGAATTGCAACAAATGGACGTGAAAACAGCTTTTCTAAATGGAGAGCTAGAGGAAGAGGTATTCATGAAACAACCTGAAGGGTTTCCCTCTAGAGACCGTGAGCATTTGGTTTGCAAGCTCAAGAAATCGATTTACGGTTTGAAACAAGCCTCACGTCAATGGTATTTAAAATTTCATGACATTATTTCTTCATTTGGTTTCGAGGAAAATGTTATGGATAATTGTATATATCAGAAGGTTAGTGGGAGCAGAATTTGTTTCTTGATTCTGTACGTCGATGATATTTTACTTGTAAGTAACAATAGGGATATGATATACGAAGTGAAACAATTTCTATCCAAGAACTTTGATATGAAAGATTTAGGTGATGCATCTTACGTCATTGGGATAAAGATACATCGTGACAGAGCACTTGGTGTTCTGGGTATGTCTCAGGAGACATATGTTAACAAAGTCTTGGATAGATTTCGGATGAAAGATTGTTCACCTAGTGTAGCTCCTATTGTGAAAGGTGACAAGTTTAACTTGAGCCAGTGCCCGAAAAATGATTTGGAACATGAACAAATGAGAAATATTCCATATGCTTGATCGTTGGGAGCTTGATGTATGCAGTGTCCACTAGACCGATATTGCATTCATTGTCGGAATGTTGGGAGATATCAAAGTAATCCGGGCATTGAGCATTGGAAAGTCGCAAAGAAGGTATTACGATACCAAGGGACTCGAGACTACATGCTCTTATCTGACGATCAAACAATTTGGAAGTTGTTGGCTACTCGATTCGACTTATTGGTCATGTTGATTCACGGAAATCAACTTACGTTACATTTTTGTTGGCGGTGGGCGGTATCATGGAGGAGTGCCAAAGACTTCGATTGCTACCTCACCATGGAAGCGAGTTTGTGTCTTGTTTGAGGCTACTTCTCACGGTGTATGGATTAAGGGTTTCATTTCCAAGCTTAGAATCATGGATTCTATTTGCAGACCCTTGAAGCTGTATTGTGATAATTCAGCTGCTGTCTTTATGGCTAAGAACAACAAAAGTGGAAGTCGAAGCAAGCATATCGACATCAAGTATTTGGCCATAAGAGAGCGTGTGAAAGACAAATCAGTTATCATTGAGCATATCAGTACTGATAAGATGATAGCAGATCCTCTGACTAAAGGCATGCCACCAGGAAAATTTGAGGATCATGTTAAAAGTATGGGACTTGTTTCTCATGTGTAGCTTTTCCGTTGTAAGAACGATGTTGTCTTTTGAAACTCTTGTTATGATGTATTCTTGTTTATGATTATGTACGTACATTTGGTTAATGCTTATATTGTTTAATCAAAAGAATCATCAATTAAGTTTGGACCAAGAATAAACATTGGGTTTATTCATTAAGTTATCAATTTGTTATTGATTATGAGAAGCATATGCATTGTGATACATGGGAGATACTACTTGCTTTTATTAAAGGACATATCGCCATGATTCATGCGTTTTTGTTTTCTTGTTGTTGTTTGATGTATTGAATTTAATATTGATCAAGTGGAAGAATGTAAATATTTTCTCAATTATGACGTCATAAAGTTTTGTGATCAATATTTGAAAGATTCAAATAAGTCAAATAACTGTTCGGATGACCCATTATCTCTACGTGATGTGATGGGCGCTTAGAAAATAGGTTTATAAATAACTGTTTGGTCCCCAAGTCCGGTAACTGCTCTCATTTTCGTTCTCATACACCATCTTCTGAGAGAGAGAATGCACAAGGACTCGGAAGGCCTAAACGCAGCGAGTTCACGGCAATCTCAAGCTTCATTCTCGGTTAACAATGGCTGGAGGTACGCTGATCTTTCATTCCGCATTTCGGTGATTATAGATGCTGTTATAATCACAATAAAGTCTAACACTGAAGTCGTGGTGTCGAGGATGGAGGCGTCATGGCTGCGGCGCTGGACCTGTTGTTGTTGTTCGGTCAAGAGGGAGCGAAAGGCGGATGGCGGTTCCTCTGGCAATGGAGTTACGGTGATTCCAGTAGCCATCGCGCGGTGGGTTGGTTCAAGGAATGGCAGGTGCATTTGGCGCGACATCTTCAATGCGGTCGGTAGGAGTGCCTTTAAATCAGTTAAGGTCTTCACAGTCATCTGCTAAACTGCACTTGAGCCCGAGAAACTAGTCTCATGTTGTACATAATTTTAAAGGACATGGCATGCGCAGAGTTTCCACTATTGGATCTCCTGGGTCATCATCACCTAGCAGTTCTCAAAGTACCCAGAACGAGCCATGGATGTCTTCTTGAACCCAATGAATACCTCCTCTACCAATCAATCTCTTCGGCATCAGTCAAAGCCTCAATCATTTTAGCCGAGATCCCACGTTCCTCAGCAGCACCACCATGATATGCCTACCACAATGCAGCAAGGGCCTTCGAGCTGTGGAACCCGACCAACGATGAGTGCTTATAGCGCCGGGATGGAGGCTTCGATGGCGGTTGTCGGCAGGGGAAGCTTGAGGATGGTGCGCGACTGGAGCAGGTCCGACGGCGGTGATCTGGTGCAAGCGAGGGGGAAGACGCTGCCAACGGAGGCAGCACCGCCGTGCTATTACGGTGGAGGATTAATCGCTGAACTTGGCGGAGTGGGCGGCGATGCTGCCGGCGATGACTCTCACTGCTGCTGTCGTCCGGTCAAGAGGGGGGCGATAGGCGAAGATGGCAGCGATGGCGGTAGCTTTGTCGAGACACGTTGGACAGCACGAAATGGTGTCAGAAGCAGAGACGACGCGATGGAGCGGAGGCGACATGGAACGAAGGTGGCACGCCTTGATCGGAGCAGAGGCGGCGCGGATAGTGCGACCGGAGTGGAGGTTGAAGCAGACGGCATGTCGACGGTGATATATGTCAAACCTTGCTCAGCTGTGGCGATTTAGTCGAGGAAAATGGAGGCGTACGCATATGTGTGTTCGCGAGGGAGATAGAGGTGGCTGGCCGAAAGAAGACATGGTCGTGGCACTTGGTGGTTTCGACTTTGCCGAGAAGGAAGAAATGGTGAAGATGGCGCAGTGAGTGTGTGCGTGTGTATGTTTAGATGTGATGTTTGGCAGAGAGAGAGGGGAAAAAGAGGTTTTAATTTTGTAGGGATTCGGGCTTCCTTATTTGGGCCCCTTTTTGGAATTTTTTTTTTTGGGGGCGATGCAAAGTGTGGGTTTTAATACAATTTCAACTTTCTCTATTTATATATATACATATACATATATATATTATTTTTATTTCATCATTTTCACAATTTTATGCTTGTGATTGTATTCCAAGTTGTAGAAGTTCATGCAATTCGACTTCAAGTTTTCTTGTTCAAGAGTGGATCGACTAAAGACGTCAAACTTGATCAACTCTCTTACATCGAATTTTGGACTTTGGCTTCACATTTTTCGCAGACATCGTCCTCATTTTCGCATGAGCAATGACCTTCTTCTTAGCAGATGCGGCGACACGACAATAGAGGTGATATCACATTTTAATGGAAGACGCAGCGGCGGCATTGCACAATATTCGGCATCGCGACCTCAACGAGCTAAAAGTAGCTACGGAAATGAGCTAGAAGCTGAGCGCTGTCATCAACGGATGAGAAGCTAGAAGCTGTGTGCCATCGATGAAGAAAAAGCTAGAAGTTGTGCAGCATCGACGAAAAAAAGAAGCTAGAAGTCGTGCAGCATCGACGAAAAAGAAGCTAGAAGCCGTGCAGCATCGACAAAAAAGAAGCCGTGCAACATTTGCGAAAAAGAAGCTAGAAGCCGTGCAGCATCTGCGAAGAAGAAGCTAGAAGTTGTGCAGCAACCGTAAAGATGAAGCTAGAAGCTGTGTATCATCGGCGGAGATGAAGCTAGAAGCTGTGTATCATCCACGAAGAGGAGCTATAAGCTGTGCAACATCAACGAAGATGAAGCTAGAAGCTGTGCGCCATCTGCGAAGAGGAAGCTAGTTGTGTGCCATCTACGAAGAGGAAGCTAGAAGCTGTGCGTCATCTACGAAGAGGAAGCTAGAAGTTGTGTTCCCAACTGAAAGCAGGCTGGATTCATCAAGCTGACATCATCTCCGAATCGAAGTCAACGATATGGTGTTGGGATTAGCAAGACTGGTGACGTGGAGTTGGACTCGACAAGGTAGAACCATCTTCAAAGCAGATCGACAGCATCGAGCTGGAGTTAACAAGCATGAGTCATCTTCAAAGCGTAGACCCAAACTCAAAAGTTAAGGTTATCCTTAAAATGTGTTGACAACGAAATAGTGAATAATCCATCACATCTAGTTTTTTCCCCATGACTGTTTTGCTTCTTCGTAATTTTCACCATACTGTCTCTTCCAAGATCTCGTATCATTTTATTTAATGGTCTGAGCTTGAATTTTGATCAACCAACTTGAAGTATGAATTTATGATGAACTTTGACCCTACAACTTGAAGGAGAAAAGCACATATCATGACTGAACTTAGAAGATATCTAAGCTGCTTACGTACCATTTTGAAAGGGATCAAGTTAAAACGTAGTTCAAAAGATCAACTTGTGTTTTAGGGTAGTGTCGTGCACAATTTATACTCATGGGGGCCAGGAGTAACATGCACTTTAGGCTCGTGTGTCATAGAACTGTCTTGCTCTTGTTTGTTTTTCTTTGTCGTGACGTGCAGTTTAGGCTCGTGCTTCATGGAGCTTTCTTGCTTTTTTTGTTGATTTTGTCTTTGGCGTGACATGCAGTTTAGGCTCGTGCTTCATGGAGCTGTCTTGCTCTTTGTTTGTTGATTTTGTCTTTCTTTCTCAATTTTTTTTGGCTTTTTTGTTTTCTTCATTTTTTTGTGTTTTTCTTTTAATCTATATACATATCTACATGCTTTCACCGCTGCATTTCAGGGGTAGTAGCACTTCAACAACTTTAGAGTTGTTTCCCCAACTTCCAAATCGTCGTCCAAGGTTGACTGGTATGCGTTGTTAGAGATGTAGTGAGATGAAGCCACCCTTTTGATGGTGATTCGAACGGGCCCTTTTGGCACAAATCCCAAACCCGTTTTGGTGTTCTGGACCACGTCATTTTTCTTCTTCAAGTGAGGTTCCGGCGTAAAACTCTCCTGAGGATTGTACCCCGCATTGACGAGGAGCTTGTATGCTTTTGGACCAAAATGCTTCGTGAGTTCGTTGTCTGAAGATTCTCCATGTTCGATAGCATTACTTTATTTTGGTCGAACAAACCCTTGAAGAGGTAGATGAGTTAGTCTTTTAGCATCGATCTTGGTCAGAGGCATCGTCAGTCCCTCGAATGAGTCCATCTTGGAGAGAGACGTTTTATTCTTGACAATCGACATGACTTCAAGTTCTTTATCATGCTCAATTTCCACTTCTTTTGTTATCTTTCTCATATAGAATTTGGCATCAACAAAATATGACTCAGCTTCTGTGAAAGGCTTTTGATCGCCGACCACTATCCTTACGACGCCGTCTTGATGATACTTGAGGCATTGGTGCAATGTAGAAGAGATTACACAATTTTCATGCAACCAAGGCCGACCAAGAAGCATATTGTAGGATGTCTTGGCATCAATTACATGAAGCAATGCAGTTGAACTCATGTCTTCCATCAGCAAGTTCAACCTTATGGTGCCAATGGCCCTTTGTCTTTCGTGGTTGAATCCTTGAATCATCAACCGACTGCTGGATAAGTCATCTACTAGAATTTCCAGTTGTTTCAATGTTCTTAGTGGCAAGATATTAATAGCCGATCCTCCATCGATGAGGATCCTCTTGACTTTCTGCTCATGGGTGAAGCAACTCACGAATAATGGCCTATTATGAGGCTCAGACCCAAGCTGAAAATCCTCGTTGAAGAATATGATTGCCAAGACACCTTCATCATCAATCATATTTGACTTGGCTTGATCTTTTACTTGGCCTGTCGTATCGTACAATGCCCCAATACCTTCCAGTATGTCGTCAGATTCAGGGGTTACAACATTTGCGGCAGCATTCTCTTCTTCAAGTGATATATTCCATTCTTGAGCTAGCCGCATGATCTTTTCTTTGAATATGAAGCAATCGTGTATGGGATGCCCGATCAATCGATGGTATTTGCAATATCTTGGATCATCAGTTCGTCCTGTCGCATTTGGTCGTTTCATTTCAGGTAGCTCGATAAGTCCTTCTTTGAGTAGGTCATCGAAGATCCCAGAGACGTCAGAGTCTAAAAAATGATATTGTTTTTGCTGCATTTCTTTAAATGTCAACCTTCTTTGCCTCATGTCTTGAGGAAAAGTCTGTTTGTCGCTTTTGTTGTCATCCTTTCTTAGGAACTTGATAGGAGTTGCTTTTGTCGTCATTGACTCTTCTTTTGGAGCATTGTTAAAGGACTTGGTTTCCTTTCTAAATTCTTTCCTCTCTTTGAACTTCTGAGGTTCTTGGATTGGAGGCCCTTTGAATCCACTTGCTGCCATACTTAGCTCCATATCATGAGCTCTGGTGGCCAACTCTTCGAACGTCTTGGGCTAATTCCTCGCAGGATGTATTACAAGCCCCGATGCATCCCTTGAATGCACATTTTGATGGCAGATGATTCAGACAATCGATCCTTGCAATTGAGGCATAGGTTTCTCCACCTGTTGATGTAGTCGATCACTGGCTCTTCTTCGAACTGATGAGAACTCGTGAGCTCCACCATGCTGACTGTTCTTCTAGTGCTGTAGAAGCGATTGAGGAACTCGTGCTCCAGCTGTTCCCAACTGTCAAGTGAGTTTGATTCCAAGTCCGTATACCAATCGAAGGCATTTTCTTTGAGTGAGCGAACGAATTGCTTGACCATACGATCTCCGAATGTTCCAGCGTTGTTGCACGTCTCGACAAAATGAGCTACATGTTGCCTTTGATTACCTTTACCATCAAATTGTTGGAATTTTGGTGGTTGATAACCATGTGGCATTCTCAAGTTGTCAATTCTTTGGGTATAAGGCTTGGAGTAAATCAAAGATGACTTGGAATTTCCCTCGAACTTGTTCTTCATGGTCACCTCGATGAACTCCTTGAGTTGGTCTGCCTTGATGAAGCCATCAGAAGAGATTTGGATATGTTTGCCACACGATTCTCTTTCTCCATGAGTTTCTTATCTTTCGTCTTCTTCTTCATCGTCGTCACGTTCACTTTCTTTATCATTGATGTGACTTGACTCTGTCTTCTCTCCCCTGAGCTTTGCAATCTTGGCATGTTGCTCTTAGATGTGCTTGTTCAAAGATTCGACCAGTCTTGTAAGATTTGCAAACTGTTCTTCCACGGTGGAAGTGTTTGTCATCATCACAGGCGCCTGAAGTGGGTAACTTGTGATAGAATTTGCAATAGGGGATGTGAAGCTTCCTTCAAAGCTAACACCTTCTTCATTTAGGATGGCAATGTGTTGCTCTTTTACCCTGCGATGACTGACATCGAAGCTTCTTGAAGTTGTTTGGCTTTGCTTCTCGTGATGACGCCAATGCTCTCCGAAGAAGCTTTTGAAGTGACCCTAGTTGCATTTTATTGGATGAACATCGTTCAAGATTTTGGTGAATAGTAGAGATGAGAGGTAGAGAAGTCCCACCGGGCGTGCCAAAAATTTGTAACACAAATTTTTGTATTTAAATTTTATAAATACAAAATAGTATACAAAATCAATTTGATTTGTATTTGATATATTTGAGATGGATTTGATCTTCTATTTGTCCTCTGATTCTTCTCTTCAATGTAGAGTTCTGAACGATCTTAAATGTTCTTCAAGTTGTTTGGAGGGGATGTGATTCCTTGATTTCCTTGAACTTGAAGCTTGAATTTGATGATGTTGATCTGAAGGACTTCAGTCTTGTTTTCAGATCGAACGTCAGGTTTGATTTGATATGTTGAAGAACGTTTGAAGATCTTCAAGTTTGAGCGCCGATGCGAGGGTTTTCACCATATTTCCAAATCGAACGCCTTCTTTGGGATGATTTGGAGGATGATTTTGGCGAAGAACGTGGTGATTTGCACGAAGAACGCCTTGAATGTTGAAGAAGACTTCGAAGCTTCTTGAAGACTTCGTCGAGGATTCTTCGAGTGTCTTGAGCTCTTCGAATCTTCACTTCACTTCACTTCAATCCTTCCTCATTTATGAGCCCTTCAACCTCTATTTATAGATTTAGACTAGTGGGTTTAGTGGGCTTTTGGGCCACCAAACCATGGGCTTGAACTTGGACTTGGGCTTATGGGCCTTCTGGGCCACCAAACTATGAGCTTGAGCTTAGGCTTGGGTTTGTGGGCCTTTTATGGCTTATTTGGCGCAATTTGAATAATTATTCATCTTCGAGGTGTCGTTGCCACATGTCGTTCTTATATTTGTTGATAAAATTAAATATTAACCATATATCTATTTATTTTGGAATAAATTCCATTAATAAAATAGAAATATAATTAATTATTTAATTTATAATTTACACGTGGCGCGATATTATTTGCTAATAATTTTTAATTGTCTACATATGGTTAGGTTGGGATATTAACTAAAAAGTCGCAAAATGATTGACCATAAACTGATAATCACCCTCACTAGATTTATATATAACCTTATAATTCGCTTCGATTTTCGATTATTTGGTATTATGACGTCTAAAACCAAAACCAAACCAAAATACCAAGATTTTAAATTTTTAAAATTGAAATTGAACAAAACAGAACATAAATTTATGTTTTGGTTCGACTAAGTTTTTCGATCAATTCCTAATAGTGCTTATCACTCTAAGTTGTTTGAATAAACAAGCTTCAGTTCGACCAGTGAAGTTCTGGAGGATTGTAGATAGATCCATTTCGAAAGAGGTGCACATACTAATTGATTAAATCGGATTACTCTTCTCAATTGCATATCTTAATTGACTGCGGGAATCTCTTATTACAGCCAAATAATCTACTATGTTTATTCTTAAGAACTCGTTTAGATGGAGATTAGCATATAAGATAATCAAAGACACCAGTGTGTTCATGTGAAATTTGTGGTGATATTGAAGACAAAATATTGATACCAATTGATGAGATAAATAGATAACAATTGGATGTGGATGGTTTTACTCGTCCTCTTATTCGGCCTAGTTCAACATATCAAGATAATAGTACAGCGTCCCAAAAATCATTTATAACTTTAAGGTATGTCAATAGTTGTCATTTCAAATATCTTTGCTAACATGATAGGACCTAAGCATACACCAAATCTATAGAATGTAATTTTAAAGAGCATCTCATACCTGAATACCACCCTAAAAAAATAGGGTAAGACCTTTGAGGCGCATAAAGGAATTACAAGGAAGTCAGATCTGAAGCGAAGTTAAAGACCCGAAAAGCATTAACCATTAGGTGATAGAACGATTGCTGGAGTGTAACTCCGAAGGAAGTCTTAAAGGTATAGAGATCATATGAATAATTTTCTTTAACCCATAAATCTCATCATCATGTAGATCCATAACAAATTAGTAGTTATTTGTATTCTCTGTAAATAGTCTAGATTCTCTTGTAATAAGACAGGGCCCATTGTAATAATTGTCTTGTTCATTTCTAATTTAGCTCAAATTTTTTTTGAGTATTCCAATTTCTTGAAACCGCTTTCCTCTTGTAATGTGGGAGGTCATGAAAACCATCAAGAGCAACCTTCATGATATATGTTGACGATATCATACAGTTCGAAACCGTTTAGAATACTCCTATGCAGGGATGTCAACGGGCGGTCTTTATCCGGACCGATCCGGAACCGTTCAAAGCCATTAAATTTTAAAGCAACGGTTCCTGTTCCGGAACAGCTTGGACCCGGGCCGATCCAGACCCGACCCGTTTTATCCGGTTCCGGCCCGACCTGGTCAGTTTTTTTTTTATGTGACGTTTTTTATGTGTTCTCTTGTCATTGAAGATCTTATCTGGCTGCGATTTACTGAAGGACACAGAGATCTTATCTGGCTGCGATTTACTGAAGGACTCAATCCAGTATACTTCCCAGCTCTATACTTTATTGTTGGTTTCATCTACATATTGTGTTAGCCGAAGATTGAAATAGTCAATTCTGACTTAATCTTCCAGATCAGATACAGGAAAGACTGTGAGGAGTTCTATGGCAGAATTCTTGACAACAAGAATGTTGTTTCTTCTGTGGAAGGAACTTCGAGAAAGCAAACTGAAGACGCGTGGAAAACATGATTCCCAGGCGAGCTGTTTGAACTAGATATGGAAATCCAGCAAGAGAATATGTCTGGTCAAAGAATTTCACAAAGTATGATTTGATCTCAGCTGTTCAAAGACAAACTCCTTTCTTTCATCAGGCAAGTGTAATAATTATAATGTCATTTTGACTGACTGTCTTTTACTTGATTCACAAATTTAAGTATTTATTCTCATTTTCTATTGTAGGTCTCGCAATTCCGTATGAACGATTCTCGCTAAATTAAAGGAGTTGTGGTGAGGTACAGAGGATTTCTGCACCTAATCAAGATGAACAAGGAGCAAGGCATAAAGAGCTTCGTTGTTCACAGTTACAACATTGACCTTATCTGGCACACTCATCAGTTGCATCTAGCTTCTTATAGTGAAGATCTTCTTAAATTGATGTGAAGGATCTTAGATCATGATGACACTGATTCCGACAGAAGTAAAGGTCAGAAACTGGATGTTGGGTTCACAGGGACGAACAGGACATTCGAGGATCTGTTTGGCCGTAGGTATTGGAGAGCTAGAGCAATGTACAAGGGCAGCATCCCTTCACCAGTCAGACTCACTCCTTACTCCGGCAGTAGCATGAAGAAGGTGCAAAGTTGTAATGAGAGCCCAAAAATAGCACTTTGAGAAAGTATAACAATCATCAAACAATAATGGAGCCCAAAATCCTTTTCTATGTCAAACCCGTTTCCTCTTCGTATCCTAATACAATTTTCTCTCTGTACAAATACCTCTTCCTCCTCCGAAATCATGGATAACTCCAATTGTGAGAAAGAATTGGGGATGTGTTAGAAAGAAAGTAGAGGTTTGAGAGAAGAATTGGGGATTTAGGGAATCGGGAAATGGAAATAAGAGATTTGGGTAATTGGGTGTAACCGTGTAAGTGTAAACGTGGCCCAATGGGTTACCGGTTAGAAATGGATAATACCTGGTCCGGATCCATAATTTGATGGTCCGGATCCGGTCCGGATCTAGTATTTAATGGAGCGGTTTCAGAACCAGAACCACTACTAATTTATTGATTCTGGTCTGGGTAAAGACCGTCCGTTGACATCTCTACTCCTATGATATCAAGTGATGGTACCAAAACTAGCATAACAAGTGTATGTATTTGTTCCATTTTTTTGGATAAATAAATAAATAAAAGAAGAAAATATACACTATATTAGGGCATCCCCTAGGGTAACAACTCGTGTAGACGGGTAAGGTGCTTTTCCATATATCATATTTCAGACAATAATTGTTGAAAACATATGTTATATAATCATGTGCTTATCAAATAAATTGTACTTAAATGTAGAACACGTAAAATTGAGGATGTCAATGGCAAGGAAAACAGCACCTAGGAGTTCTCGCAACATAAACGTAAAATTAAATGAGATAAAGTGGCTTCTTTCATTCTTTAGTTCGATAATGTGTATATATTTGATAAAAATGACCGGCAGTTGTTCAAAAGTGAAACAAAAAATAATACTATCGTAAATAATTAATGTCACAAACTTGTATGAAATTGTTTTTGATATAGATAAAGTAACACTATTTTCGAAAGTATAACTTCCATAACCAATGATGATTTTTTAGATCCCAGTCCCCTTTAAAATAGAAATAATAATAATATTAAAGAAACTTTAGATCCCAATCCATCTTAAATCTTTTAAAGAGATTTTCTCTATTTGACGTGAAAATATAAATTTTATTAAAAATGTATAAATACACTTTTTTTCTGAAGCAATATTTATAAATATAACATATTTAAATTATGTAGATCATTTATATTTAGCGAGACATCGTAATTAAGGAATGAGAACTGCTTTACACAATCCTCCTTACTATGATTATTTCCATTCTCATTCTGATTTTCATCAGTTGTTCCATGATAGAGTTGGTACTGATGGGATATGGCCCAACCGCTCAGGCCCACTGGCAAGCCCAAACGAGGTGGGCTTGACCTAATGACGGCCCCACGCGGTTAAGCCTAAAGCCCAGCGTCTAAACCCTAATCAAGACCAGGTCAAAGGCGCAAATCGTGGCCAGTTATGGAAGGAGATCGTGGTCAGTTATGGAAGGAGATCGTGGTCAGTTATGGAAGGAGATCGTGATCCCACAAATCAAGGGATCCGGTAAAAGATCCATAAACATGTATAAATAGAGGTTAAATCAACGGTAGAAGGGTTAGCAACTTATTGAATACTAGAGCTTTTTAGATACACTCATTGTAATCCGATTATAGGGAAAGTATTGAGGGTCATCGCCTCCGTTGACGTAGATCTCATTCTTGATCGAACCACGTAAAAACCTTGTGTTCTCTCTCGCTTTACATAAATCTCGTCTATTTACATACACTAGATTTATCATTGGCGCCGTCTGTGGGAAACTTGAACAAAAGCTTTGTTTTCTACAACTCAATGGCAAGAACTCGTCAAACGCTAGTACTGGTCGGCGAGTTGGCAACGACCTTCCGAGGGTGATCAGTGGTCACGCAGCCATGGGGAAGGGATTGCGGATGCCACCAACAGCAACACACCCGAGGGTTACATGGAGAGAATTCCATACACCCCGTGATCGCCGCCTAACGAAGAGAAGATGCCGATCTCAATACCGGTGAGCAGGCGGTTCACCGATCTCATGAGGTCCTCGGCCAAGCCGTATCCGAATTCCTCAATGCCAATCTCGGCCAATTCCAAAGTTTCCTCAACCAGAGGACAAACGGAGCGGGCACCTCAAGAGTACCCGAACTGGTGGTTACGGGCGCCCGGGGTCGTTCGCCCCACCGAAGTGATCAACGCTCACATCGGCACAATAGCCGAGAACGCGTACATCGCCCCGCCGCCCGAAGTCAATCACCTCGCGGGATGGTCGTAACCATTCGCCCCCGCATCGCCCGCGGAGTCGCTCACCACCTCGGCACGCCGCCTGCCCGAGCCGGCGGGACGAGAGAGAGAGGCGAGTCGAACTCCCTCGAAGAGACGATAGACGCCACACGGTCTCCCACCCTCCGAGAGAGATGGCAATGATCTCCGGGTTCGACCGTGCGGAAGAATTATCTCCTTTCTCCGATAAATTCGACACACCTTGCCCGTCAGATGATACAGGGCACCCAACATCGCTGCCTATGATGGTCTTAGGGACCCCTCCGACTTCCTTTTCGCCTACACCACTAACATGGCGAACCAAGGAATTGATGATTTTCATATGTGTAAAATCTTCCCCGAGGTGCTGATCTCCAACGCCCGACGTTGGTCCACTGCTCCGCCGTACAAAGATACATGCTTCAAGGATCTTATGGATCGCTTCAAATGGCGCTTACCGTAAGATGCCACCTCGAACCTTCGTCCGACTGCTCACCATCCGCCAAGGGCGGGACGAGACGATGTCGAACTTCGTCTCGAGGTTCATCAAAGAGTCTCTCAAAATTGATGAGTAACGATCTCTACATCATCAATGTGTTCAAGAACGGGATCAGACCTGGCGCACTGAATAAAGAGATCACCCGGGAAAAGCCGAAGACGGCTAGTCGCCTCTGGACCCTGGTCGATAACTACGTCAAAGGAGACGAGTCAGATCGGAAGAAAAGAGATGCAGGATGAGCAGAGGTGGAAAGAAAGAAGCCGATGACCGAGGTCGGGCGCCGATCGCCAAGTGCCTTGAGAGGATCAAGAAGGGCCCGATCGAGTCCAGGCTAGGACCTCGGCCAAACCCTGGCGGCAACGCGCCTCATCTACTCAAATCGAGGGCGGAGATATTTGAGCTCCACGCTGAGCTCTTCCCGAAGCCCCCTCATATGAAAGGAGGATCTAAGAAGAGGTCGACGGAAAAGTATTGTGACTATCACCAAGGGTATGGTCACAGTACCGAAGATTACAGAAACTTGGGCTCGCAGATCGACGAGCTCGTCAAAGGAGGAGCGCTTAAGAAATACCTCGGCCGACCTGGGCCGGGGAACAAGAAGCGCAGAGGAAAGAATGGAGGTGGCAACAACTGCGGGCCGACCTCGACGACGACCCAACCTGAAGACGACGAGGACGAAGGTCCCAATGCGATGGAGCAGGTCTACGCCATTACCGGACTGCCCATAGGAACGACGAGGTCGTCGTTGAAAAATGAAGCTCGGAGGCCGGTCCCTGAGGAGCCGAAAAATAAGCGACTCCGGGACGGTGAGAACATCTTGTTCTCCAAAGATGACCCGGTGCCCAAGATCATGCCCCACCAAGATGCCATCACCATACAAGCCGTGGTGGGCAACAAGAACGTCCACCGGGTCTACATCGACATCGGTGCCTCCGTCAGCATCATCTTCCAGAGCTGCCTGGATAAACTCGAGGTCGGCGGGATTCAAATACATCCCGCACCATCCCAGCTGCGGAGCTTCACTCAGGAGGCGGTCCAACCCGAGGGCGTCATTACCCTTCCGGTTACCGTAGGACGTGCTCCCAGGTCGGTCACCAAGGCCATTCAATTTTTCCTGGTCCGAGCTCCTTCTCCGTACAACATCATTCTGGGAAGAGACTGGCTATACGCCACCAAAGCCGTCTGCTCGGTGTACCATCTCACTATCAAGATACCCACCCCGGTGGGACTGCTAAGCATCCAGGGTGACCAAACGGCAGCCAAAGAATGCCTACGAGTCTCAACCCAAGATGTGGCCTTACCTCAGGCCTAGCAATTACAGAACCCTCAGAAGTTGACGCCCCGGGACGACCTGACTGAGAACCTTCAACTATGCGACGATGACCCCTCCAAAGTTGTCAAGGTCGGCACCCAGGGTCCAACTGATATTCGACAGCATGTCATACAGCTTCTGAGGGAATACAAGGACGTGTTCGCGTGGTCCCCACTTCACATGACCGGAGTGTCACCCGAGCTCATCACTCATCGCCTCAACATCGACCCGGCTACCAAACCAGTTCGGCAGAAGAAGAGAGGTTTCGCGGCAGAGCGCAGCCAGGTCATAAGAGACGAGGTGACTCAACTTCGGGAGGCCAAGATCCTGTTCGAGGTCAAATACCCGACCTGGATGGCTAATCCAGTCGTGGTCCGAAAGCTAGGAGGAGGGTGGCGCATGTGTGTCGACTATACCGACCTCTACAAACACTGCCCAAAAGATTGCTACCCCCTCCCCGATATTGACAAGAAGGTGGAGGCACCGTGGCCACGAGATCTTCGCCTCGGATCTATACAAGGGTACCACCAAGTCCCGATGAGCTGGAGGATGCTCCAAAGACAGCGTTCATCACTGACTTGGATGTCTTCGCGTCCCGAAAAATGCCTTTCGGTCTGAAAAACGTCGGAGCTACCTACCAGAGGATGGTGGACGCTATATTCAAGGATCATATAGGGAAGATCGTCGAGGTCTCGTCGACGATATCGTGGTCAAAAGTCAAAACGAAAAGTCTGCGCCCGACGACCTCGTAACTATCCTCCAACCTCCTCGGGCGGTCCAACCTCAAGCTCAACCCCAAAAGTGCACATTCATGGTGAAAACAGGGAAATTCCTGGGATGTTGGGTTTCTCAAGAAGGTTTGAAGGCGAATCCCACTAAGGTCAAAACGGTACTCGACATGCAAGTACCAAAAACCATCCGGGATATCCACAAACTCACCGGATGTCCGGGTGCCTCGAGATTCCTATCTCAATGTCGAGAGCAGCTTCCCTTCTTCAAGATCTTAAGGAGAGCTCCGGATTTCGCCTGACGGGAAGAACACCACGCCGCCTTCACACAGCTGAAAGAGTATCTCGCCGACCTGCCCACCCTAACCGTCCCGAAAGAAGGCGAGCTCCTATCTTTATATTTGGCCACCTCGGATGAGGCAATCAGTGCGGTATTGGTGCGAGATGAGATCGGACGATAACTCCCCATCTACTTTATCAGCCGAGCTCTCAAAGGACCAGTGACGAGGTACACTAGCCTAAAAAAGATAGCGTTGGCACTGGTGAACGCCAAGCGACGTCTCCGACCTTATTTTCAAGCCCATTCCATCCAGTAATTGATCGACTTACACGAGATAAGTTTTGTCAAACCCGAGTCATCCGGACGATAGCAGTGGGCACTGGAGCTCGGCGAGCATGACATTTCATACTCCCCCAGGCCGGCCATAAAAGGGCAAGCCCTCGTTGATTTCCTGGTAGAGGCCAAATTTACCGAGGTCGATCCTACCAACGAGGCCACTCCGACCTCCGCCCCCACGACGGAGGAACCTGCCCTTAACCCACCTGATGACTGTTGGCAGATGTATGTGGACGGGGCTTCATGCAAAACTGGTAGAGGAGCAGGCATCCTGCACCTTGGCCCGAACAAACAAGAAGTGACCTATTCACTTCGGTTTACCTTCCCAACCACAAACAACGAGGTGGAGTACGAAGCACTGATCTCAGGACTCCGCCTCGCAAAGGAATTGAAAGTGGAAAAGATCCAAATCTTCGGAGATTCCCAGGTCGTGGTAAACCAGGTTCTAGGTAAATACGAGGCCAAGGAGGATCGGATGAAGCAATACCTTGAGAAGGCAAAGGAGATGCTGACCTCATTCGGTATTCTCGCAACTTATCGTATCCGCGAGGGAGAATGCGGTGCCGACATCCTCAGTAAGTTGGCTTCGTCATCAACAAATCCTCCAGTGGAGAAAGTTTATTCCAGAAGCATTGCGGAGTCCCACGTCGGCATCATCACTGAGATAGAGCTGAACTGGATGTCTCCTATAAAGGTATATCTAGAAGAAGGAGCACTACCTCAAGATCGACTCGAAGCCAAAAAGATAATGGTCAAATCCCAAAAGTACCTCATGCATGAAGGCACTATCTATAGGAAATCCTATCTTCAACCTCTCCTGAGATGCCTTGGGCCAGAAGAAGCAGACTACGTACTTAACGAGATTCATATGGAGTCTTGTGGAAGTCACATTGGGTCGCGAGTGCTCTCAAAGAAGACGCTGAGGTCGGGATACTATTGGCCCACCCTCATACAAGACTCGGCCGAGCTCGTCAAGAGGTGTCCGAAGTGCCAGCTTCACTCCACAGTCAAGAGCTACCCCAGACCGATCTCAGTAGCCTACAAAGTCCGTGCCCTTTCATGCAGTGGGGAATCGACATTGTTGGTCCATTCGACCGAGCACCAGGTCAGCTTCGATACTTGGTCGTAGCTATAGACTACTTCACAAAATGGGTCGAAGCGGAGCCACTTTCGAGCCTCACAAGCAGAAGGATCCAGACTTTCGTGTGGAAAAACATAGTTTGCCGCTTCGGCATACCGCATGTTTTGATCTCGGACAATGGCACCCAATTAACGACAAAACTTCAAAGAATGGTGTGAAGAGCTCCGGATCAGTAACATTTCACCTCGATCGCACACCGCAGCGAATGGTCGACCGAGGTGACGAACCGCACGATCGCACAAGGATTGAAAAGAGGTTAGACCGAGCTAAAGGTGACTGGGTCGAAAATCTCCCTCAAGTCCTCTGGTCCTACAGGACAACACTTCGTACCTCGCACGGAGAAACCCCCTTCAGCTTAGTCTACGGGACCGAGGCTATCATACCAGCAGAGATCGGCGCACCGAGCCCGTGTACTATTCACTTCGACCAGCACGACAACGAGGAGGACATGCGGGTCAACCTTGATGCTCTGGAGGAGAAACGCGAGCTCGCCTTCATAAACGAAGCCAAGTACAAGTGCCAGGTCGCACGGTACTACTCCACACTCCAAGTAGGCGACCTCGTCCTACGAAATAATGAAGCCAGTAGAGCCGAGCGTCTTAACAAGCTAGATCCGACATGGGAAGGTCCATACCGCGTTCACGAAGACCTCGGCAAAGGGGCCTATAAGCTTGCTCACCTATCCGGTGCACTTATTCCCCGAACCTGGCATATCATTCATTTGAGAAGGTATTTTACATAGCTTTGATTTCAGATCGGCATCATGTTAGCCCTCTTATCGCTTTGCCGAAGTGCGATGTTGTTTACTTATTCAATAAAACATTTGTTTTTCTAATGAGTATTTCACTTCGTCTCATCTTATATCTATGTGAACATCCATTCGGATAAACCACAATTAACCTTCAAAAGGGGACACCCTTGCGAAGATGGCACATACAGACAACTCATGAACTTGAACGTCTAAGTGCAAGGCATACAGATTACTCATTAAATTGAACGTCTACATGCAAGGCATACAGATAACTCGTTAAATTGAACATCTACATGCAAACGATGTCCAGATCGGATCTCGTCAATTTATACCCCTTTATTTGGGAAGATATACACTTCGGTAAACAGTATGAATACATTTACGGCTAAAACCAAGTCCTAAGCTATATTTGTACCTCTCTAGGGGGAAAATATACACTTCGGTACAAAGCCTAAATACATTCACTACTATACACCAAGTCCTAAGCTATATACAACTCACTCTAGCTTCGGAGTTACACCTCGCCAAGTCTTACTGAAGCTACACCAGTTCGTGACAAAATCCTCGGGTCGGCGATGAACACTTGGGATGAACTCGGTGCCTTCCACCCAGTCGACGAGGTCGGCTCCACCACGGCCTACTCCAGCCGCGCTTTGAACCGGTGCAGATGGGTCCCGACCACGAAGGGGTATTCCGGAAACCGACCGACAGGGCACCCCGGGCCGAGGTCGCACTGCCCTCGAGCTTGTCGCCTGGCCAGGGTTACAACCCCGCCCCCGACCTGCCGCCCTTCCTTGCCGACCTGAGGTCCTCGGGCGCCTCGCACCTGCCGACGACCGACCCCTAATTGTTGGATTTGTATACTTGAAAGCGCATTGGTTGAGCTTGTATACAATGTTTCCTCGTTACCACTATTACAATCTCCTATCCGAATTGAATACTTGATTGCATATATCTATGTCCCTTATCTCATATATAAGTTAGATCATACGATGTGTAGAAGATCACGAAGTCTCGTATGATTGGTCGAAGCTTAATGAGATATAAAAGTTTCTGGTGAGACAACTTGAGGACGAGTTGTCGGTGTGAGGCTGCAGATAGATATAAAGTGACTTGACTTAGTTGCTTGTCTATGCTAGTGCGCCTCGACGTATTGAAGGATCACGATGAGATGAGTTCTTCTATCGTACCGTAGTGAAGAACCTAAATCTCGGTGACTTCGATGATCTAAATCTCGATAAGGTATTAGGTGAGTATGAGTTCTTGACCATCACTTTGACTTGTTATGGGTGAGGTTATATGTTCTAACCCAATATTCTCCGCATCTTGGGTGGTGGCAATGCTTGTATGTCATGCTAGTTATCGTAGACGAGTCACCGTATCCGTTAAGGATGATGACGCCCCTTAAGGAGCTCAAAGGTTTATTGTACTAAACCCCGCAGTTGAGTTAGCTCAAGTACAATAATAAGGTTGAGTGGTACTACTTAAGGAATTAAAGATATTAATTATTTTAAGCGATCGAGAATGCTATAAATAATTAATGGACGCTCGATATCTTAAATACGGGATTCAGTAATGTCTAAGTGCAAGCCCGACTCAACTTCGGTAATAAAGGGTAAGTCAAGATTTATTCTCTAGTGGCATGAATAAATGTTTATAAATTAATTTATGTTCGGGTGAACATAAGATAATTAATTTATTTGAGGCCCATCTTTATTCCTTGCATTTGATCCTGGCCGCCCATCCAGCCCGTAGCTTAGGAGGAAAATCGGTGCCCATATTGCTCTATATGACAAGATTTTATTCTCTTTATCCTACAAGGATATAATTATATTTATGGAATATGCATAGATCTTTTCCTTATGGGATTATGGTAGTGCATTATAAATATAAGGTAAGAGATAAAATCAAGGTTAATTTTAATTAACCAACCTCATATTTTCGATATGTCCAAGTGTATTACATGAATAAGGACTCTCGAAAATCCTTATATGCTGGGAGACATTTACGTGAATAAAAGATATACATGGGAGATATTTACATGTGTGAATCTACGTGAATTCCAAATATATTGGGAGATATTTACGTGAATTCCATGTATTCTTTTGGTGAATTTTTCGTGAATTCCAAGTATTTCTTGGGAGATATTTTCGAAAGTCCATAGAGCATTTGGGTGATTTTTCGAAGCATTCTCCATAGATCGTCCTCACTCGGCGTTGGAGTTTGGGTAACCGGAATACAGTCCAGAAGATCAAAGCACGAGTCTCGATCCGTTCATCCCGTTAATCCCCGACAGATTCAAAGGTAAACACGAGAAAACCCCTACGTGTTGCAATTAATTATATAGGCGCATGCTAGGAATATAATCAATGTATGGTGGATTAAACATCCAAGATAGATCCTCGGCGAGGGCTAAACATAGTTACCCTACAATTGGTATCGAGCACGGATCGTATCTTGGCTCTTGGATTAATTCACGCTTGATTATTACGCGCATTAATTAATTGTGGATCCGCTGCTCATCGTGGCTCGTTTTGTTTTGTTGGGTTTTGTTTTTCACAACGAGAAAATCCGTGGTTAGATTAGATTTTTCCCGTAAATCTTATCCGTAAAAGAAGAACGAAGACGAAAGCACGAAGAACGAGACGACGGGCGACATCGGGAAACCGGACGCCAATGGCGGGCGACGGGCGACGGCACGCGAGGCGTGCTCGGTGCTCGCAAAGACGCCCTCGGCCGCTGCGCGCGTTCACCGGCGGTCGGCGGCGTGCTGGCGCGTGCGTTCGCGGACGAGGCGGTGGGCGGCGCGCATGACTGACAAAGGCGGTGCGGGCGCGCGCGGCTTGCGGGCGCCTTCGGCACCGCCGACGCCGAAAGCGTGCACGCTCGGCGATCACGGCAAATCAGCGTTTGCGCGGAAACCTCGAGCGAGTACGGCAGACACGGGCGACACGGCGCGCAAGACGGCGGTCTCTCACGAAGCTCCACGCGATCGCGAGGTGGCACGCGAGGCAGCGCGCGATGGCGCTCGGCAGCGCCAGGGCGACAGCACGCGCATTATGCGCGGCGCTCGGCGGGATCTGTGCGACGAGGGGTGCGAGTTTCACGCACGGGAAACCTCAACGCCCGGATTTCTCGGCACCTCGGTAGCACGTTTCTCGGCAGATCGCTGGGCGACTAGCGCACGAGTCGCGCGCAGGGTTTCTCGGCAGATGCCGACACCTGCGCGCAGATGACTCGGCAGCTGCTCGGCGAGGCACGAAGGCGTGCGGCGTCTTCTCGGCAGCTCCCGCACGGCGAGGCGGCCGGGTGGCGCGTGAGAAAGGGGCGGCGACATTGTGCTGGGCGTGCGCTGTGGGCCTTGCCCTAGCACGCACGGCCCAGCCCATCTTGGGTCAACCCGCCCAACCGCCCGAACCGCTTTTCAGCCCGCATCCGATTTCCGCCCAAATCCGCTTTGACGAATCCGTCCGTGCCGTACGCGAGGTCTGTTTTCGAGATTTATTTCACTTTGCAATTTTATGTAATAGATTAGACTTGAAAGTGCGGGTTTCACGAGTGGGCCACGATGAACGCTTTATTTTATTTTATCGCTCATTGCATGTCGTGGATGTTTAAATTATGCGAGAGCATGCTATGTATGTTTAAATTACGTTGACAAACCATTATGTGTTTTCGTAATTGGATGCGCATAGTAAGCATGCTAGGTTTATCACGCTTATCAAGCATATTTTAGAATTACATGCGAGCATGTTTTACATGTCGAGTTCTATAGAAAAGCATGCTAGGATTACGTGATCTCGCATGGACAAACCTTTTGAATAAAAAGACTAAGCAAGTAACCCGACATATTAATTTTTTAATGTCAAGACCTCCACTTTTTGATCTCTAAACAAAGTGAGACGCACTGTGAGTAAACGTCCACACGTGTGGCTTGCTTGCACTGTTTATCATAAGTTTATTCGATGAGATTTCTAAATAAAACATTTTAAATCTATTGAGAAGTGGAAGTTTCATGTGTAAACGTCCACACGCGTGGCTTGCATGTGCGATTTTCATAAGTTCTCTAGAGATAGATATAAAATGAGATAACAAAAGAATTTGAATTGGAAGCGGTATGGTCCGAGTGAGTATGCCAATTCTAAGAATTCATTTCTCACGTTAAAATGTGGTCATTGCTTAGACATCACCTCGAGTACAACTTCCCGTGAAGTCCCTTCTTGCGATAGTGATGTGGTCTAGAGAGGTCCAATCATTAATTTCATTTGTCATAAGTTCAAGTTGACATGGATTGAAATTAAACGACTAAAAGGTATATTTTAGTCTGGTCGAGGGGTTCATGTGTAAACGTCCACACGCGTGGCTTGCATGTGGGATTCCTTGGGCGATTGGAGGTTTCAATTAATATTGTTTTATCAAAAGGTTACAATATTATTATTACGAATTATGTGCGATCGTATGCTTATGTGTTTTTCATTATCTTTTCAGATATGTCTCTTACACCGATTATCAATATGCTCGCACAAAATCCTTATCCGGTCCAAATTTTATCGAGTGAAAATGAAACATGGAGTATGTTCTTATCATTTGAAGAACACATGTTTGTTCTCACTACTCTAAACCCGATGCCCTTCATCGACGATCGACTAATGAGCAACGAGTCAAGGACTTTGGAATAAGTCGAAACAATATGGCTAAATGCTATATGATGACTACTATGTCCAAAGGCTTGCAATGCAACATCGATCGATGGTAGACGCGACTGATATTTGGTCAAGTCTCGAGAGTAAGTTTGGGCAATCGGATCGGACAGTCCGCTTCCACACAATGAGAGAAATCTTGGCGTGTAAGATGGAAGAAGGAAGTTCGGTCCATGAACATGTCTCCCACACGACTCATCTCATGGATAGTCTTGATCGGTTGGGAGGAGGTATTGACGGCGGCCAAGGTCGATATCATCCTCAATACACCGCCAAGTCTTTTGAGAACTTTCGCGTAAATGCGATCATGAGCAAGACCGAGTTTACACTTAGTCAGTTGCTTAATGATCTCGTGGCTGCGGAAGGAGTTATGGGAAAAGGAGCACATGCTCTTGCTAGCACATCTAAGGGCCCAAAATTTCCGTTGCAAAATGGAAAAAGAAAAAGGGGCACCAAAGGTGGTAGAGGCAAGGGAAATAGTTGGAGTAATGGGAGCAAGAACATGGCTGCCACCGGAGGCTTGAAGAAGCCAAAGGAGAAGGGCAAGTGCTTCAAGTGCGGCAAGACTGGGCATTGGAAGGCTAAGTGCCCTATGCTCAAGACTCAAGGTACGCCGTTTGCTTTAGTAACGGAAACATGTTTAGCTACTTGTTCTACCCATTCTTGGGTAGTAGACACGAGTCGATCGATTATGTTTGTTACACCTGCGGGGGTTCCTGCGACAAGGAGCTAGCTAATGGCGAGATAACGATCTCCATGGGCAACGCGGCGAAAGTCGAGGCAGTTGCAGTTGGAGATGTTTCTTTGTGTTTTGGAACAACAGTTTTAGTTTTGAAAGACGTTTTATATGTGCCGGATTTTCGGCGGAACCTTGTTTCTATTTCGAAATTATTTACTCATGGATATTCTGTTATTTTTGATAGTGGTGTTTCTATCATAAGAAATGACGAAGTTATCTGTGTTGGCACTTTATATAATTCGCTTTATACTATTTCTGCAAAACATAATACCTATAACTATGTTGCATCTTCTACAAACCCTAAAAAGAGAAAGTCTTCTTCGCAAGATGACACCACTTTTCTCTGGCATCTTAGATTAGGTCACATCAATCTAAATAGGATCCAAAGACTGGCTAAGAATGGAGCGTTGGGTAATCTCACGGTTACTCTGCTCCGGCCGGTGAATCCTCATATAGAAGGTAAGATGTCGACCAGACCCTTCAAAGCGAAGGGTTATAGAGCCAAAGAAATGTTGGAGTTAGTCCATTCTGACCTGTGTGGACCGATGTCCACACAAGCTCGTGGAGGGTACGAGTATTTTGTCACTTTCATTGACGATTACTCAAGGTACGGATACGTATACCTGCTTCACCGCAAGTCTGAATGCTTTGAAAAGTTCAAAGAGTTTAAGGCGGAAGTGGAGATGAAGCTAGGTAAGAGTATCAAGTCACTGCGGTCTGATCGCGGTGGCGAATACCTCGATAACGAGTTTATGGACTATCTAGTGAAGTGTGGGATTACATCCCAACAAGCCTTCACAGGGCACACCACAAAGAAATGGTGTGTCGAGCGAAGAAATATGACTCTTTTGGAAATGGTTAGATCAATGATGAGTTATGCAACATCGCCTATTTCGTTACGGGGTATGCCTTAGAAACAATGACATACTTGCTAAATCTAGTACCTTCCAAGTCATCGAAAAGACCCTTCGAGTTGTGGTTTGGGCGCAAGCCTGGTTTAAACCACATAAGGATATGGGGCGATCCGGCACATGTCTTTGAACAAGAAGGCGACAAGTTGGAGGCTAGATCCGATGCAAGGTCGTTTATTGGCTATCCTAGAGGAACGAAGGTGGTTTATTCTATAGTCCAAGGATCGAAGGTCATTATTAGCACTAATGCCCGATTCTTGAAGATGACTACATGAAAAATCATAAATCCAAAGTTGAAATCATTCTTCAAGAATTAGAAGATGATCGTATTCCACCACCGATTAGGCCAAAGGTGCGAGATGTCGAGTCAGTGGGAGGATCGACACCGATACTTCAAGAAATTGAAGTGGGTCGAGTTCCACCGAGATATCAACCGTACATGTGGTACCTACCCAAAGAAGTTGTGCAAGATAGAGAACCACAAACAGACCCACCGCTGCCATTGTGCTGTAGGCGCCTCGTCGTAGTGGGAGGGTTATTCGTCGACCCGAGCGATTTATGTTCGTGGTCGAATCTTGGTTTACTCCCGTAAAACGAGCAGCAATAATCGACCCATGGACGTTCAATGAGGCGATACAAGACAAAGATGTCAACGGTAATGTGGTATTTCTTGCACTTTACGTAGATGACATCTTCTATTTGGCGACAATGTGAAGTTGTTATCGACGAAAGAGTTGGTAATCCGATCGCTTTCAAATGAAAGACTAAGGAGATGCGGCGTACATTCTTGGGATCAAGGTTTACCGAGATCGCAAGAGGAAAATGTTGAGCTTATCTCGGGCGTCTTACATTGATCTTGTGATTACTCGTTTTAGTATCTGAGACCGCCTAGAAAGGATTGCTACCTTTCGGATATGACGCCTTTATCTAAGGAGCGGTCACTTTTGACTACAAAGGAGATAGAGAAATGAGACAAGTTCCTACGTTTTCGCCGTAGGAAGTCTCATGTATGCAATGCTATGCACGAGGTCCCGATATCTGGCATGCGGTAGGCATAGTAGCGATATCGCCTAACCTCGACAAACACATTGATCGCGATAAAGCATATACTCAAGCACCGAAAAGGACTCGAGATTATCGGCTAGTTTACCATGCGGATAGTCTAATGCCTTTGGGTTATCTGACTGGATTTCCAAGCTGACCGTGATGAGAAAAAGTCTACCTCAGACTATGTGTTTACCTTGAGAGGAGGAGCCATATCATGGCAGAGTGCAAAGCAGCGATGCATTGCGGACTCTACCATGGAAACCGAAAATGTAGCCGCTCTGGAGGCTGCTAAGGAGGTTGTATGGTTCAAGATCTACCTCATGGATCTAGATGTGGTACCTGATTTGCCCACGAGTATCATAGATTACTATGATAACTCAGGTGCAGTGGCAAACTCGAAGGAACCACGGACCCACAAGGCAACCAAACACATAGAGAGAAAGTACCATGTCATACGAGAAAACGTTAGACGAGGGGACGTGCTGATTGCAAAGATTGATACGACGGATAACCTAGCGGATCCATTCACAAAATCTATGCTGCAAAAAGTCTACGTCGGGTACGTTAGAGGACTTGGATTGCGCTATATGGCACCCACTTAGAAAGGAAACTTTTGTATAAGTGGGAGAAGCAAAGTGATGGTTTTGTTTGTAATAGCTAGTAGAGAGACACATTGTATACTAAAAGTTTGCTTTAGTATAAGTGGGAGATTGTTGGATTTGTATACTGAAAGCAGATTGGTTGAGCTTGTATACAATGTTTCCTGTTACCACTATTACAATCTCCTATCTGAATTGAATACTTGATTGCATATATCTATGTCCCCTTATCTCATATATAAGTTAGATCATACGATTGTGTAGAAGATCACGTAAGTCCGTATGATTGGTCGAGCTTAATGAGATATAAAAGTTTCTGGTGAGACAACTTGAGGACGAGTTGTCGGTGTGAGTCGCAGATAGATAAGAAGTGACTTGACTTAGTTGCTTGTCTATGCTAGTACGTCTCGGCGTATTGAAGGATCACGATGAGATGAGTTCTTCTATCGACCGTAGTGAAGAACCTAAATCTCGGTGACTTACGATGATCTAAATCTCGATAAGGTATTAGGTGAGTATGAGTTCTCGACCATCACTTTGACTTGTTATGGGTGAGGTTATATGTTCTAACCCAATATTCTCCGCATCTTGGGTGGTGGCGGTGCTTGTATATCATGCTAGTTATCTCAGACGAGTCACCGTATCCGTTAAGGATGATGACGCCCCTTAAGGAGCTCAAAGGTTTATTGTACTAAACCCCGCAGTTGAGTTAGCTCAAGTACAATAATAAAGTTGAGTGGTACTACTTAAGGAATTAAAGATATTAATTATTTTAAGCGATCGAATGCTATAAATAATTAATGGACGTTCGATATCTTAAATACGGGATTCGTAATGTCTAAGTGCAAGCCCGACTCAACTTCGGTAATAAAGGGTAAGTCGGCATTTATTCTCTAGTGGCATGAATAAATGTTTATAAATTAATTTATGTTCAATGAACATAAGATAATTAATTTATTTGAGGCCCATCTTTATTCCTTGCATTTGATCCCTGAGCTGGCCCATCCAGGCCCGTAGCTTAGGAGGAAAATCGGCGGCCCATATTGCTCTATATGGCAAGATTTTATTCTCTTTATCCTACAAGGATATAATTATATTTATGGAATATGCATAGATCTTTTCCTTATGGGATTATGGTAGTGCATTATAAATATAAGGTAAGAGATAAAATCAAGGTTAATTTTTAATTAACCAACCTCATATTTTCGTATATGTCCAAGTGTATTACATGAATAAGGACTCTCGAAAATCCTTATATGCTTGGGAGACATTTACGTGAATAAAAAGATATACATGGGAGATATTTACATGTGTGAATCCTACGTGAATTCCAAATATATTGGGAGATATTTACGTGAATTCCATGTATTCTTTTGGTGAATTTTTCGTGAATTCCAAGTATTTCTTGGGAGATATTTTCGAAAGTCCATAGAGCATTTGGGTGATTTTTCGAAGCATTCTCCATAGATCGTCCTCACTCGGCGTTGGAGTTTGGGTAACCGGAATACAGTCCAGAAGATCAAAGCACGAGTCTCGATCCGTTCATCCCGTTCATCCCCGACAGATTCAAAGGTAAACACGAGAAAACCCCTACGTGTTGCAATTAATTATATAGACGCATGCTAGGAATATAATCAATGTATGGTGGATTAAACATCCAAGATAGATCCTCGGGGCGAGGGCTAAACATAGTTATCCCTACACTAGTTGCTCCCATCTTGGCCGGACCTAGCAACCGGAGCACTTTGGTATGGTCAGCATAGCCGCCCCCCACCTCGGGTTCTTCGATTCTTACACCAGTTGAGCCGACTACGGACTCGCTTCGGGGCTAGGGCTAGGGCATGCGTCGCTTGCGGACGATCTCGTAGATCTGGACGTACTTCACAATGGAGTCGAGACAATCTTTAAAATTTTTGCTATTGGGCCCCTCCTCGTCCCTTAGCACCATGCCTTCGGCGAACAAGCTCTGCACTCGATCATCGGCCTCTGATATGGTAACTCCACCAGATCGGTGGATCACCTCTTCATATTCAGCGTGTTCCTCGGAGATCCGAGCCAGCTTCTCCGTCGTCAGCTCGAGCTGCTCCTAACATTGCATCAAGCGTCCCTGAATAACGTCGGCAGATAAATCCATCCCCTGGACTTCGAGATGTATGATCCTTAGCTTTAGAGTCTCATTCTCAACCAGAAGGCGGGCCACCTCACGTTCAGCCTCTTGCAATTTCTTCTTCAGCCCGGTAGATGACGCCGAGCTGATGTCCATGCTGACCAAAGTCTGGGTCAGCTCGGCAGATCGGCTCCTCCAAAACAAAGACCTCTTCGTCTTTCTCGGCCAGGCACCTCGGGCCTCTTTCGACAGTCAACAAATCATGATCGAGTCCGGGTATTGAGAGTGGAGTGCTAAAATGAAGGACAACACACATTTCAAAAAGTTGTATTTATTATTATCCACAAAAGTGGGAAACTTTACAAGGCTCAGGATCCTATCGACCCCGGCAAATAACCTATTACAGAAGGTCCACTGACCTCAAGCTCTTTGCCGGACTCGTCGACCTCCTGCGACCTACCTCTTCTTCTGCGGTTGACCCCTTGGAAGGGAGCTCTGAGCTCGGCTCCGCCTCCTCGGCTTCGGCCCGCACCTCGGCGAGAAGCTCCTGAAGCTCAGGATCTTCATCCACCTTGCACCGGGCAACGGCCTCAGCTGTCAGGAGGGAGGAGGAAGCCGTCAAAGCCTCCAACACAGGGAAGGATTCGACCTCGGAGATCACTCGGGCGTACTCCTTCTGCATATCCCGGGAAGCGACCTCGACCCAGCCATGCTTGACCTTGTCGAAGTCAGGCATGGCGGCCGCCAGCTCCTCCAGGTGGTCTGACACCACCCGTGTCCTGAGCACGACGGCCAGGTCGGAGATGAAGGCTGAGAAGCTCTCCGATTCGACGAGCTTACTGGCGAAGGCCCTCAACATTGCCCCCGACCGCCAAAGATGGCACTCCTCCAGTCGGCGAGCTCCTTCTTCGCCCCCCGCCTCCTCGCGCCTCGCCGAGCTCCCTCGAACGACCTCCAGCGCCCACGCTTTGTTCTTCAGGGCGGCCTCTGCAGCAACCTTTGCGGCATCAGCTTCCGCCCTCGCAGCTGCCACAACGGCATCAGCATCTGCCCGTGCAGCAGCAAGCTCTCGGTGATGTACCCGACAGCGTGGTGCAACTCCCCAATCACCGAGCTCACTTCCTGGAGAACAAAACAAGTTAGTACACATCACAGAGCAGATAAGAACAAATATAGAGGAGATTTATACCTTGGGGAGGGATAAGGCCGAGCTGGAGGTCGGCATCTCATACGCGATACGGGCCTGAGTGTGTTTCTCCGATGCCGGACTCGACTCCGGTCGAGGAGCCGTCATTAGTTGGCTGAGATCGTCAACCACCACGGGGGGATTGGCAGGTTCAGCCTGCCTCGCCTTCTTCTTCGGGGGCGCCTTGCTCGACGATGATGAGCCCTTCTTTCGCGGCTCCAGCTTCACTGCACAACAGAGGAAAATCTTGTTAACATAGCGAGATCGGACATATAAGGAATTACAAGAAGAGGGTGCCCTCACCCAGCTCCGATCCCGACCCTGGGGTCTTTGACCTGTGTATGCTCAGTCCGGCATTATTCAGGTCGTCCTCGGTGAACCCTACGAAAACTTCACCGAGCATGTTGAGTTGGTCCTCTACGTAGCCGAGGGGTTTCACTTTCAAATCCTTCATTCTACCCAACCCCCACTCGTAGCTCGGGTGCCCATCAGCCCGCAAAAAGAAGTATTTATTTTGCCACTGCGGCACTTTTGAGGCGATTACCTAAACAGTGCCGGGTGAAAATAATACACTCCTCCCGTACACTTGACGCTAAAAAATCGCATCAAGACCTCAAAGGAGAACTCCTCAGCTAGGCCGTAACAAGAAAGCCCCATCCCAACCACCGACCTAATGGAGTTTGGGGTAAATTGGCATATGGGAATTTGGAAATATTCCTGAATGTGTAAAAAAATGGGGGCTAAAGGAAATCTAAGACCAACCCTTAGGGCATCTACATACACTGTAATAAACCCCTCAGGAGGAGCCAAAGCTCGGTCACGGGATCCCGGCAGGCACCACCAGGCCTCCGCCGGAAGATGGCAATCCTTCCCTACACTGATTACGTCGGCAGCGGTCAGAGACGATCTAACGTCCCTGACCTTATACTCATCCCACGCAGAAGAAATTGACGGAACCCTAGCGCTAATACCTAAGGATTTACCCACAAAATTATGGCACATGTAATCCCTAATCTCTACCTCGCTATCAGGGGAAGAAGAAGAACGGGCAAAACCAGATATAGAAGAAGAAGTCATACTTACTTTTTAGTGATGGGATATTGCTTCTTCGATGAATTGGGAATAGATTTCTGAGAACTCTGAAAATCTGGTCTTTTTTTTCTTTTGCTCTGGAACGATGGGGAGAAGAAAGTGAACAATTTCCTCATTAGGGCCTATTTATAGTACAAATGGGTGCCCAAACTTGCCGTTTCAACTTCCCACGTGGCTAATTGCGATTTGATGTGGAGTAGACGCGCGCACGCGTTTCGAGCGCCCACCAACCGTCTGGCGCAAGTGACGTGATCAAAGACGCACTGACACACCGGTCTAATCGTGCGATCATCACTCTGACTCCGGACCTCGGCTTCGTCCTTCCAAGCGACGTCGCTATACAACGTCAGACGATCCAACTCGGTCCTCGGTATCATCCAGAAGGATCTCTATTCAGATCGGACCTCGGCATCATCCAGATGGATGTCTCTATCCAGCTCGGACCTCGGTATCATCCAGACAGATATCGCTATTCAGCTCGGTCCTCGGTATCATCCAGTGGATGTCTCTATCCAGCTCGGACCTCGGTATCATCCAGACAGATATCGCTATTCAGCTCGGTCCTTGGTATCATCCAGAAGGGTATCTTTATCCAGATCGGATCTCGGTATTACTCGGACAGGTATCACTATCCAGGTCGGACCTCGACATCCTCCTGCAGGACATCTCTGTCCCATGACAGACGACTCAGTTCGGTCCTCGACAAGCGGTGCACGCCCAAGCCGACAAACCGTCCAACTCAGTTCGGACCCAGATCTTCAGATCCAACCCTAACGTCAAAAAGATAACACCTTCGACAACAACCTCAGCCGAGCACCAACCAGCCTCGGTAAAATACAATCCTCGCCTCACCTCGGCATAGTTGTTACTCGACTATTTGGGGGTATGATGGGATATGGCCCAACCGCTCAGGCCCACTGGCAAGCCCAAACGAGCTGGGCTTGACCTAATGACGACCCACGCGGTTAAGCTTTAAAGCCCAGCTGTCTAAACCCTGTCAAGACCAGGTCAAAGGCGCAAATCGTGGCCGCTTATGGAAGGAGATCGTGATCGATTATGGAAGGAGATCGTGATCCCACAAATCGAGGATCGATGCAAGATCCATAAACATGTATAAATAGAGGTTAAATCAACGGTAGAAGGGTTAGCAACTTATTGAATACTAGAGCTCTTTAGATACACTCATTGTAATCCGATTATAGGGAAAGTATTGAGGGTCATCACCTCCGTGGACGTAGATCTCATTCTTGATCGAACCACGTAAAAACCCTTATGTTCTCTACTGCTTTACATAAATCTCGTCTATTTACATACACTAGATTTATCAGGTACGTATAAAAAATCTATAAAAGAGCCTCATTTTATAAAATTTGGTTTGCCTGATATATTTTTATTTTATATTTAACTTGACAATAAAGTAATATAATATATTATGTTTATTGTCCATTTATTTATAACTATTATAAAAGTATGTACTCTCATAAACTTTGGTTATACTATCCCTAATTATCTTTAAAGGTAATATAATGATCATGTATATAGGCTTTATATTTTATATAAGATAATAATCTTTTTACGGTTGGATTACAAATAAAATCACTACCCATAACACAATTTGCAATCACAAACAGCTTTTAAAGTGTTACAGAAAAAAAATACCCAATCCCATTTTCCCCATTTTTTCTTACAACTGGTGGTGATTTTATTTGTAAATGCAAATTAGATCACATATAATGATTTTATTTGCAAATAATCCAATATTCTCATGTTTGTAATTCCTTAAAATTGTGATACAAATTATCCCATGCATATTAATTATTCAAATCTAAAACTCTTACGTGTATTGCATGTACTATTTTAATAATTATATTAGTATGTCATCTAACCATCTATTGTATTTTTTTATTTTTTATTTGGAAGCGTACCACCTCTATAGCTTTTAATTTTTTTTAGTTGGAATCAGGGGATTCGAAATTGTAATTCATACGATGGTCAAGTCATCTAATATTACAAATAAGAGAAATAATATTGAACGTCTTTATGGATTTGAGTCTGTCATACCTAGTTTTTCAAGTGTGGTTTATTTATTCTTTGTGATTTGTAGACTATTACATATGAACGTGAAGTTTCTTTCGGTCATCTGCATGAATAACGAATAGTAGTTCTCATGATAAATAAATAATAAAAATACTATAGAACTAGCTATAGTGCGCGAGTATATTATAACTTATACTACTAAAATAGAAGGAAAATAAAATCTGAAATTTGAAGTCAAATACATTAGAGAATTGGGCGAGTTGTGCGAGTGCAAAGTGGCACGTGAAATTAAATGGTCCTAAAAAATTAATAGACTATTGAAAATTCCAAGACTACGGTCTAGCGTTGAAATGTAAAACGCGC
The DNA here is from genome assembly GCA_036937905.1 of Salvia rosmarinus. NCBI lineage: Eukaryota > Viridiplantae > Streptophyta > Magnoliopsida > Lamiales > Lamiaceae > Salvia > Salvia rosmarinus. Next base: position 26,551,086 of record CM072813.1, read on the forward strand.
GTGGACGCAGGATGGGAAACCTGTACCCATTTTAGGGCACGCGTTTCGCCCTTGTGTTGTGTTGCCTTTCCTTTCACTTTCCTTTTATTTAATATCCACAGACGCAACACGAACTAATTCGTCCTTACTTTTGTCATATATCTTCGTAAATAGATTACAGTATTTTGGTAGAGTCGTTTTTCCTTTTTTTTTTTTGTGGCGAGTGGAATAGAGTCGAACTTAAAAAGATACACAAATCTTTGGTATTTGACTGCAACTGATTTTCACCTATAAATCTATTGTTTTGACTACCAAACTTGTGACAAGAAGTCCATACTTTATCAAAATTACATCTTGTGCTAATAACATAGAACATAATTTAAATATTAATAGTTTATCTACACGTTTCACTATATATGTCAATTGGTTCATGTATGTGGTTTATATTTCATAATGTGATGATGAAAGTTAATTTATGTATCCTTGTTGAATCATAATAATTAAGAAAATCAAGAGAAAAATTAGGTTTATAACTATTTTACTTTCGAATTCATCGCTTTTATAGGGCTCCAAGCCCAGGAGTCGGGCCTAGGAAGCATGGCTACTTCAACTAGAGCCAGAGTCAAAATCCATAATCAAAGTCTAGAGTCATAGTTAGAACTCGGAATCACACTCACGGTAAGGAGCCAAAATTAGAGTCCAGAGCCAAAGTTAGACTAAGGTTAAAGTCTGACCCGGTGCCATAGTTAGAGTCCGATGTCATAGTCAAACCCGATATTAGAGTAAGAATCGGATCTAGAGTCAGAGTCAAAGTCAAAGTCAGATCCCAAGTTAGAGTCAGATCCGGAAAGATGTGACAGAGTTTACAAATATATGAGCCAAGGACTTGACTAATAAGTCAATACCAACAAAACTCCTTCTACTATATGAAAACTGTCTCATAACCTAATAAAGACTCAGAAGATACACTAAAAAATATTACCAAATCCATAAAGATAAGGAGATATCCATTATAGATGTAAAGTTATCTTATACTTTGTATACTCCATAAATAGTCATCAATACCTTATTGTAACTCATCATCACCATGCACGATCAGAGACACGCACCCATATACAAGTTCATCGTCCTCACCACTCTCTCTCACACTATAGTTCATTAATAATATTTATTTTTTTCGTGGACGTAGGTACATTACTGAATCACGTAAATCTCGCGTTATTGTAATTTTATTCTCTTTATTTACCTTATTTCTCTCCTATTATTATCTATTGTTGTTGAGCAAAAAACCCGATACAATATGTAATTTTAAAATTATTGCAAAAAATAAAAGTTTTTTAAATGCTCATAAAAAATAGGTCCACCACCAAATCAAATAATAGTAGTAATAATAAATTTATTTACTTGCATATGAATGTCAGCATTTTCTTCACTAGATTAAAGCGTATAATTTTTGATAGTATATATCTACGAAGATACAACTTTCATATTCATATACTACTAAACTAACTTCCAAATTTACTATGTTTATTTTTTAATTCGCGTCCACCTTTAACTCGCAATAATTTTCAACATTTCACTCCTAAATTAATCATTAGTTACCAATTCATAACATGATAAAGAATGTTGGTAACTTAGAGCATAAATAATTAGACTATCAATTTAAAATAAAATTTCACTCATTTTGATGTTATTAAATCTTTTTTTTTTCAAACCATGATTTTAATTAACAACTGCTCGTGTTAACCATTCCTATTTAATAAAATCTTATTAAGAGTAAAATAAATCGAAGAAAGAAAAAGAAAGTAGGAGCATGTGATTTTTGAAACATTTATATGTCATTTATTAATAAGTAACTAATCTAAATTTACGTACTAAACTGGCAAAACTTCGTTTATTATATTGGACATACATGCATATGCACACACCTATACATACATATCGTTTTGGAGAGAGAAAATAAACCAGCGCTGTCGGCTTCAACCAGGCAAAGACCATCCACCCGGACCACCCCCAACACCCTCCCTCTCTCTCTCTGTCTCTCCTTGTTTACCTCTTCCTTTTCTTTCTTTATATACTTATTTATTTTGTTGAAAAATCGATAATTTATTCATAATAGCCTAAGATACTGATAATCCGGAGCTGAACTTGTTTCTTCAACTGATTATTGAGCCGCAAGTTTAGTGAAGGTGAAGCCTGTGGTCATGATTGCAGGATAAATATGGAAACGGCGGATTTTTTTAGGGTTTCGGTGGCGCGCGTCAAATTCATGGTCGAAAACGCTGCCCCTGATTTGGTATATCGTCGAATTCTATTTTTGATGTCGAATTTTCTCTGGTTCGGATTTAATTTTGTCCATGCAATTGTTTAAACGGCACATACATGCTAAAAGTAAATAAAAAAATTGAGCACGTGTTTGGCCGGTATAGTATTGCGGCAACTATTGAGTTATCCTTGGTGTGAGGTAGCGTTTTGTACAGTTAAGAACTGGTTGGATCTCTTCGTGGACTGGACGTTTGATCTGAAGTTCCTTCTTGGTGTCAGTTTAGTTAGCCATCAAACGAGACGAGATTTGCTGTTTTTTTCGAGTATTTGTTGTCGACTTAAGTCTGCCATCATTTAATTGGAAGCTCGCTTAATCTTGGATAAAGGAATGTCCTTTTACTGTTAAGGTGTTGAGAAGAGTCAATGAATGAAGTTTAGGGCCAAATTAAGTGACGGCTTCGCACCTTATGAGTACATGCATGTTCTACTTCTAAACTGATGCATCTGCTGGTGGTTTCGAATTATATTTTAATGTTATCTTGATTTTCAGAAGTTACTTTTGTTGTTTATCTGCTACGTTCTACTGATGTCTATCTTGTGATAGCTGATGAAGCAATGATTTTCTTTCAAAAGCACTGAGAAAAAGTAGCTGATTGTACTTTGCAGGTAACGTTATCCAGAACTTAAGGATAAAAAGACAAGCTGTTGCATCCTGTTGAAGGGTCACACCTTTTGTGTGATCTGTTTTTGATAAGTTGTGGTGTAGACAAACTTTTTGCCGCATCTCAGGACAAAAGTGTGAGGATTGAGGCTTAACTGAGGGCTTGTTTATTTGGTTGTGAATTGATGCTCTACCCATTTATATCTTCTCAGCAATAGAGGTACCTTCCACTTTCTTCTTTTTTTGTGAGGGCCGTCTTCCACTTTCTTCAAGTAATGTATTAATGGTATTCAGGGTACGCGACCTGCAAATATCAAACTGGAGGAATCACAAATTTGGGTATTGGCGTTACATTGAACTTTGAGTTGTTTTTATGATGGCGCACCTTGCTGCAAGCCATTTTTCTGGAGGACCCCCACCCACAGGTACGATTTTTTCATCATGAAACTATGTACTCATTATGAAATTTATGTTATATCATTGGTTGTCATGAAGCTGATATTCATTCATCATTGACTTCATTGTGATATTGGGCTAGCCATGCAATATTCATTTTGCTAGCTAGGGCTTCACCTTTCTATTGCTCATAGTCATAAGTAGAATATGATGGTGATATCTGACAAGATCAGTGCATTCACTGCAGTTTCTTTATAAACAAAAATTAGTGCTGTTATCTTGATTATTGCATGAGAGGTGGAAGACTCTCAAAGAGTGTGGAAGGTGCAGAATATTAGCACATGATGTTTAGAGTTTAATAGAGCATATTCACTGGTGATGGAAAGACATTTTGTCCAGTCTCATTAATAAGAAATATAGCCATAATAATTTGCTAATTTGTATTTTATAAGTTCAGTGGTTGGACTGTTTTGTCTTTCTCATTTATTTTGTCGTTTGATGTTCTATTTCAGGATCCCTGAATGAAGCTTTGTATAAAGAACTTTGGCATGCCTGTGCCGGACCACTTGTCAGTGTTCCACGTGAAGATGAACGAGTTTATTACTTTCCGCAAGGTCACATGGAACAGGTTCTGCTTTTACCCGTCATCGTTATCTCATTTATTCTCTGGATTGCAACTTTGTTTTCTTTAGAATGTATTAACTGAATCGCACAATTTTGTATCAGTATAGGCTAGCCAATCATTTATTCCTAAATACCTTCATTTGTGTTGCCTTTCTTCTAGCTCGAAGCATCTACACATCAGGGATTGGATCAGCAACTTCCTTCCTTCAATTTACCCAGTAAAATCCTTTGCAAAGTGATGAATGTTCAACTTCGGGTAAAATTCCTAATAATTTGATGTTCGAGCAACTGGACTTTGTAATAGATTGCTCTGCATGCCAGATAGCCTATCTTTTTTTCTGCCACATGTCTGATTTTAGTAACTCGTTATTTAATTTCAGGCTGAACCAGACACAGATGAGGTGTATGCTCAAATAACGCTTCTCCCCGAACAAGATGTAAATTCTATTGCCTAATTCCTGACTTGTATTTTTGTTATTAGTTCATCTGTTCTTAACAGTTCACATAACAAAGCTACTTCTTTTCTTTCCTTCCAGAATTGCTCCTTATCTGGATTTGGAGTAGATTTTGGCAATGCTTGTAGTTCTGGTTTGGTGGGGAATTTGACAGATATGAGTGAATTTGGACACTAAATAATTTGTTAGTTTAGCAAAATGTACCTGATAGGTGTTGTTAATGCTAGGAACTCCATTTCTTTTTGCTGGATTTTTTCATGGCTTTTGATCCTGAGTGAAGATATGTGAGTTGTTAACTTGTGCTATTATATTAATTAGCAGATGGACTCTCTTTCCTGAGAGGATATACAATTTTTTTTGATAATTTCAAATGAAAAAAGAGTTGGTTCAAACTGTTTGACCTTGTTTTGAATCAACTTTAGAAAAAGGGAATCAATTAAAAATTGGTCAAATCCTTCTTTAGTCCTAACATGATAGGCTGGTCAATGTTTTCTGGCCACTCCTTGTATAGTATTTCAAATATTGATACTAAGTCGTGTAATTTGGTACTCTCTGGTGCATCAGCAAAGTGAAGTCACAAGTCCTGACCCTCCTCTACCAGAGCCTGAAAAGTGCACTGTTCATTCATTTTGTAAGACTCTTACTGCTTCTGATACCAGCACCCATGGTGGATTCTCGGTGTTAAGAAGGCATGCTGATGATTGTTTGCCCCCATTGGTAAGAAATTGAGAAAATAAGGATGTTTAAATGCTGTGCCTCCTTTTCTCCTTCTGTGTACTCATGAAGTTGGTAAAATTTTTGTTCATGGTGCAGGATATGTCTCAACAACCACCCTGGCAGGAGTTGGTAGCTTCTGATCTTCATGGGAGTGAATGGCATTTCCGTCACATTTTCCGAGGTTATAATAATTTCCACCTGTAAAGACTTAGTTTGGCATTGGCTTGGCCCATGTGTCCAACTAGCATCTGAAATCTATATAGGGTGCATGATAGTGCCATAGTTGTCTGTACACATAATGATGAGACTGTGAATGATGAGATAGCCCACTAAGTTTTAGAAAATGTCCTGAGAATCTTGAACCAAGTAAGATACTAAGATGAGATCATGAATGCCAGAAAAATAGATGTGCTTATCTGTTATATATATTCATGAAGATTTGACCAGAATAGGCTGCTCCCAGGTATCTGTTTGTGATTTTTTACTGACCCGAAGTGTCTCTAGTTGTTCATGCACAAATTTTAGTTAGAAAGACATTAACACTGGGAAACCTTCTATATCAATTATCTTGTATTGGGATGAATTAGGGATCCCTTGCCACTTTAGTGCTTGAGTACCAGTCTTTTTCCACGATGATGTGGACTGATGGTATTCTCAGGTCAACCAAGGCGTCACTTGTTGACTACTGGCTGGAGTGTGTTTGTCAGTGCGAAAAAGTTGGTTGCAGGAGATGCTTTTATCTTCCTAAGGTACTTCTATATTAATTTCCACCTATGTGGTTTGTCATGTTATCGGCAGCTGAAAGTGAGAATCTCCGTTTTTATATTTTGGCAGAGGAGAGAATGGGGAACTTCGAGTAGGTGTGCGCAGGCTTATGAGACAACCAAACAACATGCCATCTTCAGTTATATCAAGTCACAGTATGCATCTTGGGGTTCTTGCAACTGCATCACATGCCATCTCCACTAGAACCTTATTTTCAGTCTTTTATAAACCAAGGTTATTGGATCTTCTCTTTTAATTTTGATACTATTTTAGGAGTGAACAGCAGTAGTTTGTCCTATCATATAATAACTAAGGTTAATTACTGTGTGCAAATTATGATGTCTAATGTTGTTAGAAATTGTAAGACTACAAGGAAATGATAATAAATGGAATTATCTCATGGCAAAATAGCATGTTCCCTCTTTTTCCCTCGAAAGAGTTATGATGCTTAGCCTTGAAACTGTTTACTTATCATGGAATTCAGGAAAGGGCTATAGATCATTCATAGAAAATGCTCTTTTCCATTATTGCTAGCTTGCTCAGATGACCTAGATGATATGTCTTGACTGTTTCAGCACTTTGTGGTCTTGCCACATCCATTCTTTGCTTTCAACTGGTTCCTTGGAATAATTACCTTATCAATTTGCAATTATTTGTGCTCAGGACTAGTCAATCTGAATTTTTAGTAAGTGTGAACAAGTATCTTGAAGCTCAGAATCACAAGCTGTCAGTCGGGATGAGGTTTAAGATGAGATTTGAAGGTGAAGAGGTACCTGAAAGAAGGTAATATTACTAATGGGCATGTCATGTGTAAAGTTTTTAAGTTTGACTGCAGGACTCATTCTTGCATGTTAATGCAGGTTCAGTGGGACTATTGTTGGTGTTGGAAATAATAATGCTTCATCCCGATGGCCTGATTCCAAGTGGAGATCTCTGAAGGTAACTATTACCGTTCAGTTTACCTTGTTGGGAGGGTCCATGCTTTGCTCATTTTGACCCTTGATAAAAGCATATTTTCTATAAAGATGACAATTAAATTTTCTTCTTCTGTTGCCTCTGCAATATGATGTCCTAACCGTTCCACCGCTATTCCATCTCCATTTTCCATTGAGCCTGTTCTTAGAAGTATAATGTGGGCTGATGACTAAGTTCTGTATTTGGGTGGCAATAAACATTTATCGTGCTGTTCACTTTTACATGTCCAGGTCCAATGGGATGAACCTTCTGCAATAGTACGTCCAGATAGAGTTTCAGCATGGGAAATAGAACCCCTAGTTGCAGCAACTCCACCAAACTCACAGACTCAACAAAGGAATAAACGGGCACGACCACCTGTTTTGCCTTCGCCAATGCAAGATCTATCTCCACTTTGTACTGTCTCTCTCTCTCTCTCTAATGATGATGATAATCAATTATACATTTTGGCATAGGCTTTTATGTGAAATGACTTAATTCTCAATAGGTATGTGGAAGTCACCTGCTGACTCCTCATCAGCATTTGCCTGTCGCGATCCATCACGTGGTCGAGACACTTTTCAATCACCTAAGATCAGTGATGGAACACGAATTACCGGAATCAATTATAATGAAAACTTGCTACCTGTGTCGAGCAACTCTGTATACCAGCCTAATCAAATAGAAACTGCTGCAGAGTCATTCACTCCCCTCATTGAAAAAAGGCAGGCAAATGGCTGCAGGCTGTTTGGAATCGAGTTGCTTGACCAAACTTCTATTGAAGATACATCACCAGCCATTCAGTCTGGAACAGCTATTGAGGACTCTCATGTTCCTCTAGATGCTGAATATGAACAACATTCTGAGCCATCAGACCCTAATCCATCTGATGTTCCCTCAGTCAGTTGTGATCCTGATAAGTCATGCCTTAGATCCCCTCATGATGCACACAGCAGGCAAATCCGTAGCTGTACAAAGGTAATTCTTACTTTGTACTGCCTTATTTCCATGTCACTAGATGTTAGCGAACAATGAGATTGAACAGAAATGACCAATATTTGTTTAATTCTAACCAGCTATATCGAGTGTTGGGGCCGCTGGGCAGGCTTTCATATCTTTTCTGAACGCCTCTGGGATCCTTACTGAATATTCATTCTCCTGAAAGTAGCATGTCTTGGATTTCGTCCTGATTATGATCCTTTGCCCCTTCCTGTTTAGCTGTGGTTCCACAGAGAAAGATTTTATTGTTTTAGATATGGTATTGGTCATATGTTGTAATTTTGGTCTAGAATGTTTCGGCTGTTGTTAGAAGAACTTATAATTAACAAATACTTGCATAACAGATCTGCTTTAAGAAATTTTTACGATTATATTTTGAAGCTACTTCTTTTCTTTGGTTAGATTGTCTGTTTTCCCGGTTTCAAAGACCCTCTACTAGATTTTTGAATAATGTATGATCATAAATTTTTTAGGTTCACATGCAAGGAATTGCTGTTGGCAGAGCAGTAGACCTGACCAGGTTTGATTGCTATGAGGATCTGCTCAAGAAATTGGAAGAGATGTTTGATATTACAGGGGAACTCTCTGGGTCAACAAAGAAATGGCAAGTTGTCTACACAGACGATGAGGATGATATGATGATGGTTGGAGATGATCCGTGGCAGTTGAGTCAAATTTACTTAATTTTTCACTATTCTATTCATGTGCTGTTTACTAAATTTCTTATGGCTCTATATACATGTCTAGAATTACATCTTAAGTTGTCTTATGACATGCTTTGCATTATGTTCTGTCTTTTAGAATAGCTTGTCATTTAATGGGGCACTCTGTAATCTGCTAGGGTTCATTTCTATGTTGCATTGGTCTAAATTTGCCTAATACTTCTCTTTGGAAGACATCATGTGAAAGGGTACATAATTAACCAATTCTTGTTCGAGATAGGCAGTTCTGTTATTTTCATCATTTTGCCTTATCAGGCTTTGCATACACAGCAATGACAGCATTCATTTTGTTCATGTGCATACTTCTCCAAATGCCTATTGTTTCTCATGTGTGAAGATCCTATTACTTTATTGTGTCATCGTTGAATAGGGCTCTGCTTTGTAAGGTACATGTCACAATGATAGTCTGCAGCTTCTGGAAAGGTTATTTAAGTTTGTGGACATACATATATGTATATTGCTTCAAAGATGCTAATAATATAGTGTCATGATTTTTAGTGAATTTTGCACCATGGTGAAGAAGATATATGTCTACTCAACTGAGGAAGCGAAGAGGCTCTCGCCCAAGACAAAGCTTCCCCTGGCAGAGGTCAAATCTGGCAAGATCCCATCTGATGCAGCTGTTGTCATTGAAGGACAGTCTTCAACCATTGGATCTGGTTACTGACGGAGTCTTGCTTATCTTAAAGTTGCAATAAGGTTGAAAGTGCTCCAGGAAAAGGTTAATGATAACGGATATGAAACCAATTTTGTTTTGAGCAGCCGAGACGCCACATATTGCCATGCTGGTAAGACAAAAATGGTGGTTTTTGTTCACGTAATAATAATTTTCTCAGGGAGAGTGATGCCACGATGATGAGGATCCCATTATAGTATTGTTTATTTTTCTCAGGAGAATCTCATTATGCTTTCGCTTGTTTGGATCTGACTTAGGTCTCTGTGTGTACAAGAAGTTGTTTGTGCACTGTAGGCATTTTATGTATATATAATACCTCTTGTTTCCCCTTGAAATCTACTGCTGTGTTTCTTTCCTTTTTCTTTTTTTTAAAATATTGTTTGTGATGAACTATTGAACTCTTGACTGCTATCCTCTGTACTGAACCGAAAACTTTTCATTTTGACTATTGCTGTATTATCTGCAATATCTGGTAGAAATTTTTGTACCGAATTTGCTATATATGTTTGCATATTTTAGGAACTCGTAAGGTACACTTACTTTGCAAGTGGTAAATATACTTTATACTAACTATATATATTTATTTTCTGTGGAAATGCTTTAAAAAAAATCGAGCATATTTTGGATGTTAGTTAAACCCTACGAAAAACCATATAAGAGCACAAATTTGAGAGTAAAAGTAAATGATCTAGTTCGTATTCTAGTATAGAGTGATCACCAAGCAATTTACTTATTTTACAAAAATCGCATATTTGCTATTATGTTATAGGAGTAATCATGCATCTAATACGTCAATATTATATGCAACCAGACATGGTTATTTTCGTCTTGCATAAGCCTGCAAAATGACTGGTCAATCAACTAGTCCCAGCTTGTATTTTTTCCGATTCGTGATATCTCATAATTTCGGGTAGGAAAATGGTATTCATATGTTTTTGCATTATAGATCAGTACAATCTTGTCTGTCATTAATTCTACCTCACACGAAATATCCAGAATCAACTCCATACATCTCTCATGAAATAATTCATTCCAATTCCTCGTTGGGGTAAATACTCATTCTATTACACAATTTTGATGTAGAAGTTACCCTGCAAGAAAGATACATTCGTAACTAAGGGCATAAAACCGATGAGGTAGAGCAATTTGTGTTGATAGTGTTATTGTACATTGAAGTATCCATCCTGCTCATGAATAATTAGTAGATTTGGAGCATGAGCTTAGTGGGTGTTTGGCTGAGCTTATAAGCTCTCTGTTTAAGTGTTTATAAGCTCAATTAATTTGTTTGGCAATTTAAGTGATTAAAGAACTTATAAGCTTCCAAAATAAGCTCTAAGAGCTTATAAGCTAAAATAAAAAAAAAGCTCCAAAACCTAATTTATTTTTCAATCATCTCCTAAGTTATAACAAAATTACAAAAATAACCTTCATATATCTTCTTATTTACTTGTAGGTGGCACATTCAAAATTTTCTGCTGCACACGTATTCAAAGGCCTGCATATCCCTAACACAATCTTGTAAATACATGTAATGACACAATAAAATACATTTTTATTAATAAAAAAAATCAATTATAATGACATTCACGTGATATCATCTACACCTTTGCTGTTGCTGAGAGCAATATAATAAATGAAGCCTATTTTGGTCATTATAACATAAAAAGAATTTATAATGCTAAACACTTCATTATCTTATAAGTTTGGTTATCAAAACACTTGAGCATCTTATAAGCTCTTAACTCATTACATCTTATAAGTTCTTAAAACAACTTAAGTTATTGGAGCTTATAAGCTTTCTAAAATAAGCTTAGCCAAACACCCTCTTAGTTTCATTGGTCGAGAGCTAACAAATTTTGAATAAACTATACTCGCTCTATTTTATACAAATGTCATCTTTTCACTTTTTTGGTTTCTTAATGAGTGTTATAGTTCAGAATTTGAGATAAGTTATGACATTCTTCCTATTTTATCTTTATTTATTACTCTTGATATTTGATAATTAGTTATATGTATGCATTTATTATCGTAATTAATAAAATTAAAAAAATACATTTCTTTATTTGTATAATTTGATGATTGATGATACTTATAAAAAAATTGGAGGAAGTATATAGAAAGATATGGTAAAAATATAAGAATCATTACAATATATCATATCGACATGGAACATAAAAATGCTAAAATATTTAAAATCATGGAATAATGCCAAACAATGTACATACTAAATAAAGGGTTAATTATCATTTGGCCTCACCTTTGTCCTGAGTAATTTATGGCCACCCTTCTAAAATATCGACCATAGCCCAAATTTTGCTATGTTATGACACTTATAGCTCAGTTATTTAGCGAAAGTTAGGAATCATTGATATGAAGGTGGCCACAAAATCTTGTCATACGATACAAAATCATATCGTTTTGTCTTATTTTAAATAAATAATAAAAAAATAAATTTAAGAGAATCTATTGTCTTTATAACATGATAAAATTTAACAGCCACATATGTAGTCGTTTTTCTACGTCAATGATTTCTAACTGATGTTAGATAACTAGACTACAAGTGTCATAAACAAGGCCATGATCGAATATTTTAGAAGGTGATAGGTAAATAGAAATGGAAAAGAGATGTTTCCAATTCATCAAAATGTGATCTACGAACACCCTTTCATTCCGAACCCCCGCGACCGCTATCAAGTTTAAACTTGAACTCGAGCCGGGATCTATACATTGATAGGTTGACCCAATAAAGCATTTCTCGGACCGAGAAAACGGAACTGCCTGGATGGAGTTGCGGGGTTGAATCAGAGCGAAAGAAAACTTATATAACACAGGTGGCATGGAAATAAAGAGAAAAGACCTTCTAATACTAATAGGTGGTCCTCCCTACATACAGTTAGCTGTGGTCTTCCTTGTGTTTATGCGTGAATAGCTCTTTCTCCGATCGGATGTGTTTAAGCATGTTTGTACAACTAGCTACTCTAAGACATTCGTGCCCTACAACTAGTAGGTCATGCCCCCTTTACTGATAAAAAAGGTTGTGCAGCCCCAGTTTGATCTTTTGTGCACCCCGGATCTGGTGAAATAGGATGAATTGAGACAGTATTTTGTAAATACGTAATTATCTTGAATATATTAACCAGTTCTTTATTTTTCGATCGCCTGGAAGGGACAAAAGAAAGATCTTGTTGTTTCTTCAACAATCGTTTACCAGCACGTAGGTGGTCTAAATTCCTATGACCGAGTCGTTCTGGCCGCTGTGAACATCTTTTTTTAATGTATTAAAGAGGGAAAGGAAATCAACTTGCTCACTTTATAAGCTATATGAAATGAAAAAAGCGAAAAGCCGGTATTACCGATTCATGAGGAAAGCCCAGGTTCGAAACCAATGTGACGGGCAGTGGCATGGTGGTCAGGAAATTCTTTGGCGTTTAATCAGGATATTCAGGAAGAACAGGTTAAGTCATAGGTCCCTACTTGGGGCATCTTATCAATCTCCGCCACCTTCTCCAAGTCAGAACCCTAGCCCATTCCCGTTTTGGTCGGAACAGATCTACTAATTATTTTATTTCAGATTTCGACGAGGGCCTAGTGTTTTTCAAGCAGAAACAGCTTCTGAGCAATACACATGGCTTTGCCATGCTTGAAGGCGGATTTCTGGCAAATTCCTTCGTCCGGAGGGTCAAATCATCTATCAGTTTTTTCGGGGTTTTTTTGTAATTTCTTTTTAGTTTTAGACCTTTTCGTTTTTTCCTTTCTTTTGATCGATTAGGGTTTATTATTTATGCTTTATTAGTTGTCTTTTGGACGCAGCTTTTGATGATTAATAAAAACGAGGTTTCCTCAAATCTGTCAATCTTTGGTATTTTGTAGAATCAGCCAATTTTGATATTGTTCTTCATGTTTATCCACACACGCTGCACCAGAAGGTCCGGCCATAAAATACTCATACAAATAAAGCTCATATAACAAGTAGTAGTTAACCCTACTAGATATATTTCCAACACATACAAACTTAATAGCAATTTGTCACACTCTCAGCTATTACTAACCATATCAAAATTGAAATTATTCACTCTTAGCCCCAATTGTATGTGGGACCGCATCAAGCCCTCTTCACCGCTGCTTGGACAAGACATGAACTTTAGAGTTATTAGAGAAGGAAAAAACAAAAAAGAAGATGGTTAATTACAAATAAAATCATCACCTATGGTTCAATTTGCAATTGCAATACACCCCTAAAAATGTTATAAAAAAAATACATAATCTATTGATTTGTTGCAATTGAGACCACCCCAATCTATCTAGGCGATCAAAACTGTGACATTTTTATTTCGAAGAAGTCTGATAATTTTGAAAGTAGCCCAGGTCACAATTGCGATTGCAATTACTACACCACATCGTAATTTAATTTGCCGAATAAATTGGAAATGTTCTCAATTGCAACAAATTATAGATTATGTATTTTTTGTATCATATTAAAATGATGGTAATTTTATTAGCCATTAAAATTAGGTCATAGGCGGTGATTTTATTTGCAACTAATCCAAAAAGTAATACACAAAACATTTATCCTTAACAACTTTAAACACTAAATAATACCCATAATCAAGATTGTGTACCTTATTTCTTAAACACACTCTAATTTTGGCTATTACATATTTACCCCACAAATCAATTATCTTAATTCCTAAATTATCGGTTCTCTAAAATTTTCAACCGAATGGTCGAATACCCTCTTAGATTTTATTTACAGATATTCTTTACATTTATTTTGTTTTTATTAAATTTTTCTAAGCCTTTTATTGAACAATTATTCGACAAATCCATTTCATTGTCATTCTGTCAATTACGTGCATAGTGATTGAAATATATGGAAGAAAAAAATAAAATAAAAAATTTGAAAATCTGATTATCTATAACATGAAAAGGTAAACTGCCAACTTGTAAAATCACTCTTGAAAGCGTGTTTGATCGGTTTAAATTGTAGAAATATTGTTAAGACAACGCAAAAATGTAATAGTACAATTTGCAACGTGATTTTTGGATGCGTGTGGTTCGGGTTCTCTTAATTTTACCTCTTTATCTCAATGTAAATAGTAATAATTCAAACAAATAAATGTATCTGGCCTCAGTGGTTAATTAAAATAAATATATACTTATTTCGAGGTTCAAGAGCCCAAAACAAATTGTGTTAATAATATGTTATTTCTTAATGTTTATGAGTAAGATTTTTTAAAAAGGTAATGTAGATAGTGCTAGGCCAAAAATGTTGACAAAATTCAATCCTAGTTGTCAAATTGATTATCATAAATGACACATATGTGTATTTGATGTTGCAGTCTTCCCGGGATGAGAACATGTGATAAATTATGATCGATCAATTGAGATTCTAATTAAGTTAATCTCAATCGACGAGGATCCTGACGATTCTCGTCAATTTGCCACTTATCCTCCTATCCTGAAAAATGGATGCACTACAAGAATTTTGGTTATAGACCACGGGGAATCCCCATTGTCTATTACAGAAAACCCCGTTGTCTATTAAGGTATAGTCTATTAGTGCCGGCTATAGACCACGGGGAAATCCCCGTCTTCTATCACAATATAGACAACGGGAAAATCCCCGTGGTCTGTCATGTTATAGACAACGAGGGACTTGTAATATACAATGAATATTCCCCGTTGTCTATAGCATCATAGACAACGTGGGTTTACCCGTTGTCTATGTTGTTATAGACAACGGTGTTCTAACTTTATACAATGGTTAAACCCCGTTGTCTATTGTGTTTTAGACCATGCGGACATCCCCGTTGTCTATATATTAATAGACAACGGGGAGAAGTCAGTTGTCTATTGATCAGTCAACGAAATAAATTTATTTATTTATTATATAATTCAAAATAATTGTTTCTGCCATTGAAAAATAATAATACAAAATAGATATAAAATATATATTGTCTCATAAATAGAGAAATCAAGGTACAATACATAAACATTATATACCGGGAAAATCCCCAATCAACAATTGTAGCACAACAAATATTGTCTACCTAACTAAATTCGTCCACAAAACATCAATAAACATTATATACCGGGAAAACATTATATGCAATGCAAGAAACTATAATATCAAACTTACCATGTACACATGCATGTTATATGTGAATAGTACATATAGTAAACTGAAAAATGAAAAGATGATCAAGTCAACAACATTGTAATGTATATTATTAATATGTTATCCAGTGGAAGATTATTATTTCTGCGAAATGTGATTTGTACTAATTGACAAGCCCAACTAAACAAACTATTTAGCTTTTCTTTAGGAATAAACTAAAAACTGAAAATATCAAGTTGTACTGAAGATAATTGAAAATAATTATTATATATTTTTCATCCCATGATTAAAAAACATCATTTATATTGAAGAAAATTATCATTTGTACTGAAGATCAATATCCACGTGATGAGCGTTCCTACAAAAAACAACCTCTAATTTAGACCATGTTTATCAACAACCACCTAAAAATCCAACCATCCAACCACTTTAATATTTTATTAATTTCTCTCTCCTACTTTTACTTTAATTTTCATTCAACCACACCACATCCATTTTTTATGGTTTATCAATGACCATCCGACCATCCAACCACTTAATTTTAAATTTATATTTTTATTATTTTTAATTATACATAATATAATTGACTGTACTTTAAATAAATTACATAAACTATTATTGTTGGAAAAATATTGAAAACACAAAACGATAAATTGATATAAAAAAAACACTTGGCAAAATACAAAATAAGCAAAGTAAGTCCCTAAGTTACAATAATCTAAATATGAAACTGATAAACGTTACATAATAAATATAAGAAAATTACGCAATCAATTCTGATCGTCGATTTTTTGCCATATATGCTCGATCAAGCCGTAAAGAAGAGCGGTGTGAGCTTCTCTATTGCGAAGTTGATTCCTAGTTTTCATATAGCACGATAGGCTTGCAATCCTATTCGTAGAGTATATGAAATCATTATTTTCTTCCCATCTTCACTTGGCTATTATTACGTCCAAGTCGATCTTCTATAAATTCGCCGGATCATGATAGTTTAGATAAGTGCTTCTTTCATCTTCCACTATCATATTGTGCATGATAATGCAAGCCATCATTATTTTTCCCATAATATCACGATCCCAAATATGACATGGACGCTTAATAAAGGCAAAACAAGCTTGTAAAGCATGAATGCTCGCTCAACATCTTTTCGGCAGCCTCTTGATGTTGAGCAAACAATTGGTGCTTCCGGTTGTGGGCGAGAATAGATTTGACAAATCTGCCCATTGAGGATATATGCCATCGGTGAGATAATATCCCATATTTTTTCATGGCCATTTACGACATAATTGACCTTTGGTGCTCGACCTTCCAAAATATCATCAAAAACAGGAGATTGATCAAGAACATTGATATCATTTTTCGAACCTGGTGTTCCAAAAAATGCACGCCAAATCCAGAGGTCTTGCGACACAATTGCTTCCAGAATGATTGTTGGTGTACCGCTTCTTCCTGCATATTGTCCCGCCCATGAAGTAGGACAATTTTTCCATTCCCAATGCATGCAATCAATCTTGCCCAACATGCGGAAAGCGCATCGTTCTCCGATCTGAAGTAGAGTTGC
Organism: Salvia rosmarinus; assembly: GCA_036937905.1. NCBI lineage: Eukaryota > Viridiplantae > Streptophyta > Magnoliopsida > Lamiales > Lamiaceae > Salvia > Salvia rosmarinus. Next base: position 26,567,978 of record CM072813.1, read on the forward strand.
CATATCTTCTTGATGAGCTTCACGAGGTACTCCGCACCGAAATTGGATATTACACCTTCAACAAATTTGATGACTGATTTACGAATGAGTTGTGCATTCATTCGTAAGTATTCTTCATGCATATCTGCTGAAGTTCCATATGCCAACACCCGCATAGCTACAGTGCATTTTTGAATCGCAGACATACCTAGACGACCAGCAGCATCAGGTTGTTGCTGAAAAAATTTATCAGTGGTAACGAGCTTGTTCATTATACGTTCGAACAAAGGTTTTCGCATGCGATACCTTGTTCGAAAATATTCTGGAGGATAGATTGTCTCTTCAGCAAAGTACTGCTCGAACACACTTTCATGACTCTTCTCGCGTTTGCTATCAATATACCTCCGTGTAGCTCTAACAGTATTGTTGGTAGGTTGTAAAGTTAGAGTTGCTGCCTGAATGAAAACATTCTCGACTACATCGTCAAGAAGCCGATTTTGTGTGGAATGCTTTCTTCCAATTCATCATCATTGAATGGATTAGAAGCATCAAAACTAGAACTTGATGCCATTTTCTAAGGGATGGTGGTGGATACAAAGTTTGAGCAAGGAATTATGAATGAATATAGAAAGAAAAATCCTTAGGCTGAGATTTAAAAGTACGTTTGATAATTCATGTATTGATGTATATACACACAAGTAGCTTGGCTCTTCGTGAATCAAAAGAGTCAATTGGCCCACATATTTTGCACAGAGCTCTTGAATTATTTTTGGAAGAACTTTATCTGATGCTCTTGAATTGACAACACATCTGTTAAAGGGCCATTATATGTTATACAGTGCTCTTCAATTATTTTGGCAGGAGCACGTTACATGTTAAAGGGACCACGATAATTTGTCTATTATTTGCCAGAAGCACTAGCTATAGGCTCTTCAATTACTTTGGCAGGAGCACGTTACATGTTAAAGGGCCCACGATAATTTGTCTATTATTTTCCAGAAGCACTAGCTATAAGCTCTTCAATTACTTTGGCAGGAGCACGTTATACAGTGTTGTTGAAATGACAACATATCAAATTTTTGCCAGGAGCACGTTATCAAATTTTGAAATGACAACACAATTGTTATTGAAAATATATTGAAATTACACAAACCACACAAATTTGAAATTACACAAACAACACTAATTGAAAGTACATAAATTGAAAGGTACTGACTCACAACAATTTAAACACGCAAAACACTCAAATTACAATAATAAAGTATGATCACATCCCATATAATTCTTGCATTAGCTTAAGCTTCCAAGCTTCTTCTGCAGGAGATAATTGGCCTTTAGCCAACAACGTGTTAAGCGTAAACGTTTTCGACTTCCTCTCTGCATATCGGTTTCGGTTTGTGCGTGATCCTCGTTTGACGAAGTTCTTGATCCATTCATCCGGGATTAGAAAGGCGTGATCGATGTCGCTTCTTTTCCTTTTCGTTTAGCCTTGCTTTAGCTTTGTCTCTATCAATAGGACGACGAAGTCTCGAGCCTCGCTTGCATTAGATTACGGTGTGGAGTCGGTTGGAGGTCTCCATCCTCATCGGTCCTTGATCTTTTGGTGCCACAACTTTCTTCAAGATTATCTCCACCGTCGCACGGGAGCGTGTATAACCAACTATCCAAATTCATTCCCATTTGGGGTGGCGACTTATAACTCTTTCAAACACCTCAGCGTGAGCAAGCTTGGTTTCCCATATAGCTCGCATGCGGCATCCTCAATGTCTTGCCTCATTGACCGCTCGTTTTTCGATCATAGGCTTTCTTGTGAAGAAACCCACTTGCTTACATTTTATTGAGGCGTCGAAACGTTGCCTCAATGATTCGAGGACCTTGCATCACCAAGATCCGGGTTTTCCTTTCGCCTTCATCGTACATATCTGAGATACTTTTCCAAAATGAAGAAGTATTTTGATTTTTACCAATAATTGGATTAGTACTTACTATACACCAGGCATACATTAATGCTATATCTTCTTGATCTGTCCAACTTTTTGCAGTGTTGGAAGAATTTGTGTGTGTGTTTTTCTCAACATTTTCATGTGAGTCATCTGAGATGTTTTGAGGGGTTTGGTGATTTTTTGAAATTTGAGAATGGGGAGGATTTTGTGAGAATGAAGGGTTTGCATCATAATTGAACTTTGAAAATTCTTCAGAGTTCGGAATATTTTCAAGGTTGGGATGATAATCATAAGAAAAATCAAAATCTTGAGAATTGTAATGAGGGTTATTACCTTGATCCATAGAAAATATAGAACAAGATAATAAAGATACAAGTTAAGAAAAAAAGAAATTTTTAGGTGTGTTAAAATATATCAAGACTGGTCTCTATTTATAGAGAATGAAAAAATATAAATTTTTGTATATTTTTTATTTTTTTATATATATTATACAAAAATTATTTCAATTTTATTCATATATATCATTCTAATTTAAACAACAAATAGGATGAAGACAAGTGTCTCCACCCTATTGGTTGAAAAAGGAAGAGAGAGAGAGAGTAGGATGAAGACAAATGTCTCCACCCTATTGGTTGAAAAAGGAAGAGAGAGAGAGAGACCAAGTGTTGTCTATTTTTTCACCTGTTCTAACACCTTTCATTTTTCTCATTTCAATTTTTGTTTTTATTTAATTGCATTTGGTCGACCAGGTTGGTCTCAAATGAGCCGATAAAGATGGTCTTATAGGTCACACAAATTTTACCCACGTGATGATGTGGAATTATTAATATTAAAAGTGCGTTTTTATATTTTATATATTTATTATTTCTTCTAGAAAATACAGTACAAAATCAAAACGCAAAACCCCAAAATCCAGATAGTTGTTTAGATGTTAATAATTATTTATTTATAATTATTCAAGATAGCAGATAAATCCCTTACCTACCGGTCCCTTTCGGAGAGAATGTCATACTTTAATATATACCCATATTTATATATACGCGTACATGTGGATGACCTCATTCGCAAAATTTAGTAGTTACTTTTCATCGTATGATTTTCATTTTTTATTCTTATAACAATAGTAAAACCTTCGAAGATGAAAAAAAAGAAATTGCATATGAATCGGTTGGTGGTGCAATTTCTCGTCTGATACTCAATTTTCGGCATATGAAATTCCGATAATTTAGAATATGATTTATCTAATACACATAGATGATAATAATTGGATATTCTCACAGCATAAAAAACACTTCCCACCACTTGGGTAGCTGGAAAAAGTTGAATCAACTCTACTGTGTCGAACCTGCACATTATTTAAACGTTTCTATTAGCTGCATTAGAATTTTTAGTTAGGATAGTAACTATTGCAATTTTGAAATTATGCAAAGAGTCGAAATGTGTGGATATAACTTCACCCAGTAGTTATAATATTTAGGGGTGAGCAAAATATCCGAAAACCGAATAACCGAACCGAACCAAACCGAAAAATCAAATTTGGTTCGGTTAATTCGGTTATTTTGGTTAATTCGGTTAAAACCGAATTAAAATTCGGTAGTTCGGTTTTCGGTCGGTTCGGAATTTTTTAACCGAATAACCGAAAACCGAATTATATATATATATATATATATAATATTATTTATTTATTTATTTATTTATTTAAAATTATAATTTAATATATCAATATCCTTAATCCTATTATTTCTCTCTCTCTCTATTATATCAATATATAATATTTGTAAAATATATTATTTATTTATTATATAATTCTATCAATTATTTTATTTTGCAAAATATTTTGTATATATATAACATATAAAATGTATTTTATATATAAATATCAATATATAATATTATTATATATTAATTTGAAAAAATATTTTTTTGCTAAAAATAAACTACTTTTTATATATAATATCAATATATAATATTATTTATTTATTCATTTGAAAAAAAAATATTTTTATTGCTAAAAATTCGGTTTAACAGAAATAACCGAAATATATTTCGGTTATTTCGGTTCGGTTACTGAATAAAATTCGGTTCGGTTCGGTTATTTTTTTGAAAATTTCGGTTAATTCGGTTTGATTATTTTTTCGTCCGAAACCGACCGAATAACCGAATACTCACCCTTAATAATATTGTAGACAAAATTGGGGGTTGTACAATTATTGGAAGTGGGCCTAAAAAAGATTGGTTGCAGGAATAAATATAATAATTAATTTGAATTCAGTGGTACAAAAGAGCACAAATGCACAAGACAGTTGATCTATAAGCCTCGCAACAATCAAGGAAAAATTATATTCACCCTCTTCTTTACTTTTTAGCTTTCTATTTGTATCAATATCAGTGGATTTGCTATTAAGGGGTTGAAATTCTAAGTTAGGATACAATGCGTTGGTATATTTTAGCTGGTAAGAATATAAAAATTTGGTTATCTAGTTTTTTTTACTTATACTGGTGTTACAAACTAGGTGATTGATCTAGTTTTCGTAAGGTAATAAATGCAATAAAGAACACGAGGAGTTAACGTGGTTCGATCTTTAAAATAGATCTACGTCCACGGAACAAGAGAGTATATGTGTATTGAGTGTGTAAGAAGCGATTACAAAGAGTGTAGATGATCTCTCTCATCTAATCTAGCATCTATTTATATACTATCATATTGAGTTTGACTCTAATAAGGATTCGAGTTTGACTCTAATAAGGATTCGAGTTTGACTCTAATACAAAGTCTTCTCTCATAAGGATTCGAGTTTGACTCTAATACAAAGTCTTCTCTCATAAGGATTCTTTTAGATAGGCATCCGAATCTTCTACGTCTCCAATTGCGATTTGAGTTGTAGTTGGTTGAGGAGTCTTCTTGGGCCGAACTCACATAGGCCGAGTTTAATGTCGGGGCCCATTTATATTGGGCACGATGCTTGAGCCAATGGTTGGGCGTATCCTATCACATCCCACGAAAAAAGATGTAGAAGTGAGGTCGTAATGGAGGGGGGACAGTGGTTCTGACATGCCTCGTCGAAATTCATGGTCTGGCGAAGTGGAATGCGTACAGTCCTGCCGAAGCCGAATGTCGCCCGGCCATAAATTGGTCGAAGTCGAACACTCGTTGCCCTGCCGAAGTCGAATATGTAATCTCGTGCGAGGGGCGAATATAACGTCGTGCGAGGTCGAATCGGATCACCGTGTGCCCCAACAAGAAAAGGCGTGTGGTTTGGTGCAGCTCTGCCGATGATGAGGAATGTGAGATCGTCGGTTCTCGGTCGCACGTCGGTCCTTCCCGAGGTAATGCTATTGTTTTGCAAGTCGTAAAGTTTATGTGTTTGATGTAATTGTTTGGCGTGGTTGACTTGATGCGAGTTGAGTCGAAAGCGGCGGAGCTTGCGGGCCGTCCGCTGATGATGGACTTCCTTAATGGCGCCGTCTTCCGTTCCACCGGGTGGCTCGCGTCGCGAGGGTTTGGAGGAGGAAGACCTCCTCGTCGGCGAGGTGGCGCGGCGAGGTGGCTTCGGGATGCGGCAAGAGGCGGCCGGGCTCGGCGGTGCCGGGTGGCGGGCCGAGGTCGGCCGGCGGAGGCGGGCGGGCGGCCATGTCGGGAGGCCGGGCGGCGGGCGAGGTCGGCTGGAGGAGGCCGAGTCGGGGCGGCCGGTATTGGGAGGCGAGGCGTGAGGCGGGTCGGCTGGAAGGTGAGGCGGTGGCGGTGTCGGGAGGCCGGGCGGCGAGGCCGAGGCGAGGTGGTTCGTCCTCGTGGCGAAGGTAATTCATCCTCGAAATAAACGAAGGTAGTTCGTCCTCGTATTAAACGAAGGTAATTCATCCTCGTAAAATGAAGGTAGTTCGTCCTCGTATTAAACGAAGGTAATTTATCCTCGTAAAACGAAGGTAGTTCGTCCTCGTATTAAACGAAGGTAATTCATCCTTGTAAAACGAAGGTAGTTCGTCCTCTTCGAAATAAACGAAGGTAGTTCGTCCTTGTTTCAATCAAAAGTATACTCTTAATTGACTCACAATCGAATGAGGTGTTGTAGTAGGGAAAGTTAACCCTAGTCGTCTCTCAAGGAAAACTTAACAGGGCTATTGTTCATATCGCGCACAGAAAGCAATTAAAACCTAAACATTCTAATGCCAACAGGGGTTTGAAACATACGAGAATTGAAATACATAAAATAAATAGCGATCCTAAGCTAGGGGTTGTCAATCCCGAGCTACACTAATAAAGCGTTAAAACTAAACCAGGGGTTGTCAAATAGTTGAACTACGAAAGCGATAAATCAAAGCAATAAACAAAAGCTGGAGCAATCCTATTCTTAGGGTTTGTCAAGCCCTAATCAGAATCTAATTGTAAATAAACCCTAATTATCAATCATCCAATAAGAGCATGCATTAATCGAAAGCGGGATAAATTAAAAGCGATATAAATCAGCGGAACATGAAAATCGATCCACTTGTCACTATGGAATTGAATCGATGAAAATCACCAAACAATAAACTATGAAATTGATTCCACAGAACGATAATCCAAAGCATAAATTGATAAACTAAATCATTCGATGAAAACGAAAACGAAATTAAAACTAATAATTATCATTGTGCCGATATGTTGAAGAGCTCGGAAGAAACGTTGAAGAAGCGGCCGTGGCTGCGCTTGGAACAAAAATAGGCGAGAGAATGAGGGAGGCTGTTGAATCCAATTTATAAACCCTCCGGAAGCCCAATAAAAATAAGCTAAAAATAGGCCCCAAAATAGTATCCAGCGCCGGACGTGACGGAGCGCCGGACGCGAGGAGCTTCGGGTGAAAAGCAAAACACCAACGCGGATGGCGGGCGCCGGACGCGTGGGACGAGATCGCCAACCCAGCGCCGGACGGGCTTGCCGTGCCGGACGCGGCATGGAACGAGGCGAGGCGACGTAACGCCGCGGATGAAATGCCGGCTGGAAGGCCAGCGCCGGTTGGTGGAGGGCGCTGGGTGGAAGGCGTGCGCTGTGTAAGCTAGCGCTCGCTGGAGGCGCGGCCGTGGCCGCGTTGTGAAGAATAGGCGCTGGAGCGCTGGCGTTGTTGTGAAGATACAGGAGGCGCGGCCGTGGCCGCATTGTGAAGACCGCGGCCGTGGCCGCGGCGCGGCCGTGGCCGCATTGTGTGGAGTGAGCACTGGAGGAGGAGCGCGCTGGGCGATCCCAGCGCAGGACGGCACGCAGCGCCGGACGCGCTCGCGCGTGCTCGTGCGCGACTTCGCCATTTCGCTCCGTTCTCCTCCGTTTGAACTCCGAATTTTGATCCGCTTTCGCCTATGAACTCCTATCGAAATGCTCTTCAATTATATCTGATCCTTGGCAGATCCAATTCATCCTATTCTCTGTCGTTTTCCTACAAAACATCGAGAAGAACGAAGTAAGTCCGAGTCAATAAATATTAATCAAACCAACAGCATAAATAGGACAAACCCCTGAAAATGACATGTAAAACAATACCAAGAATCATCACAAAATCATACTAAACAACTCCCCCACACTTATCCATTTGCTTGGCCTCAAGCAATGTCTATACTAATAAGAATAGGGAATTCATGCAACTTCACTCTTATTCTAATCAATCAAATCTCTTTTGCAATTCCCCCAAACATGATGAATACATAATCAAAGAATACGTGAAACAGATCTAAGATAGTGAAAATATCAAATAAACAAGTGAGTTATTTATGCTCAGACCCAACTCTCCGCTAGAGGTGAATTAACTAAAATGGTTACCTTTAGCAACAAGTTTCTTTTGAGAATGCAAAGAAGGTATAAACAAATTTTGGAACAATGTTCGAAAAGTGAAGTCTCGATTAACTCGAGTCTCCTATCGTGGTGTCCCATGCCCATTTCTCAATTAACGAGAAAGAGGGGCAGAATCTCATCCTCCATTTAAACAATCTCAACAATTCATTGGAGTTTTAATTCTCCTTATTTTCTTTTTCACACATTTTTTTTTTTAAATGAAACGAGTATATAGGTAACCACTCATTAACACTCCCCTAGCATTAGCGGACAAATCACGTCAATAACTCGATTTAAAATCAATCCACACAATCTCGTCGATTCACATTGAACTTTAATCACATGACATCAAGATAAGCGAGAAATACATCAAGGTCCGATCAATACCACGAGTTCGAGTTGCACAAATCAAAATCCTAACTTATTCGCATGACACAAACTTAAGTCCAAACAATCAAAATAAGCACAAGGGCACATCATTAAGCATACAAAATATATGTGAAGCACACAAAGCGAGTAAACATCCCCACCGTAAATCGAGCACTTGTCCCGGTGCTCAAAACATTAAAACTCAAATGACCATAGAGGATGATACTTCCACGATAATCGGCAGATGTGCGTTGTAGAGTTGGAGCATCACGGCTTCATCTCACTGTTGACAACTTTCCAAATCTGAGCAAAACAAACTCAACGACAACAGATAGATCAAAGAACAACGAAACAAGACAAAAAAGAAAGAAAGAAAAAGCAAATAAAAATCCGTGGGTAAACTCCCACGTAGTACTCCGTTTAACGTCGTGAGCCCGACGTATTCCGGTCAACAACGGACTATCCATAGTCCTTTACTGCCGAGAATACCATCTCGGCGAGCATCGTGATCAACCATATAAGAGCAGGAGGATAGTAAAGCGGGTAATACATCAATTAAGCTCAATCAAACATCCTATTTTCCAAAGTAAAATAGATAACTTCAACTCCCAAAGCACAATACTTTGGTGAATTAGGATGTTGATATATTATAGAAGTTACCTCAACCTTTGTCCTTACTTTTTCCTCCTCTGGGAACATATACTTCAATGGTTGAGGCAGTTCTTCCACTTCCAGAGTGGGCTTTGACATGCTTGTAACTTCACATGCTCACTCTTTCTTCGTCCTCTCTTCATCCCCCTCCAAGCGTTGGGATTGTTCTTTCACCTCCAGAGTGGGCGTTGGCATGCTATTAACTTTTTTTGCCCACTCTTTCTCGTTTTCCACCTCCTCTAGTTGCAGTAACTCATCAGGAGTCTCTCTGTGACAGCCCGCCTTTCCAAAGTACGGATTAGACGGGACTGACACTATTAAGCAGGGATTAAGAACATAATGACCAACAAACCTTCAAGACTTCAAACTTTTATAGATAAACACACAACGATTTCATACAAACTAGACCAACAGACCATTAACAAAAGATTTCAACTGATCTGGTGGTAATATAAGTAATATCCAAAAATATAGTAAAGTGTTTTGAACAGCGGAAATCATGTGAATGCATATATGACGATATACATCCAAGGTGAACTATTAGCGACAAAACTCCATTGCTTAACACTTGTCCATCCATCACACTTCAACTGCACATTTAAAAACAAATATGCAGGGCTAAGTACAAGATTGCACTTAGTGGACTCATGCCAAAATCATTTCATAAAATTACACTGCCCATAAGTATAACACGAGGATTTTAGTTGAAATAACTCGTGAATACCAAAATACTTTATCATTTCTCAAAAGATTAGCTGCTGCAGTATTTTCGATTCGTATGATCCGTATCATTTACATAACTGTCCATAACTGATCTCACGCCGTAGAAGTAGGCCTCCTTCTACCGACGCCGTGATCGGCCGAAGATGATGCTAACGGCTCACAATCACATAGTCAGGGATTCTGCATCTGACTAGGATCCATGACCGGCCGATGATGTTGCTAACGGCTCACAGTCACACACTGGTGTACACGTTAATCTTAGCGAGAATTTCGCATCGACTAAGATCCGATATCGATTTTAAAATTGGGGCGACCCGATAAGCGATTCACATACATCGTTGGCTCGCCCAACAACATGATAGGATCCATACGTTAAAACATAAATATTTTGGGCATGTAATTGAATAGCAGTTCATAATCATTTCAACTGAAAGCTTGTAAATAAATACTTTTCGAAGAAAGCATCGTAAATAAAAGGGTTTTCGAGTAAAGCCCACCTTGTACACGTAGGTCTTTATACTAGGGTCTTTGTTCCTACGTCAATGCCTCGTCCAAGTATCACCTTAACGTAAGAATCATTTTAATACGTTGGTCGCGTTCGATAGAAGCGAACATAGTCTATAACGTTCTACGTGTCGAATAAAATTAACGTCGGACTTAATTTGGCGTTTCCTAATCGATTGATGTCGATTATGAAATTTCTCAACATATAAGAGATATTCTATCTTTTTAGTATATAATGTACGTTTTAATGTACTTACGTAACGTAAGTAGCATTGTTACTAAACGTACTACGTCACATTGATCACGTATTATCGAATTGCATGCCCGTTGACCTTGGTCGACGATTTTGATCAACTATTTTGACCAAGTCAACCAAAGTCAACAATTTTGACTTTGGTCGACGAAAAGTCAACATTTGACTTTTTCAACTATTATGAAATTCTTATCATTTTATGTGCAATTCTTGTTCCAAAATTCTATAAAATCATACTATGTCTAAAACATTATTTTAGATCATATTATGTTATTATTCTTGATAAAATAAATTTATATCATTAATTCATATTTTATAAAGTTTTCGGCTATTTTGAATTAAATAAACTTGAAACATCAAAAATTCTTATAAATTCACATGTTACACTATTTTATCATGTGATTAATAATATGTAATTACCTTGGTCAAATAAAATTTATACACCTTAGTATTATAACATATAGTTTTCGGTTTTATAATAAACCCATCAAATGATTTTAAAAATTCGATAAATTCATAAATCAATTAATCACCCTCAATTATGCTTACTACAACATAATTGTTATTTATTATGACTTATTGAATAAAATTTACCTAAGTCACTTTCTAAATTTTGACTTAGGTCAAAATGATATTTATAAATTTGATAAATTCTCACAACCATATATTATGAATCTACACACTTGATATGCTATTATAACACTTAAACATGAATTATATCACAACATTATAACATATACTATAATTTTCGGTATTCATCCAATTATAGGCTATAGTTTTCCAAAAATTCTACATAAATTCATATAAGCATATTTAATACCCTAGATCATGATTTCATACTTAAAACAACAATTAAAAATCATAATCATCAACATATATAACCCCTAAGTTTTCGGTCAAATGAATAAATTTAATAGCATGTTTAATTTCATGATATAATTAATATACATGCTTCACAACATCATATAAACATAATATCTAAACATATTAACATAAGTTCTATAATTTTCGAAAATTTCATATATAAACTAAGGTCATAACATAAATTCTAACGGACGAAAATCGAAAATTCTAGCATGTATACAAAGCTCGTAGAATTTCTAACCTTTTAATCGGTTTCGATTTTGATCGGCAACGTTTATTTGCTAAGAATTTGGGATTAAAATTGGAGAACTCTCTCAAGAATTTCTCACTATATTTTCGGTGGTTTGAGGTGCAAAATGGGAGAGTGTTGTGCTCTCCTTATATTTATAGACATTAGCAAGTTGTAGTACAATAATTACATGAAAAATATCTTATACTACTTGCCTAATTTTGTCAACAAAATCGGCACCTCCATTAGCTAGGAGACAAAAATTTTAATCTTATCCTATACACAACAACTTGTTATCTTATCCTCTAATTAAATACATTGGATATTAGTTGTCACAAACTAGTTAAATTCACACATTATAATATGTGTGTGTGTAAACTATAATGAATAGCCTAGGATTGATTTTATTTTATCACTATATTTTATACCTTATTATGTTATATAATAATTTAATTATTATTTTATAGCATAGTTATTATGAAATAAAATAATTAATCACCTATGTACACTAATGTACCATTCTCGTAAGCTTAATTAAATAGGAGAATTTTATTATTTTTGTATTATATACTATATTATTATCATATTATAATTATAGTATAAAGTGAATTTTGAAAAGTCGATTATTTCACTATCTGAATGGCATTAATATAAGGTATGAAATCAAATATTTTTCAAACCCTTTTCCACAATTTCGGCCCCTCATTTATTAAGCCTTGGATTACTTGTTTTAATTGTTAACTACTACTACTTTACACCTATAATATGATAGGATACAACTCATTACTCTCATTAATTGTTGGATGATATTTAATACATAAAATCATACTAAAATCCTAAGAATTTTCGCCACTTTCATGCAAGTGTGCTCTCACACTTGTACAAATTGTATTACACCTCATTTAGTCCTTAATGACATCATAATAATATAATAATTATCATATATCATTAATTAGATAAGAATAAAATATTAAATCATACTTAAGATCTCATATTTTCGAAAATTGCTAACGTATTCCAACATTTGATTTTCTTGTATAAAATAGCTACTACATATTTATGTGACATATTATATGCCTTAGATAATAAATTTAATCATAGAAAAGTATTTAAAATAATTTAGGTCTTAAAAACCCTAATTTAAATATTTAGGGTTTTCGAAACCCATAAAATAAGGTACATTGCATTCTTAAATTTTCTAGCATTATTTTATGATAAATAATGCTCTTATATATTAATATAATTATAGGAATTTGAATTTTATAATTCCGAGATCATATGCTAAAGTTATCGCATTATCTCTAAACGCAGACGTTTGAAGCGTCTCTAAATTCTCATAACAATTATCTCCAAAATGTTCAAAATAAAGTTTGTTACAACTTTATTTATTCCTATCATAATAGGAATTTCGAAATTAAGCTTAACTGCTTAATAAAACTGTAAGACGTAACTGTCGAATTTATTCGACGTTAGAAAATTACGTTCGAAGGAATATTGAAAATTATATTCCTTAATTCACTAAGCATTAGTGAATCTCATACAGGAATTATCCAATTATGCTTGGTCAAAGTCAAGAGTTGACTAATTAAGATTTTAATTATTGAATTAATAATACTAATTACGGACTTTATTATCGTAATCTAGTACTAAAATTACGGGATATTACATTCTACCCCCCTTAAAAAAAATTTCGTCCCCGAAATTTGCATACCTCAAAAGAGTTCGGGGTATCGTTCTTTCATGGCGTCCTCGAGTTCCCACGTAGCTTCTTCCTGTCCGTGGTGCCTCCATTGGACTTTCACTATTGGGATTGATTTATTTCGCAATTGTTGGACCTTATGGTCCAAAATAGCCACAGGTTCCTCTTCATAGCTCATATCAGGATTTAAGACCACGTCATCATGATGTATTACGTGTTTTGGATCATACACGTATTTCCTCAGTTGAGACACGTGAAACACGTTATGAACATTACCCAAGCTTGGTGGTAGCGCTAATCTATAGGCTCTGGGCCTATTTTCTCAAGGATCTCGTAAGGTCCTATAAATCGTGGTTTCAACTTTCCCTTACCCCAAATCTTACAATGCCTTTGGACGGAGAGGTTTAAGGAAAACCTTGTCGCCACACTCAAATTCTAGCTCGGATCTACGGGTATCGGCATATGATTTACGCTATCACGAGCTTCCTTATTCTTTGTCTTATCGCGCAATTTCAATCATTTCTTGTTGTATCGGGCCCTAAGATTTTCCTTTCACCAACTTCATCCCAAAGAAGTGGTGATCGACATTTCTTCCATACAATGCTTCATATGGGGTCATATTGATTGTCGCTGATAACTATTATTGTGGCGAACTCGATAAGCGGTAAAACTTGTTCCCAAGTTGCGCCTCGATCGATACTCATTTCTCAACATATCCTCTAGCGTTTGGATCGTTCGTTCGATTGGCCGTCATGCGTGGATGAAAAGTTGTCTTTGAAATTCAACCGTTCCCAATTCCTTTTGTAAGCTTACCCAAAATCTCGAAGTAAACTTCGAATCTCTATCAGTGATAGATTTGGTATTCCATGCAGACGTACAATTTCTTTCACATATAGTTGGGCTAACTTGCCGGATCCATAGGTGATTGAATTGGTAGGAAGTGAGCACATTTTGTAAGGCGATCCACTACTACCCATATAGCGATGTTACCTTTTGTGACTTTGGTAAACCCGTTACAAAATCCATGGCTATGTCGTCCCATTTCCATTCGGGTATCTCCAAAGGTTGCAGCTTTCCATATGGCCTTTGATGTAACGCTTTACTTGTTGACAAGTAAGACAACGTTAACGAATGAGGCTATATCTCTCTTCATTCCTTCCCACGAACTTTCCTCGTAGGTCTTGGTACATTTTGTCTTGCTGGATGGGCGGTATAAGAGTATCATGAGCTTCACTCATGATTTCATTTCGAGCTCGTCATTGTTTGGAATACATAGCCTTTCCTCAAACAATATAAGCGTTATCATTCTTCCTGAAACCTTTACATTATCCCTTTCTCACTTTAGCCACTTATCTTCTCTAGTTCCTCATCATTTCTTTGTTCTTCTATGATTTTATTCATGATGCTAACGGCTCACAATCACATAGTCGTGATTCTCGATCCGACTAGATCCACGACCGCCGATGATGTTGCTAACTACCACAACACACATCGGTGTACACGTTAATCTTAGCCGTGAATTCTCGATCCGACTAAGATCCGATATCGATTTTAAAATTGGGGCGACCCAATAATCGATTCACATACATCGTTGGCTCGCCCAACAACATGATAGATCCATACGTTAAAACATAAATATTTTGGGCATGTAATCAATAGCGCTCATAATCATTTCAACCAAAGCTTGTAAATAAATACTTTTCAAGAAAGCATCGTAAATAAAAGGGTTTTCTTTAGTAAAGCCCACCTCATACACGTAGGTCTTTATACTGTGGTCTTTGCTCCTACGCCAATGCCTCGCCCAAGTATCACCTTAACGTAAGAATCATTTTAGCACGTTGGTCACGCTCGATAGAAACGAACATAGTCTATAACGCTCTACGATCAAATAAGGCTAACGTCGGACTTAATTTGACGCTTCCTAATCGATTGATGTCGATTATGAAATTTCTCGACATATAAGAGATATTCTATCTTTTGGTATATAATGACGCTTTAATGTACTTACGTAACGTAAGTAGCATTGTTACTAAACGCATTACGCCACATTGATCACGATTATCGATCGTGCCTGCTGACCTTGGTCAACGATTTTGGTCAACTATTTTGACCAAGTCAACCAAAAGTCAACAATTTTGACTTTGGTCAACGAAAAGTCAACATTTTGACTTTTTCAACTATTTATGAAATTCTTATCATTTTATGTGCAATTCTTGTTCCAAAAATTCCTATAAAATCATACTATGTCTAAAACATTATTTTAGATCATATTATGTTATTATTCTTGATAAAATAAATTTATATCATTAATTCATATTTTATAAAGTTTTCGCTATTTTAATTAAATAAACTGAAATCAGTCAAAATTCTTATAAATTCACATGTTACACTATTTTATCATGTGATTAATAATATGTAATTACCTTGGTCAAATAAAATTTATACACCTTAGTATTATAACATATAGTTTTCGGTTTTTATAATAAACCCATCAAATGATTTTTAAAAATTCCAATAAATTCATAAATCAATTAATCACCCTCAATTATGCTTACTACAACATAATTGTTATTTATTATGACTTATTGAATAAAATTTACCTAAGTCACTTTCTAAATTTTCGACTTAGGTCAAAATGATATTTATAAATTTCAATAAATTCTCACAACCATATATTATGAATCTACACACTTGATATGCTATTATAACACTTAAACATGAATTATATCACAACATTATAACATATACTATAATTTTCGGTATTCATCCAATTATAGGCTATAGTTTTCCAAAAATTCTACATAAATTCATATAAGCATATTTAATACCCTAGATCATGATTTCATACTTAAAACAACAATTAAAAATCATAATCATCAACATATATAACCCTAAGTTTTCGATCAAATGAATAAATTTAATAGATGTTTAATTTCATGATATAATTAATATACATGCTTCACAACATCATATAAACATAATATCTAAACATATTAACATAAGTTCTATAATTTTCTAAAATTTCATATATAAACTAAGGTCATAACATAAATTCTAATCTGATTTAAAATCGAAAATTCTAAAGATGTATACAAAGCTCAGAGAATTTCTAACCTTTTAATCGGTTTCGATTTTGATCGGCAACGCTTATTTGCTAAGAATTTGGGATTAAAATTGGAGAACTCTCTCAAGAATTTCTCACTATATTTTCGGTGGTTTGAGGTGCAAAATGGGAGAGTGTTGTGCTCTCCTTATATTTATAGACATTAGCAAGTTGTAGTACAATAATTACATGAAAAATATCTTATACTACTTTTTAATTTTGTCAACAAAATCGGCACCTCCATTAGCTAGGAGACAAAATTTTAATCTTATCCTATACACAACAACTTGTTATCTTATCCTCTAATTAAATACATTGGATATTAGTTGTCACAAACTAGTTAAATTCACACATTATAATATGTGTGTGTCGCTATAATGAATAGCCTAGGATTGATTTTTATTTTATCACTATATTTTATACCTTATTATGTTATATAATAATTTAATTATTATTTTATATCATAGTTATTATGAAATAAAAGAATTAATCACCTATGTACACTAATGTACCATTCTCGTAAGCTTAATTAAATAGGAGAATTATTATTATTTTTGTATTATATACTATATTATTATCATATTATAATTATAGTATAAAGTGAAGTTTGAAAAGTCGATTATTTCAACTATCTGAATGGCATTAATATAAGGTATGAAATCAAATATTTTTCAAACCCTTTTCCACAATTTCGCCCCTCATTTATTAAGCCTTGGATTACTTGTTTTAATTGTTAACTACTACTACTTTACACCTATAATATGATAGGATACAACTCATTACTCTCATTAATTGTTGGATGATATTTAATACATAAAATCATACTAAAATCCTAAAATTTTCGCCACTTTCATGCAAGTGTGCTCTCACACTTGTACAAATTGTATTACACCTCATTTAGTCCTTAATGACATCATAATAATATAATAATTATCATATATCATTAATTAGATAAGAATAAAATATTAAATCATACTTAAGATCTCATATTTTCTAAAATTGCTAACGTGTCCAACATTTGATTTTCTTGTATAAAATAGCTACTACATATTTATGTGACATATTATATGCCTTAGATAATAAATTTAATCATAGAAAAGTATTTAAAATAATTTAGGTCTTAAAACCCTAATTTAAATATTTAGGGTTTTCAAACCCATAAAATAAGGTACATTGCATTCTTAAATTTTCTAGCATTATTTTATGATAAATAATGCTCTTATATATTAATATAATTATAGGAATTTGAATTTTATAATTCCGAGATCATATGCTAAAGTTATCGCATTATCTCTAGCGTAGACGTTTGAAACGTCTCTAAATTCTCATAGCTTAATTATCTCCAAAATGTTCAAAATAAAGTTTGTTACAACTTTATTTATTCCTATCATAATAGAATTTGAAATTAAGCTTAATCGCTTAATAAAGCAGTAAGGCGTAATCGTCGAATTTATTCGACGTTAGAAAATTACGCTCAAGGAATATTGAAAATTATATTCCTTAATTCACTAAGCATTAGTGAATCTCATACGGAATTATCGATTATGCTTGGTCAAAGTCAAGAGTTGACTAATTAAGATTTTAATTATTGAATTAATAATACTAATTACGGACTTTATTATCGTAATCTAGTACTAAAATTACGGGATATTACATTCTACCCCCCTTAAAAAAAATTTCGTCCCCGAAATTTGCATACCTCAAAAGAGTTCGGGGTATCGTTCTTTCATGGCGTCCTCGAGTTCCCGTAGCTTCTTCCCATCCGTGGTGCCCATCGGACTTTCACTATCGATTGATTTATTTCAAATTGTTGGACCTTATGGTCCAAAATAGCCACAAGTTCCTCTTCATAGCTCATATCAGGATTTAAGACCACGTCATCATGATGTATTACGTGTTTTGGATCATACAAGTATTTCCTCAGTTGAGACACGTGAAACACGTTATGAACATTACCCAAGCTTGGTGGTAACGCTAATCTATAGGCTACATGGCCTATTTTCTCAAGGATCTCGTAAGGTCCTATAAATCGTGGTTTCAACTTTCCCTTTACCCCAAATCTTACAATGCCTTTGGACGGAGAGGTTTTAAGGAAAACCTTGTCGCCACACTCAAATTCTAGCTCGGATCTACGGGTATCGGCATATGATTTACGCTATCCCGAGCTTCCTTTATTCTTTGTCTTATCGGCGCACAATTTCAATCATTTCTTCGATTGTATAAGGCCTAAGATTTTCCTTTCACCAACTTCATCCGAAAGAAAGTGGTGATCGACATTTCTTCCATCTGATGCTTCATATGGGGTCATATTGATTGTCGCCCGATAACTATTATTGTGGCGAACTCGATAAGCGGTAAAACTTGTTCCCAAGTTGCGCCTCGATCGAATACTACTGTTCTCAACATATCCTCTAGCGTTTGGATCGTTCGCTACGATTGGCCGTCTGCGTGGATGAAAAGTTGTCTTTGAAATTCACCGTTCCCAATTCCTTTTGTAAGCTTACCCAATCTCAAGTAAACTTGAATCTCTATCGAAGTGATAGATTTGGTATTCCATGCGGACGTACAATTTCTTTCACATATAGTTGGGCTAGCTTGTCGGATCCATAGTGATTGAATTGGTAGGAAGTGAGCACATTTTGTAAGCGATCCACTACTACCCATATAGCGATGTTACCCTTTTGTGACTTTGGTAAACCCGTTACAAAATCCACGGCTATGTCGTCCCATTTCCATTCGGTATCTCCAAAGGTTGCAGCTTTCCATATGGCCTTTGATGTAACGCCTTTACTTGTTGACAAGTAAGACAACGTTCGACGAATGAGGCTATATCTCTTCATTCCTTCCCACCGTAACTTTCCTCGTAGGTCTTGGTACATTTTGGTACCGCTGGATGGGCGGTATAAGGAGTATCATGAGCTTCACTCATGATTTCATTTCGAGCTCGTCATTGTTTGGAATACATAGCCTTTCCTCAAACAATATAGCGTTATCATTTCTTCCTTGAAACCTTTCTCTCTCTCCCTTTCTCACTTTAGCCACTTATCTTCTAGTTCCTCATCATTTCTTTGTTCTTCTATGATTTTATTCCTTAAATCGGACATCATAGTAAGTGTAGCAACATTATCCATGATTGTCCTTGGTGGTTCGACTATCTCTATTGACATCTTTTCAAACTCTTCAATGAGTTTTTCTTCCGTTGTCAAGAGACATCCAAGTTTTGATTGACCTTTACGACTCAAGGCATCTGCTACTACATTAGCTTTTCCTGGATGATAGTTTATGCCACAGTCGTAGTCTTTTACTAGTTCGAGCCATCTCCTTTGTCTCATGTTCAGATCCTTTTGCTCGAAAAAGTATTTTAAACTTTTGTGGTCAGTAAAGATTTCACATCTTACTCCATAAAGATGATGTCTCCAAATCTTTAGTGCATGAACCACAGCTGCCAATTCCAAGTCATGAGTCGGGTAGTTCAACTCATGTGGTCTAAGTTGTCGTGATGCGTAAGCTATTACCTTTCCTTCTTGCATCAATACACAACCAAGTCCATTTTTGGAAGCATCGGTATAGATAACATATTCTTTGTTTGAATCTGGGACAGCTAATACCGGTGCACTGGTCAGTTTTTCTTTTAACATTTGGAAGCTTGCCTCACACTCATCAGTCCATGTGAATTTGATCCCCTTTCGGAGTAGCTGTGTCATTGGCCTTGCTATCTTGGAGAATCCCTCAATGAATCTTCTATAGTAGCCACCAATCTGAAACTTGAATTTCATTTTGAGTGGTCGGCGCTTTCCATCCTTACACACCTCGACCTTTGCGGATCAACTTTTATTCCTTCCACGACACAATGTGTCCAGGAATATTACTTCTTTAAGCCAAAATTCACACTTGCTGAATTTAGCATAAAGTTGTTCGGCTCGTAGGGTCTGTAACACTGTTCTCAAGTGTTCTTTATGTTCCTCCTCGTTCTTTGAATAGATGAGAATATCATCTATAAAGACTAAGACAAACTTATCCAAGTATGGGTGGAATACTCGGTTCATAAGATCCATAAATCGGCGGTGCGTTGGTTAGTCGAGCGGCACTACTACAAACTCGTAGTGGCCATACCTTGTTCGGAATGCCGTCTTTGATATATCTTCTGGTCGTACCTTTAGTTGATGGTAGCCTGATTTAAGATCGATTTTCGAGAATACGCTTGCACCTCTCAATTGGTCGAATAAATCGTCTATCCTTGGTAGCGGATATTTGTTCTTAAGCGTCAATTTGTTTAATTCTCAATAATCGATGCACATTCTTAACGAACCATCCTTTTTCTTAACAAATAGGATCAAGCCCCCATGGTGAAACACTTGGCCTTATAAAACCCAAGTCGATAACTCTTGAATTTGGATTTTCAACTCTTGAGTTCCTTGGGTGCCATTCTCGTAAGGCGCTTTTGATCTTGGGCTGATCCGGGCTCCGGATCGATTAATAATTCCAAATGCACGTCTGGGGTAGTCTGGTAATGTCTCGGAAAGACGCGGAAATTCGAACAATTTCCACGTCTTGACCCTTACTTAGTCTTTTCCTCTCCATTTAGATATACAAGGAATGCTTGACATTCCTTCTTATTCAT
The DNA here is from genome assembly GCA_036937905.1 of Salvia rosmarinus. Lineage (NCBI taxonomy): Eukaryota > Viridiplantae > Streptophyta > Magnoliopsida > Lamiales > Lamiaceae > Salvia > Salvia rosmarinus. The sequence continues at coordinate 26,588,716 of CM072813.1, forward strand.
CATTCTCCGGGCTTGGAGTGCGGATATTATTGGGATTTTCTTTCCCATACTAATCCCATAGAAATTCGTAGCTTCTTTTCCCGGTGGTTGCATCGAAATTCTTCTCTCCTTGCATAAGATCGTGGAATGGTTTTCGGCCAACCAATCCATCCCTAGGATTATATCTACATCCCCCATAGGTATTACGTTCAAGTTATTTGCTAGAACCTTAATTGAGCCTAAGTTCAATTCTAAGTTCGAGCAAGCCTGTGTAACGGTCATAATACCTCCTATAGGTGATGAGATTCTCATTTCCTGATTTGTTTCCTCAGGGTTAAGTTCTAACATATCAACGCATGCTTTTGAAATGAAAGAATGCGAAGCACCCGTATCGAACAGAAGTATAATAGGTATATTGCAAAGTAATCCCATACCCGCTAGGTTACCTTGATTCTGCTCGTTCTGACGCCTATGTAGCGCATAGGCTCTGGCCTGAGCTGGTTGCGGCCGACGAGGTGCTTGCCTCTGTTGATTCTGCTGTTGTTGCCGCGATTCTTTGCTTGTCTCTACATGTTCTTTATCCATTCTTTATTCTTTGTTGTGGTGGGGTTGGTCTTGAATGCCCCAATGGTTGGGGGGGCACGATTGATTTAGCCTTCCATGGTTATCTGGCGGATCCTGGGCATTCATTTGCATAGTGGCCCCTAACGCCACACTTATAGCAAATAGATTTCTAGCCATGCACACCCCGTGTGCCTTTTGTTGCATTTCTGCATGGCGAATCCTTACTATCTCTTGGGTAGGTGGAGTAATCGGTCTCCTCCAACCTTGCCCTTGTGGAGCCATGTTATTCTCGCCATGGCCTCTTGTTGTTGTTGAATCCTCCTTGGTTGAGGTTGTTGTTATTGGGACCTCCTTCCCATTTACGCTTTCCTTTGTCACCGACATTTTGTGGTAGGGTCGGTGCTGATTTCTCTTCGGGCATTGCCGCCTATGTCTAATGCCCTACTAAGAGCCTCCAGATAAGTTAAGTCGCCGTGACCGCCAATGACATCCTTATCTCATGTCTTAATCCTCGCCAATTTTTCGACATTTTCATGTCGTTGTTCACTATATCTGGGCGATCTAGACATATCGCGAGCGATCGGTCGTACTCAATGACCGACATCTTACCTAACTGTGGTGAAAATTTGATCTCCTTTTGTTCGATAGCTTTTGGGAATGTACTTATCATACATTTCGTTTTGAAGTCGTCGGTAAAGTATTCCATTTGTTAAAATCGGTGTCTTTCCCTCGCCTCCCACCGTCGGCACCGTCCGGTGAGTTGGAATGTCACGAAGATAACCTTTCTTGCATAGTACAAACAAGAAAGTCAAAATTGTTCTATAGCCCCGACCCACTGCTCGGCATCCTCGGGGCTTCCTTTACCATTGAAGGAGGCGGGTTACGCCTTAAAAGAGTTCTTCTACTCTACGGTCGGTGGAGGTGGGGTGGCAATCGATCTCCTCACTTTACGCCGTGGTATCCTGCTCTCTTTCTCTTCCCCGCCTCACTTCCCGTGAGGTGCACGTCTGGCGGCGTTCGTTAATAAAACGTAGTTAGTATTCGAATAACGTTCATTGCAGTTGAATATACGTAACATCTTTATAAAATCGAATCATAAACAACTTAAGCAGCCATCATTCTTTTCGCACAACTTGATGTTCATAAAAGCCCATTCTTGGGTTATCATCATATATATATGGAAAACTTTGCCTCGAAGGACTATTCTGTACAAGTCATTAAGCGCAAAAGAGAGCTAAGCACACTCTGTACTATGGATGCTACTGTCAACTACATATTGATTATAAGATGTCTTAAAATACTATGCTTCTATAACTTTGTTAACATCACTACTACATACTACCTATTACATACTACTCGTATACTAATATCCGTTTTCGTCCATGTTTCTGCTCACGTTTCCATGGTTCTCCCTTGCAGTTTCGTCCTCGCTTGGATCCTCCTCAGGATCTTCTTCTTCTTCTGGGTCCTCTTCGGATTCCTCCTCTGAGCTTTCCTCTCGAGCACGCCTACGTGACGGTCCAGCCCTCTCATCCCCTATGGCATACACATCGCGCATAGGAACATAACCTTCTTGATGGCCGTATGCTTCCATGTATGGCCTCTCGTGATTGGGTGCCGTCATTGGTGGTGGAACTGGTGGTGCCGGTCGCGTCGGATGTCCGAACGTCATAGGTGGAAGAACTGGCACTCCCAATGACCTGGGTCGCGATGCCCTCGTCACATGCTCGGGTCGATCTCCTGCTTCCAAGAGCCTCGGCACTGCAGGGTTGACCACTCGAGGAACCTCCGTGTATAACCATTCCGGTGTGTCGTCCTGCCAAGTGTATTCCCTTGGTGGCAAATAGGGCCCTCTTGGTGCAGCCCTGTACACACTGTAGACATATATGAGATGGCTGACGAACCTCGGTAGGTCTCCGATCAAGTCATAGTCAATGCCTGCCCGATAGATATAGTCCCCCGATATTTCTCTTGCATAATCTTCCCAATCAACTGGCAAACGAGTTAGTAACCGCTTGATGCCGTCATATCCTGTCACACCGTACTCATGGGCGTCCATCCATAATCGTAGATAACTCATCGAAACTCTCCTGGATCGCCGCCCCAACCCATCTTGTAAGTACGATGGGCAAGTACTTCTCTGGTGTAACCCCGGCATCATCCTTCGCCTCGGTGAGTAATAACGGCTGGCCATCTATCACAGATAATACTAGCGTAAGTCAATCTATATTTGATAAGCAGATAAAAGAATAGAACATATATGTTAAGCAGATAAAGCAAACACATCTGATAAGCAGATAAATGTTTACATCAAAGATCCTATGTTCATTCTACATCATAATTATACTTATGGAATCTCTACTTTCAACTTCTTAAGTTCTCTATTCTTAGCAAAATTTTCAGTCTGACTTCAACTGTCCCCCACGAATTCTGGAGATGGATTCAGGATTTCTATCCTTCATATGAACTGAAGTTCGTTGAGATAAGAGTATTTGAGAGAAAATCGTTCGCAAAACGGAGTTCAAACGAATAAGAACGAGCCAAACCAAAAACACTGCGCAGTGCAGTTTTCTGCCTGCGCGATTGTGCGCCGGGAATCACTTCCTTTCGGACGATTGTGAGCTCGTGCCCCGCTTCGTACGAGATTTTTATCAAAATTTATTTAGCTTTCTCTGGTCCTTATCGAACCCATGCGTCTTGCACCTTTGATCCTTTTCTTGCTTTCGTCAGCTTTTCGTTGAAAACTCGAGTTCGTTTCCAATCGATTTTTCGTTCGTTCGTAAATCAATACTTTGCTATTGTTCTCGCAAGAGGGATCAAGCTCCTAGAACTCATACTTCTATGTTCAAGAGGTGAGCATGCTTCTTAGAGCATCTATGTTCTTTTTGGGAATAACATACCCATTTTCAGAATAAACTGTAAACTTTGAATAAATATTTCAAAATCGTAACATAACTTCAGACTCGTGCTTTCATGAACTCAAACATCACTTTTGACATTATCATGTCAACTATTACTCATTCTTCAGTAAATTTGGTCTCATCACTGATAACTCATTATCATATCACTTTTGACATAAAATTGTCAACTTTCTCATAACTCAGAAAAATTCTTTTCGGAATACGTTCCAAAACTTTCATGACCTTCACCGTTTTCAAAATGTGAATTGATCTTATTTTCCAAAATTTCAAGTTCATTTGCTTCAACTTTCAACTTTCAATATCAAAGCCGAGAAAACAATTTACCTCTTTTCGGTTGAGCTTGATGTGATGGAGTGTTGAGCATAGTCGGTGATTTCTAGAAGTCTAGTGACTCAATCTAGACTTAACTTTTGAAAGAAGGTTTTAGGTTGAAAGGACAACCCTCTCGATACCAATCGTGACACCGCCTTTCCAAAGTACGGATTAGGCGGGTGACACTATTAAGCGAGGATTAAGAACATAATGACCAACAAACCTTGAGACTTCAAACTTTTATAGATAAACACACAACGATTTCATACAAACTAGACCAATGCACCATTAACAAAAGATTTCAACCGATCCGAGGTAATATAAGTAATATCCAAAATATAGTAAAGTGTTTTGAGCAGTGAAAGCATGTGAATGCATATATGACGATATACATCCAAGGTGAACTATTAGCGACAAAAACTCCGATTGCTCAACACTTGTCCATCCTATCACAATTTCAACTGCACATTTAAAACAAATATGCGGGGCTAAGTACAAGATTGCACTTAGTGGACTCATGCCAAAATCATTTCATAAAATTACATCGCCCGTAAGTATAACACGAGGATTTTAGTTGAAATAACTCGTGAATACCAAAATACTTTATCATTTCTCAAAAGATTCGCTGCTTGAGCATTTTCGATTCGTATGATCCGTATCATTTACATAATCGTCCATAATCGATCTCGCGCCGTAAGTAGGCCTCCTTCTACCGACGCCGTGATCGGCGAAGATGATGCTAACGGCTCGCAATCACATAGTCGGGGATTACGCATCCGACTAGATCCGTGACCGGCCGATGATGTTGCTAACGGCTCACGATCACACTTTGGTGTACACGTTAATCTTAGCCGAGTTACGCATCCGACTAAGATCCGATATCGATTTTAAAATTGGGGCGACCCAATAATCGATTCACATACATCGTTGGCTCGCCCGACAACATGATAGGATCCGTACGTTAAAACATAAATATTTTGGGCATGTAATTGAATAGCGGTTCATAATCATTTCAACCGAAAGCTTGTAAATAAATACTTTTCAAGAAAGCATCGTAAATAAAAGGGTTTTCGGTAAAGCCCACCTTGTACACGTGGTCTTTATACTGTGGTCTTTGTTCCTACGTCGATGCCTCGTCCAAGTATCACATAACGTAAGAATCATTTTAGTGCGTTGGTCGCGTTCGATAAAGCGAACATAGTCATAACGTTCTCACGTGTCAAATAAAATTAACGTCGGACTTAATTTGGCGTTTCTAATCGATTGATGTCGATTATGAAATTTCTCGACATATAAGAGATATTCTATCTTTTTAAGTATATAATATGCGTTTAATGTACTTACGTAACGTAAGTAGCATTGTTACTAAGCGTCTTCGTCACGTTGATCACGTATTATCGACCGTGCCCGTTGACCTTGGTCGACGATTTTGATCAACTATTTTGACCAAGTCGACCAAAAGTCAACAATTTTGACTTTGGTCAACGAAAAGTCAACATTTTGACTTTTTCAACTATTATGAAATTCTTATCATTTTATGTGCAATTCTTGTTCCAAAATTCCTATAAAATCATACTATGTCTAAAACATTATTTTAGATCATATTATGTTATTATTCTTGATAAAATAAATTTATATCATTAATTCATATTTTATAAAGTTTTCATTATTTCAATTAAATAGCTTAGACTTCAGTAAAAATTCTTATAAATTCACATGTTACACTTATTTTATCATGTGATTAATAATATGTAATTACCTTGGTCAAATAAAATTTATACACCTTAGTATTATAACATATAGTTTTCGGTTTTATAATAAACCCGTCAAATGATTTTTAAAAATTCGATAAATTCATAAATCGATTAATCACCCTCAATTATGCTTACTACAACATAATTGTTATTTATTATGACTTATTGAATAAAATTTACCTAAGTCACTTTCTAAATTTTCGACTTAGGTCAAAATGATATTTATAAATTTCATAAATTCTCACAACCATATATTATGAATCTACACACTGATATGCTATTATAACACTTAAACATGAATTATATCACAACATTATAACATATACTATAATTTTCGGTATTCATCCAATTATAGGCTATAGTTTTCCAAAAATTCTACATAAATTCATATAAGCATATTTAATACCCTAGATCATGATTTCATACTTAAAACAACAATTAAAAATCATAATCATCAACATATATAACCCCTAAGTTTTCGGTCAAATGAATAAATTTAATAGCATGTTTAATTTCATGATATAATTAATATACATGCTTCACAACATCATATAAACATAATATCTAAACATATTAACATAAGTTCTATAATTTTCGAAAATTTCATATATAAACTAAGGTCATAACATAAATTCTAGCAGATTTAAAATCGAAAATTCTAGCATGTATACAAAGCTCAGAGAATTTCTAACCTTTTAATCGGTTTCGATTTTGATCGGCAACGTTTATTTGCTAAAATTTGGGATTAAAATTGGAGAACTCTCTCAAAATTTCTCACTATATTTTCGGTGGTTTGAGGTGCAAAATGGGAGAGTGTTGTGCTCTCCTTATATTTATAGACATTAGCAAGTTGTAGTACAATAATTACATGAAAATATCTTATACTACTTGCCTAATTTTGTCAACAAAATCGGCACCTCCATTAGCTAGGAGACAAAAATTTTAATCTTATCCTATACACAACAACTTGTTATCTTATCCTCTAATTAAATACATTGGATATTAGTTGTCACAAACTAGTTAAATTCACACATTATAGTATGTGTGTGTGTCGCTATAATGAATAGCCTAGGATTGATTTTTATTTTATCACTATATTTTATACCTTATTATGTTATATAATAATTTAATTATTATTTTATATCATAGTTATTATGAAATAAAAGAATTAATCACCTATGTACACTAATGTACCATTCTCGCCAAGCTTAATTAAATAGGAGAATTTTATTATTTTTGTATTATATACTATATTATTATCATATTATAATTATAGTATAAAGTGAAGTTTGAAAAGTCGATTATTTCAACTATCTGAATGACATTAATATAAGGTATGAAATCAAATATTTTTCAAACCCTTTTCCACAATTTCGCCCCTCATTTATTAAGCCTTGGATTACTTGTTTTAATTGTTAACTACTACTACTTTACACCTATAATATGATAGGATACAACTCATTACTCTCATTAATTGTTGGATGATATTTAATACGTAAAATCATACTAAAATCCTAAAATTTTCGCCACTTTCATGCAAGTGTGCTCTCACACTTGTACAAATTGTATTACACTCATTTAGTCCTTAATGACATCATAATAATATAATAATTATCATATATCATTAATTAGATAAGAATAAAATATTAAATCATACTTAAGATCTCATATTTTGAAAATTGCTAACGATTCCAACATTTGATTTTCTTGTATAAAATAGCTACTACATATTTATGTGACATATTATATGCCTTAGATAATAAATTTAATCATAGAAAAGTATTTAAAATAATTTAGGTCTTAAAACCCTAATTTAAATATTTAGGGTTTTCAAACCCATAAAATAAGGTACATTGCATTCTTAAATTTTCTAGCATTATTTTATGATAAATAATGCTCTTATATATTAATATAATTATAGGAATTTGAATTTTATAATTCCGAGATCATATGCTAAAGTTATCGCATTATCTCTAGCGTGAGCGTTTGAAACGTCTCTAAATTCTCATAACAATTATCTCCAAAATGTTCAAAATAAAGTTTGTTACAACTTTATTTATTCCTATCATAATAGGAATTTCGAAATTAAGCTTAACTGCTTAATAAAACTGTAAGACGTAACTGTCGAATTTATTCGACGTTAGAAAATTACGTTCGAAGGAATATTGAAAATTATATTCCTTAATTCACTAAGCATTAGTGAATCTCATACAGGAATTATCCAATTATGCTTGGTCAAAGTCAAGAGTTGACTAATTAAGATTTTAATTATTGAATTAATAATACTAATTACGGACTTTATTATCGTAATCTAGTACTAAAATTACGGGATATTACATTCTACCCCCCTTAAAAAAATTTAGTCCCGAAATTTGCATACCTCAAAAGAGTTCGGGTATCGTTCTTTCATGGCGTCCCGAGTTCCCACGTAGCTTCTTCCCGTCCGTGGTGCTCCATGGGACTTTCACTATCGGGATTGATTTATTTAGAATTGTTGGACCTTATGGTCCAAAATAGCCACGTGTTCCTCTTCATAGCTCATATCGGGATTTAAGACCACGTCATCATGATGTATTCGTGTTTTGGATCATACACGTATTTCCTCGGTTGAGACACGTGAAACACGTTATGAACATTACCCAAGCTTGGTGGTAACGCTAATCTATGCGCTACGGGGCCTATTTTCTCAAGGATCTCGTAAGGTCCTATAAATCGTGGTTTCAACTTTCCTTTACCCCAAATCTTACAATGCCTTTGGACGGAGAGGTTTTAAGGAAAACCTGTCGCCACACTCAAATTCTAGCTCGGATCTCGGTATCGGCATATGATTTACGCCATCCCGAGCTTCCTTTATTCTTTGTCTTATCCGCGCACAATTTCAATCATTTCTTCGATCAGTATCGGGCCCTAAGATTTTCTTTCACCAACTTCATCCCAAAGAAAGTGGTGATCGACATTTTCTTCCATCTGATGCTTCATATGGGGTCATATTGATTGTCGCTGATAACTATTATTGTGGCGAACTCGATAAGCGGTAAAACTTGTTCCCAAGTTGCGCCTCGATCCAATACTCTTTTCTCAACATATCCTCTAGCGTTTGGATCGTTCGCCGATTGGCCGTCATGCGTGGATGAAAAGTTGTCTTTGAAATTCAACCGTTCCCAATTCCTTTTGTAAGCTTACCCAAAATCTCGAAGTAAACTTCGAATCTCTATCAGAAGTGATAGATTTCGGTATTCCATGCAGACGTACAATTTCTTTCACATATAGTTGGGCTAGCTTGTCGGATCCATAGGTGATTCGAATTGGTAGGAAGTGAGCACATTTTGTAAGGCGATCCACTACTACCCATATAGCAGTGTTACCCTTTTGTGACTTTGGTAAACCCGTTACAAAATCCATGGCTATGTCGTCCCATTTCCATTCGGGTATCTCCAAAGGTTGCAGCTTTCCATATGGCCTTTGATGTAACGCCTTTACTTGTTGACAAGTAAGACAACGTTCGACGAATGAGGCTATATCTCTCTTCATTCCTTCCCACCAGAACTTTCCTCGTAGGTCTTGGTACATTTTGTCTTGCACGGATGGGCGGTATAAGGAGTATCATGAGCTTCACTCATGATTTCATTTACGAGCTCGTCATTGTTTGGAATACATAGCCTTTCCTCAAACAATATAGCGTTATCAGCTGCTTCCTTGAAACCTTTCTGTTCTCCCTTTCTCACAACCATATATTATGAATCTACACACTTGATATGCTATTATAACACTTAAACATGAATTATATCACAACATTATAACATATACTATAATTTTCGGTATTCATCCAATTATAGGCTATAGTTTTCCAAAAATTCTACATAAATTCATATAAGCATATTTAATACCCTAGATCATGATTTCATACTTAAAACAACAATTAAAAATCATAATCATCAACATATATAACCCCTAAGTTTTCATCGAATGAATAAATTTAATAGCATGTTTAATTTCATGATATAATTAATATACATGCTTCACAACATCATATAAACATAAGTGGAAATACACATTTATAGCCATCGAGTTAATGAATGTCAAATTATAGCCACCAACATAAAATGTCAATTATAGTCAACTTTTGTATTTTGGACCCATTTGCCCTTACCTTGAATTTGAAAAATCGCGGGTTTATCAACGCTCGGTTACATGTGCATTTCGGTTTCCTCACCAACGCGAATCCTCTTTCGATTCCTCTCCCCAACCCTCACCAACGCCGATTCCTCTTCCAACGCGAACGTCGTCATGACCCTCACGACGTTGTTGCCACCTCAGTCATTACTTACCCAAATGTCGATTCGGAGAACGAGTACATCCGGGCCGGCGAAGAAGTAGAAGCGGCGAAGAAGAAGTAGGCGGTGAAGAAGAAGTAAAGCGGCGAAGAAGAAGTAGAAGAAGAAGGCGGGCAAGAAGAAGAAGAAGAAAGCGAAGAAGAAGAAGAACAAAACGAAGAAGAAGACAAGGATGCCGAAGGAGAAGAAGAAGAAAACGAAGAAGAAGACGAGGATGCCGAAGAAGAAGAAGAAGAAGAAGAAGAAGAAGAAGAGGAGGAAGAAGAAGAAGGAGAGAACCCGAACATGCAGCTTCAGGTAATCACATAATTTAGGGATTTATTGTTTGAAATGGAATTTATTGTTTGAAATGCTGCATAGAATGTGATTATGAACTCGAATTAGCTTGGGTGATCACAATTGCATCATTTAATTCAAAATTATGGCTGTGATTTAGGTATGGACTGTTGATTATAAACTGGATTGGGTGATGACAGATTGAATTGCTCGAGTTGGGGATATTGGGACTATTTGGTGCTGATAGTCCTAATAGTCCCAATTCTGATTTAGTCTTTCTTGCTCTGATGTTGGGATCATGAATTTTGTTAGTTTGAAATCATGCTTATGCTCTGCTTGTGTTGAATTGCTCGAATTGGGTCTATTAGGACTATTTGGGACTGATGGGCCCAATAGTCCCAATTTTGATTTAGGATTTCTTGCTCTGATGTTGGGATCATGAAGTTTGTTAGTTTGAAATCATGCTTATATTCTGCTATGCTTATGTTGAATTGCTCGAATTGGGTCTATTATGACTATTTGGGACTGATGGGCCCAATAGTCCCAATTTTGATTTAGGATTTCTTGCTCTGATGTTGGGATCATGAAGTTTGTTAGTTTGAAATCATGCTTATATTATGCTCTGCTTGTGTTGAATTGCTCGAATTTGGTCTATTAGGACTATTTGGGATGATGGGCCCAATGATCCAATTTTGATTTAGGATTTCTTGCTCGATGTTGGGATCATGAAGTTTGTTTGTTTGAAATCATGCTTATGTTACGCTTACATTGAATTCTTTGTAGTTGGGACTATTGGGTGTTGATAGGCCCAATAGTCCCTTTGAATTAGGTTTTCTTGCTCGATGTTATTTTGTGTTTTATTAGGTCGATTGGGAATTTTAAGAGAACCTTTACAATGTAAGAATCATAAGATACAAACTACGATGAAGGAGAATCGTTTGCGGTTGTTGAAATAGTCGCAATCATGTGGGCAAGAAGCGGTGGCTGCGTTTGAAGCCTCCGCGTTTGGTAGTTACCTCGGGTACTACAACTCTGATTCAATCACAAAGATGCATGCACTACCTACTCGAGGCAAGTCATTGGTGTCCCGGACCACGATCAAATTCTATTTGGTTGAGGTGCATGACCAAATTGCAAGATTCTCGAGGTTGAGTTAGCCCTCGTTTACGGTTTAAGGTTTGGAGCAAGTGAGTTCGATCCTACATCGAACATGAAATACCGAGACTTCCTCTACACCAAGATTCAAGAACAAGAGGATGAAACCGAAGAGTTATGGGACATGTTCACCAATGAAATTGGGACATTGGAACTCCCGAGGGCGTGTGAAGCTATCGAGGTCTAGTAGTCGCTATTGTTGTCTTTGGGTATAATCCCACCAATGGAAGATCGGGCGGATCAGGCATTGGTTGAAGATGCACAACAATGGGATCAATTCCATGGGATCCTCTCTTACAAATCCTCACGGTATGGTGGCGAATGTCGAAGGAGCTAACAACAAACACTGCATACCATTTTCATGCCAATACTTTAGCTTTTCTGGTACATATTCATTTCAAATATTTCATAACACTCTGTTTGCATTGTGCATCTTCATTTTTTCTGGTACATATTCATTTCTGGTACATATTCATTTCTGCATACCATTGTACATCTTCATTTTTATTTATTTTTTGCATTGTACTAAGGGATGGATCTTCAATGCATTTCCCGAGTTGGGAAGAAATATCGGAGGTTTGAGGCAAGATTTTGAGGCTGGGAAGCCACGGGGTTTGATGTATATCTACCACAGATCATACCACCCAATTGATATTAATGAGGTACTATCTTCTTTTTTGGATAACAGCATGAATGCTTATTGTTGGCTGTCTAGAGTTGGGACTATTGTGACTATTTGGTGCTGATAGTACTAGTAGCCCCAACTAATTTTGATTTCAACATTTTTTGATCACATAACTGACTTATTGATGTTGCATCATTATTATTTCGCAGTTGCATGGTGTGTTAGAAGCTACGGATGATGAGGAAAATACCGACTACTATCGATCGTTGGAGCGGTTGGTAGTTTTCCAACTCTTATGCGATCCGTTCACGAGATAAGCGAGCAAAAGATTAGCGAAAGACAAGAGTCTCAAGATGCGAGCGAGATGATGAAGGAGATGCGGTGATGAGGAGATGATGAAGTTCGTGAGGTTGCTTTGCTGTTAGCTTTGCCGGAGAAGTCGCTAACGAGGAGAATGCTAAAAGCAGCGACGGTGAGAGGAGGAAGAGAGTCCTCGATGAAATAAGTGATTACATTGTGAAGAGGTTGAAGGTGAGTTGACGGATGAGTGGAAGGCTTTATTTGAGTGATGAATTTATGGACCCGCTAGCGAAAGAATCGCGACCAAGATGCAGGGCTCGCCGAGGGCCACGAGAAGCCCAACCAATAGGGAGCGCTGAGAGAGCAAGGGAATACCGGGAGAAGCAGACGAGCAAGGGAACAGGAGAGGAGCAACAATCGGTGAGTACATACAAACTGTTTTCTTTGTGTATTTTGTAGTTGGGACTATTGGTACTATTTTGTCATAATAGTACCAATAGTCCCAACTACAAATTATCATTTTTTTTCTAATCTACCCTTTATAATAACAGAGAGATGAGCATGAGGCCAACTTACCTCCCTTAAGCCAACTCCCCACTACCCAAGAGATTGAAGTAGAGCAAGCTTTTAATTTGGAAATACACGAAGGAGTGTTCGGAGGAGAGACGCATTCCGAAACACAGCGATCACAGCTCCAACACCAACTTGGCACTCCAACAGGCGTTCCACAGACAGAGCCTCCAATTGGTGAAACCTCAGAAATACCCATCGAGACCGGTCACGTAAATTCACATCGGCGGTACTCAAGTCCATTTAGGACTATAGAAACTCGAGGCTCCGACTTCCAGAAATTCATGCAGAAAGAAGAGGAGGAGATGTAATAAATCTTATTATAGTTAATTATCTTTGCAATTATTATGGATTATTGATCGGTTTTTAAACTGATTTGCAGGAGGAATGTCGGCTTGCCATATCTGTTAGCCAAATGTTCTTTCTTTGTTATCAAAATCCTACGAAATGTTGGAGAATGTGCACATTGACGCATATGTAGCCATTCTAGCCAAGGCTCGAGATATGGCAAGGTCAGAACGGGTTAATCAGGGGCCGTTGTTGTTCCAAGTTCATTCATGGTAAAATTATTTCAATTCTCAATATTATAAGTTAAAAATGCAGCAAAGTTTGCCAACAATCTAACACTCCCATCTAATATAATTATAGATGGAGGTGGAAGCTGTCTGGAGAAAAATGCATAGCAACGAAGCACGTGAATGGGCTTTGATTTAAAGGCAGGGAGGTGGTGCGAAAGTCGATCTTGAACATCTAAAGACAGTTTGCAAAGGCTTGCGGCCTGAATGGGGTGGGCTGAAGAATTGGAATGAAGCTGATAAGGTATGAATTCTAGTTCTGAAATCATGTTGGGCCTATTGGGACTATTTGGTTCTAATAGTCCCAATAGGTCCAGTTCTAAAATGCATCCATGGAATCATGCTTGGATTCTTTCTGAATATGAACCTGATTGAAATGCACATGTTGGATTCTTTCTGAATATGAACTTGATTGAAATGCAAATGTTGGGCCTATTGGGACTATTTGGTTCTAATAGTCCCAATAGGTCCAGTTCTGAAATGCATCCATGGATGGAATCATGCTTGGATTCTTTTTGAATATGAACCTGATTGAAATGTACATGTTGGGCCTATTAATAGTCCCAATAGACTCAGTTCTGAATTCATGCATCCATGGAATCATGCTTGGATTCTTTCTGAATATAAACTTGATTGAAATGCACATGTTGGATTCTTTCGATTATGAACTTGTTATAAACCCATTAGTAATTATTTTCAAGTTCTCGTGCGGTTGGTCCTTATGTGCCATTTGCCGGGGGAACATTGGGTTGTTTGTGAAGTACAAATGAGAAGATTCAAAATGATTATGTGGGACTCAAACGAGCACCTGTATGAGACTCATCTCAGGAAACATAGAAAAGAAACATTCGCACCACTCGGTGAATACTACCCCAATGTTGAAGCACATCCATCTACTACAATGACAGCCCGGGGACTCCCAAATTCACGAATGGGCTCTTTCCTTTCCTCGTAAAGGGCCAACAAACCGCAATGTATGAAGGGCGGTGTGAGTTGCGGGCCACTTGCTCTAAAAAGCATGGAGAATCGGCTAACTGATTTGGCGGATAAGGCCATGACCTCGATGCACCGAACAGTCTGGGGCCTTTATATCGCAGAGAGCGATTTATAATTATAGCACGGACGGAAGCACGATTTCAATGTGATGCAAACAATTAAATGAGGAGGTGAAGGATGAAAACAACAATATTTAGTATTTAGTATTTAAATCATTAATATTTTGATGAATGGGTATGGGCGCTTAATATTTAGTATTTAAATCATAATACATTTAATACAATTAAATCTGTTAGTACTAAATGTATGTACCTATTTTTTGTAGGATATATAATATAAATCATTATTTTGCATATTATATTGCTTTATGGTAGTTTTTTTACCTAATTGGCATGGACTATAGGTTCCGTATTACAGAAATAGTACCAACTGATAGGGACTATAGGCACTATTTTCCCAACCTTCACGGACCAAGATAACGTTGGCTTGTTAGTGTACAAGTAAAGACAAGATAACGTTGACTTTATTTTGTTTGGACTTAGTAATACTATTATGCTTGTGATTTCTGACTAGTTGTCACGGGCCAAATTATCCAAGTGCAAATTATTGTAGTAGTTTCGTTTACTTTCGTATATATAGCTATGCATTACAATCAAAGTTTTATAATCATACTCACTTTCTCTTGCCTGAAAATGCCACCATTGATAAGAAAATCACAAGAGGAAATTTTTTACGACTCTCTCTGGACAAAACGTGTTGAAGGGAGTTTTGTTCAACAAATAAAGTGTTTTTGTTATCTCGAACGAAACGCTAATTGGAGTTCTGAGCGATAATCTGGAAGCACTTATAAGTCATGCTAAAGGTTCAGTTTGTTGTCCCGGTTCGACTTTTTACCAAGGTGAACTCTATCTTGAAAAACTAGAGTTCATGAAAGAGCGTTACAATACATACAAATGGTTACTTGGCTTGGGAAATTTAAACCTCAGCACGGACAAGGAGTTGGAGTTTACCACGACTGAAGCAAACTGGGAGCATCTCATAGCAGTACATTTGTTTTTCCAACATCGCACTCAAGTTTAATACATTATTCATTTGTTTTTCTGATTTTTGGGGTTTTAAAATTTTTATCAATCAGATAACCACGTATTAAACCGTTGGTGGAGGCATATATATTCAAGAAGGAGCCATATTACGGGGAATTCACTTGGTTTTTCGACGTCGACAATCGTAATGAAGAATATGATTGTTATGATCATGAAGATTTACTCGTTATTCAGGCTCAAAAAAGCGATGACGATGATGAGTATCCCGACACTGACTGAATTTGTATGTTTGTCAATGCTTTTTGTTATCTCCCTATGTGTAAGGACTCGAAAAGACTTTGGTTTTGTGAAAAAAAAATTGTGTGATTTTATATTTCATTGTCATTATCCCACAATTTGAGATGCATAAGTTGTGCCCTTTGCCCACAATTTGAGATTCCTTCTGACTGAGGTCGTATCACTGATGCTACAACAGGACAGTTACTCAAATCTGAATTCTTAATTCCCAATTCATGACGGAACAAAACACAAGAAATAACACAAAGTTTAATGTATAAATGACAAGAAATCCTCAATTCTGAATTCATAAAGGAATAAATAGATAAAATTGTCAAATCCTCAATCCTCAATTGATCCTCTGGCTACATGTCCGTGAGTATGCCCACCAATACCACAGATACCGCATTGCTTCGTAAATCGGCGTTTACTAGTATTTCTTGTCTGCTACTAGAAACTTCTTCACGACAAATTTATATGGGCATTGCAAGTGTTACGGTAATGCCTCTCTGAAAACATCGACCACAAAATTTGTTGCGTGATGATCGAGATCCGAACCACCGAACTCATCCGGTTCTCACGGGACGACCGAATTGTCTAGTATTGGCGGTTCCAACAATCCTCGAAGAAACATCGGAGAATTTCCCGTCTTACGGAATAGGAATCGGCATCACCTCTCCAAAGATATATTTCACGCAAAGACCGAGTGGTATAATAATCACTCACATATGCAACCGTAGATCGCTTCGTTTGATCGCAACCAAAAATAAAGATAAAAATCAAACGTAAATAAGTTGGGACTAATGGAAATAATACTCAGTATGGCGGTGTCGCATGAGAACATGGAACAAGATCCATATTGTATATCGAGCAAGTGCACGTCCTACTCTCAATGTCCACTACATGATGCTTTGCTACCAAGATACCTTGTACTTGGTGGGCGAAATTGCTTCAATGCTCATGGTATGGGCCAACTCACCGCTCTAGCCAATCTAGACTCTCCATACGCAGCTTAACTCTTGATTCTATTTGTGGCCTCTGCACGGCTCAACAAACCATTTGTCCAATCATAGTGCGAACACACTCTAAGAGAGTACAAGCGGGCAACTTTCTGCCCAACGAAGCCGACCATTCAAGCACTCGGCACAATTGGATGTTAAAACCGATACCGGCGCACGCGGGACACTTTGATCGAGCCCGTCTAATAGGATCAATTGCCATCAACTTAGCATATGCGCCCGGTGAAAATGCCTCCAGTTCTTCATGCGCCCTCAAAGTCACGACATCTATATGCACTTGCAAAGATCTTTGGAACAATGCAATCGCCTTGTCTCCCCACCTCTTGATGTTTCCTTGTAAATGGTAAACACAAAGTCCATGAGGTGTACCAGGGTAGACAGCATCCAAAGCGTTCTTGATACTGAGATGTTGGTCAGACACGAACAGTAAGTTATCAGGGCATCCAAAAGTACGGCGGCATTGTCTTAAAAACCAAGTCCATGAAGCATCGCATTCCTTGTCACCAAACCCAAATGCTAAAGGCAAAATCTGTTCATTTGCGTCCTTTGTAGCAGCCACGAACATAATACCGTTGTATTTCCCCTTGAGATGTGTGCCGTCAACCACAATAACTGGACGACATGCCTTGAAACCTCTTATACATGCCGCAAGAGCCATAAAGCAGTACTTAAACGTACCATCTTCATCAGTCTTCAAATCAACTCAGAGCCGGGTTTGATTGCTCTAACATATAAAGATACCTTGGGAGCATCTGGAATGACTTGCTTGAATCACCATATGTGAGTGTGAGGGCTTGGTTCCTTGCAGCCAAAGCGGTTCGGTATTTTATTTTTGCACCAAATAACCTACGTACCTGTGCAATCAGGTCCCCATATTCAAAGCATTTTCAGAAAACATTATTGAATAAGTTGGGACTATAGGTACTACTTTGAAGAATAGTACCAATAGTCCCAACTGCAACTCCCAAAAATAATCAGGTAATTGAGGACTAAGGGTACTATTTTGGTCAAATAACACCAATAGTCCCCATATTCCAAGCATTTTTCAGAAAACATTATTGAATAAGTTGGGACTATAGGTACTAGTTTGAAGAATAGTCCCAATAGTCCCAACTGCAACTCCCAAAAATAATCAGGTAATTGAGGACTAAGGGTACTATTTTGGTCAAATAACACCAATAGTCCCCATATTCCAAGCATTTTTCAGAAAACATTATTGAATAAGTTGGGACTATAGGTACTAGTTTGAAGAATAGTACCAATAGTCCCAACTGCAACTCCCAAAAATAATCAGATAATTGAGGACTAAGGGTACTATTTTGGTAAAATACCACCAATAGTCCCCATATTCAAAGCATTTTCAATAACAAGTAACCTCTGTACCTGTGCCATCATATCCTTCGGCCTAAGCACAACACCTTCAATCATCAAATTAGGGACAAAGTATGCAGCTAAAACTTTAGAGAACACTTTCGGATCTGCATGATATCTCAAATCTTTCTCGCATGTGTGAGTGACCCATTCATCAACTATCCAAGCAGTGCCCATCGCAGTTGCACGTAAGCTGAAAGGACAGGTATCCCTATTGTGTTTGCAAACCAGATGATATCTTTTCTTAGTAGATCTTTGCGTATAAAACTCAAGGTGGTTAACAAGATGATACATACCAATGATGCTATCATCTTGGACTTATTGGAAAAATAGCACCCTTTGCAAGTGTGTCAACAATTGTGCAATCATCAACACCAAGTCTTGCACTCCTTAAATCTTCCATAGGAATTGAGCTATGGAACGATGCGCCGGGAATTATCCACTGTCGACAATCACGGTTTACCTCATGACTACTCTCTAAAGGTGAAACATTGTGTCGAATGCTCCCATGACCTTCATCACCAACATCTTCGTCACCCCCATCTTCTTCACCAACATCTTCTTCACCAACATCTTCTTCAGATACATCTTCACCATCAACATCAAGATTCTCAACATCAAAGTTTGGATCATCGTCATCGTTGAAATGATAAGTATCCAAGTTAGAATCCTCGAATCGCCGTCGTAGCTATTGGTGCTTGAGGCGAGATTATTACGATGTAATAGTAAACTTGACAATTACGCATTTATTCGGGTTATAGTGATGTATAACACGGTCTTTCAACTAATCCCATAACATAAGCCAACTCAAAATCATCGGTAATCTTTATTCTCATGCTTTCATACATTTTCGAATTATCCAATGCATCTATTTCATACATGTATCCACCCATAAAGCTTCAACAAACGCAGCTCAATCTTACTTAATAATTTTACTCAAGTCTATACCATCTGTGGTATAGGAATAATCTCTCTTCTTCCACCCTTATAGGAGTTATCTTGGACCATTCCCCTGCGTATGCGAGAATGATTGAAGTTGGTGCCATCCGAACAAAGAAATTAGATATATTACTACATTTTCTTGGCCCTATTGGGACTATTATCACCAAATAGTACCAATAGGTCCAACTAAAGCCACCCAATTCAGTTCATATAATCGTAATAAGAGCATGATTTCAAAGCATAACCGCATGATTACAAAAAAGAGAACTCTCCACCCGAAATCACAATAAACACTAAATAAGAATTGGACCTATTGGGACTATTAACACCAAATGGTACCAATAGGACCATTATCTGACCAAACCTCCGCTGTCTATTACTCAGACATTCTTGTTGGGATAACTCAGACTCTTCTAACAAATAATCGCATTTGACACCTACTCCATCTCTTTCCAATATCATCAAAATTAACACAAATAATACGCATTCTTCTATCCAATTCATCAAAATCAATAGCAATAGTGATAACCCATCATATAATGACTAACAAATTCATCAATCATTTGTTATTGTAAATTAAAGCACAAACCTTTCAACTAGATCTGACAAGTTTCAACGTTTGCGCGAGAGCGGAATGCCGGGAGAGAGCGGTCCCACGGAGAGAGAGATAAAGAGAGTCGGAGCACGACAGAGAATGATGGGCCGCCGATAAACTTAATTCCGGTGAGATGAAAGAGGGTGCGACACCACAGAGAAAGAGAGAGAGTAGAGAGAGAGAGAGAGTAAAGAGAGAGAGAGCGGGGAAAACACGTTCCAAATAATTCAGTTCTTGTTTGTTTTGATTGAGGGGGAAAACACGCTCCAACTCAATTTCATTAAGGGCAAATGGGTCCAAAAATACAAAAGTTGACTATAATTTGACATTTTTATGTTGGTGGCTATAATTTGACATTCCTTAACTTGGATGGCTATATAAAAATTTTTCTCTAAACATAATATCTAAACATATTAACATAAGTTCTATAATTTTCGAAAATTTCATATATAAACTAAGGTCATAACATAAATTCTAGCTGATTTAAAATCGAAAATTCTAGCATGTATACAAAGCTCGAGAATTTCTAACCTTTTAATCGGTTTCGATTTTGATCGGCAACGCTTATTTGCTAAAATTTGGGATTAAAATTGGAGAACTCTCTCAAGAATTTCTCACTATATTTTCGGTGGTTTGAGGTGCAAAATGGGAGAGTGTTGTGCTCTCCTTATATTTATAGACATTAGCAAGTTGTAGTACAATAATTACATGAAAAATATCTTATACTACTTGCCTAATTTTGTCAACAAAATCGGCACCTCCATTAGCTAGGAGACAAAAATTTTAATCTTATCCTATACACAACAACTTGTTATCTTATCCTCTAATTAAATACATTGGATATTAGTTGTCACAAACTAGTTAAATTCACACATTATAATATGTGTGTGTGTCGGCTATAATGAATAGCCTAGGATTGATTTTTATTTTATCACTATATTTTATACCTTATTATGTTATATAATAATTTAATTATTATTTTATATCATAGTTATTATGAAATAAAAGAATTAATCACCTATGTACACTAATGTACCATTCTCGGCCAAGCTTAATTAAATAGGGAGAATTTTTATTATTTTTGTATTATATACTATATTATTATCATATTATAATTATAGTATAAAGTGAAGTTTGAAAAGTCAATTATTTCAACTATACAAATGGCATTAATATAAGGTATGAAATCAAATATTTTTCAAACCCTTTTTCCACAATTTCGGCCCCCTCATTTATTAAGCCTTGGATTACTTGTTTTAATTGTTAACTACTACTACTTTACACCTATAATATGATAGGATACAACTCATTACTCTCATTAATTGTTGGATGATATTTAATACATAAAATCATACTAAAATCCTAAGAATTTTCGCCACTTTCATGCAAGTGTGCTCTCACACTTGTACAAATTGTATTACACCTCATTTAGTCCTTAATGACATCATAATAATATAATAATTATCATATATCATTAATTAGATAAGAATAAAATATTAAATCATACTTAAGATCTCATATTTTCGAAAATTGCTAACGTATTCCAACATTTGATTTTCTTGTATAAAATAGCTACTACATATTTATGTGACATATTATATGCCTTAGATAATAAATTTAATCATAGAAAAGTATTTAAAATAATTTAGGTCTTAAAAACCCTAATTTAAATATTTAGGGTTTTCGAAACCCATAAAATAAGGTACATTGCATTCTTAAATTTTCTAGCATTATTTTATGATAAATAATGCTCTTATATATTAATATAATTATAGGAATTTGAATTTTATAATTCCGAGATCATATGCTAAAGTTATCGCATTATCTCTAAACGTAGACGTTTGAAACGTCTCTAAATTCTCATAGCTTAATTATCTCCAAAATGTTCAAAATAAAGTTTGTTACAACTTTATTTATTCCTATCATAATAGGAATTTCAAATTAAGCTTAAGCGCTTAATAAAGCGTAAGACGAATCGCTGTCGAATTTATTCGACGTTAGAAAATTACGTTCGAAGGAATATTGAAAATTATATTCCTTAATTCACTAAGCATTAGTGAATCTCATACAGGAATTATCCAATTATGCTTGGTCAAAGTCAAGAGTTGACTAATTAAGATTTTAATTATTGAATTAATAATACTAATTACGGACTTTATTATCGTAATCTAGTACTAAAATTACGGGATATTACATTCTACCCCTTAAAAAATTTCGTCCCCGAAATTTGCATACCTCAAAAGAGTTCGGGGTATCGTTCTTTCATGGCGTCCTCGAGTTCCCACGTAGCTTCTTCCTGTCCGTGGTGCCTCCATTGGACTTTCACTATTGGGATTGATTTATTTCGCAATTGTTGGACCTTATGGTCCAAAATAGCCACAGGTTCCTCTTCATAGCTCATATCAGGATTTAAGACCACGTCATCATGATGTATTACGTGTTTTGGATCATACAAGTATTTCCTCAGTTGAGACACGTGAAACACGTTATGAACATTACCCAAGCTTGGTGGTAACGCTAATCTATAGGCTACAGGGCCTATTTTCTCAAGGATCTCGTAAGGTCCTATAAATCGTGGTTTCAACTTTCCCTTTA
Source organism: Salvia rosmarinus (assembly GCA_036937905.1). Classification (NCBI taxonomy): domain Eukaryota; kingdom Viridiplantae; phylum Streptophyta; class Magnoliopsida; order Lamiales; family Lamiaceae; genus Salvia; species Salvia rosmarinus. The sequence continues at coordinate 26,610,918 of CM072813.1, forward strand.
CCCCAAATCTTACAATGCCTTTGGACGGAGAGGTTTTAAGGAAAACCTTGTCGCCACACTCAAATTCTAGCTCGGATCTACGGGTATCGGCATATGATTTCTGCCTATCCTGAGCTTCCTTTATTCTTTGTCTTATCTGGCGCACAATTTCAATCATTTCTTCGACTGTATCAGGCCCTAAGATTTTCCTTTCACCAACTTCATCCCAGTAAAGTGGTGATCGACATTTTCTTCCATACAATGCTTCATATGGGGTCATATTGATTGTCGCCTGATAACTATTATTGTAGGCGAACTCAATAAGCGGTAAAACTTGTTCCCAAGTTGCGCCTCGATCCAATACTACTGTTCTCAACATATCCTCTAGCGTTTGGATCGTTCGTTCTGATTGGCCGTCTGTCTGTGGATGAAAAGTTGTGCTGAAATTCAGCTTCGTTCCCAATTCCTTTTGTAAGCTTACCCAAAATCTCGAAGTAAACTTCGAATCTCTATCAGAAGTGATAGATTTCGGTATTCCATGCAGACGTACAATTTCTTTCACATATAGTTGGGCTAGCTTGTCGGATCCATAGGTGATTCGAATTGGTAGGAAGTGAGCACATTTTGTAAGGCGATCCACTACTACCCATATAGCAGTGTTACCCTTTTGTGACTTTGGTAAACCCGTTACAAAATCCATGGCTATGTCGTCCCATTTCCATTCGGGTATCTCCAAAGGTTGCAGCTTTCCATATGGCCTTTGATGTAACGCCTTTACTTGTTGACAAGTAAGACAACGTTCGACGAAAGAGGCTATATCTCTCTTCATTCCTTCCCACCAGAACTTTCCTCGTAGGTCTTGGTACATTTTGGTACTGCCTGGATGGGCGGTATAAGGAGTATCATGAGCTTCACTCATGATTTCATTTCTGAGCTCGTCATTGTTTGGAATACATAGCCTTTCCTCAAACAATATAGCGTTATCACCGCCTCAAACCTTCATTCTCCCTTTCTCACTTTAGCCCTTATCTTCTCTAGTTCCTCATCATTTCTTTGTTCTTCTATGATTTTATTCCTTAAATCGGACATCATAGTAAGTGTAGCAACATTATCCATGATTGTCCTTGGTGGTTCGACTATCTCTATTGACATCTTTTCAAACTCTTCAATGAGTTTTTCTTCCGTTGTCAAGAGACATCCAAGTTTTGATTGACCTTTACGACTCAAGGCATCTGCTACTACATTAGCTTTTCCTGGATGATAGTTTATGCCACAGTCGTAGTCTTTTACTAGTTCGAGCCATCTCCTTTGTCTCATGTTCAGATCCTTTTGCTCGAAAAAGTATTTTAAACTTTTGTGGTCAGTAAAGATTTCACATCTTACTCCATAAAGATGATGTCTCCAAATCTTTAGTGCATGAACCACAGCTGCCAATTCCAAGTCATGAGTCGGGTAGTTCAACTCATGTGGTCTAAGTTGTCGTGATGCGTAAGCTATTACCTTTCCTTCTTGCATCAATACACAACCAAGTCCATTTTTGGAAGCATCGGTATAGATAACATATTCTTTGTTTGAATCTGGGACAGCTAATACCGGTGCACTGGTCAGTTTTTCTTTTAACATTTGGAAGCTTGCCTCACACTCATCAGTCCATGTGAATTTGATCCCCTTTCGGAGTAGCTGTGTCATTGGCCTTGCTATCTTGGAGAATCCCTCAATGAATCTTCTATAGTAGCCAGCTAATCCTAGGAAACTTCGAATTTCATTTTGAGTGGTCGGCGCTTTCCATCCTTGCACAGCCTCGACCTTTGCCGGATCAACTTTTATTCCTTCCGCTGACACAATGTGTCCAAGGAATATTACTTCTTTAAGCCAAAATTCACACTTGCTGAATTTAGCATAAAGTTGTTCGGCTCGTAGGGTCTGTAACACTGTTCTCAAGTGTTCTTTATGTTCCTCCTCGTTCTTTGAATAGATGAGAATATCATCTATAAAGACTAAGACAAACTTATCCAAGTATGGGTGGAATACTCGGTTCATAAGATCCATAAATACGGCAGGTGCGTTGGTTAGTCCGAACGGCACTACTACAAACTCGTAGTGGCCATACCTTGTTCGGAATGCCGTCTTTGATATATCTTTTGGTCGTACCTTTAGTTGATGGTAGCCTGATTTAAGATCGATTTTCGAGAATACGCTTGCACCTCTCAATTGGTCGAATAAATCGTCTATCCTTGGTAGCGGATATTTGTTCTTAAGCGTCAATTTGTTTAATTCTCGATAATCGATGCACATTCTTAACGAACCATCCTTTTCTTAACAAATAGGAACTGGCGCTCCCCATGGTGAAACACTTGGCCTTATAAAACCCAAGTCCAATAACTCTTGAATTTGGATTTTCAACTCTTCGAGTTCCTTGGGTGCCATTCGTAGTAGGCGCTTTTGATCTGGAGCGATCCGGGCTCCGGATCGATTAATAATTCCACTATGCATGTCTGGGTAGTCTGGTAATGTCTCGGAAAGACGTGCTGAAATTCCGAACAATTTCCACGTCTTGACCCTACTTACTCCGCCTTTTCCTCTCCATTTAGATATCAAGGAATGCTTGACATTCCTTCTTATTCATCATTCTCCTGGCTTGGAGTGCGAGATATTATCGATTTTCTTTCCCATACTAATCCCATAGAAATTCGTAGCTTCTTTTCCCGGTGGTTGCATCGAAATTCTTCTCTCCTTGCATAAGATCGTGGAATGGTTTTCGGCCAACCAATCCATCCCTAGGATTATATCTACATCCCCCATAGGTATTACGTTCAAGTTATTTGCTAGAACCTTAATTGAGCCTAAGTTCAATTCTAAGTTCGAGCAAGCCTGTGTAACGGTCATAATACCTCCTATAGGTGATGAGATTCTCATTTCCTGATTTGTTTCCTCAGGGTTAAGTTCTAACATATCAACGCATGCTTTTGAAATGAAAGAATCCAAGCACCCGTGTCGAGCAGTATAATAGGTATATTGCAAAGTAATCCCATACCCGCTAGGTTACCTTGATTCTGCTCGTTCTGACGCCTATGTAGCGCATAGGCTCTGGCCTGAGCTGGTTGCGGCCGACGAGGTGCTTGCCTCTGTTGATTCTGCTGTTGTTGCCGCTTTGTTGTCTCTGTCTTCTTTGTCATTCTTATTCTTTGTTGTTGTGGTGGGGTTGGTCTTGAATGCCCCAATGGTTGGGCAGGGCCTGATTGATTTGGCCTTCCCATGGTTATCTGGCGGATCCCAGGGCATTCATTTGCATAGTGGCCCCTAACGCCACACTTATAGCAAATAGGATTTCTAGCCATGCACACCCCCGTGTGCCTTTTGTTGCATTTCGGGCATGGCGGAATCCTTACTATCTCTTGGGTAGGTGGAGTAAATACGGGTCTCCTCCAACCTTGCCCTTGTGGAGCCATGTTATTCTGCCATGGCCTCTTGTTGTTGTTGTTGAATCCTCCTTGGTTGAGGTTGTTGTTATTGGGACCTCCTTCCCATTTACGCTTTCCTTTGTCACCGACATTTTGTGACTGGGTCGGTGCAGATTTCTCTTGCATTGCCGCCTATGTCTAATGCCCTACTAAGAGCCTCCGCATAAGTTAAGTCGCGTGACACGCCAATGACATCCTTATCTCATGTCTTAATCCTGCGCCAATTTTTCGACATTTTCATGTCGGTGTTCACTATATCTGGGCGTATCTAGACATATCGCGAGCGATCGGTCGTACTCAATGATCCGACATCTTACCCCGCCTGGGTGAAAAATTCAATCTCCTTTTTGTTCCGATAGCTTTTGGGAATGTACTTATCATACATTTCCGTTTTGAAGTCGTCCCAGGTAAAGTATTCCATTTGTTCCGGGGTCAGTGTCTTTCTCCTCGCCTCCCACCAGAAGTCAGCCGGTCCGGTGAGTTGGAATGTCACGCAAGATAACCTTTCTTGCATAGTACAGCGAAGAAAGTCAAAAATTCGTTCTATAGCCCTGACCCACTGTTCGGCATCCTCAGGGCTTCCTTTACCATTGAAGGAGGGCGGGTTCTGCCTTAAAAAGAGTTCTTCTACTCTACGGTCAGGCGGAGGTGGGGGTGGCACTGGGATCTCCTCACTTTCTGCCCGTGGTATCCTGCCTCTTTCTCTTCCCCTGCCTCTCACTTCCCGCTGAGGTGCACGTCTGGGCGGCATTCTGTTAATAAAACGTAGTTAGTATTCGAATAACGTTCATTGCAGTTGAATATACGTAACATCTTTATAAAATCGAATCATAAACAACTTAAGCAGCCATCATTCTTTTCGCACAACTTGATGTTCATAAAAGCCCATTCTTGGGTTATCATCATATATATATGGAAAACTTTGCCTCGAAGGACTATTCTGTACAAGTCATTAAGCGCAAAAGAGAGCTAAGCACACTCTGTACTATGGATGCTACTGTCAACTACATATTGATTATAAGATGTCTTAAAATACTATGCTTCTATAACTTTGTTAACATCACTACTACATACTACCTATTACATACTACTCGTATACTAATATCCGTTTTCGTCCATGTTTCTGCTCACGTTTCCATGGTTCTCCCTTGCAGTTTCGTCCTCGCTTGGATCCTCCTCAGGATCTTCTTCTTCTTCTGGGTCCTCTTCGGATTCCTCCTCTGAGCTTTCCTCTCGAGCACGCCTACGTGACGGTCCAGCCCTCTCATCCCCTATGGCATACACATCGCGCATAGGAACATAACCTTCTTGATGGCCGTATGCTTCCATGTATGGCCTCTCGTGATTGGGTGCCGTCATTGGTGGTGGGCTGTGGTGCCGGTCGCGTCGGATGTCCGAACGTCATAGGTGGAAGAATCGGCACTCCCAATGACACGGGTCGCGATGCCTCGTCACATGCTCGGGTCGATCTCCGCTTCCAAGAGCACCGACGCTGCGGGTTGACCACTCGAGGAACCTCCGTGTATAACCATTCCGGTGTGTCGTCCTGCCAAGTGTATTCCCTTGGTGGCAAATAGGGCCCTCTTGGTGCAGCCCTGTACACACTGTAGACATATATGAGATGGCTGACGAACCTCGGTAGGTCTCCGATCAAGTCATAGTCAATGCCTGCCCGATAGATATAGTCCCCCGATATTTCTCTTGCATAATCTTCCCAATCAACTGGCAAACGAGTTAGTAACCGCTTGATGCCGTCATATCCTGTCACACCGTACTCATGGGCGTCCATCCATAATCGTAGATAACTCATCAGAAACTCTCCTAGACTGTCGCCCCAACCCATACTGTAAGTACGATAGGCTTGAAGTACTTCTCCTGGTGTAACCCTCGGCATCATCCTTCGCCTCGGTGAGTAATAACGACTGGCCATCTATCACAGATAATACTAGCGTAAGTCAATCTATATTTGATAAGCAGATAAAAGAATAGAACATATATGTTAAGCAGATAAAGCAAACACATCTGATAAGCAGATAAATGTTTACATCAAAGATCCTATGTTCATTCTACATCATAATTATACTTATGGAATCTCTACTTTCAACTTCTTAAGTTCTCTATTCTTAGCAAAATTTTCAGTCTGACTTCAACTGTCCCCCACGAATTCTGGAGATGGATTCAGGATTTCTATCCTTCATATGAACTGAAGTTCGTTGAGATAAGAGTATTTGAGAGAAAATCGTTCGCAAAACGGAGTTCAAACGAATAAGAACGAGCCAAACCAAAAACACTGCGCAGTGCAGTTTTCTGCCTGCGCGATTGTGCGCCGGGAATCACTTCCTTTCGGACGATTGTGAGCTCGTGCCCCGCTTCGTACGAGATTTTTATCAAAATTTATTTAGCTTTCTCTGGTCCTTATCGAACCCATGCGTCTTGCACCTTTGATCCTTTTCTTGCTTTAAATCGACTTTTCGTTGAAAACTCGAGTTCGTTTCCAATCGATTTTTCGTTCGTTCGTAAATCAATACTTTGCTATTGTTCTCGCAAGAGGGATCAAGCTCCTAGAACTCATACTTCTATGTTCAAGAGGTGAGCATGCTTCTTAGAGCATCTATGTTCTTTTTGGGAATAACATACCCATTTTCAGAATAAACTGTAAACTTTGAATAAATATTTCAAAAATCGTAACATAACTTCTGTACTCATGCTTTCAGTAACTCAAACATCACTTTTGACATTATCATGTCAACTATTACTCATTCTTCGTAAATTTGGTCTCATCACTGATAACTCATTATCATATCACTTTTGACATAAAATTGTCAACTTTCTCATAACTCAGAAAAATTCTTTTCGGAATACGTTCCAAAACTTTCATGACCTTCACTGTTTTCAAAATGTGAATTCAATCTTATTTTCCAAAATTTCAAGTTCACTGTTTCAACTTTCAACTTTCAATATCAAAACTGAGAAAACAATTTACCTCTTTTCCCGGTTGAGCTTGATGTGATGGAGTGTTGAGCATAGTCAGCTGATTTCTAGAAGTCTAGTGACTCAATCTAGACTTAACTTTTGAAAGAAGGTTTTAGGGTTCAAAGGACAACCTGCTCTGATACCAACTGTGACAGCCCGCCTTTCCAAAGTACGGATTAGACGGGACTGACACTATTAAGCAGGGATTAAGAACATAATGACCAACAAACCTTCAAGACTTCAAACTTTTATAGATAAACACACAACGATTTCATACAAACTAGACCAACAGACCATTAACAAAAGATTTCAACTGATCTGGAGGTAATATAAGTAATATCCAAAAATATAGTAAAGTGTTTTGAACAGCGGAAAGCATGTGAATGCATATATGACGATATACATCCAAGGTGAACTATTAGCGACAAAAACTCCGACTGCTCAACACTTGTCCATCCTATCACACTCAACTCGCACATTTAAAAACAAATATGCAGGGCTAAGTACAAGATTGCACTTAGTGGACTCATGCCAAAATCATTTCATAAAATTACATCGCCCGTAAGTATAACACGAGGATTTTAGTTGAAATAACTCGTGAATACCAAAATACTTTATCATTTCTCAAAAGATTAGCTGCAGAGCATTTTCGATTCGTATGATCCGTATCATTTACATAATCGTCCTGGCGATCTCACGCCGTAGAAGTAGGCCTCCTTCTACCGACGCCGTGATCGGCCAAGATGATGCTAACGGCTCACAATCACATAGTCGGGATTACGCATCGACTAGATCCACGATCGCCGATGATGTTGCTAACGGCTCACGATCACACTTGGTACACGTTAATCTTAGCGAGGTGCATCCGACTAAGATCCGATATCGATTTTAAAAATTGGGAGCGACCCAATAACTGATTCACATACATCGTTGGCTCGCCCAACAACATGATAGGATCCATACGTTAAAACATAAATATTTTGGGCATGTAATTGAATAGCAGTTCATAATCATTTCAACTGAAAGCTTGTAAATAAATACTTTTCGAAGAAAGCATCGTAAATAAAAGGGTTTTCGAGTAAAGCCCACCTTGTACACGTAGGTCTTTATACTAGGGTCTTTGTTCCTACGTCAATGCCTCGTCCAAGTATCACCTTAACGTAAGAATCATTTTAGTACGTTGGTCACGTTCGATAGAAACGAACATAGTCTATAACGTTCTACGTATCAAATAAGGCTAACGTCGGACTTAATTTGACGTTTCCTAATCGATTGATGTCGATTATGAAATTTCTCAACATATAAGAGATATTCTATCTTTTTAGTATATAATGTACGTTTTAATGTACTTACGTAACGTAAGTAGCATTGTTACTAAACGTACTACGTCACATTGATCACGTATTATCGAATTGCGTGCCCGTTGACCTTGGTCAACGATTTTGGTCAACTATTTTGACCAAGTCAACCAAAAGTCAACAATTTTGACTTTGGTCAACGAAAAGTCAACATTTTGACTTTTTCAACTATTTATGAAATTCTTATCATTTTATGTGCAATTCTTGTTCCAAAAATTCCTATAAAATCATACTATGTCTAAAACATTATTTTAGATCATATTATGTTATTATTCTTGATAAAATAAATTTATATCATTAATTCATATTTTATAAAGTTTTCGGCTATTTTGAATTAAATAGCTTAGACTTGTGCAAAAATTCTTATAAATTCACATGTTACACTATTTTATCATGTGATTAATAATATGTAATTACCTTGGTCAAATAAAATTTATACACCTTAGTATTATAACATATAGTTTTCGGTTTTTATAATAAACCCATCAAATGATTTTAAAAATTCGATAAATTCATAAATCAATTAATCACCCTCAATTATGCTTACTACAACATAATTGTTATTTATTATGACTTATTGAATAAAATTTACCTAAGTCACTTTCTAAATTTTCGACTTAGGTCAAAATGATATTTATAAATTTCAATAAATTCTCACAACCATATATTATGAATCTACACACTTGATATGCTATTATAACACTTAAACATGAATTATATCACAACATTATAACATATACTATAATTTTCGGTATTCATCCAATTATAGGCTATAGTTTTCCAAAAATTCTACATAAATTCATATAAGCATATTTAATACCCTAGATCATGATTTCATACTTAAAACAACAATTAAAAATCATAATCATCAACATATATAACCCCTAAGTTTTCGGTCAAATGAATAAATTTAATAGCATGTTTAATTTCATGATATAATTAATATACATGCTTCACAACATCATATAAACATAATATCTAAACATATTAACATAAGTTCTATAATTTTCGAAAATTTCATATATAAACTAAGGTCATAACATAAATTCTAACGGACGAAAATCGAAAATTCTAGCATGTATACAAAGCTCGTAAATTTCTAACCTTTTAATCGGTTTCGATTTTGATCGGCAACGTTTATTTGCTAAAATTTGGGATTAAAATTGGAGAACTCTCTCAAGAATTTCTCACTATATTTTCGGTGGTTTGAGGTGCAAAATGGGAGAGTGTTGTGCTCTCCTTATATTTATAGACATTAGCAAGTTGTAGTACAATAATTACATGAAAATATCTTATACTACTTGCCTAATTTTGTCAACAAAATCGGCACCTCCATTAGCTAGGAGACAAAAATTTTAATCTTATCCTATACACAACAACTTGTTATCTTATCCTCTAATTAAATACATTGGATATTAGTTGTCACAAACTAGTTAAATTCACACATTATAGTATGTGTGTGTGTCGGCTATAATGAATAGCCTAGGATTGATTTTTATTTTATCACTATATTTTATACCTTATTATGTTATATAATAATTTAATTATTATTTTATATCATAGTTATTATGAAATAAAAGAATTAATCACCTATGTACACTAATGTACCATTCTCGGCCAAGCTTAATTAAATAGGGAGAATTTTTATTATTTTTGTATTATATACTATATTATTATCATATTATAATTATAGTATAAAGTGAAGTTTGAAAAGTCGATTATTTCACTATCTGAATGACATTAATATAAGGTATGAAATCAAATATTTTTCAAACCCTTTTCCACAATTTCGCCCCTCATTTATTAAGCCTTGGATTACTTGTTTTAATTGTTAACTACTACTACTTTACACCTATAATATGATAGGATACAACTCATTACTCTCATTAATTGTTGGATGATATTTAATACATAAAATCATACTAAAATCTAAAATTTTCGCCACTTTCATGCAAGTGTGCTCTCACACTTGTACAAATTGTATTACACTCATTTAGTCCTTAATGACATCATAATAATATAATAATTATCATATATCATTAATTAGATAAGAATAAAATATTAAATCATACTTAAGATCTCGTATTTTGAAAATTGCTAACGTATTCCAACATTTGATTTTCTTGTATAAAATAGCTACTACATATTTATGTGACATATTATATGCCTTAGATAATAAATTTAATCATAGAAAAGTATTTAAAATAATTTAGGTCTTAAAACCCTAATTTAAATATTTAGGGTTTTCAAACCCATAAAATAAGGTACATTGCATTCTTAAATTTTCTAGCATTATTTTATGATAAATAATGCTCTTATATATTAATATAATTATAGGAATTTGAATTTTATAATTCGAGATCATATGCTAAAGTTATCGCATTATCTCTAAACGTGAGCGTTTGAAACGTCTCTAAATTCTCATAACAATTATCTCCAAAATGTTCAAAATAAAGTTTGTTACAACTTTATTTATTCCTATCATAATAGGAATTTCAAATTAAACTTAATCGCTTAATAAAGCGTAAGGCGTGGCGTCGAATTTATTCGACGTTAGAAAATTACGTTCGAAGGAATATTGAAAATTATATTCCTTAATTCACTAAGCATCAGTGAATCTCATACAGAAATTATCCAATTATGCTTGGTCAAAGTCAAGAGTTGACTAATTAAGATTTTAATTATTGAATTAATAATACTAATTACGGAATTTATTATCGTAATCTAGTACTAAAATTACGGGATATTACATTCTACCCCCCTTAAAAAAAATTTCGTCCCCGAAATTTGCATACCTCAAAAGAGTTCGGGGTATCGTTCTTTCATGGCGTCCTCGAGTTCCCACGTAGCTTCTTCCTGTCCGTGGTGCCTCCATAGGACTTTCACTATTGGGATTGATTTATTTCGCAATTGTTGGACCTTATGGTCCAAAATAGCCACAGGTTCCTCTTCATAGCTCATATCAGGATTTAAGACCACGTCATCATGATGTATTACGTGTTTTGGATCATACACGTATTTCCTCAGTTGAGACACGTGAAACACGTTATGAACATTACCCAAGCTTGGTGGTAACGCTAATCTATAGGCTACAGGGCCTATTTTCTCAAGGATCTCGTAAGGTCCTATAAATCGTGGTTTCAACTTTCCCTTTACCCCAAATCTTACAATGCCTTTGGACGGAGAGGTTTTAAGGAAAACCTTGTCGCCACACTCAAATTCTAGCTCGGATCTACGGGTATCGGCATATGATTTCTGCCTATCCTGAGCTTCCTTTATTCTTTGTCTTATCTGGCGCACAATTTCAATCATTTCTTGATGTATCGGGCCTAAGATTTTCTTTCACCAACTTCATCCCAAAGAAAAGTGGTGATCGACATTTTCTTCCATACAATGCTTCATATGGGGTCATATTGATTGTCGCTGATAACTATTATTGTGGCGAACTCGATAAGCGGTAAAACTTGTTCCCAAGTTGCGCCTCGATCCAATACTCTTGTTCTCAACATATCCTCTAGCGTTTGGATCGTTCGTTACGATTGGCCGTCATACGTGGATGAAAAGTTGTCTTTGAAATTCACCGTTCCCAATTCCTTTTGTAAGCTTACCCAAAATCTCGAAGTAAACTTGAATCTCTATCGAGTGATAGATTTCGTATTCCATGCGGACGTACAATTTCTTTCACATATAGTTGGGCTAGCTTGCCGGATCCATAGGTGATTCAATTGGTAGGAAGTGAGCACATTTTGTAAGGCGATCCACTACTACCCATATAGCGATGTTACCCTTTTGTGACTTTGGTAAACCCGTTACAAAATCCATGGCTATGTCGTCCCATTTCCATTCGGTATCTCCAAAGGTTGCGACTTTCCATATGGCCTTTGATGTAACGCCTTTACTTGTTGACAAGTAAGACAACGTTCGACGAATGAGGCTATATCTCTCTTCATTCCTTCCCACCAGAACTTTCCTCGTAGGTCTTGGTACATTTTGGTACTGCCTGGATGGGCGGTATAAGGAGTATCATGAGCTTCACTCATGATTTCATTTCTGAGCTCGTCATTGTTTGGAATACATAGCCTTTCCTCAAACAATATAGCGTTATCAGCTGCTTCCTTGAAACCTTTCTGTTCTCCCTTTCTCACAACCATATATTATGAATCTACACACTTGATATGCTATTATAACACTTAAACATGAATTATATCACAACATTATAACATATACTATAATTTTCGGTATTCATCCAATTATAGGCTATAGTTTTCCAAAAATTCTACATAAATTCATATAAGCATATTTAATACCCTAGATCATGATTTCATACTTAAAACAACAATTAAAAATCATAATCATCAACATATATAACCCCTAAGTTTTCGGTCAAATGAATAAATTTAATAGCATGTTTAATTTCATGATATAATTAATATACATGCTTCACAACATCATATAAACATAAGTGGAAATACACATTTATAGCCATCCAAGTTAATGAATGTCAAATTATAGCCACCAACATAAAAATGTCAAATTATAGTCAACTTTTGTATTTTTGGACCCATTTGCCCTTACCTCGAATTTGAAAAATCGCGGGTTTATCAACGCTTTCGGTTACATGTGCATTTCGGTTTCCTCACCAACGCTCAATCCTCTTTCGATTCCTCTCCCCCAACCCTCACCAACGCCGATTCCTCTTCCAACGCGAACGTCGTCGCATGACCCTCACGACGTTGTTGCCACCTCCGTCATTACTTACCCAAATGTCGATTCGGAGGCAGTACATCCGGGCCGGTGAAGAAGTAGAAGCGAAGAAGAAGTAGGCGGTGAAGAAGAAGTAAGCGGCGAAGAAGAAGTAGAAGAAGGCGGCCGGAGAAGAAGAAGAAGAAAAAGCGAAGAAGAAGAAGAAGAACAAAGCGAAGAAGAAGACAAGGATGCGAAGGAGAAGAAGAAGAAAGCGAAGAAGAAGGCGAGGATGCGAAGAAGAAGAAGAAGAAGAAGAAGAAGAGGAAGAAGAAGAAGAAGAGAACCCAACATGCGACGGTAATCACATAATTTAGGGTTTATTGTTTGAAATGGAATTTATTGTTTGAAATCTTGCATAGAATGTGATTATGAACTCGAATTAGCTTGGGTGATCACAATTGCATCATTTAATTCAAAATTATGGCTGTGATTTAGGTATGGACTGTTGATTATAAACTGGATTGGGTGATGACAGATTGAATTGCTCGAGTTGGGGATATTGGGACTATTTGGTGCTGATAGTCCTAATAGTCCCAATTCTGATTTAGTCTTTCTTGCTCTGATGTTGGGATCATGAATTTTGTTAGTTTGAAATCATGCTTATGCTCTGCTTGTGTTGAATTGCTCGAATTGGGTCTATTAGGACTATTTGGGACTGATGGGCCCAATAGTGCTAATTTTGATTTAGGATTTCTTGCTCTGATGTTGGGATCATGAAGTTTGTTAGTTTGAAATCATGCTTATATTCTGCTATGCTTATGTTGAATTGCTCGAATTGGGTCTATTATGACTATTTGGGACTGATGGGCCCAATAGTCCCAATTTTGATTTAGGATTTCTTGCTCTGATGTTGGGATCATGAAGTTTGTTAGTTTGAAATCATGCTTATATTATGCTCTGCTTGTGTTGAATTGCTCGAATTTGGTCTATTAGGACTATTTGGGACTGATGGGCCCAACAGTCCCAATTTTGATTTAGGATTTCTTGCTCTGATGTTGGGATCATGAAGTTTGTTTGTTTGAAATCATGCTTATGTTACGCTCGTTGAATTCTTTGTAGTTGGGACTATTGGGTGCTGATAGGCCCAATAGTCCCTTTTTGAATTAGGTTTTCTTGCTCTGATGTTATTTTGTGTTTTATTAGGTCGATTGGGAATTTTTAAGAGAACCTTTACAACAGAAGAATCATAAGATACAAACTACGATGAAGGAGAATACGTTTGCGGTTGTTCGAAATAGGCTGCAATCATGTGGGCAAGAAGCCGTGGCTGCGTTTGAAGCCTCCGCATTTGGTAGTTACCTCGGTACTACAACTCTGATTCAATCACAAAGATGCATGCACTACCTACTCTCGAGGCAAGTCATTGGTGTCCCGGACCACGATCCAAATTCTATTTGGTTGAGTGCATGACCAAATTGCAAGATTCTCGAGGGTTGAGTTCGCCCTCGTTTCTGGTTTAAGGTTTGGAGCAAGTGAGTTCGATCCCTACATCGAACATGAAATACCAGAGACTTCCCTCTACACCCGAAGATTCAAGAACAAGAGGATGAAACCGAAAGAGTTATGGGACATGTTCACCAATGAAATTGGGACATTGGAACTCCCGAGGGCCGTGTGAAGCTATCGAGGTCTAGTAGTGCTATTGTTGTCTTTGGTATAATCCCAACCAATGGAAGATCCCGGGCGGATCCGGGCATTGGTTGAAGATGCACAACAATGGGATCAATTCCATGGGATCCTCTCTTACCAAATCCTCGCGGGCGGTGACGAATGTCGAAGGAGCTAACAACAAACATCGCATACCATTTTCATGCCAATACTTTAGCTTTTACGGTACATATTCATTTCAAATATTTCATAACACTGCTTTGCATTGTGCATCTTCATTTTTAAGTACATATTCATTTCGGTACATATTCATTTACGCATACCATTGTACATCTTCATTTTATTTATTTTTGCATTGTACTAAGGGATGGATCTTGATGCATTTCGAGTTGGGAAGAAATATCGGAGGTTTGAGGCAAGATTTTGAGGTCAAAGCCACGGGGTTTGATGTATATCTACCACAGATCATACCACCCAATTGATATTAATGAGGTACTATCTTCTTTTTTGGATAACAGCATGAATGCTTATTGTTGGCTGTCTAGAGTTGGGACTATTGTGACTATTTGGTGCTGATAGTACTAGTAGCCCCAACTAATTTTGATTTCAACATTTTTTGATCACATAACTGACTTATTGATGTTGCATCATTATTATTTCGCAGTTGCATGGTGTGTTAGAAGCTACGGATGATGAGGAAAATACCGACTACTATCGATCGTTGGAGCCGGTTGGTAGTTTTCCAACTCTTATGCGATCCGTTCACGAGATAAGCGAGCAAAAGATTAGCGAAAGACAAGAGTCTCAAGATGCGAAGCGAGATGATGAAGGAGATGCGGTGATGAGGAGATGATGAAGTTCGTGAGGTCTGCTTTGTGTTAGTCTGCGCCGAGAAGCTGCTAACGAGAGAATGCTAAAAGCAATGGCGGTGAGAGGAGGAAGAGTCCTCGATGAAATAAGTGATTCATTGTGAAGAGGTTGAAGGTGAGTTGACGGATGAGTGGAAGGCTTTATTTGAGTGATGAATTTATGGACCCGCTAGCAGAAAGAATCGCAGCCAAGATGCGGGGGCGCTTGAGGGTGCCGAGAAGCCCAACCGAATAGGGAAGCGAGAGAGGAGCAAGGAATACTGGGAGAAGCGAGACAAGAGCAAGGGAACACGGAGAGGAGCAACAATCGGTGAGTACATACTGGCTGTTTTCTTTGTGTATTTTGTAGTTGGGACTATTGGTACTATTTTGTCATAATAGTACCAATAGTCCCAACTACAAATATCATTTTTCTAATCTACCCTTTATAATAACAGAGAGATGAGCATGAGGCCAACTTACCTCCCTTAAGCCAACTCCCACTACCCAAGAGATTGAAGTAGAGCAAGCTTTTAATTTGGAAATACGAAGGAGTGTTCGGAGGAGGCGATTCAAACACAACGATCACGACTCAACACCAACTTGGCACTCCAACAAAGTTCCACGACAGAGCCTCCAATTGGTGAAACCTCGAAATACCCATCGAGACCGGTCCGCGTAAATTCACAGTCGGCGGTACTCGAAGTCCATTTAGGACTATAGAAACTCGAGCTCAGACTTCCGAAATTCATGCGAGAAAGAAGAGGAGATGTAATAAATCTTATTATAGTTAATTATCTTTGCAATTATTATGGATTATTGATCGGTTTTAAACCGATTTGCGGGAGAATGTCGGCTTGCCATATCTTTGTTAGCGAAATGTTCTTTCTTTGTTATCAAAATCCTACGAAATGTTGGAGAATGTGCACATTGACGATATGTAGCCATTCTAGCCAAGGCTCCGAGATATGGCAAGGTCAAGAACGGGTTAATCAGAGGATCATTGTTGTTCCAAGTTCATTCATGGTAAAATTATTTCAATTCTCAATATTATAAGTTAAAAATGCGTAAAGTTTGCCAACAATCTAACACTCCCATCTAATATAATTATAGATGGAGGTGGAAGTCTGTCGGAGAAAATGCATAGCAACGGCACGAGGAATGGGCTTTGATTTAAAGGCCGGGAGGTGGTGCCGAAAGCTGATCTTGAACATCTAGCACAGTTTGCAAAGGGCTTGCAGCCTGAATGGGGTGGGCTGAAGAATTGGAATGAAGCTGATAAGGTATGAATTCTAGTTCTGAAATCATGTTGGGCCTATTGGGACTATTTGGTTCTAATAGTCCCAATAGGTCCATTCTAAATCATCCATGGAATCATGCTTGGATTCTTTCTGAATATGAACCTGATTGAAATGCACATGTTGGATTCTTTCTGAATATGAACTTGATTGAAATGCAAATGTTGGGCCTATTGGGACTATTTGGTTCTAATAGTCCCAATAGGTCCAGTTCTGAAATGCATCCATGGATGGAATCATGCTTGGATTCTTTTTGAATATGAACCTGATTGAAATGTACATGTTGGGCCTATTAATAGTCCCAATAGACTCAGTTCTGAATTCATGCATCCATGGAATCATGCTTGGATTCTTTCTGAATATAAACTTGATTGAAATGCACATGTTGGATTCTTTCTGATTATGAACTTGTTATAAACCCATTAGTAATTATTTTCAAGTTCTCATGCGGTTGGTCCTTATGTGCCATTTCTTGAGGGAACATTGGGTTGTTTGTGAAGTACAAATGAGAAGATTCAAAATGATTATGTGGGACTCAAGCGAGCACTGTATGAGACTCGTCTCGGAAACATAGAAAAGAAACATTCGCACCACTCGGTGAATACTACCCCAATTGTTGAAACACATCCATCTTACAACGATGACGCCCTGGGACTCCCAAATTCACGAATGGGCTCTTTCCTTTCCTCGTAAAGGGCCAACAAACCGCTGTATGAAGGGCGGTGTGAGTTGCGGGCCACTTGCTCTAAAAAGCATGGAGAATCGGCTAACCGATTTGGCGGATAAGGCCATGACCTCGATGCCGAACTAGTACTGGACGCACATCGCGAGAGCGATTTATAATTATAGCACGGACGGAAGCACGATTTCAATGTGATGCAAACAATTAAATGAGGAGGTGAAGGATGAAAACAACAATATTTAGTATTTAGTATTTAAATCATTAATATTTTGATGAATGGGTATGGAGGCGATTAATATTTAGTATTTAAATCATTAATACATTTAATACAATTAAATCTGTTAGTACTAAATGTATGTACCTATTTTTGTAGGATATATAATATAAATCATTATTTTGCATATTATATTGCTTTATGGTAGTTTTTACCTAATTGGCATGGACTATAGGTTCCATATTACGAAAATAGTACCAACCGATAGGGACTATAGGCACTATTTTCCCAACCTTCACGGACGAAGATAACGTTGGCTTGTTAGTGTACAAGTAAAGACAAGATAACGTTGACTTTATTTTGTTTGGACTTAGTAATACTATTATGCTTGTGATTTCGACTAGTTGTCACGGGCCAAATTATCAGTGCAAATTATTGTAGTAGTTTCGTTTACTTTCGTATATATAGCTATGCATTACAATCAAAGTTTTATAATCATACTCACTTTCTCTTGCTCGAAAATGCCACCATTGATAAGAAAATCACAAGAGGAAATTTTTACGACTCTCTCGGACAAAACGTGTTGAAGGGTTTTGTTCAACAAATAAAGTGTTTTTGTTATCTCGCAACGAAACGCTAATTGGAGTTCTGACGATAACTGGAAGCACTTATAAGTCGTGCTAAAGGTTCGGTTTGTTGTCCGGTTCGACTTTTTACCAAGGTGAACTCTATCTTGAAAACTAGAGTTCATGAAAGAAATTACAATACATACAAATGGTTACTTGGCTTGGGAAATTTAAACCTCGGCACGGACAAGGAGTTGGAGTTTACCACGATCAAGCAAACTGGAGCATCTCATAGCAAGACATTTGTTTTCCAACATCGCACTCAAGTTTAATACATTATTCATTTGTTTTTCGATTTTTGGGGTTTTAAAATTTTTATCAATCAGTATAACCACGTATTAAACCGTTGGTGGAGGCATATATATTCAAGAAGGAGCCATATTACGGAATTCACTTGGTTTTTCGGCGTCGACAATCGTAATGAAGAATATGATTGTTATGATCATGAAGATTTACTCGTTATTCGTGCTCAAAAAGCGATGGCGATGATGAGTATCCGACATCGATCGAATTTGTATGTTTGTCAATGCTTTTGTTATCTCCCTATGTGTAAGGACTCGAAAAGACTTTGGTTTTGTGAAAAAAAAATTGTGTGATTTTATATTTCATTGTCATTATCCCACAATTTGAGATGCATAAGTTGTGCCTTTGCCCACAATTTGAGATTCCTTCGACCGAGGTCGTATCACCGATGCTACAACAGACGATTACTCAAATCAATTCTTAATTCCCAATTCATGACGGAACAAAACACAAGAAATAACACAAAGTTTAATGTATAAATGACAAAATCCTCAATTACGAATTCATAAAGGAATAAATAGATAAAATTGTGAAATCCTCAATCCTCAATTGATCATCGGCTACATGTCCGCGAGTATGCCCACCAATACCACGAGATACCGCATTGCTTACGTAAATCGACGTTTACTAGTATTCTTGTCTGCTACTAGAAACTTCTTCAAGCGACAAATTTATATGGGCATTGCAAGTGTTCTGGTAATGCCCTCTCTGAAAACATCGACCACAAAATTTGTTGCGTGATGATCGAGATCCAGAACCACCGGAACTCATCCGGTTCTCACGGGGACGACCAGCTTGTCTAGTATTGGCCGGCGTTCCAACAATCCTCGAAGAAACATCGGAGAATTTCCCAGTCTTCTGGAATAGGAATCGGCATCACCTCTCCGGCATATATTTCACGCAAAGACTGAGTGGTATAATAATCACTCACATATGCAACCGTAGACTGTTTCGTTTGACTGCAACCAAAAATAAAGATAAAAAAATCAAACGTAAATAAGTTGGGACTAATGGAAATAATACCGTATGGCAGCTGTCGCATGAGAACATGGAACAAGATCCATATTGTATATCAGGCAAGTGCACGTCCTACTCTCAATGTCCACTACATGATGCTTTATTTGAAGATACCTTGTACTTGGTGGGCGAAATTGCTTCAATGCTCATGGTATGGGCCAACTCAGCTGCTCTAGCCAATCTAGACTCTCCATACGCAGTTAACTCTTCAGTTCTATTTGTGGCCTCTGCACGGCGCTCAACAAACCACTGTCCAATCATAGTACGAACACACTCTAAGAGAGTACAAACGGGCAACTTTCTCGCCCAACGAAGCCGACCATTCAAGCACTCGGCACAATTGGATGTTAAAAACCGATACCGACGCACGGGACACTTTGATCGAGCCCATCTAATAGGATCAATTGCCATCAACTTAGCATATGCGCCCGGTGAAAATGCCTCCAGATTCTTCATGCGCTCCTCAAAGTCACGACATCTATATGCACTTGCAGCATGCTGGAACAATGCAATCGCCTTGTCTCCCCACCTCTTGATGTTTCCTTGTAAATGGTAAACACAAAGTCCATGAGGTGTACCGGGTGACAAAGATCAAAGCGTTCTTGATCGAGATGTTGGTCGAACCAAGCGATGAAGTTATCGTGGCATCCAAAAGTACGGCGGCATTGTCTTAAAAACCAAGTCCATGAAGCATCGCATTCCTTGTCACCAAACCCAAATGCTAAAGGCAAAATCTGTTCATTTGCGTCCTTTGTAGCAGCCACGAACATAATACCGTTGTATTTCCCCTTGAGATGTGTGCCGTCAACCACAATAACTGGACGACATGCCTTGAAACCTCTTATACATGCCGAAGAGCCATAAAGCGATGACTTAAACGTACCATCTTCATCAGTCTTCAAATCAACTACAGAGCCCGGGTTTGATTGCTCTAACATATAAAGATACCTTGGGAGCATCTGGAATGACTTGCTTGAATCACCATATGTGAGTGTGAGGGCTTGGTTCCTTGCAGCCAAAGCGGTTCGGTATTTTATTTTTGCACCAAATAACCTACGTGCACATGCAATCGTCCCCCATATTCAAAGCATTTTGAAAACATTATTGAATAAGTTGGGACTATAGGTACTACTTTGAAGAATAGTACCAATAGTCCCAACTGCAACTCCCAAAAATAATCAGGTAATTGAGGACTAAGGGTACTATTTTGGTCAAATAACACCAATAGTCCCCATATTCCAAGCATTTTTCAGAAAACATTATTGAATAAGTTGGGACTATAGGTACTAGTTTGAAGAATAGTCCCAATAGTCCCAACTGCAACTCCCAAAAATAATCAGGTAATTGAGGACTAAGGGTACTATTTTGGTCAAATAACACCAATAGTCCCCATATTCCAAGCATTTTTCAGAAAACATTATTGAATAAGTTGGGACTATAGGTACTAGTTTGAAGAATAGTACCAATAGTCCCAACTGCAACTCCCAAAAATAATCAGATAATTGAGGACTAAGGGTACTATTTTGGTAAAATACCACCAATAGTCCCCATATTCAAAGCATTTTCAGTAACAAGTAACCTCTGTACCTGTGCCATCATATCCTTCTACTAAGCACAACACCTTCAATCATCAAATTAGGGACAAAGTATGCGGCTAAAACTTTAGAGAACACTTTGGATCCGCATGATATCTCAAATCTTTCTCGCATGTGTGAGTGACCCATTCATCAACTATCAGCGGTGCCCATCGCGATTGCACGTGGTGAAAGGACAGGTATCCCTATTGTGTTTGCAAACCAGATGATATCTTTTCTTAGTAGATCTTTGCGTATAAAACTCAAGGTGGTTAACAAGATGATACATACCAACAGATGCTATCATACTGGACTTATTGGAAAAAATAGCACCCTTTGCAAGTGTGTCAACAATTGTGCAATCATCAACACCAAGTCTTGCACTCCTTAAATCTTCCATAGGAATTGAGCTATGGAGCGATGCGGGGAATTATCCATCGTCGACAATCACGGTTTACCTCATGACTACTCTCTAAAGGTGAAACATTGTGTCGAATGCTCCCATGACCTTCATCACCAACATCTTCGTCACCCCCATCTTCTTCACCAACATCTTCTTCACCAACATCTTCTTCAGATACATCTTCACCATCAACATCAAGATTCTCAACATCAAAGTTTGGATCATCGTCATCGTTGAAATGATAAGTATCCAGTTAGAATCCTTGGAATCGCCGTCGTAGCTATTGGTGCTTGAGGCGAAATATTACGATGTAATAGTAAACTTGACAATTACGCATTTATTCGGGTTATAGTGATGTATAACACGTGTCTTTCAACTAATCCCATAACATAAGCCAACTCAAAATCATCGGTAATCTTTATTCTCATGCTTTCATACATTTACGAATTATCCAATGCATCTATTTCATACATGTATCCACCCCTAAACTTCAACAAGCGCAGTTCAATCTTACTTAATAATTTTATGAAGTCTATACCATCTGCTGGTATAGGAATAATCTCTCTTCTTCCACCCTTATAGGAGTTATCTTCAGACCATTCCCCTGCATGTGCGAGAATGATTGAAGTTGGTGCCATCTGAACAAAGAAATTAGATATATTACTCTGTTTTTTACTGGCCCTATTGGGACTATTATCACCAAATAGTACCAATAGGTCCAACTAAAGCCACCCAATTCAGTTCATATAATCAGAATAAGAGCATGATTTCAAAGCATAACTGCATGATTACAAAAAAGAGAACTCTCCACCCGAAATCACAATAAACACTAAATAAGAATTGGACCTATTGGGACTATTAACACCAAATGGTACCAATAGGACCATTATCTGACCAAACCTCCGCTGTCTATTACTCTGTATTACTGTTGGGATAACTCTGTATTACTCTTCTAACAAATAATACGCATTTTGACACCTACTCCATCTCTCTTTCCAATATCATCAAAATTAACACAAATAATACGCATTCTTCTATCCAATTCATCAAAATCAATAGCAATAGTGATAACCCATCATATAATGACTAACAAATTCATCAATCATTTGTTATTGTAAATTAAAGCACAAACCTTTCAACTAGATCTGACAAGTTTCAACGTTTGCGCGAGAGCGGAATGCCGGGAGAGCGGTCCCACTGAGAGAGAGAAAGAGAGTCGAACCTGACAGAGAATGATGGGCGCGATAAACTTAATTCCGGTGAGATGAAAGAGGGTGCGACACCACAGAGAAAGAGAGAGAGTAGAGAGAGAGAGAGAGTAAAGAGAGAGAGAGCGGGGAAAACACGTTCCAAATAATTCAGTTCTTGTTTGTTTTGATTGAGGGGGAAAACACGCTCCAACTCAATTTCATTAAGGGCAAATGGGTCCAAAAATACAAAAGTTGACTATAATTTGACATTTTTATGTTGGTGGCTATAATTTGACATTCCTTAACTTGGATGGCTATATAAAAATTTTTCTCTAAACATAATATCTAAACATATTAACATAAGTTCTATAATTTTCGAAAATTTCATATATAAACTAAGGTCATAACATAAATTCTAACGGACGAAAATCGAAAATTCTAGCATGTATACAAAGCTCGTAGAATTTCTAACCTTTTAATCGGTTTCGATTTTGATCGGCAACGTTTATTTGCTAAGAATTTGGGATTAAAATTGGAGAACTCTCTCAAGAATTTCTCACTATATTTTCGGTGGTTTGAGGTGCAAAATGGGAGAGTGTTGTGCTCTCCTTATATTTATAGACATTAGCAAGTTGTAGTACAATAATTACATGAAAAATATCTTATACTACTTGCCTAATTTTGTCAACAAAATCGGCACCTCCATTAGCTAGGAGACAAAAATTTTAATCTTATCCTATACACAACAACTTGTTATCTTATCCTCTAATTAAATACATTGGATATTAGTTGTCACAAACTAGTTAAATTCACACATTATAATATGTGTGTGTGTCGGCTATAATGAATAGCCTAGGATTGATTTTTATTTTATCACTATATTTTATACCTTATTATGTTATATAATAATTTAATTATTATTTTATATCATAGTTATTATGAAATAAAAGAATTAATCACCTATGTACACTAATGTACCATTCTCGGCCAAGCTTAATTAAATAGGGAGAATTTTTATTATTTTTGTATTATATACTATATTATTATCATATTATAATTATAGTATAAAGTGAAGTTTGAAAAGTCAATTATTTCAACTATACAAATGGCATTAATATAAGGTATGAAATCAAATATTTTTCAAACCCTTTTTCCACAATTTCGGCCCCCTCATTTATTAAGCCTTGGATTACTTGTTTTAATTGTTAACTACTACTACTTTACACCTATAATATGATAGGATACAACTCATTACTCTCATTAATTGTTGGATGATATTTAATACATAAAATCATACTAAAATCCTAAGAATTTTCGCCACTTTCATGCAAGTGTGCTCTCACACTTGTACAAATTGTATTACACCTCATTTAGTCCTTAATGACATCATAATAATATAATAATTATCATATATCATTAATTAGATAAGAATAAAATATTAAATCATACTTAAGATCTCATATTTTCGAAAATTGCTAACGTATTCCAACATTTGATTTTCTTGTATAAAATAGCTACTACATATTTATGTGACATATTATATGCCTTAGATAATAAATTTAATCATAGAAAAGTATTTAAAATAATTTAGGTCTTAAAAACCCTAATTTAAATATTTAGGGTTTTCGAAACCCATAAAATAAGGTACATTGCATTCTTAAATTTTCTAGCATTATTTTATGATAAATAATGCTCTTATATATTAATATAATTATAGGAATTTGAATTTTATAATTCCGAGATCATATGCTAAAGTTATCGCATTATCTCTAAACGTAGACGTTTGAAACGTCTCTAAATTCTCATAGCTTAATTATCTCCAAAATGTTCAAAATAAAGTTTGTTACAACTTTATTTATTCCTATCATAATAGGAATTTCGAAATTAAGCTTAACTGCTTAATAAAACTGTAAGACGTAACTGTCGAATTTATTCGACGTTAGAAAATTACGTTCGAAGGAATATTGAAAATTATATTCCTTAATTCACTAAGCATTAGTGAATCTCATACAGGAATTATCCAATTATGCTTGGTCAAAGTCAAGAGTTGACTAATTAAGATTTTAATTATTGAATTAATAATACTAATTACGGACTTTATTATCGTAATCTAGTACTAAAATTACGGGATATTACACTCTCCCACCCCATTCTCAACAATCGGGTCACTTTCAAGAAAAGTGACCGTCTGAGCTTGATCGGGTTGGTGTGGGACAGGTATGAATTCAGTCATTTTCTCATTTTCCACCTCGTGTGGTCAGCAGCTCTTACGGTGTCTCTCCCACCTCATTCTCGAGAATTGGAAGCTCACTCTCTGCACGTTCTTGCAACAGCTCCTTAAGTATGATATTCAGCTGTACCATTTTAATCTCAAGACGCTGAAGTGTGGAGTTATGATCATTCATTTCTTTAATGGACGAACCTCTTTTCGGTGAGCTCATCCTCCCAAGTCGGCCTCGGAGGTGGATATGGCTTTGTGGGTCTTGTTGCGGTGGGCGGGCGGTTCTTGTGGATATGGATATTGAGGCGGAGGCGGAGGCGGCTGCTGCGGGTATGAATAGTGAGGCGGAGGTGGTTGATCCCAGTATGGATTGTAGGCTTGATCCTCGTACTGCGATTGAGGTGGCTGGTCCCAGTATGGATCATAGGCTTGTTGCTCATCAGGTTGTGGGTTCCAATATTCCGGGTCGTTGTGGAGGCGGCTGCTGCTGCTGTGGATCCCAACATCCCAAATCGGGTTGGTTATTCAACCCCGAACCATATTGTTGCTCATAAGCAGTGGATCTGCGGTGAGGTGATTCTCCCAAGAGGGATTGTAGGCTTGATCTTCATACAACGGGGAGGTGGTTGGTTCGATGGGGATCATATGTTTCTTTGCTCGTGACTGACGGACATCCTCGAAAAATCGAATTGGGCTCCATTTTCAAAAGAAGAATTTGCCCAATCGACGAACTTTCTCCCCCACCAGTATGGCCATATTCGTATTCTTTGGTAACCCCGCATTAATGACACCAACAACAAAAACAAGATCACACGCACCAAGGGGAGAAAATAACAAAAAGAACAAAAAGAAACACAGAAAATAAACAACACAAACAATATGCCTAAAGTTTTCCCCGGCAATGGCGCCAAAATTTGTTTCAATCAAAAGTATACTCTTAATTGACTCACAATCGAATGAGGTGTTGTAATAGGGAAAGTTAACCCTAGTCGTCTCTCAAGGAAAACTTAACAGGGCTATTGTTCGTATCGCGCACAGAAAGCAATTATAACCTAAACATTCTAATGCCAACAGGGGTTTGAAACATACGGGAATTGAAATACATAAAATAAATAGCGATCCTAAGCTAGGGGTTGTCAATCCCGAGCTACACTAATAAAGCGTTAAAACTAAACCAGGGGTTGTCAATCCCTAGTTGAACAACGAAAGCGATAAATCAAAGCAATAAACAAAACCTGGAGCAATCATATTCTTAGGGTTTGTCAAGCCCTAATCAGAATCTAATTGCAAATAAACCCTAATTATCAATCATCCAATAAGAGCATGCATTAATCGAAAGCAGGATAAATTAAAAGCGATATAAATCAACGGAACATGAAAATCCAATCCACTGTCACTATGGAATTGAATCCAATGAAAATCACCAAACAATAAACTATGAAATTGATTCCACAAGAACTTATAATCCAAAGCATAAATTGATAAACTAAATCATTCGATGAAAACTGAAAACAGAAATTAAAACTAATAATTATCTCACAGCCGATATGTTGAAGAGCTCGGAAGAAACGAAGAAGAAGCGGTGTGGGCGCGCTTGGAACCAAAAATAAGGCGAGAGAATGAGGAGGCTGCTGAATCCAATTTATAAACCCTCCCGAAGCCTAGTAAAAATACGCTAAAAATAGGCCCAAAAATAGTATCCACGGACGCGACGGCGCGGGACGCGAGGAGCTCGAGTGAAAAGCAAAACACCGGCGTCGGATGGCGGGCGCGGGGCGCGTGGGACGAGATAGCCAACCCAACGCCGGACGGGCTTTCCGCGCCGGACGCGGCATGGCACGAGGCGAGGCGACGTAACGCCGCGGATAAAACGCCGGCTGGAAGGCCAGCGCCGGTTGGTGGAGGATGCCGGGTGGAAGGCGTGCGCTGTGTAAGCTAGCGCTCGCTGGAGGCACGGCCGTGGCGCGTTAGAAGAAGAATAGCGCCGAGCGCCGGCGTTGTTGTGAAGATACGGGGCGCGGCCGTGGCAGCATTGTGAAGATCGCGTGGCGCGCGCGCGCCGCCGTGGCCTCATTGTGAACCGCGCGCGTTGTGTGGAGTGAGCCTTTGGAGGAGGCGCGGCTGGCGATCCAGCGCAGACGGCACGCAGCTGGCCGGACGCTTCTGCGTGCTTGTCTTGCGACTTCGCCATTTCGCTCCGTTCTCCTCCATTTGAACTCCGAATTTCGATCCGCTTTCGCCTATGAACTCCTATTCTCTGTCGTTTTCCTACAAAACATCGAGACGAACGAAGTAAGTCCGAGGCAATAAATATTAATCAAACCAACAGCATAAATAGGACAAACCCCTGAAAATGACATGTAAAACAATACCAAGAATCATCACAAAATCATACTAAACAGTCCTCGTTTAAAACGAAGGTAATTCATCCTCGTAAAACGAAGGTAGTTCGTCCTCATATTAAACGAAGGTAATTCATCCTCAAAATAAACGAAGGTAGTTCGTCCTCGTATAAAACGAATGTAATTCATCCTCGTAAAACGAAGGTATAGGTTCCTTATTTGTCGAGAAGTGTCGATAGGGGTGGTCCCCTGACGCGCGTTTAGATATCATCCTCTTAGAGGGTATTCATCATCCTCCTTAGATGGTATTTGTCGTCCTCCTTAGAGGGTATTGTTCATCCTCCTTAGAGGGTATTGGTCATCATCCTTAGAGGGTATTTTTATAATGGGTGAGAGATAGTATGCATAATCGACAAATAAAATATGCAAGACTGAACATATGAAATAATAAAAAAAAGATTTTATTAATGAAAAATGACGTATTAGGTATTTGCTCACCGGATAAATGGGCGAGCTTATATAACCCTTTTCTGAGGACTTCTTTAATTCGGTATGGTCCTTCCCATGTGGTCTCTAACTTGCCGAGCTTTGCGACTTTCTTCGACTTCACTTGATGCGAGGTCGCCTACTTGGAATTGTCGGGTTTGATCTGGGTTATAATACCGAGCTACTTGTTGCTTGTATCGAGCTTCTAATGTGGCGAGGTCTCTTCTCGATTTCTACCGGATTCGCCTCGGTTTCCTCGATCATCCTCTTTCTTCTTTCGCCGAGGGTTCCACCTTGTCGACTTCACGTTTTCTCTGTCCGCCTGTGCGCTTGGCGAACCGATCCGCTATGCACCACGCTCCGACGCAGTCGGGCTCGTGTAACGATCTCCTTGTATAGGGCACCGGCAAGATGCCGCTTACGAAAGCCGAGATAATGAGGAGGTCGCTCACATCCTCGATTTTAGGCTCTCCTCATCGAACCTAGTCATGAAGTCGTGATGGACTCACCTGGCCTTGCCTCACGGTGAGGAGATGAGCCGATGTGGTCTTCGACTTGGCCTTTTGGAAGAACCTTCGATGAAAGGCTTCCATTAGATCTCGGTAAGATCCAATCTTTGCGCGGAGGTAAACCGTCGAACCACCGCGACGTTGTTGATCGATAGCTCGGGAGCAGTTTGCACATGTGGATGGTCTTGAGACGTTGATTGATCATGTTGTCTTGGGCGAGAGGAAGTTTTGTGGATCCCGAAGTCCGTCATAGGGGGCGATACCCGGTACCCTGTACTTGTCCGGGAGTGGAGTGTCGAGTATCTCATCAGAGAAGGGGGTAATGATCCTTCCATATCCATCGAACACGTCTCCCAAGCAATGATACTGAGGTCGTCTACCGGACTCGTTGTAATAGTGGGGGTCGACCTCGCGGAGATCGCGACG
This sequence comes from Salvia rosmarinus, assembly GCA_036937905.1. Classification (NCBI taxonomy): domain Eukaryota; kingdom Viridiplantae; phylum Streptophyta; class Magnoliopsida; order Lamiales; family Lamiaceae; genus Salvia; species Salvia rosmarinus. The sequence goes on from CM072813.1 coordinate 26,639,182, forward strand.
ACCTGCCCCACGCCGTTCATCCCTTGCGTGGTTGGTTTGGAAACCAACTCGTGTAGGGATGTTATCTGTGACTCGAGCGCCTATCATCCGGAGGCTGGGGGATTCACCTCGCTGTGCCGCCTCGTGCTTTGATGAGGCTTCGGCGTCCTTTTCTTCATGATGATGCCGACCTTGTTCTCGGCTGAGGTATTGGAGGAAGCTTTCCTTATTCTTTTCGAGGAATCCTTTAACCGCCTCGTCGAGATTCAGCGACGGTGCTTGGGGTTCCTCCCTATGGCTGTTGCGACCTCCTTCACTACGGTGATCTTCTTCTTCTCGCAGGATTGGATGGCCTCGCTCATCGAGACTTTGAACGTGCCCTTCGGGGGTTGCCTCCTTTATTGGGCTTTTACTAGGCCGACCTCGGCGTGTCCTGCCGCCGTTACTGTTGCCGCTAGCAGCCCTGGATGTAATGCTTCTTGTATTCATCATTGTTCTGATTGTTACCCGAGAAAAAGATCGAAAACACAGAATTTTGGTTCCCAGACGGCGCCAGTGATCGATCTAGTTTTCGTAAGGTAATAAATGCAATAAAGAACACGAGGAGTTAACGTGGTTCGATCTTTAAAATAGATCTACGTCCACGGAGCAAGAGAGTATATGTGTATTGAGTGTGTAAGAAGCGATTACAAAGAGTGTAGATGATCTCTCTCATCTAATCTAGCCTCTATTTATATACTATCATATTGAGTTTGACTCTAATAAGGATTCGAGTTTGACTCTAATACAAAGTCTTCTCTCATAAGGATTCGAGTTTGACTCTAATACAAAGTCTTCTCTCATAAGGATTCTTTTAGATAGGCATCCGAATCTTCTACGTCTCCAATTACGATTTGAGTTGTAGTTGGTTGAGGAGTCTTCTTGGGTTGAACTCACATAGGCCAAGCTTAATGTCGGGGCCCATTTATATTAGGCCTAGTAGTTGGGCCGTATCCTATCACTAGCACATGCAAAAAAATTGATCTAGAGGGTGTTTGGCTAAGCTTATAAGCTTTTCAAAACTGCTTATAAGATGCCATATCTAAACCATAAAAGCTCAAATGAAAAACTGCTGATACACCTCAAATCCAGGTGGAGCTGGAAACCGCCTCTGATAAAAGAGAGGATACTACTGATACAGATGATGAAGCTGTGGATACATCAAAACATAATGAAGAATATGAGCTGGCCGACTACTTGCTTGCCAGAGATAGAACTCGAAGGTCTATTCAACCACCCGATAGATATGACCACGCAGACTTAACATCATATGCTTTGTCAGTGGCTGAGGAGATAGATTACGACGAGCCGAGAAACTATGCTGAAGCAATCAACAGCAAGGAAAATGATAAATGGATGCTAGCCATGAGAGAAGAGCTGGATTCATTGGAGAAAAATTGCACTTGGATTTTGGTAAAGAAACCACAAAATCAAAAGTGTGTGAGCTGTAAGTGGATATTCAAGAAGAAACTTGAGGTGGATGGAAGTGTAAGATACAAGGCCAGGCTTGTCGCTAGAGGGTTTACGCAAAGAGAAGGGATAGACTTCAACGAGGTTTGTCCCCGTGGTAAAACATAGCTCTATAAGGATTCTTTTGGCACCGGTGGTACAACAAGATATGGAGTTACAACAGTTAGACGTCAAGACTGCATTCTTACATGGAGATTTGCGGGAGAGCATATATATGGTTCAACCGGAAGGTTTTGTATTACCGGGAGATGAAGGAAATGTTTGTCTCTGGAAGAAGTCCCTTTATGGTTTGAAGCAAAGCTCTAGGCAATAGTACTTAAAATTTGATGAGTATATGCTTAGAATCGGATTCATGAGATCGAAATACGATAGCTGCGTATACTTGAAGAAAACTAAATATGGTGAAGTTACTTATCTACTCATGTATGTGGATGATATGCTTGTGGCCAGCAAGAGCATGGATGGGATAAGCAGTTAAAGGCACATTTGAGGCTAAGTTTGAGATGAAGGATCTTGGGCTGCAAAGAAGAATTCTCGAAATGGATCTTATGAGGATCGAGAGAATGGTCAGCTCTGGTTGGTACAACATGATTACATACAAAGATAATAAAGAAATTGATATGAGTGAGTCTAAAGGGTAAAGATACCTCAGGGCGTGATTCAGTTATCGGTTTCTCGAAACACAGGCGAAGATGATAAGAGATTTATGTCTAAGATTCCTTATGCCAACATTGTTGGTAGTATCATGTACACTATGATATGTACAAGGTCGGACATAGCTCATGCTATAAGCGTAACGAGCGATTCATGGCTGATCAGGAAGAGAACATTAGTCGATTGAAGTGGATTTTGAGATATTTAAAATTTCTTCTGCTTTGTGGGATATTGTTTGAGAGAGTTGAAGATGGAGGTGGAGATGCTTTGCTTGGCTATGTTGGTTCATATTATCTTGCAAACATATATTGAAAATCTCAATCGGATATATCTTCACGCTTTATGGAGCAATGTGAGTTAGAAATCAATGCTACTGATCTGTTGTAGCATTATCTCGACGGAGACCGAGTACATGGCACTTCTGAAGCGGTGAAAGAATCGATGTGGCTAAAGGAATTTTGGCGAATTTGATGTGAAGCGAGTTCTATTACAATTAAGTGTGACGACCAAAGTGCCATTCATTTGGTGAAACATCAAGTTTTCACGAAATAAGTAAGCATATAGATGTTAGACTTCATTTTATAAGTGATATTGTCAACAAGGGTGTTGTCAAAGTTGAGAAGGTAGCTACTGAGGAGAATGTTGCAGACATGTTAACCAAAGCACTGCCAACATCTAAATTTAGGCATTGTTTGAGGTTGATTAATCTGTTGGAGCATCAGTAGAAGAAGAGAATCCCTGTAGTGGGGCTGTTTGGAGGGAAGTTGGTTCAAGTTGTTCATTTGTTCAAGGTGGAGAACTGTGAGTATGTGAACTGCATGAATACTTGCTTGCTCAAGGGCTTGGAATGAATATTTGCAGAGTTGAAGGACCTTAATGAAAATAAGGATTTCTTGATACGGATGTGGCTATTCTAGCTTGAGTATGCTTATTCCTTTAAGTGGGATTTAATCTTAGCCGTTAGATTCAACGGTGAGGATTAGTTTTGCAGCTGAACTTTATGTTGCTGTTTTGCAATTGTTTTTCCCTCATTCCGTTTTTCATTCATTTGTGTATGAGCAGATAGGGGAGAGAGAGAACTGGAGTGTTCTTGCCCAGCAATTTGTTGTAATTTTCCTTCTTTGAGCATAGTGAAAATCTCGGTTAACCTCCCGTGGACGTAGATTCATTTCGAATCGAACCACGTAAAATCTGGTGTCAATTGTGTTTGTGATTTTACAATTGGGCTGAGTTCTCAAGTGAATCTTGCTCTCTGATCGCGATTGAATTAACATCTGGATTCGGAACCGGAACTAGAACCGTTATTTTAAAATTTGATGGGTTTTGAGCGGTTCCAAATCGATCCGAATAAAACCTATCCATTGATATCCATACTCTCAGCCATACTAACCATTATCACAATTGAAATTATTCACACTCTTAGCCCCAATTGTGTATGGGACCGCGTCAAGCCCTCTCCACTGCTGCTTGGACAAGACATGAACTTTAGAGTTATTAGAGAAGGAAAAACAAAAAAGAAAATGGTTAATTACAATTAAAATCATCTCCCATGGTTCAATTTGCAATTGCAATACCCCCCTATAAATGTTATAAAAAAAATACATAATCTATTTATTTGTTGCAATTGAGACCACCCCAATCTATCTAGCGATCAAAATTGTGACATTTTTGTTTCGAAGAAGTCTGATAATTTTGAAAGTAGCCCAGGTCACAATTGCGATTGCAATTACAACACCACATCGTAATTTCATTTGCTGAATAAATTGGAAATGTTCTCAATTGCAACAAATTATAGATTATGTATTTTTTTTGTATCATATTAAAATGATGGTAATTTTATTAGCCATTAAAATTAGGTCATAGGTGGTGATTTTATTTGCAACTAATCCAAAAAGTAATACACATTAAACATTTATCCTTAACAACTTTAAACACTAAATAATACCCATAATCAAAATTGTGTACCTTATTTCTTAAACACGCACTAATTTTTGCTATTGCATATTTCCCCACAAATCAATTATCTTAATTCCTAAATTTTCGGTTCTCTAATTTTTCATCCGAATGGTCGAATACCCTCTTAGATTTTATTTACAGATATTCTTTACATTTATTTTGTTTTTATTAAAAAATTTCTAAGCCTTTTATTGAACAATTATTCGACAAATCCATTTCATTGTCATTCTGTCAATTACGTGCATAGTGATTGAAATATATGGAAGAAAAAAAACAAAAAAGTGAAAATCTGATTATCTATAACATGAAAAGGTAAACTGCCAACTTGTAAATTGAATTTTGATCACTCTTGAAAGCGTGATCGGTTTAAATTGTAGAAATATTGTTAAGGCAACGCAAAAATGTAATAGTACAATTTGCAACGTTATTTTTGGATGCGTGTAGTTCGGGTTCTCTTAATTTGACCTCTTTATCTCAATGTAAACAGTAATAATTCAAACAAATAAATGTATATGGCCTTAGTTGTTAATGTTGGAATAAATTTGTATATGAGCTTAGATTTGGAATCTACATTTTGTGTAGATCAATTTAGTGTATTTATGTGTTCAAATCCGTTGTGGGATGAATGAACAATTAATGCACAAAGATGGCTTCTTAATGGTGGGAATAAATTTTCTATCCCACATTGGAAAAATAAGGAAATTCTAAGCTATATATAAATGAGTTCACATCAATAAGGAATAATCAAGTGTGCACCATCTATGGTGCACCCTAGTGGGTTTTTAATTAGCTATTTTATGGCTAACCCAAATGCCTACGAGGATGGTGCGAAGCACCATCCGAGTCCGAGAGTCCAAGTCCAAGTCCGAGCACGTGCACGTCGCACTTGTCGCACTGGGCGCTTTAGAGGCGCACTTTGCAGATAATCAATCTATCCATTCATTCTTCAAAATCCTCTCTGTCCCGACTATTTAGTAGTTCACCGGAAATACGTCTAGTAGTGCAACTACTCGTATTTGTTAAACCGTTGTATCTTGGAGATAATTGTTGTTGAACCGCGTGCATTGTAGCGGAGCAATATTATCTTGCGGAGAAAGAGTCTAACTCTTGCCTCGGTTTATATAGCATTCTCTTTAAACGTTATATTCGCATTTCTACGTATTACTTTCTAACAGTTAATTAAAAAAAACACATACTTATTATATCTAGTTTCAAGAGCCCAAAACAAATTGTGTTAATAATATGTTCTTTCTTAATGTTTATGAGTAAGATTTTTAGAAAGGTAATGTAGATAGTGCTAGGCCTAAAAAATTGACAAAATTCAATCCGAGTTGTCAAATTGATTATCATATATGGTACATCGGTATATTTGATGTTGCAGCCTCCCTCGTGATGAGAACATGTAGTAAATTATGGGAAATTGTTGGATAATTGATCAATTAAGATTCTAATTAAGCTGATCTCAATCAATCAGGATCCTTACGATTTCCCTCAATTTGCCAGATATACTCATATCCTGAAAAAGGATGCAATCAAGGAATAAAGATGATCAAGTCAACCATATTGTAATGTATATTATTAATATATTATCCATTGAAGATTATTATTTCTGCGAAATTTGATTTGTTCTAATTGACAAGCCCCGCTAAACAAATTATTTAGTTTTTCTTTAGGAATATATGATATAAATATATTATCCATATGAAGATGATCACTTCTGGCGAGATGTAATTGTAGTGATTGACAACCCCACCTAAACTTTAGCTATTGAGCTTTCTTTGAGGAAACACATAAGCTATGTGAAATACAAAAGTCAAGACAACTTATATATGTGAAATTCAAAAGTCAAGACAAAAGTTAGGTTTGTCGAGTCAATTTATAGATCATATATAAACTCCTCAGTTAGAGTGGGATAAAAAAATATCACAGTTTAATACAACTAAACATAGCTTAGTTGATAAGACATTTCTTTTCAATTAAATTCTGAATAATCTAAAATAGTTAGTATGATTGTTTAATTTAAAAGAAATGAATAAATTATTTTTCCATCAAAATACTATTAACCTTCAATAAACCAAACCAAAAATTCAAGACACCTTTAAATTTTGAGAAATTAATTTAACACAAAAACTTTTGATTGATCATCCGTACAGTGTGGACGGACAAAAACATCATTTGTTCTTAAGAAAATTATCATTTATATTGAAAAAAGTATCATTTATTTTTTACCCTATTTTTAAAAACATCATTTATATTAAAGAAAATTATCATTTATACTGAAGAAAAATATCAATATTCACGTGATGGATATTCGTATGAAAGACCAACTCTTTTTAATTTATAGGTCACACATTTTACCCACGTGATGATGTGGATTTATTAACCTTAAAAGTGGGTTTTTATATTTATATATTTATTATTTCTTTTAGAAAATACAATACAAAATCAAAACCCCAAAATCCAGATAGTTGTTTAGATGTTAATAAATAATTATTTATAATTATTCAAGGTAGCAGATAAATCCCTTACCTACCCGTCCCTTTCGGAGAGAATGTCATGCTTAAATATATACCGATAGGGATAAATCATATAAAAATATAAATATTGATCATAAATAAGAATATAGTATTGAACGTATAAAATAGTTACATCAAATGTATAAATTTGTTATACCAAATTCAACATATAAAATATAGCACTGAATATAAAATTGTTACACTGAATTTGCTACAATAAATTTATATATTTAATACTGTATTTTTATTTTTTACCAATATTTGGATTCTTATATGAACTGTCCTATACCCATATTTTTATATATAGTCACACACATATATATACGCGTACGTGGGGATGACCTCATTCGCAAAATTTAGTAGTATTACATTTGTATCATTTAGCATACGTCTATTGGACCCTCTATACCTAATTATATTCCAAATTTTGTACCTCATTACTTTTCATCGTATGATTTTAATTTTTTTTATTCTTATAACAATAGTAAATCCTTCGAAGATGAAAAAAAATTGCCATATGAATCAGTTGGTGGTGCAATTTCTCTGTCAGATACTCAATTTTCGGCATATAAAATTCCGATAATTTAGAATATGATTTATCTAATGCACACCGATGATAGTAATTGCATATTCTCACCACATAAAAAACACTTCCCACCACTCGGGTAGCTGGAAAAAATTGAATCAACTCTACTGTGTCGAACCCGCACATTATTAAACGTTTCTATTAGCTGCATTAGAATTATTAGTTAGGATAGTAACTATTGCAATTTTGAAATTATGCATAGAGTCGAAATGTGTGGATATAACTTCACCCAGTAGTTATAATATTGTAGACAAAATTGGGGGTTGTACAATTATTGGAAGTGGGCCTAAAAAAGATTGGTTGCAGGAATAAATATAATAATTAATTTAAATTCAGTGGTACAAAAGAGCACAACACAAGACAGTTGATCTATAAGCCTCGCAACAATCAAGGAAAAATTATATTCACCCTCTTCTTGACTTTTTAGCTTTCTATTTGTATCAATATCAGTGGATTTGCTATTAAGGTTGAAATTCTAAGTTAGGATAAAATGCGTTGGTATATTTTAGCTGGTAAGAATAAAAAAATTTGGTTATCTAATTTTTTTTTTACTTATACTGGTGTTACAAACTAGCAAATGCAAAAAAATTGATCTAGTGTCAGGTTCTAGTATTTTAGAGAAATGTAGGGGTGAGAATTGGGACGGGACCGGGTACCCGTCCCGAGTCCCGAAGTCCCGAAAATTTGCATTTTTTGTGTCCCGGTCCCGGTCCCAGTCCCGATCGGGACTTCGGGACTCCCGGTCCCGAAAATGTTCAATTTTTTAGTCCCGTTCCGATCCCGGTCCCGAATTTAAATGTCCCGAAAGTCCCGAATGTCCCGAAATTACCCCATAAATCCCGAAATTACCCGAAAATCTCAAAAATACCCGAATTTATGAGTGGGAGAATTGAAGAAAACAAAGTATTGATTTAATTCAAAAACATATATAATCGGGACTCGAGATTTCCCGAACGGGACTCGGGACTCCCGATACCCGACATATAAATTTCCCGGTCCCAGTCCCGGCACTACAAAAAAAATGTCTAGTAGTTACATAATTTTAATGACACCAAGAGAAGTGTTACAAAATTTATGACATCTTTAGATGTGACAAAATTTAATTACACCAATACATGTATCAATATGTTTTTGTTACACATAAAAATGTATGTAAATTTTGTTACACTTGAAAATGTAATAAAATTTATCACATCTATCCATGTAATTAAATCAACTACATTTAAACATGTCACAATATTTTTTTTGTTACATATAGAAATATAACTAAATTTTACTATAATTCAAGAGTTTAAAAGTTAATATAAGAAAATGAAATATTTATGTGGCTGGCCAGAGTTGATGGAGCAGAGAGTTGATGATAGAGTTCTTGAAGAATATGTAGCTTTGGCTGAGTTCGTTAAGGATTTGGGCCTATCTTGGGCCAAAGTGGGCCGTCCTGTTGATTTAATTAAACAAAATATATGTTCGAGATACTACTGATGTTTCCCACATGACATCTAACTACGACGTCCTTATCGTATCCAGAAACTCCTCAAGTTCTTCGAGTTTTACACCAATAAGACCTACAAGCTCACAGCATTTGACAAAACAAAATTAATCCAATCTTCAGATCATTCATTATATACAAACTCTGAAGCTAGCATTAAAACTACCTTTGCCACGAGGTAATCCAAGGGCATAAACATCTACAAGAAAATGTTAATTTAATTAGTGGATTTATCGTCTTTAGTCATTGCACGTTAATCAAACTCTCGGCCACTTGCAAAAAATTGGCGGCACCTCCGCCACAACGCCGGAGTTACTCAACTCCGCCGCAGCAATTTTCTCCGAGGCCGCTGTATGTTAACTTCACCGCTAGATTCACCTCATATATATGTATATGCATCTCAATTTTGTTATAATTTGTGCGTTTATATCAGCTGTTTCCCTTGAGCATATGTGTGTGTTTCAGCATTCATCTGATAGATGCACATTATTAGGGAATTTTTGTGTATGTATGTGTGTGTGTTATTTAAATATTGCGGTATTTTGTTTGCTGAGGAATTTTTTGCAGATCTGTTCTGATTTTCAGTTAATATCATTTTGGCGGCGATTAAGATAACTTATCCCACACGGTCCAATTGCGTTCTGCATCTTGAAATTTGTAGTTCACAATTTTCCTCTGACTTTTGGCCTTGCTTTGAGTTTCAATTATTGCTTTGAAGCTATGCATAAACAATAATTTATTTCATATTTTATTTCCTACATTTTATGTTTACTCTAGTTAGTTGAGCTCGATTAAGAAATTACATCATAAATCAGTTGCGGCTGGCTTTGTGAGCTGGAATTTGTTCTAAATCATATTTTCAGGTTGACTAATAATATTCCTCCATTAGCTAATTTATAATATTTTATATCAGTTTCTCTGTTGTTTTGGTTTCAAGTTTGTGTTCAGTTTTCTGTGTATGTTTCCCTTTTTCTGTATAGGGAGGCAATATTCTCTCATCAGATGAAGATAAATAAATTATTTTAAAATTTTGCCTATTTATTTGGTGTTTGTCATATGTTATATACAACAGAAAGTTATTCCCTTGAGAAGATTATGTATTTTATTGAGATACTAAATTAGTGGAAGCATACTTTGTCATCATGCTTCAATCTTGGATAGTGGTACCATTACCCAGAAATCTTTGGATATGTTTCAGATAGTACTTCTCCAGCAATATCAATCTTTCTCTATCTCGATAGCTTTTTGTGCATATCTTGTGAAGGTTGTCTCTGTATGGTCTAAGACTAGGTATATTTTAGTTGAATATCAGTCTTTTCATATGTGATACATGTGTCAATTGTTCTGTCGTTATATTGGAGTCTACACTGAATAAACTCATATATTCACTTTATTACTCTTGATTGCATCACCTAATGCAGAGTTCTACACATAATTTAGTTACTCTTTGGTTAGAATTCGATATCTAGCCCAACTTTATGTCTTGCAATTCTGCAAGAATATAAGTCCCAATAGTGGTCTAAATTTGAATAGGTCTAACCTGAAAGTTCCTAACCTCTTTTTCCTGATCCAGGGGCTGGGTGCTTAACCTTTGCTTTCAATATATCCCTGTTTGTGAAGTTTCTAAACCACCTAATTTACTCTCTGTTTGTGAAGTTTCTAAACTTAGCTTTAAGAGGGCCATGAAACTCATTTACTCTGTGTTGATCAACTAACGAGTCCAAGTCAGATTTTTTGTAGTCAAGGGTCCATTATGTATGTCTTGATTGACTATAACCTGCCATAAAGTTTTTGCCATTTAACATGTGCAGGAGATAGATAGCATTCTTGCTGTGATATTTGAACATTAGTTTACGTCATGTGATTCTATTTAAATAACATCGTGTGATTCTCTTAGTTCATGCAAGTTGGATAAACGCGTTGCATCATGTTTCACCTACTCATTTACTCATTTGCAAAATCAGATAAAAAGTGTGATTTTTCACCATTTCAGTGGAATTTTTTACTACAAAATGTGATTGTGGTGTGGTGAGCTATAGTCCCATCATATTGGTTTGTATAGGTAGGCAGTGTGTGAAATCCTTCAGTTGGAATGGAGCTTTTATAGTATTTGCTTTGGGTAGACTTATATGGTTGATGGAGAAGACACTTTATTTGAATGTAGCTAAAGAAATGACATGTCTCTATTGCAAAGATTCTAAGGATGATTCTTACGAGGAAAGAGATTATTTATGTGATGCATTTCAAAAACATTTCATTCAGCTACTGCTCTTTTAGTTGGATTACTGCTCTTTTAGTTGGATTACTGCTCTTTTAGTTGGATTCAAATTAGGTTCTATTGCAACAAGCTTCTTGCACTCAGGATTAGCCTCAATCTACTCTTTTGAGTTCAGAACTTACTTAATTTATTACTTATTAGTGTGTTATGGTTATTTTATTTTTCAATATAGTCTGCCATTTTAGTTATGATGCTTCTTTTGTTCATCAATATTGAATATTTATGTTGTTTTTATAGGAGACGAAGGTTCAAATACAAAGCTTCCCAACTTGAAGAATAGAATCATGGATTGAAATAAAGTACATAATGAGACAAAAAACATAATTTTGACAGACACCATTGTGTTGGGCCTAGAGAATATTTTCTTTGTTATGAGTTTTTCTTTTGTTATGTTTTTTTTTTTGGCAATACTTAAATAACTTGCATTAACATCTACTCTTTTCTTGTTGGAACAACTATTAAATATAAGTGTTAGTGTAATGGGTTTAATAAAATTGATACTTTAGTTTCTCTATGACATTGTTTATAGTAGCGTTTTGCTTGAAATCGATTACCCTCTTGAAAAATTGGCCGAACAAATTTACACTTAAAAAAGATAGTTACTGTTTTACATGTCAAAAAAATTAGTTACATTTTGATATGTTATAAAAAATAGTTACATTTGGACATGTCACAAAAATTAGTTATACATTCACATATCACAAAAATAATTACACTTTCATATGTCACAAAAATAGCTACACTTTTAAATGTCACTAAATTTTTGTGACATATTCTTTTTTTGTGACATGCATAATAGTTACCCATTTATAAGATGTAACAAATTTATTTAGTGACATCTATAGATGTCACAATTTTAAAAAAATTATGTAACTATTGGAACATTTTCTTGTAGTGCGGTCCCGGTCCCGAACCCGTAAATTTCGGGACTCGGGGTCCCGAATCCCGTCGGGACTCGGGTCGGGACGGGAATTTCCCGAGTCCCGGTCCCAAATTCTCAGCTCTAGAGAAATGTTTGTTTACTTGAGAATTTTGGATAACTTAGGGATCGTAAACTGAGAGAATTGTTTTAAAAGAATTGATCGAATGTTTAATATATAATTTTAACACGGAACGATATAAACAAAAAAAAATCTATTTAACAAAAATGGAATATATACTGAATATTAGATAATATTAGATAGACCCTATATTAATTACTAGTTAGACTTATTCTATTGTAACCCTAACTTTTTACTCTATGTATATATGAGAGATCCTTTTATTATGAATATACAACTTATTTCTTTCTACTAAATGACTCTATATTATTACTTATGGTATCAGAGTAACGACGAGTCACTCTCAGACCTAATTTGCTATGCGTTATCACAGCCGCTCAACCCTAATTTGCGATGTCATTGCCGCCGCAACCACTATGCCCCAATCTACTTTGCCGCCGCTGCCGCAACCACTATGTCCTAATCTGCTCTGTCGTTGCTGCTATGTTCAAAGCAGAGCCCTAATCTACTCTACAGCAGTCGTCCGCAACCACTCTGCCTTAATATGCTCTGCCGTTGCCACTCTATTCAAAGCAAACTCTAAGCGGTTTCTGATACTACTATGAATTGCTTCTTTAATGTTGAATTAAGATTGTAAATTTACTTTTGGGACCTATCCCCAACTACCCTACCGACTTTTTTCGATTATGCCTATCGCTGCCACGTAGTCTTGTTCTGCTGCCGCTGCTGCCAACTGTTGTACCGACTTTGCTCGGTTAACTTACTACTATAGATTTTGCAATTACTAATACTGATTTTTCTTGGCTACTACTGAACTGCGTTTTTTCGTAGAGGTTTTTTCAACTAAAGTTTGAGTTTTCATAAACGACAAACTTAATATGTTTAGGCTTAAGATATACAAAGAAGGATATCCTAGACTTAAAGGAGTGTATGCTGAAGCCTTGAGCTAATAAATATATTTGAGCTCATAAGGTTTACTGATAGCACTGTAAACTCATTTCTTCGAAATTGCCAGGTATAAGATCTTAAGCTTTGAATGCTTTTGACAATTCGAATGTGCAGCGTTTCAGTTATTTTGAGCTCAGTAGCACCGAGTCTTCAGTCTCCGATCTTCAATCTTTAGTCTTCCGACGTCAGTCTTGTCTTCGACTTCACTCTTCAGTAGCTCTGCTCATCAGCATCGCTATACATCAGTCTTCAGACTTCCGTTGGCCTAACTTGTCTTGATACGATCTTGATTAGTGCTTCTCTTGATTATCTTTGATGCGATACTCCTATCAATACGACTAGCTTTAGTACTGCTTGAACTCCATCAGACTTTTGGAGCTGGAACATGTAACCAAAAAGGGCTTAACTATCTAACAATGTGAGAAACACTATGTTACATCAACAGGACAATCATCAACAGGTTTTGAGATCTAATCAAAACAATTAAGACAAAAAAAATTTAACAACCGACTTTGCTCGATTACTACTATAACTTCGCATTTCCACTGTTCATATTGTTGTTGATCTCTTCTCTAAGCCTTGAGCAGGGAACCAATTCTCAAAAGTTTGTATCAAGCTGGACATGATCGATATATGTGCTCCAGCTCGAGTGGGAGTGTTACAGAAAATTATATAGGCCCAATACTAGTTAAGCTCATTCTATTATAACTCTAGCTTTTTACTCCTTTTATATACGAGAGACTCTTTTATTATGAATATATAACTTATTTCTTTCTGACTAAATGACTCTATTCTTATTGCTTCATACTGAAAATTTAATAATAATTGAAAGTCTATCTCATAAAATATCATAACAAGTATTTATAAACATAAGAAAGAAACCCTATTTCAAAAAGAAATTAAAATACTAAAAAAATTGAAATTTAACTAAAATATAAAAAGGGCTGAAAGGCCTGTAACAATGGAATTTGGGGGCTTAGAAGCCCATACGCCACAACATATCTATGAGTCTTGCTCATGCATTTATGAGAATTTATTATAATAGTGATTTCAAGCAGAATAAAAAGCAACACATGTTTCACATCTTTCCGATGACCAACTTTTGTTCGGTTCTCAATCGTCCTATCTGCATAAGTTACTTGTTTCAGGTCACGCTTGTTTTAAAATTGAAAATTAGGATTTGACTATAAATGTTAAATCACGTGTACAAAAGTTATTAGACAAAACATCAATCATATTAATTATGTTTGAAAATTGAAATATGGAACTATAAATTTTGTGCTTCCAGAATTCACAAACAAATAGATCAGCATTCAGCAGAACAATAGGTAGGAAATGCGTGTATATTCTAATTCCCAACCTTACACCTCTTCTAATGTTTTAATAAAAAAAATGTAATAATGACAGTGAAGACTTAGGAATTGTATACATTATCGGGGTCTTGGCGGTGGCCGGCCCACTGTATTTAAGTGACAATATATATTGCAAATCAATTCCAAATTAAATTATCTCAAAAAGAAAAAAAAATCGGCTATTAAATAAAATTTGGCCGGTCCTCAATGGATAAATAAAAGGGAAAATATAAAATTTTAGTCCAATGAATTGATTTTGTGATAGTTTTAGTCTAATAAATGAATAATAATTTAATCAGGCCTAATGAATTATTTTGTAATAATTTTAGCTCGTATATGATTTTTTGATAAGGAAAAGCACAATTGGCACCGAATTTAACATATAGCCCGTAAGTCATTTCCAACGACATTTCTGACTTGTGTTTTTTATCTGTCATTTTTCAGCGCGGACTGTGTTTTTTGATGCTAAAAATCATTCATGGCTAAAATTATCACAAAATCATTTCATTAAGCTTGATTATGATATTATTATTTATTATACTAAAATTATCGTAAAATCAATTTATCCTGCTAAAATTGTGTATTTTTCCAAAACAAAATAGCTCATTTTACGTATTTATAAGGAGATGGTCTCCTGTACATCCGTCCGCACATGCAAACTTTGATACTTTTTTTCAGTGTAAATGATATTTGGTACTTTTTTTCAATATAATTGATACTTAAGCAAATGATACTTTTCTTTAATTTAAATGATACTTTTCTTTATAACAAATGATATTTTTGTTCGTTCGTATGGTGCGAACGGATATACAAGAGATTTTGTGATTTATAATAACTTATATGACTTATGATATCTGCATATCATATATTTGGTTTTTACTATGGCAAGTGTTTAGTATTAATTGTTTCTTGAACTTCAATTCATATAAGAGTTGATTCGTAACTAGGAAAATGGATAAAAATCCGACCACAACAAAAGACTGAAAAAGTAAGAAAGAAAAAGACAGTAATAAATGTATGATTCATTATATTTTGTTTGACATATGGATAAATTTGATTCATCAATTACTTATTGATTGAACCCACCTCATTTTTCTATTCATTATAGATAAATCATCACATGGTGTTTCCTAATACGGACAAATTTATTATTTATTGTATTTGCATTGATTGAATAAACTCTAGTTATAGATCAAAATCTAGTTGTAAAAATCAAATTAATTGAAATTTATACTGTAAGAAATCGAAACCAATCGTCAACAGATATTTCGATCGATTGCGATTCTAAACAAAATAGTTGAAAGTTTTATAAACCTTAACTACTAAATAAACATCTCTATCAAAAGAATGATATTATAATAGTGAATGAATTTTAAAGTATAAAACATAAATAATCTATAAAACAGAAATGAATATTAGAGTTAGTAAATAAAATATTATATAATAAAGCTATATATATTCTTATAATTTGCTTCAATTTTTAGTTATTCGGTCTTTTAAGCTCTAAATTCAAAACCAAACCAAAATACTATATTAAAAAAAATAAAAATAAAACTGAAGACGAATTGAACATAAGAAATTAAGAATAACCGAACATAATTTATATTGCAATTATATTCGGCTAAATTTAAAACCCGTTACTTCACCATGAATCACGGATCACGGATCTTGAACCATAAATTATTAATTTCAAATCATGACTCGTGAATCTTGAACTAAAATATTATTACAAAGCTTTTACGATGATATCACCCCACTGGAGGATTCATTAATTTGTTCCCTAGTGCATAAGAAAGCAGTTTTATTTTTTAATTTAACTCGTACTAATCCTTTTTCTAAAAAGTTGTGTGATCTGGTGCACGTGTCTGTTTAAATCTTACGTCTTGGTTGGGTTGAAAACGACATGAGCTTTTCAAGATTGAATGGGTTTAGAGAGTTTAATATATATATCTATATATATATAGAGATTCAAATAAAAATTATTTTTAATGTGAGAACTAAGAATCAAAAAATTTGTTATGAATAAAATGAATTCCCTATAAAAGTTAATGTATCCACTGAGAAAGTTACTGAATCCAAAAATTTTGAATTTTTACCCAGAGTTCGAATCCTATGTAAGGCTAAAATTTCATTTTTTTAGATTTAGTAACTTTTCCAACGGATTTATCAACTTTCACATCTCATTCATTATTTTTTGGTTCTCACGATAAAAATGATTCTTATGTTAATCCACATATATATATAGGGGAGGGTTAACGTGATAACCAATTTTATCGTGAGAACATGAGAACCAAAAAATGATGAATTCGGCGTGAAACTTGATGATCAAGTGGGAAAGTTACTGAATCAAAAAAAAAATGATTTTTTCGCCTTTCATGGGATTCGAACCCTGGTGAAAATTCTGAATTTTGGATTCATAACTTTCCCAACAGATTCATTAACTTTCATAGTAAATTCATTTTGTTTATAAAAATTTTCGTGATTCTTGGTTCTCGCGTTAAAATTGGTTCTATATTGAATCTATATATATATATATATATATATATATATAGTGGATCAAATGAGAACTTCAACTTCTTTGAGAACTAAGAACTAATATGGTTCATCT
Organism: Salvia rosmarinus; assembly: GCA_036937905.1. Lineage (NCBI taxonomy): Eukaryota > Viridiplantae > Streptophyta > Magnoliopsida > Lamiales > Lamiaceae > Salvia > Salvia rosmarinus. The sequence goes on from CM072813.1 coordinate 26,656,058, forward strand.
ATTTGTTATAATCTAAATGTCAATATTAATTATAAATATTTTATTATCCTCAAATTTTAATGATAACCGTTTAACCCTATAATTAAGAATTTTTATATATTCATTTACATAACTGTTTTTTTATGCACAAAAATTACGATTATATGCACAACAATATGAATTATATGAACATAACAATTATTACCGATTTGAAATAGTAATACTTATGCGTGGAAATAGTATTATGATGTTGGATGTGACAATATCTATATGTATTGATAATGATATTTGTTTTTCAAAATAAAAGTAATATCTTTTCAGTATAAACAACACTTATCTTCAGTATCTTGACAAATGTTTTTGCCTTCCACAAATATAAGTGATTTGATATTACTAATTTTCGTTTTATCATTATGGTCAAATGTATCGTAATAAAATTGTATATTACCTAAATATATACATTAATAAAACATAACTAATAAATATTATACTATTGTTTTGCAGTTTTGAGACGTTATTTTTTTGGTCAATTAATACAGAAATTTTTAAAGGCGTATCGCGGTGAGACTCGAATCAGGGCCAAAGATGCCGGCGTTAACCACTCTACTACCTAGCCAACACACACACAGTTTTGAGACGTTAACTTTGCCTTCAAGTCAACGACCAAAAGCGTGAGTGATTGGTTCTTCATTCAATTCCACATGTTGTGACTTGTGATTCCAAACGTGTGTTTCGTCTATTCTTCTTCTTTTAAGATTTTACTTTATCGATAATACTTTAAAATTTATGGATGTCATATTTAATAGAGATATTTTTTTTGTTTTTTTGTTATGAGAGGACATATTTAATAGAGATAGATTGGCATTTCATTGAGCCTAATCAATACACAAAGTACACGTGTTAATGGTTTGGTAATCAATATATAATTGGTTTGGTAATCAATATATAATAGGAGTAAGAATTTAAAAGTGCTATTTTATAATTTATTTATTCATATTTTTCTCAAATATTCTTTTTTTCATATTTTCCTTACATTTCATATCCCACGTTGTTTTCTCATCAAACTTCATCCTGAATAAGACCTATATAAATAGATGTTAATTTTTCATCACACAATTAAAATTATTTTGCTCCACTAATTTAATTTGACCAGTTAGTTAATTAGTTTGCCAACTAAATAATTATATTTTTTTATTTGAAATTTAATTTAATTTGATTAATATTATTTTTAAATTTTTCATGAGATAATTTAAGACATAAATAGAATAATATGTTTTTTACAACTTTTTAAACAATTTTAAACAAATAATATATATATATATATAGGAGGGTTAACGTAAAAACCATTTTTATCGTGAGAACCAAAAAATAATGAATTCGATGTGAAAGTTGATGAATATGTTGAAAAAGTTAATGAATCAGAAAAAATGAATTTTTCGCCCCTCATGGGATTCGAACCCGGGTGAAAAGTTTCGAATTTTTAGATTCAGTAACTCTCGCAGCAGATTCATCAACTTTCATAGCGAATTCTTTTGGTTCGTAACTTTTAGGATAAAAATGGTTATCATTTGAACCTAACTATCTATCTATCTCTCTCTCTATATATATATATATATTAAATAAAATTTGAAACTCATAACGATTTATCCATGAGACTTCACAAATTAATAAAAAGGTTCGAAATAAATAGTAATTAATATTCAACTTTTTTTATTAAAAGGATCTCCTATCCCACATTGTTTTCTAGTCAAACTCCTATCCCATATTTTTTATATGCCTACGTGATTTTTTTGTTTCTCTTTTTGATATTTTGTTATTTATAATATTCATTATTAATGTTTATTTTATAATGTTTGCTTTTTATCGAGAAGAATAACCAATCACTGTAATAAATTATATTTATAATTTTGTTTCAAATTTGGGTAAATAATCAAATTTAAGATAGGTACGAGTATATATATTTTAGACAAATAAAAAAAGTATCAACATACCTCGAATATTTATATTTCTATTCATAAATTATATAATATAATATATATAATTTTCCATCAAAATTTGATGGAATGACAATCCCAATATAAAATGAAGTTGGAACGTAACTGAAAATTAGATATATCATAATGAAGCATATCTTATATGCTACAAAAAAATGCATATTCTCAACTTCATATATATAAAACTCTTGAAAGTATCACGAACTATGAAAGTAATTATCTTTATATAAATAGACAATACCACAACGAGGATTGAGGCATAAAATAGTTGAGTTATTTTAAATAATTCTAACTAGCTTGTAATTCGTCGAGTTTTGACGAAAAATATTTTAGGTTGTGTTTATTATTATTGTAAATGAAATAATCTATATATAAGGACAATACGTTTTAATTTGATATATATAAGTTATATTCCGTCAAATTCTGATGAAAAATCACATTATATTATATAATTTATGAATATAAATATAAAAATTTGAGGCATGTTGATATTTGTTCTTATCCCTCTAGAACGTATATACTTGTACCCATATTAAATCTAATTATTTACCTGAACTTGTTTAAAATTATAAATGTAATTTGTTACAATGATTGATTATTATTCTCGATAAAAGTCAAACACTACAAAATAAACATTAATAATAAATAATATAAATAATAAAATATCACAAAATAGAAAAAAAAATCACGTAGGCATGTAAATCAATGTTAGGATTCCTTTAGAATTTATATGGTCATACATATCCCAAATCTGATTATAAAATATTTTTACTACTCGTTCTTGTTCCAAACTTGTGTAGTTAATGCCCGCTAACTATCTAAATATGTTTAAATTTCGCACACATAAATTGTTAAAGTAATTAATTATTTGTCTCAATAATAACTTGAACATTATACAATACACATAACAACAAATTGCAAAATGAATAACATGTCTAGTATATACATACCAGCACATGTCCCAAATTTGATTAATTATTCGAACATATTTAATTTCATAAATATAAGTTGCTATAATAATTAGTTATTCATTTTAACAAAACTTGAATATTATAGAGCAATTATTAATAATAAATAATATAAATAACAAAAGATTAAAATAGAGAATTTCACATAGTGATAATAAATACAATATATGCCAAGTCATCATAGACAATATATGTAGACTGACCACGTGTACCATATCTGGCGCAAGGACGCCAAGTCAACAAGATGATCAAAAGTGATGGACCCATGAAAATGAGCCACAAAGCCCATACATATAAGCCCAGGGCCATAGTCTCAGGCAACATAAACAACACCGCATGTGTCAGTACATGAAAAACAAGATGACTTATGTCTCTGAATAGAAGTTGACTCTTATAGATAAATCTGACGCAAGTAAAAGGGCACAAGTCTCGGAGGATCTGTACACATCATATTCCTAAGAGGATTAGGATGACCTCAGTCGATACCATCTCCACATCTATAAATATCCTCATTATTCAAGGGTCATATACGTAATCTTAAACAATCAATAAGCCTTAAGTACAATACATTACGGACTTTAGTATCAGATTGTCTATCCGGAGACCTTCCTCCGGCTCTGTTTTGCGGTCGGTTTGATCTGTACGCCGTCCTACGATCCAACACGACATTCCAGTTTCTCGCTCATAGTCATCATTCCACCATTACCACGAGATACATTTATTTTCATAATTATTATTATGTTTACAAGTTGAATCTATCACATAAACATATCGTTTAATGCCTTAACCTTTCACAAATTGGATTAAAAAGTGATCTAAAGAATAATTTTTTTTTGAGGAAAATAGGAATAAAGAGATTATATGATGTCACATAGGAGATAGAATCACTAAATCCTTAATCCTATTATATATTGATAATATTTCACCCTTGATTGTTTACCATTTTTCATGTTATATATTTTTTTATGATTCAAACTGAAATATTACACAACATTCAAATTATATTGACAAAAAAACAAATTAATAATAGTAGAATTACTCAGAGCAAGTTAATTTAAGATCTGTAATTTTGCTATCTCATCAACTGTTTATTATTTGAATTTATCATTTTGAATAGTTCATCAACTGTTTACAACTTATTTGCTAAGTTTTTTATTTTCTATTTTTTAATGAAATGTAATTTTTATTTAATTAAAACCAAAGGTTCGTGTATGTATTTATTATTATAAATCTTTCTTATTTTATTCATTTTTTTTTTTGTAGAATTGTTAAATATATAATTTGTACTTTACAATTATAATTATTATCGATTTGTTGTAACGTTATAGTTATACCTTAATTATTATATTCCTTACTTGATAGTTTAAATCAAGCCCTTGAAATTAAAATTCTAACATATTCCTTTTTATTTTTCAAATGCACGATAAAGAATCCGTGTTTTTCTTTGGGGGGCGGGGGGATCATATTCCTATCACAATTTAAGGAAGGAATTAGTTTACATCATGTTTCTTTACTCTCACAATAATTCTTCTTATAACTGCATTTTGTGTATATATGTACTTGGAAAACAAAAAATGTTAAGTGGTATTATTTTCATCATACTTTTAAGTAATTTATTGTTTTTGAATACGTAGACTAAAAAAAATGTATTTTGTATATAAATTAATATGGTTCACGAAATTCGATATATTTTTATTGTGTAAAAATATTTTATTTTTAGGTATGAACCACTTAAAATGAGACAATCCAAAAAAGATTACAAATCACTTAGAAGGAAACGAAGGGAATATAATTTATTACCTCAACTTTGAAGAATTTTTAATTTATAGCTTAAATATTGAAGTTTTTTGCTAATATCCTTAACTTTGAGAAATACACAATTATGACTCCAAATTTTTGTCCAATGTCGAAATTGTAAATAAGATATTTTATTTGAGGTGATATTATTTTATACTGGACGAAATGACATCCATTTTTTCTCCCACATAATAAAAAAAAGACAAAAACTTGGGTGAACTCCGCCTCACCGTGAACTCACTTTTATTTTTTGTTAAAATAATTATATATTAATTATGATGAGTAAAGATAATTAGATTTTGTTAATGTATAATTAAATTTATTAATTTTTAATTCAAAATTATAATTTATTAATTCATAATTATGGTTTATTAATTCATAATTATGATTTATTAATTCATAATTGAGGTTTATTAATTTACAATTAGGGTTTATTAATTCAAAGTTAGGGTTTATTAATTCAAAATTAGAGTTTATTAATTCAAAAATATGGTTTATTATTCAAAATTAGGGTTTATTAATTCAAAATTAAAGTTTATTATTCAAAATTAGTGTTTATTAATTCCAAATATGATTTATTAATTCAAAATTGGAGTTTATTAATTCACGATTAAGGTTTATTATTTCACAATTAGAATTTATTAATTCAAAATTAAGATATATTAATTCAAAATTATTATTTATTAATTTACAATTAAATTTTCTTAAACTAATTAATTTTAATTAGAATAATTTAATTAATTAATTAATTATGGGTGGTCTCACTGTGCGGGCGCGCACAGGAGACCACCCCTAAAAAAAACACAGACCCTCAAAAACCCTTCATCGTCGATCAAACCCATAAAACCGTTCTTCTCAACTACCATCTTCAATCGTCAATGTCCGTACGGATATAAATTTTCAGTATACTGAGATTCACCAAAATTATGCAGAAATTGCTGTCATGAAGCCCACGAGGCCCTCTTATTTTATCCGCAAGCACTCCCCCATCTCTCGCCATACCTTATCCTTATGGTCGCGCCGCTACCAAACTTGTCAAACTCACGTCTTCTTTCACCGCGGTTCTCCCCTACCTCATCCCTTGCACCGCCCCCGAAACCACTTCTCTGCTGCCGCGGCGTAGAGCCTCCAGCTCATGCAGGTGCCTCCTTTCGGCTCATCAAGTCCCATCAACAACATACTAAAATCATCACTTGGACAAAGGGCCAGCAGCCCAGAAAAGCCGGAAGCGGCGGCAACTTCTTCCACCCTTCATAATTATATCAAATCAACAATACAAATTTTATGATTAAAAAAAATCAACAAAACCTTTTTTAATCGGAGGGATGAAAGAAAATCAAGAAATCGCTTCGAATCAGAGTTAAATTTTATTAGACTTACAAGGAGGAAGAAATGAAGAAAATTAGGTATTTGTGATTTGGGATCATCTGTTTCTCCGGGAATAAGAATTAGGAGGTAGAGATGATGGAAAGATGAGAGGGTGAGATGGAGATGATAAATTGCAAAGCATCGGAGAAGAGCGCATTTCTTTATTAATTTTAGTTTTTCATCCTTTTGTTTTAGTTTATTTTCTAATAATTTAAATCGGAAACGATGTCTAAGATATCATCCTACTCATTATTTCGATATCGAAAAAAAAGAAGATAATAAATTATCTATTTCTCAAAATTTAAATTATTTTAAAATAGACGTGAAAGTTAATATCATAAATCGAGAAGAACTTATAATTGAGACCTGAAATTATAATTGACTCATATTTTTTTTTAAAGTTATAAATAAAAAATAGATAACATCATTGATCCTCAGCTCTGCTTACACGTTTAAAACAATAAAAGAATATAAATTAACCCGATCCGTATATATTTATGATAAAAAAATTCAAAATAATTTTTACGGGTTTTGATATGATCTTTTCCCATATATACATTACATATACGAAAAGTCCAATTGAACCAATGAATTATTGCTTTTCTCAGACAAAACGCATTCATCGCTATTATGAGAGGCATACATGTGGATGAATGAGACGCCATTGAAGAAGAATCTAAGCTCTTTCGATTGCTTTCCTCATTCAACCATCACCATTATCACACCTCCCTCCTTCTTTCTATATCTCTCCCTTTCAACTTACTTTACAGAAATATGACTTGAATTTTCTCGTGTTTCTCTATCGTCATTGCTATTATAGAATCTAAGAGATCACCGCAAGGAACCCGATTTCTGAACGGTTTTCTAGAGAGTTCTTCGAGGAACCGTGTTTTTTTTTATTAAAAGTCAATCATTCATCGGCGTGTAATCGATGGCTCATCGCAATCCCGAAAATGATTACGTTGATGGAGGAGGAGGCGACATTGAGAACGACGGAAGAGCGAGTGATGCTTCGTCGTTTTCGGAGGCGAGAGAGCCGTTGATGAATCTCAAGAGTAGAATCAATACCACTTCTCAGATTGCTATTGTTGGCGCCAAGGTGTATCCCATCGAAAGCCTCGATTACGAGTATGAAAATTTCTGTTATGCGTTTGTTTCTTTATTTAATTTATTTTTCTTTTTTATTTATCATTTGTGGTAACTTTTGCCTTAATTCCAGGCGATTATTTTAGCTTTCACCAATCAAAAATTTTGTGATTTGGCTTTTGATATGATTGTTGCTTCGACTGACCGTATCTTCTCTTATCCAAATTAATTTGGAGCCAACTATGTAGTGTGATTTTTAGAGTTTGTTAACTATGTATGCTACTCTGCTTTTCCTAGTGGTTTTAATCTGGACAAGATGATCCTTCATGAATTAGACACGAATAAAAATATGCAAGCAGCCCATCTTGTAAAAGTTTTGGGCAAGAAATTGCTATATATGGATGCAGGAAGTAAGGAATCTAAGAGTAAATGTATGGTTTGATCATTTGGTCTATTTCAATGGCACAATGCACATTGCAATAACATGACTATTCGGTAATGTATGTTTAATTGATGGATTCATGTGGAACTATAGAGCTACAAATTTTTACTGTTGTGCTCCTTTTTTTTTTTTGGTCAATTTAATGCAGAAATTTTTAAAAGCCGCGTCACGGTGGACTCGAACCCGAGACCTTTGGCCTCGAGCATTAACCACTCTACCACTGGGCCAACACACACACACACACACACACACACACACATTGTGCTCCTATTTTTAATACTTGAATTGGTGCATCAAGAATCACAGGATGCAATCAATTAACTTCTCATTCACTTATTGGCGATCTTTTTTTGCAGGATGATTGAAAACGAACTCTTTAAGCAGGATTGGAGATCTAGGAAAAGGGTTCAGATTTTTCAGTATATTTTTCTCAAATGGACACTTGCTCTTCTCATAGGATTGTCCACAGGTCTTGTTGGCTTCTTAAATAACCTTGCGGTCGAGAATATTGCTGGTTACAAGCTTGTGATCACTAGCGATTTGATGTTCAAGGATAAGTAAGACCAATTCTGACCAGATAACTTTTTTAATTCATAATTGCTTTAAATGTTGTGAGTAGTCACATAGGGCATCTAGTCCTACTAAAAAGTCGGTCACATGAGCTGTATTGCCATCTGTTACATATTTCCAAAAGTTGATCCCTGGAAGTTGGATTATTTACTAAAATGTGCCACCTTAATCTTATATTCTGTTGGTATGCACCTTCTTTCGGGTGTCAAGTAACATATTACTTTCAAACTTATAATGAAGTTTGGGCATCTACTCGACATATACATAGTATGGAAAATGTTAGCCAAGTCCGACCATGAGGTCGAGGTATAATGCTCCATATTTTTCCTCAATAATATTGATGAAATGTTGTTTGGTTTTATGTTATTGGGATGATATCAGTTAAATCATGTATGCGTGATATTGAGAGTGCGAAAATGGTCTATTTCTGAACTTGTTATATTGATGAAGATTTTTCTTGGGTTGTGCAACTGTATATCTCTTGTTGGACAGTTGTACTTAATTCACCATCAAGGTCTGAAAACAAGCCTGAATTAACTTATTCCACTGCAGGTATCTATCGGCATTTGCTGCATTTGCTGGTATTAATGTGGTGCTTGCTATTTGTGCTGGGGCTCTATGCGCATATATTGCCCCTGCAGCAGCTGGTTCTGGCATACCTGAGGTGAAAGCCTACCTTAATGGCATTGATGCTCATTCCATTCTGGCTCCAAGTACCCTATTTGTGAAGGTTTGTTTGACTTTCTCCGATGTTCCCAAATCCCAATTAGTAAATTGTCAGATTTTCTCTGTTGTAGCGCTGAACTGATCAGCGAAAGGCAATGAGAAAAGCTGTGCTTAGATTTTGAGCTAGGATAGATTTACAGGTGATCAAAGTTTGGAATAATGGATGACTCTTGTCCATCTTGTAACCTGTACTGATAAATTACGAGTATACTATTGCACTTCCGTTAAATGGCAGTAGATTTGGTCCGAAGCACAAGCATCAGAATTATGGCTGAGATCCTTATCACAATTCACTAAAATGGAGCCATGGTCCAGTTGTCTGAAATGTATAGGAAGCTCAAATCTATGAGTTTAGTTACTCATGCTCATCTATGTTTAGGATTAACTAGATGGCTCACTATTCAATAACATTTAGTGTCTAGCAAATGCGTTTTAGGTCTTTACAAATAGTATGGTCCCTTGTTATTTAATTCATATAATGCTTGTATTATGAGATTAGGTGGTTGGTGTATTAGGTCTATGAGATTAGGTCGTTGTTGTATTATGAATTTATAATCTTGAGCTGGATTATGCTTCTTTTTTTTTTCCTGAACTTCATTTGTTCTTGTTGATGTATTAATTCACATTCCAATTTTCTAGATTTTTGGTTCCATTCTGGGAGTTTCTGCTGGATTGGTTGTTGGTAAGGAAGGACCGATGGTACATACTGGTGCCTGTATAGCAAATTTACTTGGACAAGGAGGATCTCGAAAGTATCATTTAACTTGGCAGTGGCTCAGATACTTCAAAAATGATAGAGACCGAAGGGATTTGATTACTTGTGGTGCTGCTGCTGGTGTGGCTGCAGCTTTTCGTGCCCCAGTTGGTGGTGTACTGTTTGCCCTTGAAGAAGCTGCTTCTTGGTATCTTTCCCTCCTCCACCTTCAGAGATATAACAGCTGAATATTTATACATAAACTTGCTAAATTTTCAGAGAGTAGAAAATTTAGGATTAATGTTATTTTCTGTGGTATCTGAAGCCAATTGATATGATGAAAAACCATATAAGAATGTTCTAATGAATTTTATAGAAAATACCAAAGTCTTTGTTCCTTACTGATGTAAATGACTATTCTTAATTTGGTGTACATATGAAGCAGTTCAGCATGTTTAGATGGATCGCATCGCCATGTATGCTCAAGTACTACTAGAGTAAATGGTTTGGCAGTTTTCTTGGGGAATTGGCTATTGCTGCTTGTATTTTAGGATAGTAACAGTATCTCTCCATTAGTTTTCTATTTGTATCTCTTAATCCTGAAAATATCCAAAAAAGGACTCATGTTTTGGGCCATACACAATGGGACATTTGTGAAGAATTTGATTGCATAGAGATGCTTTCTGGAATACTATTTTTCAACCATAGCATATTTGTAGCTTGACTGGATCAGTTTCTTCTGTCACTACATGGGTATCTGTATTTATTTTCCAGGTGGCGGAGTGCTCTACTTTGGAGGACCTTCTTCACAACTGCTATTGTAGCTGTTGTATTAAGAGGTCTCATAAGCTTTTGTCGAGGTGGAAACTGTGGACTCTTCGGACAAGGAGGACTCATTATGTTCGAAATGCATTCTTCAATCCCTACTTATAACAATGCAGATTTGCTTGCAGTTGTAGTAATTGGAGTTCTCGGAGGTCTTTTCGGAAGCCTATACAATTATCTCGTGGACAAAGTCTTGAGAACATATACATTGGTGAATGAGTACGTGTCAGCCTTCTCCTTTTCACTAATATAGTATACCTTGCAACTATTGAGCACATTTATTTTCTTTTAGGAAATGTTTGGTTAGGTTTTCCATAGTATTCTAAATCATGCTCAAAAATCACTTTTATATCATAATAAACGTTCTTGTCATACATAGTTGAACAAGATTCTTTTAAATTTTTGCATTGCTTCCGGCTGACTGATTTTTATGCACTGTTAAGCTGATAGATTCCTCACTTTCTTCCACTTTCGCAATAATTCTAAATTTAATAATTATGATTGTTATTCGGTTACTTGCAGGAGAGGCCCTTCTTTTAGGATCCTACTTGTTGCAGTTATTTCCCTTCTAACATCTTGTTTTGCCTACGGTCTGCCTTGGTTTGCTAAGTGCATTCCATGTCCCATCGGCACGGAGAAAGAGTGCCCGACAGTAGGTCGTTCTGGAAACTACAAGAGCTTCCAATGTCCGTCCGGACACTACAATGATCTGGCGTCCCTTTTCCTCAACACCAGCGATGATGCCATCCGCAACCTGTTGAGTTCCACAAACAGAAATGAGTTCGAAATCTCATCACTCATCATTTTCTTTGCTGGAACCTACTTCCTAGGCATTGTTACTTACGGCATTGCTGTCCCATCCGGGCTCTTCATCCCCGTCATACTTGCTGGAGCCACCTACGGGCGCCTTGTTGGAAGACTCTTGGGTTCTTTGTCTACCCTTGACCTCGGCCTCTTCTCCGTTCTGGGAGCTGCTTCATTTCTTGGTGGCACGATGAGAATGACTGTATCGCTTTGTGTCATACTCCTGGAGCTTACCAACGACCTACTGATGCTCCCGCTAATGATGCTTGTCCTCCTTATTTCGAAAACAGTGGCGGACAGTTTCAACGAGGGTGTCTACGACCAAATTGTGAAGATGAAGGGGTTGCCCTACTTGGAAGCCCATGCTGAGCCATACATGAAGCACCTGACTGCCGGGGACGTTTGCTCTGGTCCGTTGATTACGTTTTCGGGCGTTGAGAAAGTCGGCAATGTAATGCATGCTCTGGAGATGACCGGACACAATGGGTTTCCAGTGATCGACGAGCCCCCATTTACAGATGCCCCGGAGCTGTGCGGCCTTGTGCTGAGGTCTCATCTACTGGTGTTGCTCAAACGCAAGAAGTTCACCAAGAACCGGGTGGTGTGTGGAGGGCAAGTTTTGAAGATGTTTGACGCCTTCGACTTCGCTAAGCCTGGGCTGGGAAAGGGGCTTAAAGTGGACGACGTGGACTTAACCGCAGAGGAAATGGAGATGTATGTTGATCTCCATCCGATCACCAATTCATCCCCCTACATGGTTGTAGAGACCATGTCTCTTGCCAAAGCTGCCATCCTATTTCGACAACTCGCCCTCCGACACTTGTGCGTCATCCCCAAAACGACCGGGGTAATATTTTAGTGCATTTATTTTCTGCTTCCACCACTGCATCGTCTTAGTAGTAGCTTTTCAGGGTTACTTGGATCGCATTTGACATATTCTCTATTTGGCATTTTGCAGCGACATCCGGTTGTCGGAATCTTGACAAGGCACGATTTTATGCCGGAGCATGTATTGGGGCTATATCCAGAGCTTGCTCACCACAAATGATCATCTTCTTCCTCATTTGGTTGCAAGATTTAAGGTTCTGTTGGGAAGAGCATGCGTGGTTGCCAATTTGTGAGAGATTTATTGAATTGTTTGCTTCAAATTTTGGGAGTTTATTCGAACCTTATTCCATGGATACGTGGATTTGTGGTTAATGTACATGTATAAAATAGGTCTGTGCACGAGCCATACCAATAACTGAATCCCGAAAGTTAGGACAGAGTAATACATATATATAGTTTTGATAGAGTCAAGATTTATTATCAACACCACACCATAGTTCTACTACTAAGATGAACAAATTCTGGTAAGGAGATTTTGTTGTCTTAGCTGCTTTCACAATGTCTGCCGAGTTTAGTCGGAAAGTTTGAAATACTTAGTCCACTGTCCTATTTTAAAAATAGTTGTCGCCGAATAAATGTTTATTTTTATGATTCTATGCGAAAATAATGTCGAACTTTTGAATTTATTCTACCTGTTTAGTTTTTCAATACCACTATAGTTTATCGGACTTTTCATATTCGTCACAATGATTAGAGTGGCAAGTAGTGACGAAGCGAGGAATAATTTTCTGGGGGTCCAAATAATTACTCCATTTGTCTCATTTAAAATGTATCATTTTCTTTTTTGGGTTGATCCATTACAAATTTTTCATTCCATTTTAGGAAGTAATTATCCCTTCAAAAAGTGTGAATCATATCCACTTTTTATCACTTTAACAATTTTATACATTTCTCCTAAATACACGTGCCCAAAAGAAAATTGACACTTTGAATGGTACGGAGGTAGTATAATTTTGAGAAGTTATAAATTAATTTTAAAAATAGAGTTAGAAATTAATTATAATAATTTTAATAATAGTTTATTATTATTTGAATTACATGAAAACGTAAAAAAAAGACGATCATCTCATAATGTGGATCTAAATCCAATATAAGCACCATTTTATATAGATTTTGCACCGAAATGATGCATTTTCGCACTCGCACAAAATTTAGTGCAAGTGAATAACTTTATGTAAAACAAGTATGATTGTAATAAAATATGATGAAAACAACATAACATTTGAATTTTAGTGCAGTTTAGAGTTGGACTAAAACGATATATATTCAATATAAAATTAGATAAAGAATAATTAATTTTATTCTTAGACTTTTTGAAAAAAATCTTATGATAATAAAAATGTGTTTAATATTTATATTTCTAAAACAAATTACATAAGATAGAAAAAAAGAACACAAAATAAATAAAAAGAAACAGAAGAGAGAGAAAAAAAAGAACGCAAAATAAAGAAAACGAAACAGAAGAGAGGCGGAGAGAGAGAAAAAGGAGAAGAGAGAGAGAGAGAGAGAATGCCCCTGCAAATAAAGGAGAAAGAAACAGAGGAGAGAGAAAAGAATGGCAATAAAGAGAATTGAACACGAGTCTTATCAAAATGAGAAAAACCTCTTAACCGGCTAGACTACTATAAACTTATTAGTATGTCATTACATATTAAATATATACTCTTTTTCAAAAAGTTGGGGGGCCCATGGGCCCCAGGGCCCCATGTAGCTTCGTCCCTGGTGGCAAGTAAGAGTGAACAAAATATCCTAAAATTGCACCAAACTGAATTATTGAATTCAATTTAATTTTTCCGATTTTTTATTTGGTTCGAATTTTTTTATTTTAAAATTTGGTTAATTCAGTTTGGATCGAAATTCAATTATATATATATTTCTTTAAATATTTTAATTCTAATTTCATAAATTCTAACCTACTCAATTAATCTTTATCATTTCTTGGAAAATGGATGAAAAATGAAATAAAGAACTATATATTTTTGTTAAAATAAAATAATAAATAACAATGCAAAACAATTCGCTTTCTATTTTTTGATTTTCAAAATTTCGATTCATTTCATTTTTTATTCTAAAATTTCAAGTAATTTAGCTAGGATATTTCGAACAATTCAGTTAGATGATGGTTAATAAGTAGGAATAAAATGATGATTTTTTTAACATTCTCAATTTTATGGTCACCATTCCTGAATGAATGCTCATTCTCATGAACATGAAATTAACTATTCTAATAATAATAATAATAATAATAATAATAATAATAATTAATAAAATAATATTAATTAATTTTATTAATAATAACAATAATAAAAATAAAAATTAATAATAAAATAATTTAATTAATAGCAATAGTAAAAATACAAAGAAAATAATAACAATAACAATAAAAAATTATTATTATTATTATATTATTATTATTATTATGAATCTCATATTTATGCCATTTCATTCTATTTGAAAATTTTATGTCTTAATTTTGTATTTTTATTAGATCACAAAATCACTGATGATTGATCTGTTGATGTAATATAATGGTGCTCACTTGTTAGGAAGCCAACCTTTTGTTTACATGTTTCAGTAGAAGAACTACTAGTTCGATCAGGTCCTAATACTGAAGGATTCAAGCAGTACTGAAGCCAGTCGTACTGAAAGAAGTTTCAATACCAGAGCAACTGAAGAGTGAAGTTGAAGACTGAAGACTCAACGCTACTGAAAATAAAGAAGCCAAGAATATGACTAAGTGTCATACCAACACCTGAGAAGTCGAAAATACTAAAAACTACGTCAAGTTGAAGCGTCAATCGATTCAGGGCTACCAAACTGATAAAACACGGAGTCCAACCAGCTGATAAAACACGGAACAGACTCGACTGCTATGACCTGAAATCAACATACTGAAAAGACATAGAGTCAACCCAACTGAAGAAATGCGGAGTTATTTAACTCTTGAGTGTTTGACTTGTACGTTCGTAACGAATCTGCAGAAGATCCTGACATGCCAAAACCACTTTTCAGAGTTGTAGAGTTACAGTATTGTTGCATACGCTGAAAGCGACGTATGAGGATTCTAACGGGCATATAATTCAAACGATAAATAGAATGGATGTGATTGATGTACCTTGCAACGATACTATTAATCGTCTGCTTTATAAATACTTGCAAAATTTAACATTTGAAGATCATTGGAAAAGCTATGCATTCAAATATTCAAAGCGTCCAGAGCTTATATCTCAAAAACAATCATCCAATGATTTCGAAAAAATAGTTCAAAGTATTATTAGTAAATCCTTAGAGCTTACATATATTTATTAGTTTAGGATTTCAACACATACTCTCTTATCTTTTCTAGGTTACAATCTTGTAATATCTTAAGCCTAGAAAACTTAAGTTATCGATATGTGACTGCTCAAATCTAATTTGGAAGACTCTCTACCCAAACCCCCAAAAAAATTTAGTAAAAGTTGGGCAAGTAAGCAACGAAGTGTTAGTTGTTGAAAGCTTGATTATCTTCCACTTGTAAGCAAGAGGCTAGGTCAACTGCACCCGTAAGCAATTAGAGGTTTCCTAGTACCAGTTAGTATAGAAAGACACACCAAGTAAGACGGGACACTAATAAGGTAAATTTCAGTATCTATGATTACTCTTGTACCCGCAAACAAGACTTAATCCGAAGTAATGGATTGACTGTGTTGTTAATCCGTGGACGTAGGAGCTGATCTTTCCAAACCACGTAAAAACTGAATCTTCTTTACTTTCAGTATAGTCTTTACATTGCATATTACTGAACTGAACATCATCAGCATACGCAACACTGCATACTATTTTGAAACACTCTATCAGTATCAGTTTGATGACAAGAGTAAATTGAAAACTGACTAAATAATATTTGACTAAGTGTTTTTCATCAGTATAAGTTTTCAATAAAGACAAAACATAACAACTATATTCCGCACGCACATTAGTTATTAGTCTAACTGACCAACTGCCTCAGCAGTCATTAGAATTGTTAATTGATCACTCACTACAAGATTTTTCGTACTTGAACTGATCAGCTATATTTATATAAGTATAGAACTGACTTCAGTTAACTATATCTACTTATCAGTAAAAATCCAATCTTCAGTAAAAGAATTTTTTTTAATTTATCTTAACTGATGTATTCTACCCCTCCCACCCATACACCAATACAACCCCTAAAGAACCATCACATTCTTATCTCCATTCCATTGCAAAATTATTTAATTTCCATCTGATTTCATTAATACTTACTAACCATCACTTTAAAGTATGTCGAATAATTCAGTTAGGATACTTCAAACAATTTGGTTTAGTTCTTTATATTTTTTTAATAAATTACAAATTCGGTTCAATTTGAGCAAAAAACTGAACCGAAACTGAGTAATTCGAGTAAATTATTCCACTTGCTTGGTATGCGATTTTTGGTTCTATGCACTTTATATGTTGATACTTATTTGGGGAAAAAGGGGGTATACACTTTGTGTTAACAGAACAATACAAGAGTGTGGTGTAGAATTATTTACAAATTTGGGCACGCTAATTTTTCCAGCAGCATATGTACAACGTAGGATACTTCTGTTACACAGTATAGATAGAAAACCTTCTTAACTAGCTACTCCATCTTATAAGATACGGTAATCAATCTCAACTGATACTTCTTGTGATCGAGGGGTTGACAATGATGCCCGTTTCTTCCCATAATGGTGTTTCGTCGTTCACCACTTCAAGCAACGGAATCCTTAAATGGGCCAGATTCACGCAACACTTTCATAACATATTCAAGCTGTTAAGAATTCAACAGAAAGAGTTGACGCTTACAGATTCAAAAATGCATTTGTTGCAGAAATAAACACAAACAAATGGAGAATTGAAAAGGTTAGGTTCTAAAAGAAATGACCTGAGCTTGTTCTCGTATCAAGAAATCTGAAATCGATTTCCTGAAGCCTTCGTCCAAGATATAGTGGCAGCTGTAGGTCGCCACCGGCATATAACCTCTCTGAATCTTATGCTCACCTTGGGCTCCAGCCTCTACCTTGTCGAGATTAAGTTCAATCGCTGCTTCTATGGCCTGCCATATTATAGGAACTGTTATGAAAATCAAGTTTTTTGTCCTGACTGCACAGCCACCATAGCCACCCTAGTTTGTGGTGTACAAATTTTGAATGATGCAAAAAAAATTGACACGAATAATTTCTGTCCATCTAATGTTAACAAACACATAAAGATGCAACAATAAGACAGTAGTGAAGTAGAAGAAAAGGGAAAACCTGATAATAGCAGGCTTCAAAATGTAGATTTGGGTAGTATGCTCGAGGAAGGCATCCCCATAGGCGTCCGTACAATGTGTCTCCTCCAATAAGATTAAGAGCTCCTGCAACGAGTTCGTCCCCTTCTTCTGCGGTAACAAGTAACACCGCGTCACCCAGCTTTGAAGCCATATCGTGGAAGAAATCTCTTGTTAGATAAGCACTTCCCCACCTGAAGACATTATTTTAAAACCAAGATTCATAGAGGGTTCTGAGGATTTTTTTTTTTGAAATGTTATATTTGATTTATATGTTCAACCGAGAAAGTAGAGTTCAGTGAACAAACTTGTTGTCTGTGGTGTTCCTGTAGAACTTATAGAAGGTGTCCCAGTGTTTAGCCTGCCAAAGAAATAACATAGAAACTTTAGAATTTAGTAGATGGAGAAAGCAGTAGACAATCAGTAGTGTACTTTTACTAAAAAATAAAAATAAAAATCATACTACTTTTCTAATATACAACTACCATGACATAAATCAGATTATCAATTTATTTCAGAAAGAGAAGGCCGTGAAGATGTAAAGATCTAACATTATAATGAAAACAAAATATGCTGATAATTAAAGAAATGTACCTTAATCTCATATCCTCGCAGGCGTTTCATGGTCAAATTCTGGGCAGAAATCTGCAAGAAGGAAAGATTTAAGAGATTAGCATCAATTTCTTATTTGAAACAAGCCATCCTAAACCTCATCATACACCACAACTGAACAAGCCAAGGTGTGTTTATTTGTACCTAAAATTTTATATATGTATGGACTGACCAACAGAAGACAAGATCATGAGATGATGAGAGCTGGTGTAATCAAATTCCGAGTGGTGCTTTTCACACTGCTTATAAAGATAGTTGTGGCTCTTGAATTTCGAAATCAAAGAGGTTCATGTCACATTGAATTTGTGTTCATTCTCATCTTCAACTGCTAGCTATGCCTACCCATGTTACTTCTATATTGCCTCTAATGGAAGTAGCATAAAACAGAGTCTGATTAAATGAACGAGACATTCCAGAAATACAACTACATCATAAGATTAGTTAGCCCATAAGCCTGATGATTAGTTTTAAGCTTCCTTTTCATTTCATTTCATTTCATTATATGGTTTCATTGTCCAAATGGAACTTTGTTGTATTAGTATTCTCCACCAAATCTTTCCATCTATTGTGAATTCATCAAAGAAAGAAACAGGAAATAAAAAAGAAAGAAAAAAGAATAAAAACAAGAAGAAAGCTCCAGCAGTACCTTCTTCCGCTCTTGACGAATAGTTTTCCTTTTACTTTGCTTCATGTCCATCAAAAAGTCATCAAAACTGTGCATGAAATCAAAACTCCGTTAGCAATAACAAACTCCTTCAAATTCATGAATCATTATTAAATATTAGTACACTTATAGCAAAGTTATTATTAGCCCAAGTGAGACAAGAAGAAAAAATGACTCTATTACTACTCTAATCCAAAAGGAAAATGTGCTATCTTAAAAAAAAAATTGCCTGCATAATTGTTTCTACTACCCATTCAGCCGTTGCACGGAGAAAATGAAGTACCAATATGGTTACCTTCTATAATTACGATTTTTCCAGTGATACTGCATTCCGACTCTCTGCAGAAAACCCTTCTCCTTTAACTTCCCCACCTCATCTGCAGAGGGGAAAGTGATGTGCAGTGATGAAACCTGCAACTGGGAAGACACCAATATATTAATATAAACAATGGGGTAACAATACAATATATCATTTCAGTCTGCAAAAGAAAAGTGAAGAAAATACAAATATATGAAATTTCAACATGCGTGGAAGATGGCTCTAACAGGATTTATTCTGGATAAGTACTTAGAGGGATTAAGTGGAACATAATTGACTGGGTGGTAGAGTGGTGGAAACCCCGTGAATTAACTTGGGTTACAGGTGTGGTTCTGGCAGTATTGACTGCATCTTTTGGTGTAACTGGTTATTCCTTACCTCGGGACCTTTACGCTTTGCAGAGATATAAGGTGCCATTTTAGGATTCCATAGCCTACTAGTTAGTAGTTAGATACCATATGAACAGGTCTGAGAAAAACCCTTTATAGCTTCTTCGATTTCTCGATAAAGAGAAATATGACCAACAATGGTTCGAATGAGAATTTCTTTTTTTATACTTCTTACTATTAGATAGTGTCCATAAATCTCATAATAATTGCCTAAAGATTCATAGTGAACTTCGATGGGAGTTTCTCTTGAAGAAATAAGGCGTTGATCTAGTCGGCACTGAGGCCACAAAGGGCTATCTAAATTAATTCGTTTTTGCCGACCCTAATCGAAATGCATATATTTGTCTCATACACTATGTGGATGGTGAGAAGATATATATTTTACGTCCCAGAGGGGCTATAATTGGAGATACCATTGTTTCTGGTACAGAAGTTCCTATCTCAATTATTCTGTTCTTGACTATGGGGAATCGTTGGATTTCTTTTGAAATATTGGATATTTTGATAGAATAAGGGGTTCTTTCGTCTCAAAATCTCAATAAACATATTAAGGTTTTGTTGAGCTACTTGTTTCACTATATCCGTTCTTAAACAAGATACAAGTACATACATATGTGTAGTCAAAAAGCTTTTGAAATATAGACGACAAATTTTTCTACATAAAGCAAAAGAAATAAATTCAAAATTAATCCAAGTAAAAGTGAAATGGAAAAAGTGTAATAAAGAATGTGCTCCTCATGTATTCTAAACAATCAAAGCATTTCATAAATCCAAATGAAATTAAAGCTACACCAAGAAAAAATCAATTAGATTCGATAGCCACCTTAATCGTCAATGCCACCAATGCAGAGACTAAAATATCAAAGACCTGATCCCTGTAACTTGAGTTGCGAAGTAAGATCCTTGGGCCAGTAACAGGAGTGAACGGCACACAACATTGCAACTTTGGATAATATCTTGATCCACAACTGTAATAGGCGTCTGCCCATGAATGGTCGAAGACATATTCACCGTAAGAATGGCTGCAGCATGGGATAAAATCACACCCAAAACATAAAACATGTAAGAGAAGACTTGTACAGTTACAGCAACTGTTCGCATGTGGCATGCGTGTGTGAAGAGTTTTACATCTCATAATTAATAAAAAAGTAGTAAAATAATCAAACCTTTTCAGATACAAAGGAATGACTCCAAGAACATTATCAGAGTCATCCTGGGCAACAATATGCTGGGGAACCCATCCCGTTTCCTGGAAGGGATGGCATACTATTACTAATTCAATGATGAGGGCAAACATTATCCGAAAAGAGGCAATGTATGCAGATTATAAAGGTGGTATTGCCTCATGATTTTCTTTACCCCTTACATACACTTCTAAATTCAATTAAGTGGATAGTGCTTCAAGAAAACCCATGGAATTAAAAAATAAATGAATAGTACTAAATATGCTAATGTTTGTTACAGTCCAGATCATTCGCCAACCAAAAGAAAAGAAGCAAAACTATGGAAAAAAATTATCTAACATGTAGGATTATAGTTCCTCGTCATCTACAATGCAAAAGGCAGTACATTAGGATCAACATTCAATCAATCTTGTTCTCCCCTCACAAATAGGCATAAATCACATATATTTAAATTTACATGTAGGTAATATATTCAACCAGTACGCAAAAGGCAGTACATTAGGATCAACATTGCAATCAATCTTGTTCTCCCCTCACAAATAGGCATAAATCACATATATTTAAATTTACATGTAGGTAATATATTCAACCAGTACGTACACTGAAGTTATCATACATGTTAAATGAGAAACGTCAATAAATGGCAAGGCAGCAAGCCAATGCCACAGAAGTTGAACTTGCTAACCTTCACTGCACAGCCCGTCTCCTCTAGGCTGGCAAGAAAACCATGGGTGAGAAATGGATTAAATTTCTCTGGGCCAGCAGCATCAAGACTGCAAGCATCCCACTCATGTGGTAAAATCTCCGAGATGGATGAAACCACTCGAACTGATAGCTTTCTGTCCTTGTCAAAATTAGTTCTGTCTCCCTAATATAGAACAAAATAATACATTATCATCTTTGGAAGACCAAACACCAACATATTGAAGGAACACAAAAGCAAACACCTCCAGCCCTAACTCTGACAAACTGAAGTCTCCGAGCGATAGCTCCTGTTTGGTGGGCTCAACAGCCTTCCTTGGTCCCCAAAATATGGCTTTTATGCTAAACCCAACATCTGAATTCAGGATACGCTTTCTGCATATAGTTTTCATCTGGGTATCGAGAGAATTAGTTATGCATTATATTATACCAAGCAGAAAAAACGTAATATATTATGATGAAAGACATAAGCCAAAGGCACGAGGACATAAATATAACACCAATTACAGGCCATAGTCTAGTTTGCTAGAAATAAGTGGTGCTTCATAGTTCATATTGTAAGCCACATGCAAGTCTGTAACAACTGAATGCTCGTTTTTCCTAGCAATCCAAACATTTGCATGACAAGCTGAAAATTTCTTAGGATCACGAAATTCCAACACTCACACTTAGGGAATGTATGAATGGCATTTCCCCAGAGATTAAGAACTCATCATACCATTGAAAAGGAAGGAATGTTAAGTGATGCAAAATATCAATTACATACTAAACTTTTTCTACAGTATTTGCTTCTGTACTAGAAGGAAAATACTGAGAATGCAAGAAAAAACTGATATCGGAAACTTTTTCCACAGTATTTGCTTCTCTAAAACTAGAAGGAAAATACTGAGAATGTAAGAGAAACTGATATGGGAAACTTTTTCATTATTACTATTTTTTAAAAGAAATCAATATGGGAGAGTTACGAAAGATATATTTTGCAAAATGTAACTCAAGCATGCCGAAAAATACATAAAGCAGATGGGCAACTTTGAGAGAATAACTACGGTGGAAAGTAAATTACTTGGTTTAATCATGAGATGCAATAATAAATTAATCAACTGGAAGAATTCAATACTTTTACATGATCGTGGAATTGAATGTCCTAGTGATAATCTGATAAAATAGTATCATGATAAAACCATGCAAAAGTAATACAACTCCCATATTAAACATAAGTTTATAAGTGCAGTACTGATTGTTAATCAAATATTGAGATGGGAAAAACAAGAATTGAATTGGTATAACGAAATGTAACAGTTTGCATACAGCCCAAGAAACACATTTTTCCATCTTTACCACAGCAACATGATTATTACTCCTAAAGAATGAAAAAATCTGATAAATTGAAATTGAGCCGCTTGTGAACAACCTTTTCTAACTGACTTCATACTCAACATTACCTTTTTCATCACAAAGTTCAAGCAGAATTTTTATATTTGAAACTTAACATTATTTGCAGGAAGTCCATTGAAAGAATTGGAGACTGCAGCTCATCGAGGCAGTGAGCAGAAAATTTATTTTACCCCCTCACCCTAAAACTACAAATAACAATTCTAAGTTTTAGGGAAAAAAAAGAATCAACGAATTCGAAGTGAAAGGAGTTGAGAAGACAAATTGGGAGAAGCTTACGAGGTTGCGACCCAGAAATGGGGGAGAAGCAGCCACGGCGACGGCCATGGCAATTGGCATCACCAAAATATCAGATTTTTAGTGTTTCTGTTTGGCTCTTTCTCCCTGAATTTTGTCTTCTGTTACTACTATCAGTCTATCTGACGAATGCCACTTCAAATCCAATGTTTGTAAATTAGGCACGTCAAACTGGTCACTTAATTAGATTAATGGTCGGTTGAGGGATTTTCAAAAGGATAATTTTATACATATTAATAATCTCTTATTTTAAAAAATAGTAAAGATATTAATAAATTTATTATTTTAACCCTACAATTAGGGATGTCAATTTAGTCCGAAATCCATGGGTTGACTCGAATAGATCCATAATCCGATTGAGAGGCGTTTGGTGAGAACTTATAAAACAAAATGCAATTTATAATTTGCTTTTTAAACGAAAAACAAACATAATTCACCAAACACCCTCTGAGTAGGTTTGAAATTTTATAACCCGAAAAAAGTATCAATTTGAATGACCCGAACCGAATAACCGACAACCCGATAGGATTGGTTTGAACTGACCCAAAAACCGAGTGGATTTACCTGATTAACTTCAATATTTCTCGTTATATAATTTTCAAACTTCAAAATTTATTATTTTACCCCTACAACTAGGAATGTCAATCTAGTATGAAATCCATGGGCTGACTTGAATAGACCGATATAGTTAGGGTTGTAATTTTATAATCTGAAAAAAATATTAATCCGAATGACCCGAATTGAATAACTCGACAACCCGATAAGGTTGGCTTGAAAGTAGCCCGAACCCGAATGGGCTGGCATGAAAATCGAATGAATTTACCTGATTAACTTAAATTTTTCTAGTAAATATAATTTTCAAACTTCATTAGTTGTTTTTAAAAGTTAGTATAATAAGTTTTTTTTAAATACTTGTAAAATATATTTTGATTTAATATTCGAAGTTATCATATTTTTTCTTTGACTTTCTACTCCAACTTTTAATACAAAATATTTGTTATAAATATATTATCAAAAACTGTCACGACCCGACTACTTAATTAAGTAGTTAACGAAGTAATCAGGTTATGACTAAATTTGAATAAGTATAAAATTTTTTAATTTGAAATTTCTACAAAAATTCAAGATTTTAACTAACTAATTAACAATCAACATAGAAATCAAAGTTAATATTTAAAGATTTCATATACATCTTCAACCGATACAAAAGGGTATCCAAAAGTCAATGTCAAGTTTATATGAGTTTGACAACGGAAGGATGGATGAATGTCATGTATGAAGACATGACATTCCGGGCATAACAAAATTTACAGCAAAAGAACCCTAGCTCAGCATCCACTTCCATCGTCATCTCCGAGCTCAACCTGCATAATTTTTTTACAGAATGTGAGTATCAACAATACTCAATAGATTTTTGGTAAAAATTAAACTTGAACGACTTACCAAACTTTTTCAATGTAAGAGTTGAAGTGAATAATACCTGAATAATCTTTCAACGATAATAACTTTGTAATATTGCAATGATACAAACTAACATGATATTATACTATATTGGTATTATCTTCCTGTGTTGGACCCGAAGGTTACCAATCACAGTCCTGCCCTATCTACGTTTATTAAGTAATGAGAAGTAGGTCTCCTTCTCAATACCTTGACCGGTCTGTATAATCTCAAACTTCCCGGTCATTGACGGTATATTTATAAACTTCCCGGTCATTGCCAGTTTATGAAATTATAACTTCCCGATCATTGCCGGTATATTTATAAACTTCCCGGTCATTAACAAATTCTTCCGTAGATAGGTAATACGAACTTATTCTCAATAATAACTAAATCTTACGCTCAACAAGTAACATGAATTTACATTCAACAACCATAAATTTTATATTCAACTAGATACACAATCTTATACTCAATTTATAACAAGATATTATTTTCACAAATTTTCATGATTTCATTCACATAATTATGTGCAAAATATAATTTAAATATTCAATATTTAACACTCATTACAGAGAATAAAACCGACCTGGCACGAACTCGAGAATTTCTTCCTTTTCGTCCTTTAAACGCCCTTATCTTTGCTTGATCCTTGTAATTGAAATAATTAACGAATTTAGCAACCTTATTATTTGCTTGAACATATTGCACAACATACCATAACTTTCATTGATATATAGCATTTTCAAAACTTAACTTAAAGCAATTAAGTGATCAAATCTCACTTATACATTTATAATAAGTTTACTAATAACTCTTTATTAATATGCCAATTTTAACAAAATTTCGACAGAGTAACGTTTATAACACGAATCGCCATTTCAAACCAAACTCAACCAAATTCATCCCAATCTCCACAAAATCAACACCATATGCTTAAATATACACTTAACAACTTAAAATAAATTCAAACTCATTCATTTACACCATAATCACAATATGCCCTTCAACTATATATATAGGCAAGTACTTAAACCTTTCAATCTACCACTAATTTAATTCCAACAATTCATATCCATACTCATTTATCATGAATAATCATCAATCCATAAACAAATCCAATCCTAATCAAACTTGTCATATAATTTCAACAACTTAACATAAACTTTAATTTTTCAACTTCCAATTTATAAATCCATAAAATCCCATAAATTCAACTTAAGTATTATTTATATCCTAGATCTCAAAAATCATATCAAATACATCAAATAAAATCAAGAAATCAAAGTTCATCTAAGCCCCTTAGTTTTCGAAAATTTAAGGGTTATTAATACATTTAATATTTCAAGTCTATAAAATCTCATAACTTCAATTTAAGCATTATTTATACTCTAATTCTCATAAATCATATCAAATATATCAAATAAATTCAACAACTCAAAGTTCATCAAACCTTAAAATTTTCGAAAATGTCACATGATACATGCATTGAATTTAATCTAATTTCTTTCACCAAATCATGTTTATTTCAACTTAATTACACATATCTAAACTCAATTTAATCAAATCATAACACATAATTTACATTCAAAAATTAGGGTTCATGTATGATACTTTAATTCACCAACTTTAGGAATTTAAAGAATTAAAACCATAGAATATGTTATTTAAGCATCATAAGCATAATTAAATCAATAAACATAGCAAAAATTAAACAAATCATCCTTAATCTACATTCCATAAATTTCGAAAATTATATATGTAATTTTCTAAAATTCCTAATGTTGAACCTTAGTATTCTTTAATAGTAAAAACTAAATTTTCTCATTAATATAAAGATCCAAAACCATTAAATCCATTATTGGAATTAAATTCATATAATTATAACTTTAATACTTTCATATTCAAATATTCATTCTATTTATTCATAAAATTCGAAAATCATAGGAAATATTTTCTTTATCACTAGATATTAATAAAATAAATTTATTCAAGCCATTTAATAGCTTAAACAATATTTCATCTCATTTTATAAATAAATCCCACATAACAAAATAATTAATACATTTCTTTAGCACATTTTCTATTAATTGAAATTTTTCATTCCAACACATAATAATAATCATATATCTCACATTTCATCATAATAAAACTCATTTCTAAATAATCTCTACTTTTTCTAATTTCTATTTCTTCGATTTAAAATTAATCGAATTTCTATCGCTTAATAATCTATTATGCATTTCTCTATAAGTTTTTAAGTATAATTGTCTTTAAGCCCCTAATTATACTTAATTAGGCTCTAATTAAGTCTTAAGAATTTTCGAGTTACTACAAAAACCCTATGTATACATCATTTTTTTCCTTAAGTATTCTAGCCTGATTAGCCCGACGGATTAAGCCCGAAACCCGAGAGTTTAGGGTTAGGTGTTTCAACTAAAAACACTCTTTTAATTGACTCATAATCGAATGAGGTGATCGTAGAGGGAAAGTTAACCCAAGTCGTCTCTTAAGGAAAACTTAACAGGGCTTATTGTTCGTGTCACACATAAAAACGGTAAATTCTAAACACTCTAATACCAACGGGGGTTTTGAAACAAACGGAAATTGAAATGCGGAAAATAAAATATAAATGAAAGCAATCTAACTAGGAGTTGTCAATCCCTAGTTGATACCCTAAGAAATCACGAATGCAGGAAGCTTAAACGTAGAACAAACTAAACTAAAATCATCAAACAGAAAGCAATAAAATTCAACGGAGAAAGATTCAACATAATACTAAATTCCAATATCAATTGCATAGAACGTAAATTTATCAATGGAAAAACCAATAATCCAATATCTACTATGTAATTGAATCCAACAGAAATCACAAAGCAAAAATACGTAAATCGAAGCAATGAAATCCAACAGAAATCATAAAACAAAATGCATAAATCGAAGGAATGAAAAGCAAGAATTAATACTCTAATATGATGTTTCTATCTCTGTTGTCACTTGAAAGCTCCCGGAAAATAATCTTGAAGAACAGTAATTGCAGTATGAATCGAATGCCTAACTCGATGCGCGCTATATATATAAAGTGAGTGACCGCCGGTTGCACGCTGAACGAGGGTGGAGCAAAGACTTCTGTTTCAAAGTGAGCGCCGGCTTAGACCGAGCGCTCGCTCACGTGGTGCTTCATCTCGAAGCGGCGCTTGGCTCAGTGAGCGGGCACGCGAGGCGGCACAGTGATGGCCTTGCTGCTGATGCTTGGCGCTAGGAGTGAGCGCCAGGTGATGGGTGATGTGGCATGCGTTGGATGGCCAGCGCCGGCTGTGCTGGGAACGTGTGCGGGAGGGCTGGCGGTCGAAGAGGCCGCCGGAGAGGGCGTTAGGCGATGAGGCGCGCTGGGCGGGGCGTTCGCACGGCGCTGATGAGGTGGGGGCGCCGGGCGTGGAGAGGCGATGGGCGATGCGGCACGCTGGCTGGAGCGGGCGCCGGCACGGAGCGTCGATGAGGCGGGCGCTGGCGTGGGCGCGCGAGAGAGGCATCATGGCGGCGCGGGCATCGGAGCGGCGCTCGCACGAGCACCGGATGAAGCGGCGCTGGGTGCTATCGAACGCCGGTTGTGCGTGGCGCTTGGTCGAGCGCTGGGTGGAGCGCCAACGGGAGCTGTCGAGGGGGGGTGAGGTGTGCGACGAGGCATGGCGCCGGACTCGGCGTGCGACAGGGTGCTCTTGCGCGACTTTAACGATTCGCTCCGTTCTTCCTCGTATGAACTCCGAATTACAATCCGTTTGCACCTACGGACTCCTGTCAAGGTGCTCTTTAATATACTTCAACTCTTGGTAATATAATTTTGTCCTATTTAATACCGTTTTTCTACAAAACATTGAAACAAACGAAATAAGTCTGAACCAAAATTACTTAGCAAAACAACGACAACAATAAGACAAATAACTGGAAACGGCATGTAAAAGAATATCAAGAATAAGCACAAAATGAAACCAAACAACTCCCCCACACTTATCCATTTGCTTGTCCTCAAGCAAAGTCTATACTAATAAGAGTAGAAAAATAACTCATGCAACTTAATTCTCAATCCAATCAATCAAACCTCTTTTTGCCTTTCCCCCAAACTTGATGGATGCATAATCAAAGTTAACGTGAAAAAAATCTAAGATTGTGAAAATATCAAATAAACAAGTATGTGATTTTTGCTCAGACCCAACTCTCCGCTAGGGGTGAATTAATTAAAGTGGTCACCTTTAGCAACAAGTTTCTTTTGAGAACACAAAGAAAGTATTAACAGATTTTGGAACAATGTTCGAAAGGTGAACTCTCGATGAACTCGAGTCTCCTATCGTGGTTTCCCATGTCTATTTCTTAATTTACGAGAAAGAGGGGCAGAATCTCATCCTCCATTTCAACAATCTCAACAATTTATTGGAGTTTTCATTCTCCTTTTATATATATATATAATGAAACAAGTATATACATAACCACACTGTTAACACTACCCCTAGCATTAGTCGGACAAATCACGTCAATAACCCCCGATTTAAGATCAATCCACACAATCTCGTCAATTCACATTACACTTCAATCACATATCAACAAGAGAAACGGGATAACATTTAGGTTTGACCAATACCACAGAGTTCCGTAGCACAAATCAAAATCCTGACTTATTCGCATAGACAAAAACTTAAGTCCAAGAGTTCAAAATCATCACCAACTCGCATCACCAATCATGCAAAAAGACACGACACGACACAAAGTCAAATGCTCTCCCCCACACTAAACTCGAGCACTGTCCCCAGTGCTCAAAACATTAAATAACAAAAGAAGATGAGACTTCCCTGATGATAGATGGTAGAAAGAGGACTGAAATATGAGCGTGCGCTGCAGAGTTGGAGTATCACGGCTTCACCTCACTGCTTACAACGTCCCAATACTGAACAAACTAAACACAGAGACAACAGATAGATCAAAGAAACCAACGAAACAAGCAAAAGAGAAAGAAAGAAAAGAACAGAAAAATCCGTGGGTAAATTCCCACGTAGTACTCAGTTTAACGTCGTGAGCACGACGTAATCCAGTCAGAGACAGATAGGATTCGATGAGCATGGAGTTCTCTACTTCTTTTGGACCATTCCCTCGCTCAAAGTAAGGCCTCACCCACTGTCCATTTGCAGTAAATGATCCGTTGGTGTTAGGATCGCGAAGTAAAATTGCTCCGTAAGGAAACACCTTCTCTATGATGTAAGGACCATTCAATCTGGAATTGAGCTTTTCGGGAAAAAGTTTAACACGAGACTGCAGAAGTGAAACTTTCATTCCCGGCTTTAAATCCTTGCGAACTATCCGCCGATCGTGAATTCGTTTCACTTTATCCTTGTCAATACACGCATTCTCATCCTGCAGCAACACATTCTCGGCCAATGGATCAATAGTATCTATGGAAGCATGATCATCAATTAAATTAGCAGAAGTAAAAATCACACTATCACGTACAGAGAAAGACATAGATTCACCAAGTACAGTTATTTTCAATGTGTCATTCTTAACATCTATTAGTGTGTTGGTTGTGGCCATGAATGGCCTCCCCAATAACAGTGTGTGTTCCTCCCCATCTTCCCTAACATCCCCCATATCCAAAACAACGAAATCAACGGGAACTATCAACCCACCCATCTTTACTAATATATCCTCAACAATACCCTTGGGATATCTCACGGACCTATCAGCTAACTGTAGACACATCCGAGTGGGTTTAAGTTCACCTAATCCTAATCGTTTGAACATTGAATAAGGCATAAGATTAATCCCGGGCCCCAAATCAAGCATGCCAAAAACTTCCTTCCCATTACCCAAAGCAATCTTAATAATAAAACTACCTGGATCCCGGAGCTTGGGAGGCAATTGGTGTTGTAGGATGGAATTAGCTGCTTCGGAGATCATGACCTTCTCGTTCTCTCAAAATCATCTCTTCTTTGAGGCTAGCTCTTTCAAGAACTTGACGTAGGACGACATATTTTTGATGACGTCCAAAAGAGGCAAATTCACATTCACCTTGGACAGGAGCTTGTAGATCTCATTGAATGCCGGTCCTGCTTCTCGTTCTTCAATCGGTGTAGGAAGAGTATCGACGGAATGTAAGGATTTGCTGTCTTATGCAGTTTGAACCCAGTCTCTTTCTTATTTTCCACCTCCGGTGACTGCAGCTGCTTGCCTGATATCTCTCTAACCTTATCCTCAACAATTCGGTCACTCCTAAGAACAATGATCGCATGAGCCTGATGGGGTGGTTTGAAGTTACCCCATCGCACCTTCTTGCAATGACTCGTTAAGCTTACCAAAGAATCATCCTATTTGCATCTCTAAACACTTAATTGTTGAATCTTGAGCATCCAATCTTTGGGCAAACGTATCCTCCCAAGATGGCCACTGAGGTGGTGGTGGAGGTGCTCGCTGATACTGTTGTTGTTGTGGGAACTGTTGCTGTGGGAACTGTTGCTGCTGAGGATGGTGCCTCTGCTGCTGAAACTGTTGCTGCTGTGGAGGTCTTTGGTATGGCGTATTCTAGTTTGAACTCTGCCCTTGATTCTGATTCCTTCATCCCGCGTTAAATTGTTGCTGATTAGGCTCGAACTGCTGTCGAGGTTGAAATCCCTGTATAGCATAAGCTTCGGTTCGCCTGCGAAGTTATGCTCTCCCATTATGGGGCACGTATCAACATTATGTTCAGGTTCATTGCAGATTCCACAAGGTTCCATGAATTCCTTGTGCTGTGCTGGTGGATCAGGCTTCCTTATCTTAAGCTCTTGCACCTCCCTCATTAGCTCAACCATTTGCTTATTCATGTCGAAAGAAAGAGTGACGACATATGCTTTGGCTCTTCCACCTCGACTGGATTTCTGCTGTGAAGTAGCAGCCATAGCCTCAAAAATTTCAGCAATATCTACTGCCGTTCGAGACCCAATATCACCACCTGCAGCATTGTCCACAATGTACTGAAAGCTCTGAGTTAACCCGTCATAGAAGAACTGATAGAGAATTTCATCTGGCAAGGCATGGTGAGGGCACTTCTGCAATAAGTCCTTGAACCATTCCCAAGCTTCATGAAATGGCTCGTCCGATGTCTGATTAAAGGTCATGATCTGTGACCTCAACTCCTGACTCTTCTTATTTGGATAGTATTTTGTCATAAACTTATTTACCACGGCATTCCAATTCTGCAGAGAGTTGGCGGGGAGTGCCAGAATCCAAGACTTTGCCCTATCTTTCAGGATATACGGGAAACAACGCATCTTCAGCTGGTCTTCATTTAGTCCTCCCAGTGGGAAGGACTGCAACACTGAACAGAATTCTCTAATGAATCCCAAAGCATCCTCACTAGCAAGCCCATGAAAAGTGGGCATGAGTGAGAAATGATTCGGCTTAAGCTCGTAATCACGGGCTGCTGGTCCAAGAACAATGGAGGAGGTAGCGGCCTCAATTACTGGTCTGTAGAAGTCAAGCAGTGCTCGTACATTTTCACCTATTTCTCTCAGCGGGGGTGTATTCTTAACAGATGGATGATCTCTGGCTAACAATTCAGATTGTTCTCCACTCACAGAAGTGGCACAATACTCCTCCAGTTCCGGAAGAAGAGATGTTTTAAACATTCGAGTGCTGTCCAACGGGGTAGCAAGCGGTCTATTGAGACTGCGACAACCTAACATACACAACACTCAAACAAGAACAGATCACACACAACTGGAGAATAACAAAATAAAAACGAGAAGAAACACAGAAAATAATAAACACAAACAATACGCCTAAAGTTTTTCACGGCAACGGCGCCAAAATTTGTTTCAACTAAAAACACTCTTTTAATTGACTCATAATCGAATGAGGTGATCATAGAGGGAAAGTTAACCCAAGCCGTCTCTCAAGAAAAACTTAACAGGGCTTATTGTTCGTGTCGCATATAAAAACGGTAAATTCTAAACATTCTAATACCAACGGGGGTTTTGAAACAAACGGAAATTAAAATGCGGACAATAAAATATAAATGAAAGCAATCTAACTACGAGTTATCAATCCCTAGTTGATACCCTAAGAAATCACGAATGCAGGAAGCTTAAACGTAGAACAAACTAAACTAAAATCATCAAACAGAAAGCAATAAAATTCAACGGAGAAAGATTCAACATAATACTAAATTCCAATATCAATTGCATAGAACGTAATTTTATCAAATGCCAGAAGAAATAGAATCAATGGAAAAACCAATAATCCAATATCTACTGTGTGATTGAATCCAACAGAAATCACAAAGCAAAAATACGTAAATCGAATGAATGAAATCCAACAGAAATCATAAAACAAAATGCATAAATCGAAGGAATGAAAAGCAAGAATTAATACTCTAATATGATGTTTCTATCTCTGTTGTCGCCTGAAAGCTCTTGGAAAATAATCTTGAAGAACAGCGGCGGCGCAAAGTATGAACTGAATGCCCTAACTCAGCGTGCGCGCTTATATATATAAAGTGAGTGAGCGCCGGTTGCACACTGAACGAGCGCGGAGCGGAGACTTATGTTTCAAAGTGAGCGCTCGCTCACAAGGTGCTTCTGTCTCAGAAGCGAGCGACGGCTCTAAGTGAGCGGGCGTGCAAGGCGAAGCGCGAGTGGTGAGCGCACGCTGGATGCTGTGCGCTAGGAGTGAGCGCCGGGTGATGGGTGATGCGGCGTGCGCTGGATGGCCAGCGCCGGCTGTGCTGGGAATGCGTGTGGGGGGGCTGGCGGTCGAAGAGGACGAGCGCGGAGAGGCGCTGGCGTCTGTGCTCGCGTGGAGAGGGCATCTGGCGGCGCGCGCGCTGGCTGGAACAGATGCTCGCACGGAGGCTTGACGAGGCGGGCGCTGGGCGATGTTGGCGCATGCGTAGAGGGCGTTAGGCGATGCGGCGTCGCGCGCTGGATCGACGCCTTTCGACGGAGCGCCGGATGAGACGGGCGCTGGGTGATGGGGTGCGCGCGAGAGGACGCTGGCGATCGCGATGCGCTGCTGGGCTGGAGCGGGACGCCGCACGGAGCGCCGGATGAGGTGGGAGCTGGGTGCTGTCGAGCACCGGTGGTGCAATCGAGCTTGGTTGTGCACGGTGCTTGGTCGAGCACCGGGTGGAGCGCCAACGGGCGTTGTAGAGGGGGGTGAGCCGTGCGACGGGGCACGACGCCGGACTCGGCGTGCGACGGGGTGTCCGTGCGCGACTTTAACGATTCGCTCCGTTCTCCCTCGTCTAAACTCCGAATTACGATTCGTTTGCGCCTACGGACTCCTATCAAGGTGCTCTTTAAAATACTTCAACTTTTGGCAATATCATTTCATCCTATTTAGTACTATTTTTCTACAAAACATCGAAACAAACCAAATAAGTCTGAACCGAAATTACTTAGCAAAACAACGACATAAATAAGACAAATCACTGGAAACGGCATGTAAAAGAATACCAAGAATAAGTAAAAAATGAAACCAAACATTAGGGTTGAAAATTTCGAACCCAAAAAAATATCAACCCAAATGACCCGAACCGAATAGCTCAATAATCCAAATGAATTAGCTTTAACTCGAACAGGTTGGCCCGATTGACATCCCTACCACTAATAAATTGTTGGAAATCAACATGTATATATATATATATATATATTAGTGTACAACCCGTCAAAATTCGATGGGGAATCACTTTACGAAACATAGAAAAATAGCATAAGGATGGTGTTTTTCTTCGATTTCTTTCCACTTCTTTTATATTGAAAGTAATTAATTAAAATTAGACTATGCATATATTTAAAAAGATAATAATAAAAGATTCCTCTAAATATAGAAACTGAGGCTAATTTAAGTAAGACATTTCTATAAAATATAAAAAATATTAGAAATTAATATCAAAGCATAATTTGAAATTATGCAATCTATGAAATCCATTTAAAATTTATATATTGTATCAGTCTCGTATAGTAATATTCGATAATTATTTACCCGAATTAAGGAGGTTTGTCATATGTTTAGATAATAAAAATATTTCAGCCACTTGGATAAATATAGAATTTATATACATGTACTTCTCTCAAACCCGATTAAAGAGTGACTATATATATATATATATATATAATTATACTACTCGGTCTTGTACCAAATCCTGTCTGGTATTACCCGCTAACTAATCGAATTAAAGAAGTTATTTACAGCCACAAGGACCTGTCCATATTATATATACAAGTACCTCTTCCAAACCCGATTAGATAATGGTTTTACTATCCGTTTTCATCTCAAACTTATATAGTGATACTCATAGTTACTCAAAATCATTTAAATTTACAAATATAAGTTGTTACAATAACTCGTACTAACTTGTTCCCGTACTAAACTAGTAAACCTGTATAGTTGTGTCCAATAATTACCCGAATTAAAGATGTCATATATTAAAAATATTTTCAGCTATATGGACCATACTAAAATATATATAAATGTACCCGTCTCATTATTCAAAAAAGTTATTTTACTACCCATTTTCTTCTAGAACCCGTATAATGACACTCATAATTATTTGAGCCCATTTAAATTTATACAAGTTGTTACAATAATGTGTACTAATCGTTCCTTACCAGTCTCGTATAGTAATAAGCATTAATACCCCAAATTAAAGAGGTTATATATTTAACATAAAAATATTTTTAGCCACCTACTATCTAGAATGTATATACATGTACCCTCCAAAACCCGATTAAAAAGTAATTTTACTATTCGTTCTCATCTCAAACTCATATAGTGATACTCGTAATTACCAAAATCTGTTTAAATTTATAAATATAACTCGTTTTTATAATTAGTTATGGGTCTCAACAAAATCTAAACAAAACAACATAAATAAACAGTATAAATAGCAAAATATTCAAAAAGAAGAAAATTTCACATAGACATACTGGTTAACGTTTAGACATGTTTAGAATTCATATATATGTACATATTCTAAACTTGTTTTATAAAATATCTAATAATTAGTATCTATCTATCTATCTATCTATCTATCTATCTATCTATCTCACTAAAACGGAATATTTTAAAATAATCGTTAATAAATAATTATATAATTAAAAGATTGAATTCAAAGTATAAATTCAAAATTATACGGTTTATGGAATCCGTTTATAAATTCAATTTGTATATATATATATATATATCACAAACTTTATTATTTGAAGCATTGTTTTTCATAGTTCCCTGACTCACACATTTTGTATATCTTTTATTGAACCACTTTGCTCGCATTGGGGCAGATACTGTATAACTAATGAAATAAACAAAGATTAAATATCTACCTAATCGATTTGATCATATAATATATGTTGCTATTATTGCAATATAATTAAATAAGTTCAAACATGAAAATTCATAATTCATAGTTGACTACAAATTTTGATCTTAGTAAATCGAGATAAAGTAAATATATACTTGCGATGTTTTTATATAGAAATAATGATTACAAATTTTCTAAAGCTTATGTCCAAAGATAAGATTTAAACTAATAATCATATAACTAATGAATAAATCATGAATTTCGTAGTAATTATACACCAACAATCATATAACCGAATTTGATTCGATTTCTCATCAACAACTAAACTGAATTTGATTCAGAAAAACCTGATAATCTTTACAGGTAGAATACAGAGACGTAGCGGTAGATAGTATTGTAATCTCATCCTCTCTATTGATAGACTGCATCAAGATCTATTGATCTAGTATGATATATTGACTATATATATACACACTATAGAGTAACCACAAAATAAGAATAGATAAGAATGTAAACATATTAAAATTTCTTAGCAGCTAATCTTTGTAATTTGGGGACTTCTTTAAGTAATTTGGTGGGCTTGGTCTAGTAAATCTCGGCATTGATACATCTGACGCCCTATTCCTACCCTTTGGGCTTTGGTTTACTTTTGGGCATTCAATGTAAGCATGGACAGATGCATAGAGGCGAAGGACGGCGCTAGAACATGTATAGGTGAAGAGTTGCAACTTAACATGCACGTCTGAAAATTTCCATATATCCTAATAAAATTAGAAGAGACGTACAATGAGTCTCACAATTTCTCTTCTGCTACCTATGCAATAACATCCTCAGGTTTCCATCTATAATATCATCTCTTGAATTAGTTAAGTCACCTTCTATTCACAAAATGTTATTTAATAGAGAGTAATAATCAAAGAATAATTCATGTTAGAAATAAAACAAAAGACAACATTAAAATTACACAGTTTAATCTATGCTCAATGTACATTCACTAAGGTAGTGAGACTAAAACAAAATTCAGAATCTACAATTTTATCATCACGCATATGCTAGAATGCATCAAGATCTGTTGATCTAGTATGATACTTCTTTCAAACCATCAAGATTTCATGTGTAAAACTAAAAAGATAAACAACAAAACATATTTAATGCAAGTCTATCTATTAAGGACTAATTTCACGCTTCCTTAAACCTCATATAAACTCAACCTCAAAAATTTTATTTGAAGAAAACAATGAGAAAGCAAGCATCACCAAACAACCAAATTACATATATCCAATTCTAAACCTAGCCTCGAGCATCATGGCTTAAATCTTTGGCCTAATACAAGTATGATGCTAATTTTCTCGTCTTCTTCATTGATACTGCTGCTTACTTCCTCCATTCTTTGCACTTCGTGTGTGGATAATCAATTTGTCCGATTAGTGATGAAATACATAAAATAAAGTGAATGATTTGAGAGTTGATAGAATTAAAAGATGAATTGGGATGGGTGTTTAAGTCGTCCTGTAATGGTGGTCATAATTGATTATGTAATGGACAATTAATTGAAGAATTGATCGCTAATATTCCTACCAAATAAATTTATAGTAAAACAACAAGTATATTATATCGTATCCACAGGGCCTGCGACTCGAGAACACAACAAATAATCAACACATAATCTTTATTATTATTCAGGCAACAAAATATCAGGAGAGAGAAAATAATACTAGACTCGAAAATAAAAATAGGAATAAAATCAGATATGAAAGACTGATCCTAGGGATGTACTTAACCTAACCAGATTCACACAATTAACCTATTAATATGTTCAAAAGCACACAAAGATTTAACCTCCTACAGCTCACCTATCTCCGCCAGGTCTCAAGGCAAAAACTGTATTATAAATTCCAGATATCGATTATGCAATTAATTCTGCCAGGACATCAATCACATAACTAGCATGTATTAATATTGATCAGACACCAACACATGAGAATTAAAGCCAAGAATTATAAATCATGAATGAGACGGCAAAACAGTATCAATTATATAAATCTAGTTAGACATACAAACCCTATGATCAATACGAACTTTAGCTACTCATAATTAAAATACCAAAGCAATAAATAAATAAAGCATAAATTGAGATAGATAAATAAAACCGTAGGGATCCACGAAGAACAATTGGTGCAACTGAAATCTGAAATTAAATATGGAACCTTGAATAAAAACAAACTATGAAAACTAAACTACGAAATATAATGAAAATAACTAAATCTATGCTAAACTAATAAACTGTGAAATAAACGTGCAAGAAGAAATTATCAATGAGTTCTGTATTAGAAAATAAAAGAAACTCTCTCTAAAGTCTAATGTCAAACTCTCGTCCAAAAGCCTCCCCTCGTGTGCGTGCGCAAAGCGTATATATATATATACATATATGCAGCCCTACACCTCGCTAAACGTGCTTGTGACCTTGAGGGGCGAAGCCGTCTCGCGAAGCTCCAAAACACTGAAATTCTGCTCATCCTCGCGACCTAGCATCGCGACCTTAGGTCGCGATCTCGGCTCGCGAGGCGTAATTCCCTGCGCGCGCGACTTCGCCGTTTCGTTCCGTTCTCTCTCGTCCGGACTCCGAATTGCGATACGTTTGCGCCTACGGACTCCTATCGAGATGCTCTTTAACATAGTCAACTTTGTACATCCATCCTTTTCAAATCCATTTCATCATATTCAACGTCGTTTTCAAACAATTCTTCTTCGCATGAGCTCGCGACTAGGCTATTGATTCATCTTTATCGTGATCTACCTTTTTTGACATCAAAGCCTATGCTAAAATGACACGAAATACACAAGGCATAAAATCTTCCAAGGTAAACATAAATATATCAAAAGATAACTCAAAAGATCACTTATCGATTATAAACGAAACGAATATAGCCTTATAAATCAGGTAAAAATGAGGCTTATCAACTCCCCAAACTTAACCTTTTGTTTGTCCTCAAACAAATCAGAACAAGAGAGAGACGACCAGAGATAGGTAAAGAGTCGAACGATAAAAGCAATAAGCCTCAGAGCAATGAGCAATAAACGATTCACTCAAAAGAATCAAATCACAACATCTTTCGTTAAACTCCACACATCATAATAATCATAAGCACAAGCCTTCTCAAACTTGAATCCTCACGACATGGATATATATATATATATATATATATATATATATATATATATATATATATATATATATAGAAATCTCAAACACTCAAGCATATCGAGGAGGATGTGTATACTCAAAGTTTAAAACACATGGAATCTACCATAAGCTTGCAAATCGCCTAATTCTCCATTGCTCAAATATGTGCTCAAGAACTAAGATCAAAAAGGTCTTATAAAAGGTTATAATGTAGGCTTTTTGGTAAGGTAGGATATATTTAGGCTAAATGACTCATAATCCCATAATGAAAAACACCATAAGTATCACAAGACATAATTCCCAAATTTTCACAATTCATTTCAATTCTCTATACCAAGAAGTCATTTTTTTCTTTAAGAACTCCATAATTATCAAATAAGTGATATACTCATCTCAAGCACTAACTACTTACCCATTTATGTTCTTTTCACACACTTATGCTAACTCTTCTTTTTTTTTTTGAATTTTTTTTAAACTTATATGGGTGAGCAACTATTTTTAATAATCACTTTCTCATTATCTATTTTATTTCTTTCCTTTCTTTTTTCTCAACCCTCAATTCAAGCAACCAAACATCACACTACCAATATAACCCAACCCACGACTATATGGAAGAATAAGGTAGGCTCAAACGGGCTCATCAAAGGATAATAAAATAACAGGTTAGTGTTTAGATAGTGTATAAGCTAAGAAAAGAATGCCTAATATCATCTCATAATTCTTAAGCACATCAATGCAATCTCGAAAAAGAACCAGAGCAAGTTTTAGAGAAACACATATTATTTCAAACTATTCACATAGAAAGAAACAAGACTGAAAAAATATGACAGTCAAAAGCTCAAATCTCACAGGTTTCAAAAGTGTGGTCAAGTTCTCAAAGGCTCAATACTCACAATAATCATAACATGCTTCGTCTCACAAAATCAGTTGCAATCAAATTTTCTAAAAAAAACAATTCTTATCATCGGCTGCTCGTCATTCAACTCAACCCAAAACAGACACAAAACCCAAACAGGAAAACAAAACAAAAATAAATAAAAAGAAAACAGAACAAAAACGAAAACAAAACAAAAGAAAAGAAAACATTGGGTTACCTCCCAACAAGTGCTAAATTTAAATTTCTTTAGCTAGACCATTTCTAACCTCGATCAATCAGGCGTTTTGGTAGCAGACTTCTTCCCAAATCTGTGCTTGCCTCCATATTTTTCATTTACCGCAGACCACCACTGAGTGTGGAAGTGGCCTCCCCCAAACTTGAACAAGTCACTCGGAGTTCCATGCCGAGTCAATCTCTTCTTTGTAGCATCCTTGTTGACTGGTCGGTTGACATCCAAGCTCGAGATTTGGCTGACTGCAACAGTGGTGATTGAGTGACACTCTTCATGCTCTAAACTATCGTGTTGCTTGATGGCGTTATAGATTGAAATTTTTAGCTCCTCATCGTTGACACGAAAAGTCAGATCACCTTCCTGCACATCAATTAAAGCACGACCAGTTGCTAGAAAAGGCCGACCCAAGATTAGTGGTTGATTTTTAAATTCAGGAATGTCTAAAATGACAAAGTCAGCAGGAAAGAAAAAATCCCGAATTCTTACCAACACATCTTCAACTATGCCCTTAGGGTGTGCAACTGACCTGTCAGCTGCATCATTAATGAAATGGACGTTTTCTTCATTTTACCCAGCTCCAAGCGGTTGAACACAGATAATGGCATCAGGTTTATGCTCGCTCCTAAATCACACAACACGTTGAGGAACGTATGCTCGGCAATCTCGCACTCTAGCATGAAGCTTCCCGGATCTTTCTGTTTCAGTGGCAACTTTCTCTGCAAGATAGCACTGCATTCTTCAGAGAGGTTGATCTTGTCAAATTTTCCCAACTTCTTCTTATTCGCCACTGCATCTTTGAGAAATTTGACGTATCCGGGAATATTCCTGAGTGCATCAAAGAGAGGTATATTAATGTTAACTTTCTGGAATATCTCCTTGAAGCGGGCGTACTCCTCATCATATTTTGTTTTCCCGATGCGTTGAGGAAATGGAGCTGTAGGCTTTGGGAGTGTCGGCTGATCTTTCGCGTTTTTCATTCGCGATTCTTCCTCTCTGCTCTATCTCGCGAGACACCTTCTCTACCGGTCTTCACAGATTTCACTCATGAGGATCATCACGAACCTTGGTCGCGATTCCTCTCCATCACTCTTCGTGTCAATTGCTCATGAGCCTTCATACTCCGGATGATTTTCATATGAAGCTCCGCTCCTCAAATATATTGCATTGCATTGATTTGGAGGAGTATGATTCTTTGGATTTTGCTCAGTGTTGCATATGAAGCCCCACTTGGTTTTCCAACATCTTCAATTGTTTTCCAAGGGCTATCACCGTATTGTTGATGGCGTTGACTATGCTCTCTAGAGCGTTCATCCTATTCCCAAGCTGCTGGATCTGAATATTTTGCTGAGCCACAATTTGTTGGTGACTCGTTGCTATCTGCTGATTGTTCGCCAACACTTGTTGCATCATCTCTTCGAGGCTCGGCTTCTTGGGCTCCACAATCATTCCATTATTAACAGCAAAACCAGGTGGTGGTTGCTGAGCATTCTGTACATTGGCATAGGAAAAATTGGGATGATTCCTATTGTTGGGATGATAGGACGGATTCCCACCGATTCCCCGACCATTACTCCTTCGTTCACAAATTGAACCTCCTCGATATTCTCGCGCCATGGCCACAATCATCCGCCTTTTTCTCGGCTCAGACACCTTCTGCAGAGTTGTAAACTTCTCTAACAAGTCATCATACTTATCATCCAACTCTGCAGCAGCCACTCTTCTGATCGGCTGTCTCTCCATCGGTCATTGATAGCTATTGGATGTCATCTCCTCAATAATTCTCAATGCTTCGTCTATTCCACGATTGAGAAGGCATCCTCCGGCTGATACATCTACAATACTACGGGTGTTAGCATTGAGTCCACTATAAAATTGTGTCACTTGTTACTCAGGTGAAAACCCATGTCAGACACTTGCGAGCGTGTTTCAATCGCTCCTGTGCTTCAATAATGATTCATCTCCCAATTGTGAAAATGGGAGATCTCGGCAATGATCTTCTGAGCCTTGGCAGGTGGAAAGTATTTAGACAAAAAAATTTCGCACAATTGCTCCCATGTAGTGATTCTTGATCTGTCCAAGCTCTTGAACCACTCTTTCGCCTGACTCCGCAGCGAAAATATGAACATCCGCATCCGGATGGCATCAACTGGCACTCCGTTATGCTTGATAGTATCACAGATATCCAAGAACGCTTCCAAATGTGCATTGGGGTCTTCAGATACCCGTCCCCCAAACTGCTCCGCTTGTATCATACTGATGAGGGAAGGCTTTAATTCGAAATTATTCGCATTCACGTTTGGCCCCCATCCTCCACCTTGGAACTGATCCGTCGGTGGCCTGTACATGTGGTTGAGCGGTATTGGCTGTGCTCGTTCACCAAACGGGCCCATCTGATTATTCAATGCCAGTTGGCGTTGCATTGCTGCCAGCATCGCCTCCATCTCGGCCATCCGATCTGTGACTTGGGGCTGTCTATCTGCCATTTCTTGTTATCTTCTTTCTCGGTTCTTTCTCTTATATGATCTGTCAATCTCGAGATTCAATGGAATAATTTCTTTCCTTTGAGATCTTGTAATCATGCACTGCGCAGAAAGATAAAAATCAAGTCAAATCCAAGAAGCAACACAAAAATAATAATAATTTTTATTTTTATTTTTTAATTTTTAATTTTTTTTAAAACGCCTAAATTAATAACTACAATCCAGAAAATTATCACTATACAATCTAAACAGTCCCCGGCAACGGCGCCAAAATTTGATCGCTAATATTCCTACCAAATAAATTGATAGTAAAACAGCAAGTATATTATATCGTATCCACAGGGACTGCGACTCGAGAACACATCAAATAATCAACACAGAATCTTTATTATTATTCAGGCAACAAAATATCAGGAGAGAGAAAATAATACTAGACTCGAAAATAAAAATAGGAATAAAATCAGATATGAAAGACTGATCCTAGGGATGTACTTGACCTAACCAGATTCACACAATTAACCTATTAATATGTTTACCAATTTAATCCGCATTCATATGAAGGATCACTAATGTAACTATAGTTTCCGCCAGGACAACCTATAGTTGTAGGTTAGCCTAAACTCTATATCCGTCGGGTCTCAAGAGAAGTAAGCTAATTACCAAAAGCATACAAAGATTTAACCTCCTACAGCTCACATATCTCCGCCAGATCTCAAGGCAAAAACTGTATTATAAATTCCAGATATCGATTATGCAATTAATTCTGCCAGGACATAAATCACATAACTAGCATGTATTAGTATTGATCAGACACCAACACATGAGAATTAAAGCCAAAAATTATAAATCATGAATGAGACGGCAAAACAGTATCAACATATCAATTATATAAATCTAGTTAGACATACAAACCCTAGGATCAATACAAACTTTAGCTACTCAT
The DNA here is from genome assembly GCA_036937905.1 of Salvia rosmarinus. Taxonomy (NCBI): domain Eukaryota; kingdom Viridiplantae; phylum Streptophyta; class Magnoliopsida; order Lamiales; family Lamiaceae; genus Salvia; species Salvia rosmarinus. The sequence goes on from CM072813.1 coordinate 26,699,539, forward strand.
AATTAAAATACCAAAGCAATAAATAAATAAATAAAGCATAGATTGAGATAGATAAATAAAACCGTAGGGATCCACGAAGAACAATTGGTGCAACTGAAATCTGAAATTAAATCTGAAACCTTGAATAAAAACAAACTATGAAAACTAAACTACGAAACATAATGAAAATAACTAAATCTATGCTAAACTAATAAACTGTGAAATAAACGTGCAAGAAGAAATTATCAATGCGTTCTATATTAGAAAATAAAAGAAACTCTCTCTAAAGTCTAATGTCAAACTCTCGTCCAAAAGCCTCCCCCTCGTGTGCGTGCGTAAAGCGTATATATATATATATATATATATATATATATATATATATATTATATGTAGCCCTACACCTCGCTAAACGTGCTTGTGACCTTGAGGCGCGAAGGTGTCTCGCGAAGCTCCAAAACGCTGAAATTCTGCTCATCCTCGCGACCTTAGGTCGCGATCTCGGCTCGCGAGGCGTAATTCCCTGCGCGTGCGATTTCGCCGTTTCGCTCCGTTCTCTCTCGTCCGGATTCCGAATTGCGATCCGTTTGCGCCTACGGACTCCTATCGAGATGATCTTTAACATAGTCAACTTTGTACATCCATCCTTTTCAAATCCATTTCATCATATTCAACGTCGTTTTCAAACAGTTCTTCTTCGCATAGCTCGCGACTGGGCTATTGATTCCTCTTTATCGTGATCCACCTTTTGACATCAAAACCTATGCTAAAATGACATGAAATACATAATGTATAATAAGGTAAACATAAATATATCAAAAGACAACTCAAAAGATCACTTATCGATTATAAACGAAACGAATATAGCCTTATAAATCAAGTAAAAATGAGGCTTATCAACAGATAATGGTAAATATATGAATAAATGCTTTGGGTCATTCTTCTATGATGATTCTTCTATATATGTAAGGTAATCTCTTAATTTATGCTCTCAAGTTTTTGCAAATAATATTTCCCAAAATTTTCATCCATAATTAGATTGGTATATAAAGGTAGATTTGTGAAATTTAGAAAATTAAGAATAAAAAATCCTTAAAATGCCACATAGGAGTAGCTAGGAATCAATATGGTGCTTCCATTGTGTAATGGATTATATAGTTAAATAGATAGGCTCTCTTAGTATCCGGTCCCTAGATAGTATGTAGTACCCAATCTAGACCATATATTTTGAACATGTGACCGCACCACAAGCTGATACGTGACAGCTTCTTTTCCTTTTTTTAATTTTTTTTCGTAAGGGTCAAAATGAGAAGAAATCAAATCAGCGGACAGTGGACAGTAGATATAATACATACGAATAGCAAAAAACAACATATTTTGAAACAAAAGAGCATTACTAGGACGTATTTTGTCTTGCAAATAGAGGGCTCATCGACTCGATGATTAGCATACGATTTTGTTTATTTATATTTTTCGATTCTGTTTTAGTTCATTTTGTAGTTTCATCTCTTTCTACTTTTCTTTTACGTTGTAATACACCCGACAAATTTATACTATTTTGTATGCCTATTTTCCAACAGTCGCAAGAAAAGATACCACTTGCACTAAGGAGATTGGACTGCTTAATGTGACTTAAAACTTTCGAAACTAAATACCTTTGCTTGAAGATATCGACTGTTTTGCTACCAATTCCGCCATCGCTATTGCTACTTCCTCTGCCACAGCTGCTTCATTTGACGCTTCTATTGCTGCCACTTCCTCGTTTTGCACCATAGCTTCGGCCACTGCTGGTTCGACATCTTCGGGGTCAACCTTTTGTTCAAGGCCTTCGGGGTTGAACTGTGGTTCCACTTTTAGTGGGACTTTGGTTCCATTTTTAGTGTGGAACGGTTGGTTCTCAAACGAGTTCCATGTTTCAGCACACTTCAAGTGATGTTGGTGGATCGAATTTTGGATCGATCTCGATGCCTATTCATACTGCAATGATGATACCGTCCATTGAGAAGTTGTCGAAGTTTGAAGGATCCGACTTCAACAGATGGTAGCAAAATATATTGTTCTACCTCACGACGTTGGGCTTCACCAACTTCTTGACGGAAGATGAGCCCGCCGCACCGGAGGTTGAAGTGATAGACTTCCACATCACAGCAGCATATGACAATTGGCGCACTGACGGCTATCTACATAAAAACTTTATACTTGGTGGTTTAGAAGATAGTTTGTATAATGTGTATGCTATTGTAGCGACCTCCAGATTGATTTGGGAGGCATTGGAAAAAAAGTACCATGGTGATGATGCAGGTACAAAGAAATTCGTTGTAGCAAAGTATTTGGACTACAAGATGGTAGATTGTCAACCAATCATAGACCAAGTGCAAGAATTCGAACTCATTGTACACGAGGTTCAATTTAAATGACATACTGTTTCGGACGACTTTGTCGTCGCTATAGTGATTGAGAAGCTGTCCCCCGGGGTAGAGAGACTTCAAGGTCTACCTTAAGCATAAACAAAAGAAGATGACGCTTGAAGACTTGATCATCAAACTGCGCATTGAGTCTGACGTGAGGAAGCAAGATAAAAAAGTGAAAGGCCCGATCGACGTTAAAGCTAACCTGTTAGAGAGAAGCGGTCCCTCTAACAAATATGCTCATTCTAATGTCAAAGATAAAGGTAAAAGGAAGGTGGTTGCCCATAAGTTTGATGTGGACTTTTACAATTGTGGCAAGCATGGCCACATGATAAAGGACTATTGTTAGCCGAAGAAGAAAAAGTTAAAAAAGCCACCAAAGTTGTCGAGAAGGATTTCGACAAGTGGGATAAAGTTGATTTGACTGCTGTGGTGATCGAGAAAGTCAACCACATCGAGAATCAATGTGGATGGTTCATAGACACCGGTGCAACTACGTACGTCTGTGCTGACAAGAGGCGTTTCTCCACCTACACGCTTGTTAAGTGGACAAAGCTCAACGTGGGAAACTAAACTTCGTGGTGCTCGTGACGTGGTGCTCAAGATGTCGTCCGACGTTGAGATCACATTGAAGGATGTGCTGCATGTCCTGGACATCCGTAATAACTTAATGTTAGGTTCGATTCTAGTTAGCAAGAGGTTTAAACTAGCTTTTGAGTCGGACAAGTTTGTTTTGACTAAGTTTGGGAAGTTCCTAGGTAAGAGTTATCTCACCGAGGTTCTTTTCAAAATAAATATAATGGTTGTACATCATGTACCTAAAATTACTATGAATGAAAATGCACCTACTTCAACTTACTTGACCGAGTGTTCTGATTATGTCATTGTAGATTGTTCTGATTATGTCATTGTAGATTATGACATGTTAATCTAATGCAATAAAAAGATTGGTAAATTTATATTTACTAAAGTTAAATGAAGTAAATACACAAATAAAATATGAGATTTGTGTGGAAGCCAAAATAGCCAAATTACCATTTCATTTGATAGAACGTGTTGGATTTGTATACTAGAAGCAGTTTTGGTTGAGCTTGTATACAATGTTTCCTGTTACCACTATTACAATCTCCTATCTGAATTGTTTACTTGATTGCATATGTATGTCCCTTTATCTCATATATAAGTTAGATCATGCAGTGTGTTGTAGATCACAGAAATCTGTATGATTAGTTAAGCTTAATGAGATATAAAAAGAATCACAGCTGAGACAACTTGAGGACGAGTTGTCGGTATAGGCTGCGGTATAGATAAGAAGTGACTTGATTTAGTTGCTTGTCTATACTGGTACGTCTCTGATGTATTGATGGATCACAGTGAGATGAGTTCTTCTATCTGACCGTCGTGAAGAACCTAGATCTCGGTGACTTTACGTTAATCTAAATCTCGATAAGATATTAGGTGAGTATGAGTTGCTGACCATCACTTTGACTTGTTATGGGTGAGGGTTACATGAGATAACCCAATATTCTTTGCATCTTGGGTGGTGGCAATGCTCGTATGTCATGCTAGTTACCTCTGTCGAGTTACCGTATCCGTTTAGGATGATGATGTCCCCTTAAGGAGCTCAAAATATTTATTGTACTAAACCCTGCAGGTTGAGTTATCTCAAGTACAATAATAAGGTTGAGTGGTACTACTTAAGGAATTAAAGTAATTAATTATTTTGAGCAGTCAAAACGCTGTAAATAATTAATGGACGTGCGATATCTTAAATACGGGGATTCATTAAGTCTAAGTGCGAGCTCGACTCAACTTCGGAAATAAAGGGGTAAGTCAGCATTTATTCGCTAGTGGCATCAATAAATGTTTATGAATTAATTTGTGTTCTGGGCCGAACATAAGATAATTAATTTATTTGAGGTCCATCTTTATTCTTTGCATTTGATCCCTGAGCTGACCCATCCAGGCCGTTACTTGATGAAATTCGTCCACCTCCTTGTAGAGTCCCTCTGGGACTCTGTTTTGATCCTCTCTATCTGAAGAGATATTATTATATTTATTAGATATGCAGAAATTCTATCTTGATAAGATTTAGGGTTGCATTATAAATATAAGGTGAGAGAAAATCAAACCCTAATCCTAATAGTGAAATTTTTGAAAACCTCTCATCTCAAAGTTGGGATTTTCGAAACTTTCAAGAAGGAAGAAGATGAATTTATGCAGTACTCTCCATAGATTGTTCTCACTCAACATTGGAGTTTAGACAATCGGGATACAGTCCAGAAGATCAAAGCACGAGTCTTGATCCAATTCTTACCCGATAAATTCGGAGGTAAACACGAGAAAACACCAACGTGTTGCAATTAATTATCTAGGCGCATGCTAGGAATATAATCATTGTATGGCGAATTAAACATCCAAGATAGATCATCGGGAGAGGGTTAAAATCAATTTTTCCTACAATTGGTATCAAAGCCTGGGATCAGAATCTTGGCTCTGTTGGATTAATTCACGTTTGATTATAACGTGCGCAGTTAATTAATTGTGGATCTGTCGTTCATCGTGGCTCGTTTTATTTTTATCGGATTTCATTTTTCACCACGAGAAAATCCGTGGTTAGATTAGGATTTTTCTTGTAATTCTAACCTGTAAAAGAGGAACGAAGACGAAGAACACGAAGAACGAGACGATGGAGTCCCGTCGCACGCGCGACGGGAGGCTGGTCGAAAACCGGACGCACGGCACGAGGGCGTGCGGACGATGGCACACGGACGTGGTCGGCGCTCGCAGCATGTCGCTCGGCTGCGTGCGTGTGTTTCTCGGCAGCACGCGGGCAAACGGCTTCGATGGGTCTCTTCGACGGCATCGGGCGAATAGGGCTGACGGGGCACGCGGGCGCCTGGGCAGACATGGTTGGCAGCCCTCTGCACGCCTCGGCAGATCGCACGTAGCAGGGCTCGACAACGAGCGTGCACGAGTCTTCGGTAGCCTGGCATGCGAGACGCGTGGTTTCCGCATGGACGCCTCGACACACCTCGGCAGCGTGCGCGCGTAGACTCTCGGCCAGGCAGCACGGCGACAGGGCACGCGGGTTCTCAGCAGCACCAGCGTGCGTCTCGGCATGCCTAGGCGACAACGCGTGATATCAGCGCACGGTGCCGGTAGCGCTATCGCTGGCAGCCCAAAGACACGAATCGTGCACGCCTCGACAATTCTTGGCGATCTCGACAACAAGACGACCTCGGTAGCGAAAGGCACCCAAGGCGCGAGTCACGCGCAGACTTCCCGGCAGGCCTCGGCGAGACAGGGCGGCGGATGTGAGGTCAAGGCCGCGGTGGTCAGTGCCTCAGTGCGCGCCCGACCACATTGGGCCGACCCACTGCCGCCCGCACCCGATTTTTGACCCGGTTCTAGATTTTTGACCCGATCCGGCCCGATTCACTGTTCCGACCCATTTTCAAATTTTTGGCCAAAATCCAGTTTTGACGAATCCAGTCCGTGCATGTGCACGCGAGGCCCGTTTCGAGATTTTTGAAGATCTGTACTTCACAAATTTATGTAATAAATTAGGTAGGGAAGTACATGTCCCACGAGTGGGCCGCGATGAACGAATTTATTTTATTTTTATCGTTCAAAGCATGTCGTGGATGTTTAAATTATGCATAAGCATGCTATGTATGTTTAATTATGTAGATAAACATATTATGTGTTTTCGTGATTGGATGAGCATAGTAAGCATGCTAGGTTTATCGCGTTTTTAAAGCATATTTTAGAATTCTGCGAGCATGATTTACATGTTGAGTTCTATAGAAAGCTTGCCAAGATTACGTGATCTGCATGGACAAACCTTTTGAAACAAAAAGACTAAGCAAGGAACCCGACATATTAATTTTTAAAATTAAGATGTCAAGACCTCCACTTTTTAATCTCTAAACAAAGTGATACGCATTGTGAGTAAACGTCCACACGCGTGACTTGCTTGCACTGTTTATCATAAGTTTGTTAGATGAGATTTCTAAATAAAACATTTTAATCTATCGAGAAGTGGGAGTTTCATGTAAACGCCCACACGCTGCGCATGCATATGCGATTTTCATAAGTTCTCAAGAGATAGATTTAAAATGAGAAAACAAAAGAATTTGGATTGGAATCGGCATGGTCCGAGTGAGTATGCCAATTCTAAGAATTCATTATCTGCTGTTAAAATTGTGGTCATTGCTTAGACATCACCTCAAGTACAACTTCCCGTGAAGTCCCTTCTTGCGATAGTGATGTGGTCTAGTAAGGTCCAATCATTAATTTCATTTGTCATAAGGATAAGTTGGCATGGATTGAAATTAAACGACTAAAAGGTATATTTTAGTCTGGTCGAGGGGTTCATGTGTAATCGTCCACACGGGTGGCTTGCATGTGGGATTCCTTGGGCGATTGGAGGTTTCAATTAATATTGTTTTATCAAAAGGTTACAATATTATTGTTACGAATTAAGTGCGATTGTATGCTTATGTGTTTACATTGCTTTTCAGATATGTCTCTTACACCGATTATCAATATGCTCGCATAAAATCCTCTATCCGTCCAAATTTTATCGAGTGGAAACGAAACATGGAATATGTTCTTATCATTTGAAGAACACATGTTTGTTCTCACCGCCCCAAACCCGATGCCCTTATCGACGATCGACTAATGAGCAATGAGTCAAGCATGACTTTGGCATAAGTCAAATAATACGGCCAAATGCTATATGATGACTACTATGTCCAAAGGCTTGCACCGCAACATTATTCGATAGTAGACGCAACTGAAATATGATCAAGTCTCGAGAGTAAGTTTGGGCAGTCGGATCGGACAGTCCGCTTCCACACGATGAGAGAAATCTTGGCGTGTAGGATGGAAGCAGGAAGTTCGGTTCATGAACATGTCTCCCACATGACTCATCTCATGGATAGTCTTGATCAGTTGGGAGGATGTATTGACGGCGAAGCCAAGGTCTATATCATCCTCAACACACTGCCCAAGTCTTTTGAGAATTTTCGCGTGAACGCGATCATGGGCAAGACCGAGTATACACTTAGTCAGTTGTTAAATGATCTCGTGGTCGTGAAAGGTGTCATGGGAAAAGGAGCACATGCCCTTGCTAGCACATCTAAGGGCCCAAATTTTCCGTTGAAAAATGGAAGAAGAAAAATGGGTGCCAAAGGTGGTAGGTAAATGAACCAGTGGGAGCAGTGGGAGCAAAAACATGGTTGCCACCGGAGGCTTGAAAAAGCCAAATGAGAGGGGCAAGTGCTTAAAGTGCGGCAAGACTGGGCATTGGAAGGCTAAATGCCCTATGCTCAAGGCTCAAGGTACGCCATTTGCTTTAATAACGGAAACATATTTAGCGACTTGTTTTACTCATTCATGGGTAGTAGATACGGGTGCGACTGATCATGTTTGTTACGCCTTGCAGGGGTTCCTACGGACAAGGGAGCTGCATGATGGCGAGATAACAATCTTCATGGGCAACGCGGCGAAAGTCGAGACTGTTGCAGTTGGAGATGTTTCTTTATGATTTGATATGACAGTTCTAGTATTAAAAGACGTTTTATTTATGCCGGAGTTTCGGCGGAACCTTATTTCGATTTCCAAACTATTTATTCATGGATATTCAGTTGTTTTTGATAGTGGTGTTTCTATAATAAGAAATAACGAAGTTATTTGTGGAGGCATTTTATATAATTCTCTTTATATTATTTCTGCCAAGCATAATACCTTTAATTATGTTGCATCTACATCAAACCTTAAAAAGAGGAAGTCTTCTTCGCTAGATGACATCACATTTCTCTGGCATCTTAGATTATGTCACATCAATCTAAATAGGATCCAAAGACTGGCTAAGAATGGAGCGTTAGGTGATATAACAATTACTCCGTTCCCAGACTGCGAATCTTGTATAGAAGGAAAGATGTCGACTAGACCCTTCAAAGCGAAGGGTTATGGAGCCAAAGAAGTGTTGGAGCTAGTCCATTCTGACCTGTGTGGACCGATGTCCAGACAAGCTCGTGGAGGGTACGAGTATTTTGTCACTTTCATTGACAATCGTCAATGAAAGTACGGATACATATACCTGCTTCACCGCAAATCTGAATGCTTTGAGAAATTCAAAGAATTTAAGGCGGAAGTGGAGACGAAACTAGGTAAGAGTATCAAGTCACTACGGTCTGATCGAGGTGGCGAATACCTCAGTAACGAGTTCATGGACTATTTGGTGCAGTGTGGGATTACCTCCCAGCTCACTACACTGGGCACACCACACCAAAATGGTGTGTCAGAGCGAAGAAACAGGACTCTCTTAAAAATGGTTAGATCAATGATGAGTTATGCAACATTTCCTTTTTCGTTCTGGGGGTATGCCTTAGAAACAACGGCATACTTGCTCAATCTAGTACCATCCAAGTCAGTCGAAAAGACCCCTTTCGAGTTATGGTTTGACGTAAGCTAGTTTAAACCACATAAGGATATGGGCGCCCAAAGACATGTCTTTGAACAAGAAGGCTGACAAGTTGGAGGCTAGATCTGAAGCAAGGTTGTTTATTGGCTATCCTAGAGGAACGAAGGGTGGTTATTTCTATAGTCCTAAGGATCAGAAGGTCGTTGTTAGCACTAATGCCCGATTCTTAGAAGATGATTATATGAGAAACCATAAATCCAAAGTTGAAATCATACTTCAAGAATTAGAAGATGACCGTTTTCCACCACCGATTAAACCAAAAGTACGAGATATCGTGTCTAGTGGGAGGGATCGACACCAAATAATTCAAGAAATTGAAGTGGGTCGAGTTCCACTGGAGATACCGACTGTACAAGTGGCACCTATCCAGCAAGTTGTGCAAGATAGAGAACCACAGGTTACTCCACCCACCGTTGCCTTTGTACTAGTAGCGCCTCGTCGTAGTGGGAGGGTTGTTCGTCAACCCCAGTGATTTATGTTCGTTGGTGAATCTTCGGATTTAGTCCCAGGAAACGAACAGGCTGTAATCGACCCATGGACATACAGTGAGGCGATATAAGACACTGATGCAAGATCATGACACACCGCTATGGACTTAGGAATTGAGTCCATAACAGCTATGGATGTATACGAAAAGACACCTCCACCAGATGGCAAAGAAGCCATAGATAGTAAGTGGGTATACAAGAGGAAGAGAGATTCAGATGGAGAGGTTTCGGTTTTTAAAGTCAGGCTTGTGGTGAAAGGGTACACTCAGATTGAGGGCATCGATTTCGATGAGACCTTTTCGCCTGTAGCAATGCTCAAGTCCATCAGAATTCTTCTAGCCATAGCAGCTCACCTGAACCTTGAGGTTTGGCAAATGGATGTGAAAACCGCTTTTCTAAATGGTTACCTTGAAGAAGGTAGAGACATCTATATGCAGCAACCCGAAGGTTAAGTGGTGAAGGGTGAAGAGCATCTAGTATGGAAGCTTAAGAAGTCCATTTATGGACTTAAGCAAGCTTCCCGATCATGGAACTTATGCTTTGACGAGGTGGTAAAGTCCTATGGATTTACCCAGTTGCCTAGTGAAAGTTGTGTGTATCGTTTGGATGTCAACGGTGACGTGGTATTTCTTGCACTTTACGTAGATGACATCTTTCTACTTGGCAACAACATGAAGCTGTTATCAGACGTAAAGAGTTGGTTATCCGATCAGTTTCAAAATGAAAGACTTAGGAGATGCATCGTACATTCTAAGGATCAAGGTTTACCGAGATCGCAAGAGGAAAATGTTGAGCTTATCTCAGGCTTCTTACATTGATACTGTGATTACTGGTTTTAGCATGCAGACCGCCAAGAAGGGATTGCTACCTTTCATGCATGGTGTTTCTTTATCTAAGGAGCAGTCACATATGACTGCAAATGAGATAGAGGAAATGAGACAAGTTCATTACGCTTCCGCCGTAGGAAGTCTCATGTATGCAATGCTATGTACGAGACCCGATATCCAGTCTAACCCTGGACAAGCTCATTGGACTGCGGTAAAGCATATACTCAAGTACCTGAAAAGGACTCGGGATTATAGGCTAGTTTACCAAGCAGATAGTCTAATGCATTTGAGTTATTCAGACTCGGATTTTCAAGCTGACTGTGATGAAAAAAAGTCTACCTCAGGCTATGTGTTTACCTTGGGAGGATGAGCTGTATCCTGGCGGAGTGCAAAACAGCGATGCATTGCGGACTCTACCATGGAAGCCGAATATGTAGCCGCTTCGGAGGTTGCTAAGGAGACGGTATGGTTCAAGAACTACCTCATGGATCTAGATGTGGTACCTGGTTTGCCCAAGAGTATCATAGTATACTGTGATAACTCAGGTGCAGTGGCAAACTCGAAGGAACCACGGACCCACAAGGCAACCAAACACATAGAGAGAAAGTACCATGTCATACGAGAAATAGTTAGACGAGGAGACGTGCTGATTGAAAAGATTGGTACTATGGATAACCTAGCTGACCCATTCACGAAAAGCTTGCCGCAAAAAGTCTACGATTAGCATATTCGAGGACTTGGATTGCGCAAGATGGCACCCACTTAGAAAGGAAACTTTTGTAGAAGTGGGAGAAGCAAAGTGATGGTGTTGTTTGTAATAGCTAGTAGAGAGACACATTGTATACTAAAAGTTTGCTTTAGTATAAGTGGGAGATTGTTGGATTTGTATACTGGAAGCAGTTTTGGTTGAACTTATATACAATGTTTCCTGTTACCACTATTACAATCTCCTATCTGAATTGTTTACTTGATTGCATATGTATGTCCCTTTATCTCATATATAAGTTAGATCATACAAGGTGTTGTAGATCACGTAAGTCCGTATGATTGATCGCTTAATGAGATATAAAAGAATCACAAACGAGACAACTTGAGGACGAGTTGTCGGTATAGTCATGTATAGATAAGAAGTGACTTGACTTAGTTGCTTGTCTATATTGGTATGTCTCGACGTATTGATGGATCACGCGAGAGATGAGTTCTTCTATCTGACCGTCGTGAAGAACCTAGATCTCGGAGACTTTACATTGATCTAAACCTCGATAAGGTATTAGGTGAGTATGAGTTGCTGACCATCACTTTGACTTGTTATGAGTGAGGGTTACATGAGATAACCCAATATTCTCTGCATCTTGGGTGGTGGCAGTGCTTGTATGTCATGCTAGTTACATGTGTGGAGTTGCCGTATCCGTTTAGGATGATGATGTCCCCTTAAGGAGCTCAAAAGGTTTTTTGTACTAAACCCTGCAGGTTGAGTTGTCTCAAGTACAATAATAAAGTTGAGTGATACTACTTAAGGAATTAAAGTAATTAATTATTTTGAGCAGTCAGAACGCTGTAAATAATTAATGGACGTGCGATATCTTAAATACGGGGATTCGTTAAGTCTAAGTGCGAGCCCGACTCAACTTCGGAAATAAAGGGGTAAGTCAACATTTATTCTCTAGTGGCATGAATAAATGTTTATGAATTAATTTGTGTTCTGGGCTGAACATAAGATAATTAATTTATTTGAGGCCCATCTTTATTCCTTGCATTTGATCCCTGGGCTGGCCCATCCAGGCCTGTTACTTGATGAAATTCGTCCACCTTCTTGTAGAGTCCCTCTGGGACTCTGTTTTGATCCTCTCTATCTGAAGGGATATTACTATATTTATTAGATATGTAGAAATTCTATCTTGATAGGATTTAGGGTTGCATTATAAATATAAGGTGAGAGAAAATCAAACCCTAATCCTAATAGTGAAATTTCGAAAACTTCTCCTCTCAAAGTTGGGATTTTCGAAACTTTCAAGAAGGAAAAAGGCGAATTTCTGCAGTACTCTTCATAGATTGTCCTCACTAGACATTGAAGTTTAGGCAATCGGGATACATTTCAGAAGATCAAAGCACGAGTCTTGATCCAATTCTTACCCGATAAATTCGCAGGTAAACACGAGAAAACATCAACGTGTTGCAATTAATTATATAGGCGCATGCTAGGAATATAATCAATGTATTGTGAATTAAACATCCAAGATAGATCATCGGGAGAGGGTTAAAATCAGTTTTCCCTACAGAACGGAGCACTAAGTCTCTAGAACCGATTCACACTGACGTGTGTGAATTAAAGTTAATACAAAATAGAGGTGGTAAAAAATATTTCATCATTTTTATTGATGAATGAGAAATATTGAATCAAAGTTGGTCACTTAAACATGAAGTTATGTGATTAAGGGGATAAATATAGATTAGTAAATAATTATCCCACATTGATTGTGTCTTTATTAATTTTGTATATAAATGGTTCATTGAACACTTAGTATAATTATGTGCATATGTTATGGGCTGGAAAGCCCACTCGCGCCCCGCCACCGCAGCCGCATGCCCGACTTCGTGGTCCATGGTCCAAGGTTCGAGGTCTTTGCTGTGGACTTGGATCTTGAGAATTGGTCTTTGGATGATCTTTAGGTTGTTCTTTGGGCCTGTTCGTGAGCTTGTTTTGTGGGCCTGGTTTGAGGCCCAATGCCCTTATCTTTTTTATCATTGATTGATGGAGCCCAAAGTTGGTGTTGGTCCGAGGCCTAACACGTGTGTCTCAATCCATTGGGCCTGCTGTGCACATGAAAAAAATATCCAGATACGTCCAATGAACCTGGATGCATGCGCTATCCATATTCATCGTAACTATCGGTAACGTCTCGACCTGACGGCTCTGCGAGAAACGTGGGTGTATCTCTCACCTTGTCTCCAGAAACCCCTACAAAACTCCCTCTGCAATCAATGAGGGACATAACTTCGTAACACCCGATATCAATGCGGGTGTTGACTCCAGCAGGCTCGCCATGAGGGGAGGACGGCTATAAATATGACATGTCTCCCATACATTAGCTATATAGTGCCAATCTGCATTCCAGTATTCTAAAACACTCTCTACATCCATAGCTCGTGTCCAATCTCTATCATCACCTCATTCCAGTTCGTTGGAGCTCGTTGGTTTGCTATACTGCTACCTTCGAGAAGTTCATCGTTTTACCTTTGGAGACGATACATCAGAAAGGGCTCATCGACTCGACGATTATCATACTGTTTTGTTTATTTCTGTTTTTCGATTTTGTTTTAGTTCATTTTGTAGTTTCATCCAGAGGCGGATCCATTGCACCGGGCTCCAGCCAGTGCAAGCCCCAAACTTTTTTTTCCGTCTATATATTATATTAAGTCCAATTCTTAGCCCAGTCCAAAATAATTAAAAAATTAAAATAAAGTTGTTATTGTTATGTTTTCTTATATTTTTTACTCATGAGAAAAGTCCACGAGCCCATGAGAAGGTTATAAGGTGAAAAAGGTCAGCCACCATTTTTAAGGGAGAAATTGGAGCAGCCAAAACAAATAAGAGAGCAGCCAAAACAGAAAAATTCGTAGCTTTTTTTTCTCTTCTCGGATTTTCAGCGCGTAGCTTTAGAAAAATTTCGTTTTCCGGAGATTGAACCGTTAGATCACCGTGATTTTTGGATAGAAGCTTCAAAACATCTGGACCAACGTTTTGGACGGTGGAGATTGGATTTTGAGGTTTGGAGGTCGGGTTTAGAGGATCTGAACAGAGAAAAATTTCTGGTGATATTTTTCTTGATCGTTGCTCGATTTTGATTCCATACATCTTGATGTGCTTATTTTCGAATGTATGATGTTTTGTATGCCTCTAATATAATCTAGATTGTGTACTGCTCCATTGTTAATGATAGTGGATTTAAATGGCTCTAATAGTCCCGTGGTTTTTTCCTCTCTTTCGTTTTGAGAGGTTTTTCACGCTAAAATTTTGTGTCTCCTTATTGTTGCGTGCATACTTTTTTGAGCGGCGTATATTGGTGCTTTTAGAATAACCTATTTGTCTGCATCCTCAAAGGTTCATACGAGTCGGGAAAATTAGCCAAACAAATATGTCATATTCTTCCTCAGTGCTGCATCTGCTCAAGTGTTTGCTGATGTTGCTCTCTGCCCATTCGAAGCTGTCAAAGTTTAAGTTCAATCGCAGCCAAGTTTTGCCAGTGGTTTGGCTGATGGATTCCCTAAAGACGGGTTTATATTGAATTTTTTTTATTAAAAATATAGATATAAACTCAATTATTGATAGATTTTGTGTATTGAAATATCGCAAGACAACTTATGAGTACATATATATATTTTAGCATTTATGATATTTAATACGCCGAAGTACTTATTTTTTAGTTTACCCCATCATCAACTTCTGGATCCACCCCTGCCCATAGTTGATGGTCCGGATTTGGTCCAGATCCAATATCTAATGGGTCGGTTCCGAAACTAGAACCATTACTTATTTATTGGTTCTGATTCGGATAAAAGGGACCCATTAATATCCCTACTCAGAAGTGCTCTCATATTGTATTTCACGGTGTGCACCAACTTAAGTGCTAGATGCTAATAAGTCAGAACTCATGAGCACAATTGCCACATACTTATGACACATGGAAAACCCCTTATAAGGACTACTATGAGTGTCATTCCGTCATTGTTGATTATTCTAGCAAATCCATAGGATATAAAGACATTTTTTTGGTATATCAACTTTGGTAAATAGAAACGTGTCCCTTATTTCGGTGATTAAAATATTCTTTCATGGTCCCTTAGGGTCGTACTGGTGTATGAGGAAGGGAGAATACACCAATTGAGAAAAATAAAATAATTTTTTAAACAAGACTTAATGTCCTACTGAAGTTAGTAGGTGTAGTGTAATTGATAACAGTCAGTAATATAGATTAGTTCATTTAAGGGAAGTCTTATGCTGAGTGAATCAGTTAGCAATCCTACAGACTGCTTTAGCAGCTGATCAGTTGGACTGATACCTAATATGCGTGCGGAAGTGGTGGTTGATTTATGCCTTTACTTAAAACTAACTGATACTAAAAAATTACTTAGTCAAATATTGAGTTAGTTATTATTAGTTTTGCTCTTCAGTAGCAAAGTGCTACTGATGAAGGTTTTCAAGAGTATGTTGTGCTGCGTGTGCTGAGTGATGTTCAGTTCAATAACATATAATTTAAAGAGTATTGAAATTTAAAGGAGCACACTTAATTTTTACGTGGTTCAGAGAGATCAGCTCCTATGTCCACGGAATGGTAAATCAGTCAATCCACTACTTGGTATTGGTCTTGCTTACGGGTGCAAGAGAAAACTAGATGCAGAACTTCACCTTATCTGCATCCCGACTAACTTGTCGTTTCTTCCTTCTCTTACTGGTGCAATGAAACATTTGCTTGCTTACGGGTACAAGCAACATAATCTCTTGTTTACGTGTATAAGAAAACCTAGCGTTTAACAACTAATACTTCATCACTTGCTAACCAACTTCTAAGATTAAACTGTTACAAGAAATAGCTTATATGTTCTAGGCGTATGATATTATAGAGTTTAAGCATAGACATTAAGAAAATGTATGCTGAAATCCCGAGTAAATAAGTATGTTTATACTATTAAGATTTACTGATAATATTTTAATTTTCCTTCTTCAAAAATACGTTGTTCATATGTTTGCAAGTATGAATTTGAAAGCTTTTTGATCTTGTGTGCTCAGCATTTTCGGTAGCCTTCAAATGTTGAATCTCGCGTGTATTTATAGGAGAGACTGTGAATAGTTTCATTGGAGGGAATATCAATCACACTCATTCCATTTATCGTTTGAATTCTTTCCATTTGAATCCTCGTATGTCGTTTTCTGTGCCTACAACATTGTACATAAAGTGGTATGTAGGTCTGGTATGTATCTCTGGTATGTCATGATTCTCTGCAGATTCGTTATGACAAGTTAAAAGTCAAACACCAACGTTTTAAATTATTCCATATTTCTTTAATATGATTGACTTCGTGTTTCTTCAGTACATTGACTTCGAATCTCTTCAGTAGTGTGGACTCCATCTATCTTCAGTATGATAACTCCGAATCTTCAATAGACACTTTAGTTGACGTAGATCTTCAACAGCTTTGTCTTCTCTTCTACTAAAATGACATTTGGTCATTTTTCCTGACTTTTTCCCATTCAGTAGCGCTGACTCTTCAGTCTTCAGACTTCACTCTTCAGTAGCATTGTACTTCAATATTGTTGTGCTTTAGTCATCAGTAGCACTGCATCCTTCAGTAGTGCTTCTCATCAATAGTGTTGGTGCTGAAGTTTCAATCAGTTTGATTGGCTTCAATGCTGCACTTGAACTCCTTCAGTATTCAACGACCATATTGATGATTCTTTTGCTGAAACTTGTAAACACAAAAAAGGTCGCTCCCTACCATGTGAACAACATTATGTTATATTAGTTGGGAAAAACATCAAAGAGTTTTAGAATCTAATCAAAATACTAAGGTGACGGCTGGTACGCTGGAATGAAATTGGATAGGAATGTAATGAACTTTGGAATGGAATGATGATAGGAATGGAATGAAATGAAATGAAATATGTGATTCCTATGGCTGGTATGTACAAGGAATGAACGAATAGGAATGAAATAAAACAAATAAAATAATTATGATTTTATAATTTATGTTATTATTATCGTAATAATAATAATAATAATAATAATAATAATAATAATTAGTATTAATATTTAGGAATATTATTAATACTAATTAATAATAATAATAATAATATCAATAATAATAATTAATTATTATTACTAATTAATAATAATAATTATTAGTTAGGAATATTATTACTATTATTATTAAATAGTTATTATTAATAATAATATATTCTAATATAATTACTTAGGAATATTATTTTAATATTATTACTTAGGAATATTATTACTAGTATTTATTATTATTATATATATATATATATATTATTTTAATATAATTATTTATTGTATTAATTATTATTTATTATGTTAATATTATTAATTACTATAATTTTTATCACTATTATTATATTATAATTATTTATTATTAATAACTACTATTTATTTATTATCATAATTAATTAATTAATTAATTAATAATAATATTTTAATATAATCTTTATTGGTATTAATTATTATTTTTATGTCAATATTATTATTAATTTCGATAGTATTTATTATTATTATTATTATTATTATTATTATTATCAATAATATTATTATTTTAATAGGTTTATCAATAATATTATTATTTTAATATAATTATTTATTGTATTTATTGTTATTTATTATGTTAATATTATTAATAACTATATTTTTATCATCGTTATTATATTAAATTATTTATTATTAATAACTACTATTTATTTATTATCATAAATATTATTATTATTATTATTATTATTATTATTATTTTATTATTATTAATTTTACTAGATAAAAAATAAATAAAAATAATTTTTCAGAATAAATAAATAAATTTGGCTAATCCCATATTCATGGTAATAGCTAATACCATGGGGGAGGGGAGGAATGGTTAATCCCATGTTCATGGTAATAAGCATTCCTTCGGGAATTGTGATTCATGATGTAAAAATCTTACCAACCATCGGAATGAGAATGGACGCAGGAATCACCATTCCATTCCCATTCAATTCCTGCATACCAACCGTCCCCTAAGTAATGATAGAATTTTCTCAACAACCTTAGAGCAAGGATTAAAGTCATATATGCCCCTTATGCACATCCTTGTATAAATACCTAATTCTTTATTCGTACAAGGTATGTTTTCTAAGTTTCATCACTGAAATCTCTCAAATACTTGAACCAACTTTGACTTGAGCATCCGAGTTTCAAGTTGTGGTGAAGCTAGGAGCCCGACAACACCTACTACCATTCAAAAATGCCTTCGTCCCATATTGCCAAGGTAATTCTCCAATCTTGTTGTGTAGATTTTGACTCCTAATCTAATTATAGTACATTAAAAATATTATTTTAAGTATAAAAATGCATAATCATAGAGTATACATCATTTTATGTGCAAAAAAACTAAATAAGATTTGAAAATCAATATTCACCATCCATCAATAAAATATATACACTACATTTATAGAGTACTTAAAGTTGTATAACATCTTGTTTTGGATTCCAAGACCATGACATAATAGTGATGTCGATATGATTGCGTCTTATCTTTGGTAAAGAAAAGTAAATAGTTTTATGTGAATATATAATTTAAGGACGTTTGATTTGGTGGATGAAATAGATAAAATTGATAGGATAAAATATGATGAGATTATTTTGATTATTTAGTCTTATGTTTGTATTGATTGATTAATTGTGATGTTGGATAAATTGAAAGATTATAACCAAAATGTAGTATAATATCAAAATTAGTCCTATGGTATATCAAAAATGTAAACGGTCGAGACAAAGATGATCAAAAATAATTTTGGTGAGAGTGTTTGAAAATTTTGCTTATGGAGTGAAGAAATAATAAATCAACCTAAATTTGAAATTATAGATTATCACCCAAATGGATGATTGATCACGGACCGAGTTATAAATCACGAACTTAATCATACAAACCAAAATGTAATAAAATATAATTATTTTATCGATGAGGGGTGTTTGATTTGATTTGATGTCCATGCTCAAGTTTTCTTTTATAGATTTCAACACATCGTCTCCATAAATAAAAGTTAGGATTCTAAATAAGCTTTGGTCCGAAATTTCTATCATTGACAAAACAAACTAAGCTACATAATAAATGTTTTAAAATCTCAAATTAACTGCCCAAATTGGTTTGCAACTGGAATTGTAGATTTGATGTTTCAGGGCTTCAAAATTATGACCAGTCCCGGTCCTAACCAAAAAGGGACCGGAACAAAGAAGAACTTTGACCCTTTATCTATAATTAAAAAAAAAAATCATTTTTCTTATATAACAGAGAATTTTTTCGACTTCAAAGGGTTTTTAATGAAAAAAATCATTTTCTATGTATTATTCAAATTTGTTTGCAAAAATGATAAGATGACAGAGATTTATATGATTTTGAAATTAAGGATAAAATTCTTATGACTCAGATCAGACAGAAACACTACATTTTCTTTCTCCAGTCTTTGAGAAACTAAAGTGCACTTGGAGAAAGAAATTTTCTAACGGCAGTAGCTTAGGCATGAATTATGTATTACTTTCTTTGTAGACTACAAAACAGGATGGAATACACCAAACAGCCATGTCCTCAGTATCACACAGTGAGAGGTGCACCATTGTCAGCCATTGTAAGGTGGAGAATCAGAGTAGCTGCCTTAGGTGCCCTGCCAGATAAAAAACCAAACATCTTCAATATCCATTACAACTTGCAACCCTACTTAAGCCCCAACGAGGCAACGACGAACAGGAAACATTTAAAAAAACCAAAACTCAAACAAATCAGTGAAACAAAGAAAGCATGTGATTTTGACAGCTAATGAATTTTGACCACTTTGTTTCTCAATGACTACATAACTGCCCTACATAGATGAAAATTGGGAAGAATATAATCTTGCCAATTCAAGATCCATGTTACATGCTTATTAGACCTAATTATTCTCCTAATTGAAGCTAATTTATTTCCTATAGATTATTCTTCATGGATGAATTGACTAGTTGGGGTGTGGTGCCTTGTCTCTCTATCAGTAACTCTCAAGGGATCCTGCGCTACTTCCTTGTGGAAGCACATTCGCATATCGAGTAATTGCATCCATCAATATCTGATAGAGATAATATAAAGATGGAGGCTTCAGATGTTTAGCAAGAGAGCTAAGTTATTTCATAACTTACCAGAGAATAATGGAACCCCATTGACACCAGACTTTATGCTACCAATGCCAAAATCTTCTCCCACATCACTCTTCTAATCACTCCACTCCTAACCTCCCACTATTTCTAATAAAATGAATCAGCATAGTCCTCAATGGTTTCCTCTGTTGCCTAGAAACCTCTTAACACACATAAAATAGATAATGTTCATAAGGTGTTTTTTCTTAAATACAGATACTGAAAAGTTTAACTAGAGAACCCAAAGGTTATGATTTACATGCAATATGAAATGGGAATTTGCATGTGCATTTTGAACATAGAAGAGTCTTAGAATGGAAAAGTAAAAAATGTGGCCATTAAGCGAGGGAAACCGTAGAGATCATTAGTTAAATGTAAATAAAGCACAAGTACTTGGAGTCTTGGACATACTTATGCAATATATGATAACAGAAGAAATTCAAGAAAGATAAGATTACAATAGATGCACTGAGAGAGAGAGAGTACCATGATTCAGGCGTTGGGTACAGAGAAGCTGAACCACCAAAACATGATTGCAGCATATCGGTGTTAATCACACCAGGATTTAGTGCAACAACAGCAATTCCAGGAGGCAGCTCCTTCGCTACTGACCTTGTCAAACCTTCCACTGCCCACTTTGAAGCGCAATAAGGAGCCACCTAGTATTTTTTTTTTATAAACTCTCATCCGATAAGTAACATTTCAAAAAAAATAGAGGACCTTACATATATTTGATACAGATTGGCTTAATAAAATTAATGAGTTAAGCTAAGAAATGCTCACTTCACCATATGTATCATATAAAATGCCTACCTGATCATGTGGTTTCTCAGATGAAGTTCATTGATGTGGAATAGGTTATAAAATAGGACTCAGCACACGTTAAGCATAACAAAGTAGCAATTATCCTTTCATTAGTTATGTAGTTTGCCACTAGAGTTAACTACTGAAATGACACTTATGTTTCACATACTGAATAATAAAAATCAGTAGATACACGTGGATATTGCCTAGAAATATAAGATCATCGGAAAATACACATGCAGTAGCCTATATTACCTGTGCAGCAGCAGATCTTCCCCATCCAGATGACATGTTGACAATTATCCCATGCTTGTTCTCAATCATAACTGGAATGAAGTTGCGTAGTACATTTGTGGTACCCTTGATGTTTGTATCGATGACAGTGTCAAATTCATCTTCTGGAACCTCCCATATTTTATTGTTCCTATTTATCGTCCCAGCATTGTTCACTTGAAAAATATATATTATGCATTAGTTCACATAATTTACAAATACAGGACCTGAAAACCACAAGGGATCAGGGTTCACATAAAAGTGAATACAAAACCAGCTCATGAAGAACTAAAGTAACGTTGTATTAAGGAGTATGTAGAGCTCATATACCTAGAGGAATTTGTTAATCAAATACACCACATGAATAACAAAATCAAGCATAAACAAAAAGAGGTGCTAATTCAACAATTGTAATTCTCTGGACACACCACTTACATAAAACCTACAAAAACAAAAGAACAATAAAACAAACAGCTTAGAGGAAAAAATAAGTATAAATCAGAGAAGTTAAGTTCTTAATGTATCTATTTTGTTGTTCAACTTTGGCTGGTAGTAGAATCATTTACCAGGGCACGGCCTGAACAATTGAAACAATAATGTTTTGTCCTGGAAGCCATAACTGTGCCTAAACTCAGTACCAAAATCTAGAAGCTTCTTCAAACAAATTGGATTGTTTTGTAATACAGTCTAATGAAGACTATACTAAAAAGAGCTGTTGGATAATCCATTGTGAGTCTGGTCTGATATACTTGTTAGAGTTTATTATTATATACCCAATGCTAGTTAGGCCCATTATGATGTAACCCTAGATTATATGGAAGTCTCCTTTGTTATCAAGATACAACTTATTTTTTCTCCTAAAATGCTCTCTATTTACTGTTTTACATGGCATCAGAGTATGTAAAGTGCCCTAGTTACACTCTTCCACGATTAGGCTGATCGAAAAAAAAAATCGATGATCTCGCACCGCCTCTGTTCTTCCGTCATCGTCTCCCTGGTCTGTTTCGCTGTCACTGCTCTCCGTTCTTCTAGTTAGGTTTTGTTCTCTGTTCCATTTTCTTATTATTATATCTGATACTAAACCTACTTTAGGAACCACCATTAAATTGGATGGTTCCAACTATATGCTATGGTCTCGTGCTTTTCTCCTATTTTTGGGATCTTAGAAGAAACGAAGCCATGTTTTGGATGCCCCTCTTGCTGCTACAGATGCGAATCTTGGTGTGCTATGATTGTTTTGTTATGACTTGACTTCTCAATAGCCTGGAAACATCTCTGAGTAAGAACATCATGTCCTTGAATACTGCTAAAGCCATGTCGGATACTCTCAATGAGATGTATTCCAATGACAAGAATGCCTCCAGAGTTTTCGAGCAGTATGAGGAACTCTTTTCTCATACTCAGAATAGTCAAACCGTAAATGACTACTTCTCTACTCTCAAAGGCATTGCTGAAACCACCTCCAAGTAAAAACATTATGTTCATGGATACTGCTAAAACCATGTCGGATACTCTCAATGAAATGTATTCCAATGACAAGAATGCTTCTAGAGTTTTCGAGTTGTATGAGGAAATGTGTTCTCTTCTAAGTCGTGGTGCTTAGGAACTGATATTTGCCCCTCCTTCGACAAATATTGTTGTTTATCATTGGGTATTCTATTAAGTATCATGGTGATAGGACTATTGATCAATAGGGTACTCCCAGACTTATGGTGTTAACTATTATGAGACGTTCTCTCTTACTACTCGACTGAATTCGATTAGAATCTTGTTCTCGTTAGCTATTGATCTTTTGTGGCCAATGTATCAGCTTGATGTAAAGAATGCTTGTTTGTATGGTGATTTGACTCCGACTCTTTTTATAGAGCAACCTTAGGCTATGTTGCTCAGAGGAGATGCTACGAAAATATGTTGTCTTAAAAAAGCCACTTATGATCTTAAACAAAGTCCGAAAGCTTGGTTAGATAAATTCAGCAGTGTTCTCGAAGTTATTGGTTTCAAGCAATGCAAGTCTGATCACTCTGTTTTTGTGCGACATCAAACGTCTAGTATTATTGTTTTGTGTATGTTGATGACATTCTTATATCTGACAGTGATATAAAGAGAATTGATGAGAACAAGAAACACTTACAACAACATTTTGTTATTAAAGATTTGGATACCCCAATTATTTCTTAAAAACTGAGATTGCTCACAACAAGTTTGAAATTTCTTCATCCCAACAGAAATATGATACAGATTTACTCGGGGAAACTGGATTGCTAGGAACGAAGCCAGTTAATACTACTATGGATATTAATCCAAACATTTGGGATGACAGTGGAGACTTCTTCAAGGACAAAGCTAAGTTCATACGACTTGTTGGAAAACTTATCTACTTGACTATAACAAGACATGACATCTTCTTTGCTATTGGTTTGGTCAGTCATTTTATGGATAAGCTTAAGCAAACTCACTGGATACTATATTGTTATTCAAATTCTTCAATATATCAAGAAATCTTTGGGGAGAGGATTATCTTTTAAGAAGAATGGTCATCTTAAGAATGAGGATATTCTGATATCGATTATGCTAGATCTAAAACTGACAGAAAGTCTACTTCTGGATACTGCACTTATTTGGGAAGAAACTTAGTAACTTGCAAAATAAGAAACAATATATTGTTGCTAGATCTTCTGCCGAGACTGAGTATAGAGTTATGACTCATATTGCTATGAAATAATTGGTGAAATAATTGGGGAAAAGAACCTGCTTGAGGATTTGGTATTCACGTTCAATGAACCTTTATCTATGCATGATAATCAAGCAACTATCTACATTGTAAATTTTCATGAAAGGATTAAGTACATTTAGGTTGACTGTCATTTTATTCGCAAGCGTTGTTGAGCAAGACTATTACTACTCTGTTCACTTCTTCGTCCAACCAGATCGTTGATATATTCACTAAATCATTGGACGGGAAATGATTCTTAGAACTTTGTATCAAGCTGGACATGATTGATATATATGCTCCAACTTGAGGGGGGTGTTAAAGTTTATTATTATAGGCCCAATACTAGTTAGGTCCATTATGATGTAACCCTATATTTTTACTCCCATATATATGAGAGTCTCTTTTGTTATCAAGATACAACTTATTTTTCCTCCTAAATAGCTCTGTATTTACTGTTTACAGTATATCTAAAAGGCGTTGCAAGCATCTACCGGCCACTCAACTGATCTATCAGACAGTCCAAAATTACATGTAAACCTTCTCCAATACGTCCTAACTGAACTCTGACGTATTATGTCTGAGGTACGCTTACAGCTTGCAGATTTAGAATACATGCCAAGAACTAGTTGTACACACTGCAGACACATTTTATAACAAAAACAAGACTTTTCAATAGCATTCTTCAAAACGCCATCTTTCTATCAGACGAGACTGCACAAGGCTAGCCACCTCGACATGCTAACAACAAACATCAGAACAATGACAACATTCAAGCTGAATAGCCTACATTACCAAAAAATAAAAATAAAAATAAATCTCATAAAATAAAGTACAAACCAGAAACAAAACAGGCAAGTTTATAACCAAGAGAAAATATCAAAAAAAAAAAGATAAACAATTTCCACAACAAACTACTTAAGCATCTTTCTAAAACACTGCTCTTTCAATCACAATCAACTATCTGAACCAAAAAAGGAACAATATTCGTCTCGCATTAACATAAACGTTAATGCCTCAACGTACCAATAATATCAGGAATAGCCTTCTTCTCGACCACGGCTCGCGCCAACTCCTCAACACTACGATTAGACCTCTAATTAAACAGCAATTACAGAATTAAAGAGAAGAAAGAAGTAAACGATCACCGCAGATAAGAAAAATGGAGAAATGAGGAGCATATTAGTGAAGGAATTACCACGTCAACATTCATTACGATGTGCTTGTTAGCGTTGCTCCTGCCGTCGGAGGCGGAAGCGAGCTCTGACTGGAGAGATGAGAGCTTATCCAGCGAACGGGAGCAGCCGATTACGGTGTGGCCGCGCTTGGCCAATTCCAGTGCTAGGGCTTTACCGAGACCGCGGCTCACCCCCGTGATCAGCACAGTCTTGAGATTAGTGGAAGCGGCGCCTGCGACGATGTTCATGGAGGTGGGCGGTAGAGGTGTGTTCATGCCTCTTCAAACGGTCTGCGTGGTCTCTTGTCTTCTTCCAGAATTAGGTAGTGGTAATGAGCAACGTTACACAAATATAAAATTGCGATTTAAAATCTACGCTGTGTTTGTCGACTTGGAGACACGACTGGTGGCTAGTGAAAAATTAAGCATATAAATAATTAAAAATATTATAAATTGTTATCGTTTTTGTAATGTTATTATGATCTTGATCAATTAATATTTAACTATAAAAATTATGCAAATTTTGAGATAATAGTATATGACAGTTTAGTAGGTTAGTCACAAATTTGATGTGGCTTTATAACATAATTGAGTAAAACAGTGAGGTTTATATATTTTTGACCATTTAGTTAAAAGAAATATTAAACATCTAACTTATGTAATTTATTTTATATTTTAGAAATTTCATTGTAAAATAAATAAATGAAAATTAATTTAATACATGAAAAGTATCAGCCAATGTGAAGTCGTCATGTACCAAATTTTATGAAAAAATTTACATATATAATTTTTTTATAATAATTATATCATAGATTGTATTTTCTCAATTAGTACACTTAATCTCCTATTAGATGCAAAATGAATGTAATTTCAACATCAGTTCTCCATAAAAGATAAGGATTTAGCACAAGTTTATCTTGAACAATTATCTCTAAAAGAATCACGTCAAAAACTTCTAGCTAAAAATCTAAATACACTCGACAAAAATATGAAACAACACCTTATTATCCAATACAAGAACAAAATAATAAAATTTAACAACTAAATAAATGGAAATTTAGATTAACCAAGCTAACCCTCTCTATTTATAAACTGTCATATTGAGTTCGACTCTAATACGAAGTCTATCAAGATAATGACTCTTTTAGTTTATCCTAATCCTCATCATGATAAGATCCAATCTTCTACATCTCCTATTGTGATTCGAGTTGTAGTTGATTGAGAGTCTTCTTGGGCGAACCATCATAGGCGAAGCTGCTCGTCGGGCCCAATTATATTGGGCCGACGCCGCCCAAGAATGGTTGGGCAGATCCTATCACATCCCCCAAAAGATGTAGAAGTGAGGATATGATGGACGAGGATGTTGATTCCGACTTCGCCACCGAAATTCACGATCCGTCGATGTGGAGTGCATTCGCCGTCGTTATGTCGTTCAATACTGCCTCCCGCCGAGGTGGAATAATTATCATTCCGCCGAGCTCGAATATTCGTCGTCCTGCCGTGGTTGGCCGTAGCCAAGTTGAAAACTCGAGATGCGGAGAAGAGGTAGGCTGCAGCTTTGGCGGAGGTCGGAGTGGCGAAGGCCGAGGTCATCCTGCTGAAAGCCGAGGCGAAGGTAGTCAGGTCGAATTCGAACACTTATTGCCTTGCCAAAGTCGTATTATAACATGCCGAGGTCGAACATTGTATGTCATGCCGATGTCGAGCACATATCTATTGCCGAGGTCGAACACGGGATACTGTGCTACCGAGATCGAACACGGGATACTGTTCCGATGTCGAACACGGAATACGTCACGTTCATTGAATGCGTACGACGGTTACGGTCCCGATAAAGTGCACATTGGGGGAATAACTTCCACAATACGCCTTTTCCCATTTCACTTTATCGTTTTCAACTTTCAAATTCCTAAAACTCTTCGACTTTCTGAAACCTTTGAGTTCTGATTTCTGCCATTGTCGTTTTGCCAGAGCATCAGTGCCATCTTCACATAAATCAAGTAAGTTAACAATGGCTTCTTCTTTTTCTTTTGAGCATTCTCACGGCCATGATGGCCGTGATGTGTCAGTGTCACCGCCGGATTCGCCGGCGGTTTTAGAAGTTTTTACTCTTGATTCCCTTCAACCTTTTGTGCGTAGAATAGGTTTCCCGCCTTTGAGGGATTTTGGGAGGTTTTCTTCTTTTCCTTCAATTCTAGAAGACCCTACAATAATAGAGCTTGTCTCTAATTTTTTTATTCCGAAATATTTTGAGTTGGTCGCTCCCCGATCAGAGGATAGGGCTTACGCCCCTCCAGATGGTTTTGTTACTGTTTATGAGGAAAGCCTTCGGTGTGGTCTTCGTCTCCCCTTTCCTTCTGTGTATGTCGAACTACAACAAATGTTCGGCATTCCTCTTGCTCAGTTAACGTCAAATTCCTTTCGGCAATTAACGGGCCTTGGTGTCTATGCCCATCGGCATAATTTTCCTTTTACCATTGGGCTTGTCCTAAGGTTTTTCATGCTTAAATCCAGCGTGGGGTGGTATTATAGCTCACCCCGTCGTAGCTTCAAAATAAAAACAAAGTCAAAAATCACGAACTGGCAAAAGAAGTTCTTCTTTTGCGGTTCGATGAATCCTCCAATCGCACGGAATGATAGGAAGTTGGCCGAGGTTGCCATTGATGAAAGCTTTGGTGGCTTCGAGGAGGCTTTGGACAGGGCCGACCTTGTTGACGAAGTTTTCTCCGAGGCCGAGCTCGCTGCCGCCGGGCTGAGCCCTTATGACCCTGCTACCTGTGTAGAGCCGGTGAAGGGTGAGGCCCTCCTCCTTTTACTTCGTCTCATTATCATCTTTGTGTTGATGTTCTGACTCTGCATTATTTTCTTTACAGTGGACTTCGTCAAAGAGAAGAAGAAGAGGAAGAGGTCGAGTTCTGGTCTCGAACCCTCCACCTTGGCATTGAAAGATGTAGCCGAGGCCTCTTCTGAGAGGACCGAAGATGTCCCGAAATATCCTTCACCCGTGCCCCTCCAACGCTTGAAAAGGATAAGGCGTGCGATTCCCGATGCCACGACTGCCGACGACCCGGATTGCGAGATCGTCGGTTCTCAAGCCGCTCGCCGGTCTTTCCCCGAGGTAACGCCATTGTTGTACATGTCACAAAGTTAAGTATTTGTTGTATTCGTTTGACATGGTTGGCTATTGCACAGGGGGCCGAGGACATGTCTGCCGAGCTGGCTAAGGTGTCCGCCCAACTGGCGGCGACGTCCGCCCAACTGACGGACTACTTGAATGGCGCTGTCGTTCAGTTTGACGGGGTGGCTCGCTATGCCAGGGAGATGGAGGAGGAGAAGACCCTCATCGTCCTAGAGGTGGCCGAGGCCGAAGGGAAGGCTCGGGACGCGGCCAGGAGGGAGATCGCGGCTGTGGCGGCTGCCGAGGTGGAGAAGGCAGTCGAGGCGGCGAAGGCCAGGGCGGCGGAGGCCGAAGTCGGCCTGTTGAAGGCCGAAGTGGAGGCAGCAAGACGTCGGGAGGCTGAGGTGGCGGCCTCGCAAGGAGAGGTGCTCCGCGCCTTTGCGGAGAGGTTGTTCCTGTCAATGAGATTCTCCGGGTTGGTCGGCGATTTGGCTGAGGTCCTGAATAAGCGCGTGGTCGCGAACACTCTCGATGAAGTTGCCGAGGATTCCCCGCAGTTGGATAAGTCCAAGTACGGGTATGAGGTGATGGAGAACGAAGCCCTGCTGCAGGACTATGCCGAGGTCTCGCCGGTGACTGAGGAGCTTGCCGTGTTGGAGAGCCCGGCCTCCTCGACCTTGCCGATCGCGGGTCGGCCTGCATGCTCGGTGGACCGGGATGCCTTGATCGAGGCTATAATGGCTGATCCGGCTAAGGGATCGAGGGCGACGATGGCTGCCGAGGCTGCGGAGGCTCTGGAGGAGGCCGAGGCTTCGCGAGCCCGGGTGGAGGTCGAGGCT
This sequence comes from Salvia rosmarinus, assembly GCA_036937905.1. NCBI lineage: Eukaryota > Viridiplantae > Streptophyta > Magnoliopsida > Lamiales > Lamiaceae > Salvia > Salvia rosmarinus. The sequence goes on from CM072813.1 coordinate 26,728,575, forward strand.
TCTCGAGCCGGGGATGAGGCCGAGGCTTCTCAAGTCCGGGAGGAGGCCGAGGCTTCTCGAGTCCGGGAGGAGGCCGAGCTTGCTAGGCCCGAGGGAGAAGCTGCTGGAGGGGTCAGTTGATCCCCTTTCTTTTTCAATTTTTTTTTTTGTTTGTAGATCATATATAAATACGTCATCATCACGATGTCATTTTTGTCTGCCTCAAAGGCTTGAATAAAATGTTCAAATTTATTGAAGTATTCTTCTCTTGTTTTTGTCTTTAGTTTGTTCCCGAACCTATTGACATGTCTCCTCTTCTGGACCAAATAAAAATTTTGAACCGAGCTCTCGAAGAGAAGGAAGTCGAGGTCCTTCACTTGGAGGGCAAGCTTGGGCATGTGCAGGAGGAAGCCGACGTCAAATTTAGGGCTTCTCAAGAGAAGTTTGACGAGCTTAAAGCTCGGTTTTTGGAGTTGGAGGAGAAGTTTGAGATCACGGAGGAGAAAGCCAAATCAGTCACCGAGGAGCACGCCGAATACGAAGCAGTTATTCGCCGAGGTGGTGGGATGATTATCTTCTAGGTCGAAGCCAAAGTTTTAGAGATCGCAGCCCGTTGCTCGAGCTACAGGTACGACTATGGTCGGAACTCCTGGCAATTTCAGGAGCAACTTGCCGACCTGAGGAAGATAAGAGGTCTATATAAGACTGTTATAGCTCGTCAACCGCAGCTCGAGCGGTTGCTTCGACCGACTGACGAGGCTTCTTCTTCTTATGCCGAGGCTTCCCCTTCTGTCGAGGCTTCTCCTAGGATTGTAGATAGATTTTCTTCAAGTTTTATGCCCAAGAGAGACGTCGGCCATCGAGGAGCCGAGGTCGTGTGGCGAGACATAGAGGTCGAGTTAGCCGAACTTCTGGCGTTGATCGGGGACGAGGTAGAGCTGGGGGTAGAGTTAGCATAGATGAATTGCTGAACCCTGACTTCTCTAGAGATTGGCTTAGCTTTTCTCAGCTTCCTGGTCCTTCATCGTCCTCGTAATGTTTTGTATGTCTTGCATATTTTGCAAGTAATAATGAAAATTTTATTTGCCTTGTTGATTTTTCTTGTTTATCAAACACTGTCTTATCGTGTTCTCGTAATCAAACAAAGGTAGTTCATCCTCGAAATAAACGAAGGTATTTCATCCTCGAAATAAACGAAGGTAGTTCGTCCTCGTATTAAACGAAGGTAGTTCGTCCTCGTATTAAACGAAGGTATTTCATCTTCGAAATAAACGAAGGTATGTGTTCCTTATTTGGCGAGAAGTGTCGCTAGGGGTGGTCCCCTCACGCGCGTTTAGATCTCCTCCTTAGAGGGTTCTCTTCCTTAGAGGGTATTGTATGGGGGGGATGTATGCATAAATGACAAATGAAATATGCAAGATGAAATAAATAAAAAGATTTTATTAATGACAGGACCGAAAGACACGACTTAACAAAAAGACACGACACTTATGTAAAATATCTCTTCAGATGAATGATGTGCCACGTATGAGGTATTTGCTCACCGGATAAATGGGCGTGCTTATAGGACCATTTTCCGAGGATTTCTTCAACTCGGTATGGTCCTTCCCAAGTGGCCTCTAGCTTGCCGAGCTTTGCAGCCTTACTGATTTCGTTATTCCGAAGTACGAGGTCGCCTACTTGGAATTGTCGGTATTTGACACGCTGGTTATAATATCGAGCTACTTTTTGCTTGTACCGAGCTTCTCTAATGTAGGCGAGATCTCTCTTCTCTTCTAGTATATCCAAGTCAGTTCGTAGATTTTCTTCATTTACTTCGGCTGAGAAGTGGATGGTACGGGGGCTCGGCATACCGATCTCTACCGGGATTATTGCTTCGTTTCCATACACCAGACTGTAGGGTGTTTCTCCGTTCAATGTCCGAGGTGTTGTACGGTAAGACCATAACACTTGTGGCAAGTTTTCCACCCAGTTGCCCTTTACTCGGTCGAGGCGAGTTTTGAGTCCTCACAATTGTCCTGTTGGTGACTTCGGTCTGACCATTTGCTTGAGGATGAGCAACCGAGGTGAATTTTTGCTGAACCCGAAGCTCTTGACACCACTCTTTGAAGACCTTATCTGTGACCTGCGTCCCATTATCCGAAACGAGGACATGAGGGATGCCGAAGCGACACACAATATTCTTCCAGAAAAAGTTGAGAGCGTTTTTGCTTGTGATTTTCACCAAGGGTTCGGCTTCCACCCATTTTGTGAAGTAGTCGATGGCGACAATTAGGAATTGAAACTGCCCTGGAGCCTTGCAGAAGGGGCCTACAATGTCAATCCCCCATTGCATGAATGGCCAGGGGCTTTGCATGCTGACGATGTCTGTTTGAGGTAGCCTCGGCACATTTTCATGAATTTGGCACTTCGGACACTTCTTTACGAGGTCAATTGAGTCTTTGAACATTGTTGGCCAATAGTACTCCCATCGCATGACTTTCTTTGATAACGTGTGGGGTCCGATATGGCTTCCACATGATCCCTCATATACTTCTTGTAGCACATATTCAGCTCGGTTCGGGCCTAAACACCTTAGGAGAGGCTGAAGATACGACTTTCTGTAGAGAATTCATTGCTCAAGTACGTATCGCAAAGATTTGCTCAAGATTTTCCTAGCCCCGAGTCTGTCATGAGGTAATTCGCCTTTCTCCAGATAAGCTTGAATGAGAGTCATCCAATTAGGTTCCTCGTCAGAGACTATGTTGACTTCGACTTCGGCATCGTCTATGCTTCTGTTTTGGACTTCCTCTACTGGCGGGGTCGTTGACGACGAAGCTAGTTTGCTTAAGGTGTCAGCTCAGCTATTTTGCTCCATTGGGATGCGAACCAACTGAAAGTATGAGAAAGACTGTTGTAAGCTTTTGGCTTTTTCAAGGTATTTCTTCATCCTGTTGCCTTTTGCCTCGTACTTCCCCAACATGTGGCTTACTATGACCTGGGAATCACTATGAACTTGCATGGCTCGTATCCGAAGACTTTGAGCTAGGCGAAGTCCTACAATTAATGCTTCGTATTCCACTTCGTTATTCGTATTTTTGAATGTAAACTGAAGTGCGTAGGTGATTTCTTGGCCATCTATTCCCAAAAGCAAGATGTCTGCCCCGCTACCCGTCTTTCCTGAAGCTCCATCCACATAGACTTGCCAGCAATTCTCGGATGCTTCCTTGATGAGTTCGGCTGAAGGGATGACATATGTCTAGCCCTCGCCCCGAGGATCTATCTTGGATATTTAATTCACCATACATTGATTATATTCCTAGCATGCGTCTATTTAATTAATTGCAACACGTAGGGGTTTTCTCGTGTTTACCTTTGGATCTGAAGAGGTCGGTGGAACGAGATGAATAGATCGAACGGATCGGACTCGTGCTTTGACCTTCTGGACTGTATCCCGGTTGCCCAATCTCCAACGCCGAGTGAGGACGATCTATGGAGAATGCTTCGGAAAATCACCCTCTTTCTCTCACACAATTTTCGAAAAATCCTCTCAAGAGAACTATGAGATTCTCGAAAATATGCTTGTGGATAATTAAGGATTAACCTAGACTTTATCTCTTACCTTATATTTATAATGCATTACCATAATCCCATAAGGAAAGGATCCATGCATATCCCATAAATATAATAATATCCTTATAAGATAAAGAGAATAAAATCTATCCTTAGAGAGCATATAGGGGGCGCCGATTTCATTGAAGCTACGGGCCTGGATGGGTCAGCCCAGGGATCAAATGCAAGGAATAAAGATGGGCCTCAAATAAATTAATTATCTTATGTTCAGCCCAGAACATAAATTAATTTATAAACATTCATTCATGCCACTAGAGAATAAATGCTGACTTACCCCTTTATTACCGAAGGTGAGTCGGGCTTGCACTTAGACATTACGAATCCCGTATTTAAGATATCGAACGTCCATTAATTATTTATAGCAATCATCGCTTAAAATAATTAATATCTTCATTTCTTAAGTAGTACCACTCAACCTTATTATTGTACTTGAGCTAACTCAACCTCGGGGTTTAGTACAATAAACATTTTGAGCTCCTTAAGGGGCGTCATCATTCTAAACGGATACGGTGACTGACATGATAACTAGCGTGACATACAAGACCGCCACCACCCAAGATGCGGAGAATCTTGGGTTGAGCATATAACCTCACCCATAACAAGTCAAAGTGATGGTCAAGAACTCATACTCACCTAATACCTTATCGAGGTTTAGATCATCGCAAGTCACCGAGATCTAGGTTCTTCACTACGGTCGATAGAAGAACTCATCTCACCGTGATCCTTTAATACGTCAAGGACGCATCAAAGATGACAAGTAACCAAGTCAAGTCACTTCTTATCTATACATGACTATACCGACAACTCGTCCTCAAGTTGTCTCACCAGAAACTTTTATATCTCATTAAGCTTGACCAATCATACGGACTTACGTGATCTTCTACACAATCGTATGATCTAACTTATATATGAGATAAGGGACACGATATATGCAATCAAGTATTCAATTCGGATAGGAGATTGTAATAGTGGTAACAGGAAACATTGTATACAAGCTCAACCAAACTGCTTTCAGAATACAAATCCAACATCGGCTTCGGCATTGTTTGAGGTAGGCTTGGTGGGTTTCGGCTTTTCTGTGAAGTTAGCCTCTACAAAGAAGTCTTCTAAGGCCTGACCCTTGATGGCTTGACGTGGGCAAAAAGATATATCGTGTTCGCCCAACTCAATTGCCCACTTCGCAATTCTCCCTGAAGCTTCTGGCTTCGTCAACACTTGCCGAAGTGGATGATCGGTAAGAACTTGTATGAGATGTGCATGGAAATAGGGACGTAGTCTCCTTGCAGCATTTAATAATGCCAAAGCGAGCTTTTCCAAAGGTTGATATCTCGTTTCTGGCCCTTTAAGTGCTCGGCTGATGAAATACACAGGGAGCTGTCGTCTGTCCTCTCTTACTAGAACTACACTTATGGTTTCGTCCGAAGTCGCGAGGTATAGGGAAAGGACCTCTCCTTCTTTCGGGACGGATAAGGTGGGAAGTTTGGCAAGGTAGTTTTTGAGATCTTCAAAAGAGGACTTGTGTTTATCATCCCAGGAGAACTCCGGAGCTTTTTCGAGTATTTTGAAAAGGAGGCTTTCTCATGCTTTTGAAAAAAGCTGCTCAACAGAGCTATCGACCCGTCAACTTATGCACATCGTGGATTGTCTTTGGCTCCTTCATCTCCAAAATGGTTTGAACTTTAGACGGGTTGGCTTTTAATCCTTCTTGTGACACCCAGCACCCCAAAAATTTGCCAGACCGAACTGCGAATGTACACTTCTGGGGGTTTAGCTTTAGGTTTACTTTGCGAAATAAGCCGAGGATGATCCGGAGGTCGGCAACACATGTGGCTTCCTCCTTACTCTTGACGACGATATCATCTACATACACCTCCACATTTTGACCAATGTAGGGCTGAAATATCTTGTCAACCATTCTTTGATAGATGGCCCCTGCATTCTTGAGTCCGAACGACATTTTCTTATATGCATAGACTCCGAAGTCCGTGATGAAAGCTGTTTTGGAGGCGTCCTTGTTGCTCATCAGGACTTGGTGATACTCCTTGTATAGATCCAGGAAGCTGAAGACTTCATGACCAACCAAAGCGTCAACTTTTTTATCAATGTTGGGGAAGGGGTAGCAGTCCTTCGGGCAATGCTTGTTGAGATCGGTGTAATCGATACACATTCGCCAACCTCCTCATCCCTTCTTGACCATCACCGGGTTAGCTATCCAGGTTCGATACTTGACTTCGAACAATATGTCTGCTTTCAAGAGCTGGTGCACTTCGTCATATACGACCTGGTTCCGCTCTGCTGCAAAGATCCGCTGTTTTTGCCGAACTGGTTTGATATTTGGATCAATGTTGAGCCGATGAGTAATAATACTCGGTGAGACCCCGATCATGTCGATGTCGAGGGGTGACCAGGCGAAGACGTCTCTGAATTCCCTTAGGAGTTGGATGATCTGCTTTCTCAGTTGAGGTACTTCGGTAGAACCTACTTTGACAACCTTGAGGGGATCGTCCTTGTATAGCGTGACCTCATCTACCGAGCTGTCGAGAGCTGACGAAGTTCTTTCCAGCTCCAACTCTTTGGGCTTCTGTAATTGCTATGCCTGTGGATGCTGGGCCGAAGTCCCCGCACCTCTTAATGCGATCTGCATGCATTCTTTGGCTTTTTTCTGATCTCCTCGGATCACAGCTACTCCTCCTCTCGTGGGGATTTTCATGGTCAGATGGTATGTTGAGCACACCGCCTTCGCATTTAGCCGCCTCGTCCTAGTATGATGTTATATGGCGGTATGCTTTACCAAGAATCAGATCACTTTGGTGGAGCTCGCTCGTGCTTTCTCCACCGTGACAGGAAGTTCAATAATCCCCTCCGGGCGCGTCTCTTCTTGTTCAAAGCTTCGAAGTGGTAGCGGTGCGGTGTGAGGCGTGCCTCTTCAATTCCCAATTTATCGTAGCACTCCTTGAAGATGATGCTTACCGACGCACCACTATCGACGTATATGCACCGAACTAGCTTGTTGGCGACCACTGCTTGTATTATCATTGCGTCCTGGTGAGGTACTACGGCTGGTACATGATCGTCCTAAGAAAAAGTGATGGCCTCGTCCTTCTTGAGCCTCTTGTTTACAGGTTCGCTGGTTCGTGGACTTCGGGCCTCGACTTTTATTGAGGACTTCCTAGTGCCGCGTGGGAGCCCCGTGATGGTGGATATGACTCCATCGTACTGGGGCTCGTCATCACCTTCTTCATCGGTGTCGTGCCTTACTTTCTTGTGAGGGGCGCAGTTCCCCCTGTTCCTTGGTTGCTTCCGCTTTTTCTGACCTCGGTGGGGAGCCTCATCCTGACCAGTTCGTCGGCCATGACCTTGGTACCTTTTAAGGGCCCCATCATGTACCAACTTCTGGTGTCCGCCATGAGGTCCTGCATTCCTCCGTGTCGTGTCCATGATCTTCATGGAATGAGCAATACTTATCCTCGATCGGCGTTTGACCTCCCTAGCATGGGTCGAGGCTTCTAACATGTCCGTATGGAGCTCAGAAATCTACGCTCTTGTCTTCGCCAAGGGTGTATCCGAGGTCGCTCAGATACCGAGTCGCTCGAGTTGGGACGAGCCAGAGCCTGACTCGATAGTCTTTGGTTGTATTCTTTCCAAGCGCACTTCGCCGATTTTGGTCCAGGTCTCCTTAGCCATCTTGTTTCTCTTCTTGTCGGAGGGCTCGGACTTGTCGACTTCGCTTCTTCCGTCCGCTTCGTTCGCTTTAGCGAACCGATCTGCTATGCGTCATAGCTCCGATGCAGTACGGGGCTCGTACTTGACGATCTCCTTATATAGGGCCCCCGGGAAGATGCCGTTCTGGAAAGCCGAGATGATAAGGAGGTCATTTACGTCCTCGACTTTTAAGCATTCCTCATTGAACCTCGTCATGAAGTTGCTGATGGACTCACCTCGGCTTTGCCTCACGATGAGGAGCTGAGCCGAGGTGGTTTTGGACTCAGCTTTTTGGAAGAATCTTCAGTGGAAGTTTTCCATTAGATCTTGGTAAGATCCAATGCTGCCGGGAGGTAAACTGTCGAACCACCGACGGACGTTGTCGATCAGTAGCTCCGGGAACAACTTACACATGTGAATAGTGTTGAGACGTTGGTTAATCATGTTGTATTGGAATTGTGAAAGGAAGTTTTGCGGATCCCGCAGTCCGTCATAGGGGGCGATGCCCGACACCCTGTACTTGTCCGGGAGAGGGGTATCAAGTATCTCGTTAGAGAAAGTGGTAATAATCTTCCCGTATCCACCGAATCCGTCTCCCGGAGAGTGATGTCGAGTTTGTCGGTCGGACTCGTTGTAATTATGGGGATCGACCTCACGGTGATTATGACGACCTGCCCCACGTTGCTCATCCCTTGTATGGTCAGTTTGGAAACCGACTCGTGTAGAGGTATTGTTTGCAACACGAGTGCCCATCATCCGGAGGCTGGGGGATTCACCTCGCCGTGCCGTCTCGTGCTTTGATGAGGCTTCGGCGTCCCTTTCTTCGTGATGATGATGTCGACCTTGTTCTCGGCTGAGGTATTGGAGGAAGCTTTCCTTATTTTTTTCTAGGAACCCTTTAACCGCCTCGTCGATGTTCAATCGCGGTGTTTGGAGCTCCTCTCTGTTCTGCGCGATCTCCTTCATCGCGCGGTCTTCTTCATGTAGATTGATAGCCTCGCCGTCGAGACTTTGGACATGCCCTTCGGGGTCGTGTCTCTTATCGGGCTTTTCCCACGCCGAAGTTTGACGCGCCCCGCCGTTGTTGTTGCGTGCACTCGATGTAACGCTTCTTGTATTCATCGTTGTGATTGTTTCCCTGAAAATAAAGGTTGATCGAAAACACAAGATTTCGGTTCCCACAGACGGCGCCAGTGATCGATCTTAATTTCGTAGGGTAATAAATGCGCAATGAACACAAGGAATTTACGTGGTTCGATCTTTAAAATAGATCTACGTCCACGGAGCAAGAGAGTGTATGTGTATTTGAGTGTGTAAGAAGCGATTACAAAGAGTGTAGATGATTTATTTCCTCTAATCTAGCCTCTATTTATAAACTGTCATATTGAGTTCGACTCTAATACGAAGTCTATCAAGATAATGACTCTTTTAGTTTATCATAATCCTCTTCATGATAAGATCCGATCTTCTACATCTCCCATTGTGATTCGAGTTGTTGTTGGTTGATGAGTCTTCTTGGGCCGAACTATCATAGGCCGAGCTTACTGTCGGGGCCCAATTATATTGGACCTGATGCTTGGGCCTAATAGTTGGGCCGTATCCTATCAATAGACTAACGCTATTTTAAGCTTGAGTCACTCCAAATGCATTTTTTTGATTGAAAATTTTGAATTGTAATCCTCTTTTAATTTCTTTCACTCTATTCATTTTTTGATTGAAAATTTTCAATTGTAATCCTCTTTTAATTTATTTCACTCTATTCTTATCAATCCATTAGTTTCGAATTGGATTAACATTTCTATTGATAATGACAATTTTATCACAAATACATTTTTCACATCAAATACAAAACGACATCATTTTATCTACATGAGATGCCACAAGTCATCTTTGTTTTACGTTGCTGTAGATTGATCAGGATAAAAATGACACAAACCTTATTTATTAAGCCTAATATTTGAATTACCGATTAATTGGACTAAAACGGACACCGACCTTTATCATTGGACTAAAACCTTATGTATGGGAAAAATGATGACAAGCATACACAGAATCCAAACGCTACCCAAGTCCTTTAACTATATGCATACACACATTTTAGTACCAAATTTGAGTTGTCAGAAAAAAAGTCAAACTTTCGAGCTAACCAACATAAGAGATGCAAAGTGCTCATTGTTCATATGATTCAGCATTCTCCTCCACAAGTAATCGCTTCCTCAAGAGCTACTCATTCCAACACAATTTCTGAATAGCATATCCTAATCTCTTGGGCGTTTTTCTTGTAATAAACACCTACAATCTGAGACCTACCACTGGTTTTAATCTTGCTTGAACTCCATCTCTCATCTCTAATCATCAAGTATATTCGGGATCTAAAATACTGTTATTTTCATTTCAACTCAGTGATCATAAACCCGCAGCTCCTTGCATTGGTAGCTTCATCAAAATTGGTCACCATGTTCTTTGTGCTACGCAGAATCTCCTTTGTCAGGCACCCATCGGCCCCTTTTATCATCAGTTTCATCAGTAGCATGAGATCTTATCGCCTTAAGGTACTCATCATCACTAGTTCCTCTTTTTCTTTCTGATTTCTCTTGATGAATGGGAAATTGTCTCAGATTCACCCCTTTCCATACTCTCTCTCTCTTTTCTGCAGTGGTATTTTGAGCTATAGTCAGTAGTTCTGTAGCTTTGACGAGAATCTCTGATGCTTTCACTACCATGCTCATCTTCTCCACTCCCTCTATCCTTATTATCCCAATTGCTAGAATTTCTCAGTTTATGAGTGTGTGGTCTTTTCTTTCCATCTTCAAATTCCTCATAACCATCAGATCTTGGAGATTCCTCTCCGTATATATGTGGGCTCTGTCTCTCCCCATCAGAACAGTCACCAGTTAAGTTGCTGTTGTAGGTAGCGGTGCCTCTCAAATTCCATTGATCAGTAGGAGATGTAGACATTTTCTTCTGCTGCCCCGGACCCTTAATACCCTTAGCTGTGCCACTTTGGTTCAGAGGTCCCCAATTGTCCTCAATCCGCCCATCCCCCTTGGAACCAGCACCAAGACTCTGTTTCTCCCTGTGCTTTCTACTTCTCGAACATTCATGGTGGTATGAGTCTAGGTCATTCTCATGCATAATTTCATCAGGATCTATTTCATGGATGTTCATTTCATCACTTCTGCTACCTCGAGATTCCAATTTTCTTTTCCTAACCTGATCCTTTTCTGACCAATATCTGTAGGAATCATGATCAATGAATGCACTCTTTCTGTTTTGCTTCTCCCTAGCGTTTGATATATAAGCATGCTGTTCATAATCAAGTTCTTCTGAATATTTTCTATCAGAACCTCTCTGGTGCCTCAGAGGTTCATTTCTCCGTAAATCATCGGAGTGATTTCTTAAACTGCTTGAAGAAACAGTTTTCCTTGACAGAGATTGGCCAGAGCAGTAGCTGAGATGAAATTTGATTTTTTGCACGAAAAAAAGAGTCATAAAACTTCATCCAATTAAATAATCAAATAAAGGCAAAGAAAAATATGGATCATCATTCATCAGCTATTTTGCCACAAAAAAAGGAGCACCTAAAATAGCAATAGAATGTAATCCATGTTCCCAGGGCTCCTCAAGAGATTAGGGGAAACTTAATGCGCTCTAAAGATTCGACCTAGTTATGTAAGTCATTTAATTTCATAGGGGTTTAGGTATTATTTCCTTCACCAGGATTACTTCACTAATAGACACTTTGTTAATTAACCATAATTTTCATAGTGGTGTGGATGTCTTTCACATTAGCAATAATACTTGAACAGTTTAGACTTCCATACAGAATATTTTCAGTTAGCTTAATTTGGCTGGGCTCTTTTATATCTTTGTTTTTGTTTTGTGTTTATTTGTGAGGATGGAAACAATACTGCACTCAAGTTACCCAGCTCTATTTACCACACTCCTAGCATTGTAGCATTCTGCCCTATAACAAAGATTTCAATTCCTCAGTCTTCTACAGCAGAAATAAATTACATAATCCGTCCACACTATTTGTCATGGAGTCTCCTTAACATATTATCAGCTAAGAAAAGTAATCACGTGGCCTATAAACCCTGCATTCATAATACGATTAAGCAGTAATAAGATTTACCTGTTTTCCAGCAAAGTAACGACCATTTACTGATTGATAAGACCGCACAGCGGAATCCAAAGACTTATAGTGAACATACACATTTCCTCGCAAATGAGATGAACCATTTCTGCACACCTGAGACATGGGTATGTAATACCAAACTGAAGACGAGATGCGAGCAAGAAGAATCACTTGCTAAATATTACTACTTTGCAACTATGGTCCCATAAAAATAGCATAGGAAATTAATTTCCATGTTTTTATAAAGTTAATGGTGGCTACTGAACCAAAATGAAAGGACGGATAAATGTGCATTAGAACAGTGACTTTTTTATAATCTCAGCTGGAACAGATTATAGCACCACCTAAGATAATGACATGGAAATAATTAGCTTATCATTTATCAAGCAGAGAATCATTGTAAAGACTTATGCATCTCCTTTGCGACTATTGCAGTTCCAAAATAATGAGAGCATGCATTACATTCAACTAAAAATACAAACTCAAGTACCTTTTTTTTTTGACGCTAATAAGTACCTTGAGATTTGTAATCTCCCCAAATTTCAAGAATTATGTATGTACATGCTCATAAAACTCTTCATAAACACGTTCAACCTCTTCGTCTGTGTACTGGCATAAACCAAGAGATAGGAAAAAGGTTGATCATAGAGCAAAGTTGAAAATGGATAATGATTGGGAGTGCCAGCGAAACAAGTACAACCATACCCAGAAAATATGAGAACAATAAAATGCTTCTTTTTTTTCGTCTCTCTCTCTCTCTCTCTCTCTCTCTTTTGAGTTGGGGAAAGGGAGGGATTAATAGGGGTTGAACCTGAGACCTCTCCCTTTTACACAGGGAGGTCCACCGCTTGGGTCTCCCAAAGGGATGAGAAAAATGCTTTACTGTAAAATATTACTCATCAATATTCTGCATTCTCACATTGACACACAGAGAAAGAATATAGTACATAATGGAATGCATGCTCCATGCTCAAAACTATATCGTTTGAACTCAAACCATGTTTATTTCCTATGAAAAATTGTATAAAAGGAACTGTATCCTTGATACAAACCCAAAGAGAAGTATCTGCAATCATCAATTGAAGCCTGAATTTCAATTTTTTTTTTGTTCATGTTTTCTTAATTAAATAACCAGTATATATTACTCCTACATTAATATATTATCTTAGTAACCAGTATATACATTACTCCTAGATTAATATATTATCTTATTCTCTACAGTTTACAAGAGTTGAGTGAAACCATAAAGTAGATGTGGAAAGCAGGAATTTGTAATCTCCCAAGAATAGCTTAGGGACTATTATGAAAGATAAATTAATGTGCCTTGACTTATACCGAAGGTAGGACAAAGATTAAAAAATCATTTCATTTATATATTATTCATCGATAGTTTCCCATGCAGTCAACAATGACCACAAGAGTTTAGTTGCTGTCAGACAAATGTATACTTGTCAAGATTGTAGACTCATGGCACAACAGCAATAGCTAACTTTTTTTTTTCCTAGAGTATGCAGCAGTTTGATTTAAGAGCATATCAAACCTGAGCCCTTGAGTAGAAAAAGACATAGCATTTCTTACAAGAAGTTCATGTGGCCATATATGCTAAAGCAGAACTAAAAGCAGCGTAAAATGTTAACGCAGCTCTGTTGACCATTCCCAAAATTTAATTTAACAGCATGATTACATAAACTTTTGAATTATCCATACAACATGAAGATGAATTGAAAGATCCCAAATAAAACAGCAATAGTACTTTCTAGAACCAGTTTATTAACCCCAATCCAGAACTAGGACATCATGAAAATGATTGCATCCACTACAAAATCACAGGAAATTTGGTCGTACCTATGGGAGCACTGCCCCCATTCACCAAATATTCAACATATGGCATTGGGGTGTGACTGTAACATTCAGTAAAACATGTGTACATAGTGTCATCCCCACAACTTCTTGTGTCGGGAACACCTCTGCCTACAAAAAACATTCAGGCAAAGGTGTTTCCCCAACATAGAAAGGTGTAGGCAACACCTGGGCACGATAATCCATATACATTCACGCACCCCAGCGCATGCTACATGTTGAAAATTTGGTGAATGGGGCAGTGCCCCCATAGGTACGGTCGACTTTCCCACAAAACTACTAAAGGGAAAGGATCCCCTGCAATAGAAGTCTTAAGTTTTGCTCAGGCAAACACCAAGCCTAGATTTAACTGTCAGGGTGACATTCACTGCATAGCACACATACAATCAGTAGTGACATATTAAGCAACAGGCTATTTATACACTTACAAGTGACAGGCAGGATGACATAACTCTTCTATGATGCATACAGATAGGATATGGAAGTTTTTCACAAATATCAAACCTTAAGAGGTAATACCTATTGGCAGAAGATCCCCAACATCCAGGACTCAGAAGCTTCTATCTACTAGTTAAGGAACTCAAAAGATTATCAGTTGAAAAACCATTAAACAAGGAATCAAAACCCTAATAAGATCATGACTCCTTGCTGAAATTATCAGGAGCAAATAAATGCATCTTTCTCTTTCCAGCCAATTAGCCTACCAGATTGATTTCACATCAGCACAAGAATATAAGAGAAGAATGCTTAAAATGGGATGGTTGGAACATACTATTATTAGAAACTAAGAAGCTACCTAAAACATCTTGGTGTACATGAGAGCCAATCATCGCAGAGCACATCAAACACAAGAGCGCTCACCCACACACATATCCAAACTTGTTAAATTGAGAGTTGGCCAAGCAGCAGCATGTACTTTCCTCTTACAGAAAGACACTGATCAATAAATAAAACAAGTACTTTGTCTATAGATTTGGAACACTGAACAATATGCAATGTCAAAGAAATTCCTTATTTGAAGAAGGGATAGAAATAGTAGTAGTATAAACCAATTAGAAAACCAAAATTTGCATTCCTCAACATGATGAGAAAGTCTATATTCATCTCTGGTATCACAATGTTAACAGCTAAGCATTGTTTTAACACTTTCATAGTTTTTAGAGATGGATATCTTCCTCTTCGTTTAAGATGACAAGACAAAAGAATACTGTGCCCAAGAATGGCAAAGAACTGGTTAGATATATCTTAAGTATAACAAAAAGATTGAATAGGCCTGTAAATGTTTGGTAACAGAGATGAAAGACATTATGTAATTTTGTATCTTCTTCTCTGACAAATCAAGCCAAAATATTTTGTACAGCTTCCAATAGTTGTTCAAGATAAAGGTTTCAGTTAAAGTAGCCGTGAAACAGACACATAACCAAGAACCCATGATTGTGTGCAAATGCTACTGATGTTATAATCAGGATACTAGAGTCACATGAAGACCCGATTAACAGACCTCAAGACGCTCATCCTGCTCCCAAGCTAGCCCAGGGCCGTTGTACATATTCTTCATGAGCAAAGTGCAGGATTTATCAGGGTAGAAGTGAATTCTGCAACAACGTGAACCAAACCTACAAGCCCCTGTTTTGAGGTGGAAAGGACAATGAGCTTTATCCTGTCAAACAAATAACCAAGAGATGAGATGTAGCGCTCCACAGAGGCAAAAGCGAGTAAAACCACTCCTATTCTTTTCGAGGTATGAGTAACAGAACTAATATGTCCAGGCTGCTAATGATCTATAGGAGTAGACCTTCTCTAAGAGGGATATGATTGCTAACCATACCTGCTCTGTTCCAAAGTTTGGAGTCTCTTGAGCAACAGTATCTAGAAGCTGTTGAGCTGTTTTATGGTCAGCAAAAGCTTCTGACTGAGGAGGAAGAGGGTTTGATGTGGGCTTGTTAGGATCCTACACATCATAGAATTTAAAAAATCACTGAATTCAGGCCAATGAATGACTATGTAAATCAGTTAGACAGTCAAATGTAGAAAGCAAGTGAAACCTGTTTCATAATTTGTCGGTCAGTATTTTTCTTTTCACCCTGATTTTTTTCTTCTTGACAATAATCTCATTGCCCTGCCAAATAATTTCAGAGGGACCTTCTTCCACATACTCCCAACCATCATCATCCACTTCATTCTTATGTCCAATCTGTAAACGTGGCTGATATAAATTTGAATGCAGTCCAATGATTAAATTTATAAATGCAGAGATAAAACAGTATTAGCAACAATAACTAGCAGTTACAAAACTCCTGTGATGCTAGATTGATAAAGAAACAGCGTGGATCCAGATTGATAAAACCGTCTAATACAATAGCAGGAAAAGGAACTACTTTGTGAAATCTCCAAACGAAGTAAACATAATTCCAACTTTCCAATTTATAAGATGATATGTCAACTCTACATTACTCCTGATCTCTGTGTAACACCAAAAAACATATTCTAGCACCAAAAACTAAAGCAGTCATCTCTTATTTTAATTCAAAGTAGCAACCCTTGTTTCAGAGCATGTTGCCGCTCGCAATTGCCCTGATTTTTCTCATTCAACATCTCAAATATACACTTGAGTAACAGGAACTACAGTATGGTTAATAACATAATTACAATGGGAACTACAACGAAGCAGGCTATTCAAAGTTAAATCATTCATTCAACTAACATATGCTCTAAATTACACGGTTATATAATATACACTTACCTGATTTTGTTTTGATAGAAGCTCTTCTTGCTCAGCTCTCCGCCTCCTTTTCTTGGAGAGCTTTCTTCCTCTCCCATGCTTCCAGAATCTTCCTTTCCATCTCCTCGAAGTGTTTTCTTTCATCTTCGGCTCTCAACCTCTCCTGCTCCTCCTCGGATTGGAGCCGCCGCTGCTCCTCGGGATCATTGAAGCGAATCTCCTCCTCCCGGCGTGCCATCTCCGCCATTTCTTTCATCTTGTTCTTCCTCTTCTCCTTCTTCGCTGCCTTCCGCCGCTCCTTCCGCTTCCCGGCCGCGCATTCCGCCTCCTCTATAGCAGTATGGTTGGTATTACCAACATCTTCTTCTATCATGATTTTCTGCTCAGATATCGTTAGGGATATATATCTCATCGATCGCTTCCTGAGTTGTAAAATTTGTAGATTGAAGAAGAAAAGAACTGGAAAATTTTTATTATAACCTTTTGTTATTATTCAAATGATGATTACAGGAGTATTTAATCAAACTAATAACTGCTCTAATAATTTTGTAACAAATCAATAATTTCTTCTAACAACTTTCAAAGTCACATGGCATATTATCAGCAGCACCAATAACAATCTTCAACAGCATCATCAGCATATTCTCTACACCTCAACAAGACCCCCATAAACTAGGCATGGTGGATATCAACCATTCCAAGTTTGGATAACAAAAACTGAAATCAAGGCCCAAATAAACTTTTAATAAACATATCAACAAACTGCAAATTAATCAACACAAGGAAAGGAAGGACAAAATCAGCTTTCTAGTGATCACGAAAAAGGTGATAATCGATATCAAGATATTTGGTACATTCATGAAATACTTGGTTATTAGTGATATGAATGGCAGCCTGGTTATCACAGTAAAGAGGAATTGGATGAGAAATAGAGATGGAAAAATCATTACAGAGATAGGATAACCAAAATATGATAGCATAGCGCCGAGTATCAGAGTTTATACACGGCGCAAGAAGAGGATTCCAGCCGCTTCTAACCAGAATGCGTAGAGGGTTTTTGCGTAGATGGATTTATATTTATTTGAGTTATTATATTATTTCAGTTTTGTTGAGTCAAGTTGGCTACGGGCTTTTTGCATGGGCTTTGTAGTAGAACCTGATAGTATTTATTAGTTTTGTTTTGGAGTCTAGGGTTATTATTATTTTTTTGAATATCGAATTGCGGCTATTAGCTGTGGCAGAACCATCTCGGTTCTGATTTGGGGTTATCATTAATTTCAATTATGGTTTTGTGTTCTTCGTGTTCTTCACTCTATCAAATTGGTCCGACCTGCCATGGCTACAAATACGGAACGTATCAAGGAGGTAGAGAAGGCCACGAAGGACCTACAGTCCGCTTTTGGTGAGATTTCGGCCACCGTTGATGGGCTGGAGTCGTCTCTAGGGACAGTGGAGCGTACTCTCGCCACCCACTCCGACCAATTCGCCGCGATCTTGGCCAAACTCGACAAGTCGACCGCGAAGCTCGACCCTTTGGTGAATGGGGGCCCAAACCATCCTCAAAGTATCGTCGCGGCTACCCTATTGCCTCGCATGGATCTGCCGAACTTCGATGGTACCGACCCTCTTGCTTGGCTTGCTCAGGCCGAGCAATACTTTTTGGTGCAAAAAACTGCAGAGGAGCAGCGCGTGCAGTTGGCTCTTATCGCCATGTCCGCAAGGCCGTGTTTTGGGCGCAATGGGTGTTGGCGTGCTATTTCGATTTCGTGGGCGACTTCTCGAAGAGTTGATCGCCTGCTTCGGCGATAGTTCTCATGGTTAATGCATATGAGGTTATGTCATCTTACTCGTCAACAGTGCTCGCTGGAAGATTACTTAACTGTTTGAGGCGGGTTGCCCACCGTCCGCTACCCCTAACGAAGATTGGGCATATTTTGGGCGGACTTCACTCTTCTATTCGTGATCGGCTGCCTGATTTGGAAATTACAGATGTGTTTGCCGCCATCCGGGCAGCTCGTCGTATCGCCCGATCCAAGAAGCCTCGGCAGACCTCCACGCCCACGCCATCGAGCGGTTTCTCGGCCGACGGCTCGTTTGAAGCCCTCTTAGTAGTGGACTCTCTTCTGAGGCTTCTTCCAACCGGACCCCCCAATCCAATTCGACTCGCAACTCTCGTCGCCTCACAGTTGCCCAGCAGGAGGAGTATCGCGCCAAAGGGAAATGTTTTCGCTGTGGAGGGCAGTACAGCCCGCTCCACAAGTGCCCGGCCAAGACCTTGGCGATAATCTTGGCAGCTGACGAGGATGAACCGCTGTTTGCAGGAGAAGAGAGTGAGCAGAATCCGAATGGTGAAGCTGGTGAACCGGAGATCCTACCGGAGCTGCAACATCTCCAGCTCTCCAAACTGTCTTCTAACGGATTTGATGGGCCTTGAGACCTCAAGTTATTTAGTCGAGTAGACGGGCGCCGCTCACTCACGATGGTCGGCAATGGCGCGAGCCATCGCTTTATTTCCGACCGTGTCGTTCGCGCTCTACAAATTCCTATTGATCCAGCAGCAGAATTTTCGGTGGTGTTGGGGGATGGAACTAGGGTGACCTCACAAGGTGTATGCCACGAGGTACCTTTCACCATCGCTGGTCATTTGTTTCATATTACTTGTTATGTGTTTCCATTACGCAGCGTAGATGTTATTTTGGGGGTCTCGTGGCTAGCTCGACTGGGCGATGTGACTGCCAACTGGGCAAACTTGTCAATGGAGTTTGTAGTGAAGGGGCAACATATTCGTTTGTATGAGGATCCCTCTCTGACTAGAAGAGCTTGTGGGCATGCAGACTTTAACTCTCTTGAATTGGGCGACGATGCATGGTTACTTTGGGTTATGGAGGGTGAGGGGGCGATGTCTTTTCCCACATCACCAACCTTATCTGCTGAACAACAAGTTGAGTTAGAGAAAGTAATTTCAGAATTTCCCACGGTAACACGAATCCAACCGGCCGCCCCATCCCTACCGGTGACCATCGAATTGTGTTACATGAGGTGTTTCCGTGTCTCATGCGGCCTTATCGTTACAATCACACCCAAAAGACGAGATTGAGAGGCTAGTAGTCGAGATGTTAGTCTCTTGGAATAATTCACCGAGTTAGCATTCTTACTCGAGCCCGGTTTTGCTCGTGCGCAAGAAAGATGGGTCTTGGCGTTTCTGCGTGGATTACCGCGCTCTGAATAAGGGGACAGTGGCTGATAAATATCCTATTCCGATAATTCAGGAGTTGCTGGATGAACTTCATGGTGCTAGGTGGTTCAGTAAGCTCGACCTGCCACGGTACCATCAGATTCGGATTGCACCAGAAGACGTGCCAAAAACTGCATTTCGAACTCACTCGCCATTATGAATTCCTCGTCATGCCATTTGACTTACTAACGCTCCCGCTACATTTCAATGCCTCATGAATGACATTTTTCGTCCCTATCTCCGGAGATTTGTGCTTGTATTTTCGATGATATTTTGATCTATAGCACCGTGGTCCGATCATCTACGACATTTAAAGGGTGTATTCACCATCCTTAGCACTCAATCGCTGATAGTTAACCCGAAGAAGTGTGTAGTTGGGCACTCGCAAGTCGAGTACTGGGTCATATTGTGTCCGCAAGGGTGTGCGGATGGATCCGCCTAAGGTGGGGCGGTTTGAAATGGCCCACTCCCACTTCTCCGCGGCCGTGGGGTTTTCTAGGTCTCACGGGTTACTATCGTCGCTTTATTTGCGATTATGGTAAACTTGCAGCTCCGTTGACAGCATTATTGAAGAAGGATAATCAGAAGGCGTGGAATTGGCCTCCGGAGGCCGAGGCTTCCTTCCAAGCTCTCAAGAAAGCGTTGACTACTGCTCCTGTTTTGCGCATGCCGAATTTTTCTGAACCTTTTGAGATCGAGTGTGATGCATCCGGTCGAGGATTGGGAGCTGTATTAATGCAAGGCCGTCAGCCGGTGGCATATTTTAGCAAGAGTTTATCAGTGCGGTTTGTCGAAATCGGTATGAGAAGGAGTTGATGGCTCTCGTCCTCGCGGTGCAGCACTGGCGGCCGTACTTGTTGGGGCGTCGATTTGTGGTTCGTACTGATCAAAGGAGTCTTAAACAATTGTTATCTCAGACACTCACGACCCCGGCGCAACATAATTGGGCGGCCAAGTTGTTGGGATTTGATTTTGAAATTGTATATAAGGAAGGCCGGTTAAACAAGGCAACTGATGCACTTTCTCGGCGTGATGGGAGTTGGCCGGCACTGCTCGGTTCCTCATCGATAGAGTGGCGTTATTGCAGGAGGTCGTCTTGGGGGACCGCGGCCCCGTATCATCACAAAGATTGGAGGAGGGTCGTGAGGGCAAGCACTACAAATTTGTACACGGTACACTTTTTATAAGGGCGAGTTGTATTGCGGTGACTCTCCTCGATTGCGAAACTCTTTCTTTGAATTCCATACGACGCCGTCGGGGTCACTCGGGAGCGCTCGTAACATATCGACGGTTGGCGCTAATCTTTATTGGCCGGAATGATGAGGGCAATCAACGCATTAGTAGCGACTGCGACGTTTGTCGAAGAATAAGTATGAAACTAAGAGTCCTACTGGTTGCTCGGTCCTTCCTATTCCTGATCGTGTTTGGAAGGATATTAGTATGGATTTTATTACTGGGCTGCCACGATCAGGTGGTTTCGACTGCATCTTGGTGGTAGTGGACCGCCTATCAAAATATTGTCATTTTATGGGGCTGCGTCATCCAATTTCAAAGACGATCGGTGGCGTAGGTGTTTGCTCGGGAGGTGGTGCGCCTACATGGAATGCCGGAATCTATTGTGTCGGATCGTGATCCGATATTTTTAAGTTCTTTCTGGAGGGAGTTGTTTAAGACGGCCGGGACAACTTTACGCATGAGCTCGGCGTATCACCCGGAGTCAGATGGGCAAACGGAGGTGATGAACAGGTGTTTGGAGACGTATTTGCGTTGTTTTGCATCTGAGCGGCCAAAGGGCTGGGGAAAGTGGTTAGCGTGGGCTGAATTTTGTTTTAACACCGGATTTCAGTCAAGTGCGGGCATGACGCCATTTGAGGCAGTTTATGGTCGTCCACCGCCGCCCCTTGTTCCGTTTTTGCCCGGGGAGGTGAGGGTGCAGTCCGTGGCGGATTCACTTCGTGAAAGGAATGATATTTTGGCTCACTTGCGTGCTCATTTGGACCGGGCTCAACAACGCATGATTAAGGGAGCGAATAAGCATCGCCGATCGCTGGAATTTAAGGTCGGAGATAAGGTGTACTGAGTTTCGCCATATAGCAATGAGTCTGTCGCTATTTCGCATATTAAGCTAGCACCTCGGTTTTGGGCCTTCGAGGTGGAGGCTCGGATTGAGCGGTGGCTTATCGCTTGAAGTTACCAGAGGATCTAAGGTGCATCCAGCCCATGTGTCCTTGTTGAAGCCAGTAGTAGGGCGGTGTACGTGTCCCCGACCTTGACGAGTTGTTAGTCACGACCCACCTTCCTTCCCGATGAGATTCTCCGACGGCGGTGGATCAAGCGTAATGGAGTCGATGTGGAGCAGGTCTTGGTTCGATGGCGTGGGCTTGAGTTGGAGGAGAGTTCTTGGGAAGACGTGGCTGTGATGAGGGTCGGTTTCGATTTCACCTTGAGGACAAGGCATTTTCGTGACGGGCAATTGATAGCATAGCGCGAGTATCGAGTTTATACACGGCAAGAAGAGGATTCCACCGCTTCTAACCGAATCGCGAGGGGTTTTGCGAGATGGATTTATATTTATTTGAGTTATTATATTATTTCGCTTTTGTTGAGTCAAGTTGGCTACGGGCTTTTGCATGGGCTTTGTAGTAGAACCCGATAGTATTTATTAGTTTTGTTTTGGAGTCTAGGGTTATTATTATTTTTTGAATATCGAATTGCGGTTATTATCGTGGCGTAACCATCTCGGTTCTGATTTGGGGTTATCATTAATTTCAATTCTGGTTTTGTGTTCTTCATGTTCTTCACTCTATCAAAATAGCTCGCGAACCGTAGAACTAAGGGTGCGATATTCAACTTCAGCTGAAGAAATAGAGACAGTAGTTTGTTTCTTGCAATGCCAAGAAATCAAACAATTATCAAAGAATATACAGTATCCAGTCAGAGAATGGCAAGAGTCGGGACAAGATGCCCAATCAACATCAGAAAACCCCTTTAAAGTAAAAGAACTGGAAGAGGGAAAGAAAAGACCAAGTGACAGGCAACCTTTTAAGTATTTGAGAACATGTATGGCAGCATCCCAATGGTGTTGACATGATGTAGAAACAAATTGACTTAATTGTTGCGCATCATAACTGATATATGGTCTTGTAAGGTTTTAAAAAAAAGCATACCCTACAGCCGTCGATATGAGTCAGGATTATCCATAAGATGTGAAGTAGAACTGGATACAGTGAGACCAAGAGGAAGAGGAGTTGTAGCAGCACGAAATCCAAGAAAACCAGCTGATTCAATGAGATCAATAATATATTTCCTTTGGAAGCGAAGTGTGGAGTGAAGTGAATATAAACTCTTCACGGGTATGCAGAGCAGTTAGCTATTCAACTAGAAAGTTAGTTGCAACCTCTTTATGAGATAAAGTGGAAGGTTTAGTTGAGAAGTGCAGTCGGTTATAATTGTTTTGTGCTGTGATCTTGGACGTTGGATTGAACGGCTGAAGATCGGTTGAAAGCCTAATACATTTATATATGTTTTGTCATCTGATACAGAAGCTAAGCTGATTCATATTATCTCCTAGATAAGCAAGAATAGTGAGAGCAAAGAAAAGGGTAAATGGGGTGCGGAAGTTGGAGTTAACTTTCTGTATATTGTTATCCTTTGTTTTTGTAGCTCGATTCTTGAATCGTTCCTCATACACTTGAATATATACAGTTTTTTTCCCTTCCATGGACGTAGATCTTCTAAAGATCGAACCACGTAATTCCTTTTGTCTTTCACATTATTCTACCATCTTGCATGATCTTAATTCACGTGTGATCGCATGCAAATTACGTGATAATTCTTGAACGAAACTAACAATTGGCGCCGTCTGTGGGAATCGAAACCACGATCCAAATGGCAGCAAAGTTCGAGATGGAAAAGTTCACGGGAAAAAAATGAATTTTGAGCTCTGGAAAATCAAGATGAAAGCAGTGCTCATTCAACAAGGACTGGGAGATGCTTTGTTGAAAGACAAATTACTGAAAGAAGAAGACAAAGATAAGAAGAATGAGATGATGAGAAAGGCCCATAGCGCTATCGTTCTTTTCCTAGGAGATAGAGTTTTGAGAGAATTGGCAAAGAAAGAAACTGCAACAACAGTTTGGGAAAAACTGGAGTCATTATACATAACTAAATCCCTAGCCAATCGCTTATACATGAAACAAATATTATATTCTTACAGAATCTTGGAAGATAAAAGTATGGATAATCAGCTTGAAGAATTCAACAAATCCATGGACGATCTTGAAGATATAGATGTCAAGATAGAAGATGAAGATAAGACAATTATCTTACTCAACGCTTTACCAAAATCTTTCGAGCATCTGAAGGATGCTATGCTGTTCGATAGAGAAGGTACCATCACTCTAGAAGAAGTTCAATCAGTTCTGAGATCGAAGGAGTTGCAAAAACTAAACGAGAACAAGGGTGATTCAACTGGAGAGTGATTAAACATAAAGCAGAAGTTCCCAAAGGGGAAAAAAGAAATTTGGTACTGAGCATAAGAAAAGTTATCAACCAAAGAATAGAGAAATTACCGAGAAGGAAACAAGAAAATGTCACCATTGCAAGAAACCGGGACATCTAAAGAAAGATTTTTTTTGCTTAGAAGAGAAAATAAGGGGAAAGGATGCAGAAGAGGGATGAAACGGACCTTACGGAGTTGTGTCAAAATGCAGAAATTCTAAATATAGTAAACTACCAAATATGAGATGAATGGATACTCGATTCAGGTTGTACATTTCATATGTGCCCACACAAAAACTGGTTTCATAATCTTGAAGAGTCTGGAATTGGATCTGTAATTCTGGAAAACGATGATACCTGCAGTGTCAAAGGAATGGGAGAAATAAGATTTAAAATGAAGAATGCATCAATCAAGACTCTTACCGACATCAGGTATATCCCAGAACTCAAAAGAAATCTGATATCTCTAGGCACGTTAGAGAAGAAAGGTTGTCTATGGCGCTATGAAAATGGAGTATTATTGGTTATAAAAGATAACAAGATAGTGCTACAAGGAAAAAGGGTGAGTAATCTCTATTATCTTGATGCCAAAACTGTTATAGGATCTGTTGATAACATTAGAAAGGATGATTCGATACTATGGCAAAAGAGATTGGGGCATGTTGGAGAAAAAGGTTTAAGACAGTTGCAAAAGCAGAAAATCTTGGAAAATCCCACAGTGTTCAAAGTAGGAACATGTGAACAATGTATACTTGATAAAAGTACTGAGTTGCCTTACGAGAGGAGTAAATTTTCTAGATCAAAACCGCTTGAATACATTCATGCAGATCTCTAGGGACCTATTAAAACAGAAAGTCTAGGTGGTGGTAAGTTTTTCTTAAGTATAATAAATTATTACAGCAGAAAGGTTTGGGTCTACATATTGAAAAATAAAGATGATGCCTTCTCAAGGTTTAAACAATGGAGCGCAGAGGTTGAAACTGAAAAGGAAATGGCCATTAAATGCCTCAGGACTGATAATGGCCTTGAGTTCATCTCTGGAGAATTCAACAAGTTTTGTATGGATAAAGGTATAAAAAGACATAGGACTGTACCTGGGAATCCACAACAAAATGGGATTGTTGAAAGAATGAACAGAACCTTATTAGAAAGAGTAAGATGTATGCTGCAAAATTCAGGAATGCCAAAGAAATTCTAGGGGGAAGCTTTAACAACAACTTTTCTGATCAATAAGTGTCATTCGTCTGCTAAGAACTTTGTTACTCCTAATGAGCTCTGGAGTGGAAACACACCAGACTACTCATATCTAAGAGTATTCCGTTGCCAAGCTTATGCTCACATAAGGCAGGACAAGCTTGAGTCAAGGGCTTTGAAATGTGTGTTAATAGGATATCCAACAGGAATAAAAGGATACAAACTCTGGTGTTATGAAAAGGGAAAGGTTATCATCAGTAGAGATGTAGTGTCCAGAGAATAGATGATGCCCTTCCTGAAAAATATGAATAATGATCTAAGTCAGAAGTAAACTGATGTAGTATAGCTTGAGGTGGAGTTTCAACAGCAAGATAGACAGATATCAAATGGTGTACTATCATCGGAAGAAGAAGATGATGCAACTGAAGGTCAAGGAGATATAGGATAAGAAAGTTATTGGCTTACTCGAGATAGAACCAGAAGAAATGTTCATGCTCCACTAAGGTATGGACAAGCTGATTTAGTTTCTTATGCTTTGTCTATTGCTGAGGAAATTGAGTACCAAAAACCAAAATCTTATAAAGAAGCAATTTCAAGCAAAGAAAGAAATGAGTGGATCCATGCCATGAAGAAAGAACTTGATTCACTCGAAAAAAATGCTACGTGGATTCTGTTGAACTTGCCAAAATCAGAAAAGGCCATTGGCTGTAAATGGATTTTCAAGAGAAATGTGGAAATTACAAAGAATGGTACAGAGGTTATAAGATATAAAGCAAGACTTGTGGCAAAGGGTTTTACACAAAGGGAAGGGATTGATTTTAATGAGGTGTTCTCACCCGTTGTAAAACACTGCTCCATCAGAATCTTGATGGCATTGGTAGCTCAATATGGACTGATACTAGAGCAGTTAGATGTCAAAACAGCTTTTCTACATGGAGAACTAGAGGAAACAATATACATGGTTCAGCCCGAAGGTTTCATTGCACCAGGTGATGAAGGTAAGGTATGCTTATTAAAAAGGAGTTTATACGGATTAAAACAATCGTCGAGGTAGTGGTACAAAAAATTCGATGAACACATGTTGGGAATAGGATATTCTAGATCTCAGCTCGATAGCTGCGTGTATATCAAGTCCATTGATAATGTGCCAGTGGCTTATTTGGTACTTTATGTGGATGACATGCTCATAGCAAGCAAAAGTATGCAAGAGATCAAACGACTGAAACATGACTTGAAGTCCAGTTTTGAAATGAAAGAGTTGGGCTATGTTAGAAGAATTTTAGGTATGGATATACTGAGAAATGAAATCGATGGTGAGCTGTGTTTGGGACAAGATGATTACATTAAGAAGATTCTTCATAAATTTAAGATGCATGAATCTAAGGCTGTGTCTGTTCCTTTGGGACAGCGGATTAAACTATCAAATTCACAGAAACCCAGAAATGAAGAAGGAAGGAAGGAAATGAAGAAAATACCATATGCAAATGTGGTATGAAGTATAATGTACTCTATGGTCTGCACGAGGCCTGATCTTTCACATGCCACCAGTGTTGCAAGTAGATATATGGCTGACCCTGGAAAACAACATTGGGAAGCTCTTAAATGGATACTCAGGTATATAAAGGGAACTTCTGATATGTGTATCAAGTTTGAAAGAGTGGAAAAGCTTGATCAATATCCTCTGGTGGGCTATGTCGATTCTGATCATGGTGCGAACCTCGACAACAGAAGATCACAGACATGATACATTTTCACTCTATTTGGTGCAACCATAAGTTGGAGATTAGCATTACAAAATGTGGTTGCATTATCAACAACTGAAGCTGAATATATTGGCATGGCTGAGGCAGTAAAAGAAGGGATTTGGCTGAAAGGAATTTTGAGTGAATTTGGCTTGAAACAGAAGACTGTTATGGTCATGTGTGATAATCAAAGTGCTTTACACCTTGTCAAGCATCAAGTATTCCATGCAAGATCGAAGCACATTGATGTTAAATTGCATTTTATCAGAGATCTAGTTGAAAATGGATTAGTGAAACTGATCAAAGTTTCTACTAAGGATAATGTTGCGGATATGCTAACAAAAGGTTTGCCTACTGCTACATTTAGGTATTGCTACGATTTGGTTAATATGATGTCTCTGAAAAGGGACTGCTGAGAATGTTGAATCAAGAAAAAATGGATAAAGGGAGTTGTACTGTTATGTATTGTTTGTAAGTGTTTACATTCAAGGTGAAGATTTGTGGAGTGAAGTGAATATAAACTCTTCACGGGTATGCAGAGCAGTTAGCTATTCAACTAGGAAGTTAGTTGCAACCTCTTTATGGGATAAAGTGGAAGGTTTATTTGAGAAGTGAAGTCGGTTATAACTGTTCTGTGCTGTGATCTTGGACGTTGGATTGAACGACTGAAGATCGGTTGAAAGCCTAATACATTTATATATGTTTTTTCATCTGATACAGAAGCTAAGATGATTCATATTATCTCCTAGATAAGCAAGAATAGTGAGAGCAAAGAAAAGGGTAAATGGGGTACGGAAGTTGGAGTTAACTTTATGTATATTGTTATCCTTTGTTCTTATAGCTCGATTCTTGAATCGTTTCTCATACACTTGAATATATACAGTTTTCTTTCCCTTCCGTGGACGTAGATCTTCTAAAGATCGAACCACGTAATTCCTTTTGTCTTTCACATTATTCTTCCATCTTGCATGATCTTAATTCACGTGTGATCGCATGCAAATTACGTGATAATTCTTGAACGAAACTAACACGAAGTACCTGAAGAACCATGAGCAATTTTCATTCCCAAAAAATATCTAGTTGAACCAAGATCCTTGATCGAGAAAGCTTTATTCGGGTAGGTTTTATCCTCTGTGATGAGAACTTCATTGGAACATGTGATCAAAATATCATCAACATATACAAGTAAGCAGATAAATGAATCACCCGAACCCTTGGTGAATAAACAATGGTCACGTGGTGATTGGGTAAAGCCAAAACGAAACAATTTTGAACAAAATTTAGCATTCCACTATCTGGAAGCCTACTTTAATCCATATAAGCTTTTGGACAGTTTGCAAACTTGTCCAGGCTTAGCTTTGGTATATCATGGAGGAGGAATCATGTAAATTTCTTCATGAAGAAATCCACACATGAATGCATTGTTAACATCAATCTGATGGACAGCCAATTGTAGATTGTGGTTATAGCAATAAGAAATCAAACAATAACCAGCTTAGCAATTGGAGAAAATACTTATGTATAATCAATCCCAAACTCCTGGTTGTATCCCTTAGCAACAAGCCTAGCTTTGAATCTTTCAAATTGTGCCATCAGCATGGAGCTTGATCTTGTACACCCACATATATCCAACATGTCTTTTTCCCCAAGGTAAATCAACAATAATCCATGTATTATTATATTCAAGAGCTACAATCTCATTTTCCATGGCTTCAATCCATTTCTTAGTCGTACTAGCAGCTTTATAGGAGGATGGCTCCCGTATGTTATTGGCTTTGATAATAAATGCATTATATTGAGGGGTGAGACATGAAGACATATGGAAGGGAAAATGGAGGAGTTAATATGGAGTTAGAAGTGGTGATATTTGAGGCAGAGAAATCACTGACATGGACATAATCATTCAATCATGCTAGAGGCTTTACACATCTAGATCGTGTTATGTGCGGAATAAAAATGGGATCCTCAACGTCAAGTTCAAGAGTGCTATTTTGAGTAGGTGAAGATTGAGAATTCTCAGTGGGATCAGTATTGTTATCATAACATAAATGAGAATATTGGGTAGGAGAATCTAATGGAGGAGATAATGAGCTTGGGGTTGTGCTTGGATTAGAAGAAGACTGAAATGGATAAGTATGAGGAGTGAACTTTACATCCGTCCCAACAAACACTTGATAATTATCCATATCGAACAATAAGAAACCTTTGTGGAAAGCAGCATAACCAAAAAATATGTATTTCAAACATCGAGTATCAAATTTGGATTTATTGGGAGAAGTATTGATAGCATATGCCAGGCAACCAAAATGGTATACTGAATCTAACGAAGATTCTTCTCCATATAACAAATAAAATGGAAATTTCCACTCCAAAACTTGGCTAGACATTCGATTTAGCAACCAAGTAGCCATTAGTAAAGAATATGACCAGAATTTATGACATAGATTACTTTCAAACATCAACACACATGCTATCTGCAACAAACTTCTACGCCTGGGCTCAACAATTCCATTTTGTTGAGGAGAATACCCATGATCAGATAATAATTCTCCCATATTTATGTTCACAAATTCAGATCCATTATCTGTTCGTATATGTTTAATACTTTTATCAAAATGAGTTCTAACTATGTTGATAAATTGTTTAATAATAGAATATACTTGATATTTTAAACTCATCAAATATGTCCAGGTGACTCTACTGTAATCCTCCATCAAAGTCACCATAAATTTAACATAATCAATATATTCAACATTATATGGCCCCCAAACATCTTTATGCACAATTTCAAACAAAGAAGATGTTCTTTTATGCAAGAGGGGAAAATGGAATCTAGTTTGTTTAGATCTAACACATACCTCACAGCCTTTTAAAAACTCCATGTCTACAGCAGAGATTGTCCCACTGAGAATCGATATATGCTCCATTGTTTGAATGGACGGATGTGTGTGCCAGTGTGTGCCACTCCCTCACTTTAGATGAAGATTCCACTGATATGGTATTGTATTTGTTCCTTTTTTTTCAATAACATACATGTTTCCCATACTCTCTCTCATGCCCATAATATGATCGGAATTCATTTTCTGAATTATGCAGTGTGTTCCAAGAAATACGCATTAGTTGAATTTATCAGTTGAGCAACTGATATAAGGTTATGAGTGAAAGATGCGCTAGAAGAACATTTTGAAAAGTAATCTCATCATTGATTTCAACATTCCCTCCGAATAATACTTTTTTGATACTCCCATATGGAAGATGAATATCTTATAGTACGTCCAACTTTGTCCTAATTTTCATTAACTTAGAGTTACTTGCCCCAGAATCAATTATCCAATGCTCATTCTCCATTCCATCCAGAATACTAAAGACATAATGACCATCAAAGTCTTTATAGAAATCTGAATTGCTTTGTATCATATTAGCATTGTAATTATGCTGCATTGAATCATCTTGTTTCTTACTCATCAACTTGCTCATATACTTGGCTAACTCTTCTTGAATCATCTTACCAATATTTGAATTTGATTAAGGTAAATATGCATTATTTCCTTCATTTTTCTATTGGATGGACCTTCTGCAAAATTCACTTTCAATTTTCCTTTTGCTTCTTTCAATTTCTTATACCATTCTGGAAAACCATGTAGTTTGAAGCATTCCTTATCTTCATGTCCTGCTCTATTGCAATGACTATAATACAAGCTCATTCTTTCATCTTTGCTCTTTTTTCCTTTGAACTGATATGATCTGCCATTATTACCTCCTTTATTACTGTATTGATATGCCACATTCATGGCTACTGAGTTGTTGGTGTTGACAAAGTTATCAATGCACAACTCCTGGTCCTCTATTTGCAAGATCATTGAATATACTTTGTCCACACTAGGAATATGATCCAAGAACAAGATCTGATTCCTAGTATTTTCATAGCCATCATTCTACCCATTCAAATTCTCCTCTCTTTCTATCACTGTACTTCGTGCATCACATGTACATGTTAATGCAGGCAAGATCATATCAAGTTCGCTCCACATAGCAACAAGTTTCTTAAAATAAGCTAATACACTTTGATTCCCTTGGCTATAACCATTAATTTCTCGTTGTAATCTAGCTATCTTCGGACCATTACTTTTCCCAAGTCTCTGATTTAGAGCATCCCAAAGTGCCTTAGTAGTATCAATGTGTATGAAGGCATCTATTGATTCTTTAGAAATAGAATTAATGATCCATGATGAGATCATGTAGTCAGCCTTTATCTAGGCTTTGAAGGAGAATTTGAAATAGGTTTAGGTAAACTCTCATCCAAGAGCTCTAGTTTACTTAGCACCTAGTGCACACTTTATGGACTACTCCAATTTAGAAAATTATTTTCATTCAATTGAAATGACACCAATTGCATACTAGGATGGTCTCCATTATGCAACTATAATATCTCTCCAATTTGATTATCATTCATCCGATTGATTCCACTCCTCTGTTCCTTCGAATGTGTGGAATGCCATCCTCAATTCTTTCTTCTTCCTCTCCTCCATTTCCAGCTTCTTCTTCAGCTAGAACATTTCATCATACTCTTCGATTTTTCACCATTTTGATTTGATGTGGATCAATCGTCTAAATGGTTGTGATACCATGTAGAATTTGTAGATTGAAGAAGAAAAGAACAAGAAGAATTTTATTATAACCTTTTGTTATTATTCAAATGATGATTACATGGAGTATTTATAGAAAATATAAAGATGCATCTAATCAAATTAATAAATGCTCTAACAACTTTGTAACAAATCAATAACTTCTTCTAATAACTTACAAAGCCACGTTGCATATTATCAGCATCACCAGTAGCAATCTTCAGCAGCACTAGCATCAGTCTTCAGCAACATCAACATATTATCTACATGATTTGGAGTTTATTGGGAAACATGCTACGCATATGGAATTCAACTAAGTCACTGGCTCAAACCGTGGTTATCTTTCGATTATGCCCAATCGCCTTGAAGTACTTGCACACCATAAATTGATAGTAAAACAGCAAGTATATATATCGTATCCATAGGGACTGCGACTCGAGAACACAACAAATAATCAACACAGAATCTTGATTATTATTCAGGTAACAAAATATCAAGAGAAAAAGATTATAAAACTAGACTAAAAAATAAAGATAGGAATAAAACCAGATGTAAAAGACTGATCCTAGGGATGTACTTAACCTAACAAAATTCACACAATTAACCTATTAATCTGTTTACCAATTTAATCCGCATTCATATGAAGGATCACTAATGTAACTATAGTTTCCGCCAGGACAGCCTATAGTAGTAGGTTAGCCTAAACACTATCTCCTTCGGGTCTCAAGAGAAGTAAGCTAATTACCAAAAGCACACAAAGATTTAACCTCCTATAATTCACCTATCTCCGCCAGGTCTCAAGGCAAAAACTATATTATAAATTCCAGATATCGATTATGCAATTAATTCCGCCAGGACATCAATCACATAACTAACATGCATTAATATTGATCAGATACCAACACATGAGAATTAAAGCCAAGAATTATAAATCATGAATGGGACGGCAAAACAGTATCAACAGATCAATCATACAAATCTAGTCAGACATACAAACCCTAGGATCAATACGGAATTTAGCTACGCATAATTAAATTACTAAAGTAATAAATAAATAAGAATAACATAAACTGAATTAAATAAATAAAACCGTAGGAATCCACGAAGAACAATGTTACACTTGAATCCGGAAGAAATTCTGAACTCCAATACTAAACTATGAAATTGGAATGAAAACACACTGAAGTATTCTACTAGAAAACGTGTAAAATAAACAATGCTAAATAAGTGTTCTGCTCTGGAATTATCTATTCAGCTACTGCTCTCTCTCCATTTTTATAATAAAACCTAAGCTCCGCTCTCTCGTGAATTGTTTCATTCCTATTCTAACTCGGACTCAAACATATACGCAAACCCTATCTCTCTGGCTCGCGGGATGCTATCGCGACAAGAGGTCGCGAAGATAGCTCGCGAAGCGCCTTCCGCGTGACCTCGCGATCTTCCATCGCGATCATTGGTCGCGGGTCATGTTGCGAATTCTTCTCAGCACGCGTTCAACTTTTCCTCGCGATCAAATGTCGCGCCCTTTGATCGCTATGACGTGTCGCGAGGTAATCTTCTTGGTTTCTCGACCAATTCGTCCACGAGTTCTTTCTCGCGAGTTCACCTCCATGCTTTAGTATGTGCATCGTGCGTGTCATCCCCTTTTTAGATAAAAACCTGTGCTAAACTAACACAAAATACCCACGGCATCATATCTTTCAAAGCAATTAAATAAATATGAAAAGATAGCTAAAACAATCATTTATCAATTAAAAACGAGACAAATATATCCTTATAAAACAGGTAAAAATGAGGCTTATCAACTCCCCCAAACTTACCCTTTTGTTTGTCCTCAAATAAATTAGAACAAGAGAGAGACGACCAACGATAGGCAAAGAGTCGAATGACAAAAGCAATAAGCCTCAGAGCAATGAGCAATGGACGATTCAAATAAATGAATCAAATTACAACATCTTTCGCTAGACTCCACACATCATAAACATCATAAGCACAAGCCTTCTCAAACTTGAATCCTCACGACATGGATATATATATATATATAAAACATCTCAAACACTCAAGTGTATTAAGGATGATGTGTATACTCTCAAAGTTTAAAAACACTTGGAATCTACCATAAGCTTACAAATCGTCTAATTCTCCATTACTCAAATATGTGCTCAAGAACTAAGATCAAAAAGGTCTTATAAAAGGTTATAATGTAGGCTCTTTGGTAAGGTAGGATATATTTAGGCGAAGTGACTCATAATCCCATAATGAAAAACACCATGAGTATCACAAGACATAATTCCCAAATTTTCATAATTCATTTCAATCTTTCACACCAAAGAGTCATTTTTCTCTTAAGAACTCCACACTTTAATATATAAGTGATATAATCATCTCAAGACACTGGTTACTTGTTCAACCAAAAGTATACTTTCAATTGACTCGCAATCGTACGAGGTGTTATAGTAGGGAAAGCTAACCCTAGTCGTCTCTCAAGGAAAACTTAACAGGGCCTAATGTTCGTGTTGCTCACAGAAAGCGATTAAATCCTAAACACTCTAATACCAATAAGGGATTTTGAAACATACGAGGAATCAAACACGAGAATTAAACAAAGAAACCTAAGCCGGGGTTGTCAATCCCAGCTAAATTACGAAAACAAAA
This sequence comes from Salvia rosmarinus, assembly GCA_036937905.1. Classification (NCBI taxonomy): domain Eukaryota; kingdom Viridiplantae; phylum Streptophyta; class Magnoliopsida; order Lamiales; family Lamiaceae; genus Salvia; species Salvia rosmarinus. The sequence continues at coordinate 26,762,539 of CM072813.1, forward strand.
GATCTAAACTAGAGGTCACAAACCCTAGATGATTAACTACCAAACACAGAACAAGAAATAAATCAAAACAATTAAATTAGATCTTCAAACAAGGATCAATGAAATTCAACAAAGAACGATTAAACATGAATTTAAAGTTCAACACCACTTGCATAGAATTCAGATTATTAAACCCGTAAACAAGAACTAATCAAGAACCTAATCAAGATGGGGAATAATCGAAATCGTAATCGAATCAACATATAAACGAGTGATCAAGAACAATTGGAACAAAAAGTCGATCAATTACTTTCAATCCAAACCAAAATTACACAATGTATTGCAAGAATCAGAATAAAATTACTTGACGCTGCTAGAATTCATAAACAAATAGAATACCAATGTAAAGTAATGTCCGAATTGGAACAAGTAGAAGAACGACTCCAAGAATGGCGAATGAAAATGTAAAAATACGTAAATTCTCACTCCGAAAATAACCTAAAATAGGCTATATATAGGAAGGCAACCGAGCCGGCTGAAAAGAACGCAGCGTAGAGGGCGGCGTCGCGGGCGTGCGGCGCGGGCGGGCGCGAGGCACGCGGGCGAGGCGAGACGCGGCGAGGCGGGCGGCGGCGAGCGAAGCTCACCACTCCGAGCGCTACAGAAATTGGGAACGCGCTCGGAGTGAGCCGGCGTTCAGATTGCGGGAGAGCTGGCGAGGCGCCGGGCGAGGCGCGCGGCGGGCGCGGCGTCTGCGGCGCGCTGGTGAGCCGGGCGTTCACCCGAGCGCGAGGGAATTGGGAACGCGCGCGGAGTGAGCCGCGTTCAGTGTGTGCGCGGAAGGAGGGCGCTGGCGCTGGCGGCGTCGCGCGGGGCGTCGCGGGCGGCGTCGCGGGCGTGGCGCGCGCGTGGCGCGCGGGCGGCGCTGCGGGCGTGGCGCGGCGGATGCTCGCCATGCGACGGGTCGTCGCGACTTCAACAATTGCTTGCTTCTCCTTCGTCCGAACTCCGAAATAGGATCCGCCGCTTATAAACTCTATCGCGATGCTCTTCATTATACCGATCCTTGGAAGATAGCTTTCATCCTATTTAATGCTGATTTTCTGCAAAACATTGAAACGAACCAAGTAAGTCCGAAACGATAAATAATAATTGAACTAACGGCATAAATGTGATAAACTAATGAAGACAACATGCAAAACAATACCAAGAATCAGCATGATTCATACCAAACAACTCCCCACACTTATCCATTTGCTTGTCCTCAAGCAAAGTCTATAATAACAAGAGAAAAATAACTCATGCAACTTTAACTCTTAATCCAATCAATCAAACCTCTATTTGAAATTCCCCAACATGATGAATACGTAATCAAGTTAATGCGAAACAAATCTAAGATTGTGAGAAAGTCAAATAAACAATAGGATCATTTTTGCTCAGACCCAACTCTCCGTCAGGGGTGAATTAACTAAAATGGTTACCTTTAGCAACAAGTTTCTTTTGAGAACACAAAGAAAATATTAATGATTTTGGAACAATGTTCGAAGGTGAAGTCTCGATAAACTCGAGTCTCCTATCGTGGTTTCCATGCCCATTTCTCAATTTACGAGAAGAGGCGAAATTCCATCCTCCATTTATATAATCTCAACAATAAACATGGAAAGTCTTATGATTTTGGAACAATGGTCGAAAGGTGAATTTCGATGAACTCGAGTCTCCTATCGTGGTTTCCCATGCCCATTTCTCAATTTACGAGAAAGAGGGGTAGAATCCCATCCTCCATTTCAACAATCTCACATAAAAATATAGTTTTTTTTTTTTTTTTTTTTTTTTATAAAGAAACAAGTATATAGGTAACCACATTGTTAACACTCCCCCTAACATTAGTCGGACAAATCACATCAATAACCCTTGATTTAAGATCAATTCTCACAACCCCGTCAATTCACATTGCTCTTCAAAAACGTAACAACAAGATAAACGGGAACACATCAAGGTTCGACCAATACCACAGAGTTCAGGTGCACAAATCACAATCCTAACTTATTCGTATAGACAAAAACTTGAGCTCAAGAAACCAAAGTAAGCATAGATCCATGGGGTCAATCATGCACATATCCCGAGCACAACATATACAACATATCATCAACAACTCCCCCCCACACATAGATGAGCACTGTCCCCAGAGCTCAAAACATGAACAACAAAATAAAGCCAAAAGAGAACGAGACTTCCATAACAGCTGAGAGAAAAGGAGGTCGGGCGGACATCGAGTTCCAAGGATAGTCCTGCAAAGAAACACACCACAAAAGGAAAACAACGAACCACCGAAAAGGACGAGAGCAAAAAGAAATAAGGAAATATATACATACTCTCCAACAGTGAAGCTTCACTGTTGGTCCGGCGGCGGTGGTGGTGGTGGAGAGGTGTGTGGGATAGGGACCAGCGTCCCATCGGCTTGAAGGTCGACCAAATGTCGCTCATGGGTGTCTCAGACGCCAGTAAACATCTTGACGGAAATCCCCAAACGCTGCCGTGAAGATTGATCAAGGCGCTGAGTGGCGATTTTGAGCGCCAAGACACCGATATACTCAAGACGGAACTCTCCGAAACCCCGGGTCAAGATTGGCCGAACTCGTGAATTGTCGACCCATCTGCGCCGATACCTCTCAAAGTTCGATTCCGGGAGGAGCTAAAGTCCCAAATCTGCTGTGAAGTGGCTCAATGAACCGCCAAAACGGAATCAAATGAGCCCTAAGACCATCAAGGCGTCGCCGTGGGGTGATGGGAGTAGGGGTAAGCAAGGAGGGTGTGACATTGGGTGCCGCTTGTCCTTCTTCGTGGCCTCGATCATCGTGGAATCTTCATCCATTGGGGTAGTTGTCCCGACAATAGACCCGGATGGTCGGTTCTGCTTGAATGTGATATACTCTTGAACAGTACGCCGTGCTTCATAAGGAAGCAATGTTCTCGGGTCAGAAGCAATCAACCGGAAATCACTGAAAGTGATGGGGAGATGCTCAATAACGGCGGAGCCCAAAAGGTATATCATCTCTAGTCACTCCCACAAAGTATTTGGCAAGTATAAAAGGGTATTGGCTCAAGGAGAGTTTGGCCTTACGGTTCCGGCCTCATATACTCAAATCGCCGCCATAAGAACGGTCTGCACAGACCTTCTTATTATTCACAGCACACCACAAGAAGAAAAGCTCTATAGCACTCACTTTATTGGCTTGCTCTTTCCCTGTAAGGTTGAATGCTAGGAACTTATGAGCGATAACCAAAGCAGGGTCTTGAATAAAGGCACTAGAAGTGCCTGCTTGATGACCAATTGTCAAAACCAGTTAAAATTTTCCATGTCTCAGCCATAGGGAAATCCCTTGGTACATCAGAAAAACCACTACTATGAAAACCCAAGACCTCACGCGTAACCTTAGGTGTAACGGCAAATCTATTCTCCCCCAACCGACAGAACGCAGACTTGAAATCTTCGCTGGTCTCGAGTGACACACAAAATTCCCTAAGCAAAGGCTTAAAACCATCTTCGGGTTCCCTAGTTGCCAAACCAAGGCACCCCACAATTTCAAATATCTTTTAATGTATCCATCAACACCCAATGAAGCTAAAATATTCCAATCAAATGAACGTGGGTGACTGATATCTTTCGAACGAATAACGGAGTAAAAGATACCTTCTTGGGGCGTAAAAATCGCGAATGGGGCATTGTAGTTCGCCCGTAGATCTTCGGGTTGTTCACCCGATCCCGAAGCACCTTCGTCAGTTCTTGCTCGTTTTGCCAAAGAGGCGAGAGGGTTTTTTGTGCGAACCATGCTTCGGAAAATGCCCGGAAGGAGCTCGGAGCTAGGTGAGCAGGCGGGTGTGCTGGGTAGAGGGTCGGCCGGGCGGCGAAGCGTGCTCGCTGCTCGGAGAGGCGTCTTGAAGCGCTGAGGCGCGGGCGCTTCGAGAGAGGCGCGAGAGGGGCGAGCTCGGCAGCGAGCCGGCGCTGGAATGAGCGCCATTGAAGAGACGGATGGTCGGACGGCGCAAGGCTGTGGTGGCGGCGGAAGGACGAGGCGAGGTAGTTTAGCAGTGAGCCGGCGCTGGAATGCGCTACCGGCCGAGAGACGGACGGTGGGCGAAGTTCTTTGGCGTGGAACGGAACGCGCGTGCAAGTTAAGCGGGCGGACGGTGAACGCCGGATCTGGGCGAGCGCCGGTTGTGCTCAAAGGGCTGAGCTGGAGCGGGCGCTGTGGATACGCTACTACCGAGGAGAAGCCGGTGAACGCCAGGTGAGCGCAGTGGAGATGCCACCGTGGGGACGGGCGGAGGGAGAACGGGCGCACGTTGAACGAGCGCCGGCTGCTGGGTGAACGCCGGCTGAGAGGTGTGACGGGGAACGCGGCGTGCTGGGTGAACGCCGCGTGCTGGGTGAACGCCGGCTGCTGAGGATGGCGAGGGAGAAACCAGGCGTGTGGAGATCGGCGTCAATTCGTAAATCGTGAAGTGAACGAAAATAGGCAATGACCCTCATTTAAGACCGGTTCACTGAGCGCCGGTTCACCTATTTTTCTCATTTTTTTTTTTTTATATTTATTGCAAGTCGATCACGGTTGTGTTTGAACGCCGCTTGAGGGCCTCTCTCGGGTTGAGCGCCCGCCAGGTATGAGCTTGTCAAGAAACATTCGCCTAACTTTTGAACGCCACTCACATCAACGCGGATGCAAAAGTTATCGCCCAAATTTTGAACGCCGGTTCATATAGAACGCCGGATGAGAAAAGCTATCTTGACCAAATCTTGAACGCTGTTCGATTGAGCGCCACTGAAAATGGTTTCAGATTCTTTACGAACGCGGTTCGATTGAGCGCCAATCGTGAACGGCTTCAGACACTTTGAACGCTGGACAACTTTGAACGCCATCTTTGAAGGGCAAATATAACTCTTTTAAACGCCATCTCCACTATAAACGCTGGTTCGATTGAGCGCCAATCGTGAACGGCTTCAGACACTTTGAACTGACAACTTTGAACGCCATCTTTGAAGGGCAAATATACCTCTTTTAAACGCCGCCTCTATAAAAGCCGCATAAATAGAGAGAAAGATCGGATAACAAAACCGGATAAATCAAAGGATAAAAGAAAAGAACAAGAAAATAAAGAAAATCCGTGGGTAAACTCCCACGTAGTACTCGCTTAACGTCGTGAGCCCGACATAATTCGGTCAAAGATATTGGGACCGACGAGCACAACGCCTCCACTTCTTCCGACTCCTCACGATCAAAGTACGGTTTGACTCACGACCGCTCACAAGAATGATCCGTTTGTTTTGGGTCGCAAGAAAAACCGCCCATGGGAAAACACCTCCTCAACGAAAAGGGCCACTCCACCGAGTTGAGCTTTCGGAAAAAGTTTCACGAGACCGAAATAACAGACCTTCATTCCGGCCTCAACTCTTTTGGACTATTCTCCGATCATGAATCCTCTTGACTTTGTCCTTGTAAATGAGGCGTTTCATATGCTTCGTCCCAAGTTCTTCGAGTTCGATGATCCGAGAGCTCTCCCTCGCCGCTCGTGATGTCAAGATTCATGGCCTTAATCGCCTGTAATGCTCATGCTCGATCTCAACGGGTAGATGGCACGCTTTTCCGTATACAAGCCGATAGGGACTCATCCCCAAAATGCTCTTGAAAGCAGTTCGGTATGCCCAAAGTGCAGCATTCAGCTTCATTGACCAGTCCTTCCGGGATGGTTGGACCGTCTTCTCAAGAACACCCTTGATCCGCTTGTTGCTTGTCTCACCGTCTCAAGTCCGTGGATGATATGGCGTGAAACCTTGTGGGTGATGCCATTCTTCTCCATAAGCTTTTGAACAACTTATTACAAAATGTGCTCCCCATCACTTATGATCGCCTTGGGAAACCCAAACTGCAGAGAATGTTCTCCGCACAAACTTCAAGACAACATTAGCATCACTAGTCCTCGGGAATTGCTTCACCCACTGGACACATAATCTACAACAAGCAAGATATATTCAAACCATTAGACTTGGGAAAAGGCCCCATGAAATCAATACCCCAAACGTCGAAAATTTCAACTACTGTGATATTGTTCGTGGCATCTCATTTCTCCTCCCACATTCCCAACTCGTTGGCATCCGTCACATGAAAGGTAGAAGGAGTGGGCGTCCTTGAAAAGAGTCGGCGTAAGAGACCACTCAAAGACCTTGAAAGTCGCTTTCGCCCACCAAAATGTCCCCCGCAAAGGGCTTCATGACACAACTTAAGGACTTGACTTTGCTCCTCATCGTGGATGCATCTTCTAACCACCTCGCCCTTCCCGAGTTTGAAAAGGTATGGATCATCCCAAAAGTAATTCCCGCATACACTAAAAATCTCTTCCTTTCTTGGGAAGTTAAATCAGGTCTCAAGGAGCCACAAACCAAGTAATTAACAATATCAACATACCAAGGTGATGAATTGATTTCCAAAGCATGCTCAAAAGGATAAGACTCAGCAAGACTCTCTTGTGCAGGTAAAACAAAAGGGGACTCAAGACGAGATAAATGGTCTGCTACACCATTGTCACTACCCTTCCTATCTATAATTTCTAGATCAAATTCTTGCAGAAGAAGGACCCAACGAATTAATCTAGGTTTAGCCTGAGATTTAGTCAATAGATATCTTAAAGCAGCATGATCACTGTGAACAATTACCTTAGAACCAATGATATAAGCACTAAACTTATCCAAAGCAAAGATAATGAAAAAAAGCTCTTTTCAAGAGTAGTGTAATTCACTTGAGCGTAACTTAAAGTTAAGCTAGCGTAATAAATCACACGTAACATTTTATCCACACGTTGACCTAATACAGCCCCACAACACATTGCTAGCATCACACATTATTTCAAAGGGTAGCGACCAATTTGGGGCAACAACAACAGGGCCAGTAGTCAATTTCTCCTTAAGTAAATTGAAAGCATGCAAACATTTTTCATCAAACTTGAAAAGAACATCTTGAGCAAGAAGATGACATAAAGGTTGGCTAATCAAAGTCTTTAATAAACCTACGGTAAAACCCGCATGTCCTAAAAACCCTAATCCCTTAACATCAACGGGTGGAGGTAATTTCTCAATTACATCCACCTTAGCCTTGTCAACCTCAATCCCATTCTTAGACACAATATGTCCCAATACAATCCCACTCTTAACCATAAAGTGACTCTTTTCCCAACTAAGAGTGAGATTGCTCTCCACACAACGTTTTAACACACGATCAATCTTATCTAGGCAATCATGAAAAGAAGATCCGAAAATCGAAAAGTCATCCATGAATACCTCGAGGAAATCTCCAATCATCTCGGAGAAGATTGACATCATGCACCGCTGAAAGGTGCCCGGTGCATTGCACAGGCCAAAAGGCATCCGCCGGTAAGCATATGTCCCAAAGGGACTTGTAAACGCCGTCTTGGCTTGATCCTCTGGAGCAATTGCAACCTGATAATAGCCAGATAATCCATCAAGAAAACAGAAATATTCATGTCCAGCTAATCTATCAAGCATTTGATCTATAAAAGGGAGAGGGAAATGGTCCTTTTTCGTCGCGGCATTCAACTTGCGGTAGTCGATGCACATACGCCAGCCTGTAGTAGCCCTTGTAGGTACCATCTCCCCTTTCTCGTTCTCCACCACTGTGATGCCTCCCTTCTTGGGCACCACATGTACTGGACTAACCCACTCGCTGTCCGAGATAGGGTAGATTAGCCCCTCCATCAAAAGCTTCAAGACCTCCTTCTTCACCACTTCACTGAGGATCGGGTTCAGTCGCCTCTGGGCATCAATCACTGGTTTAACTCCATCCTCAAGCATGATACGATGCATGCATGTTGTTGGACTGATCCCCTTAATGTCGGCAAGACTCCACCCAAATGCCAGCTTATTCCTCTTCAGAACCGAAAACAGTTCTTCTTCTTCATCATCAGAAAGCTCAGAGGAGATTATTACTGGCTTTTCATTTCCCTCCTCCAGGAAGACATACTTCAAGTGCTTCGGCAGTTCCTTCATTTCTAGAGTGGGCTTGGGCATACTAGCAATTTCACTTGCCCACTCTTCCTCGTCAGCCGATCCTGAAAAAAACTTCCTCGAGGCTATGTTCCTGCAACAACACATTCTCGGCCAAGGGATCAATAGCATCAATGAAAGCACAATCATCAATTGAATTAATGTATGAAACATCACACCGTCCCTAACGTAAAAAGACACTGCTTCACCAAGCACGCTCATTTTAAAGTGCCACTCTTAACATCGATTAGTGTATTGGTTGTGGCCATGAATGGCCTCTCAATAACAATGTGTGCTCCTTTCCATCTTCTCTAACCTCACCAATTTCTAACACAACAAAATCAACAGAACTATCAACCCACCTACCTTAACTAAAATATCCTCAATAATACCCTTCGGATATCCGATTTGACCTATCTCGCTAGTTGTAGACACATGCGAGTGGGTTTAAGTTCGCCTAATTCTAATTGTTTAAAAATCGAATAAGGCATCAAATTTATCCCGCCCCAAATCAAGCATGCCGAAGCCTCCTTACCATTACCTAGAGCAATTTTAATTATAAACTACCGGTCCCGGAGTTTGGGAGGTAATCGATGTCGCAGGATGGAATTGGCCGCCTCGAGACCACGACCTTCTCATATTCTCCAAACTTCATTTTCTTTGAAGCCACCTTGAAAAATTTGACGAGGTCGGCACATTTCGACACGTCCAAAAGAGGCAAATTGACATTCACCTCGGACAGAGTTTGTAGAACTCGTAAACCGCCGATCTTGTTTCTCATTTCTTAGCCGGTGCGGGAAAGGTATCGGAGGAGTGTAAGGCTTTGCTGCCTTATGCAGTCGGACCTCAGTATCCTTCTTAGTTTCTACATCTTGAGAATTCAGCTGCTTCTCGGATTTCTCCCCCACCTCATTCTCAATCACACGACCACCTCAAAACCAGAATCGCTCGGGCTTGATGGGGTTGGCTAGGAGCTTCCCATCGTTCTTTGCCGCAGAGCTCGCTCGCAAAGCTAGCAATCGCCCATTTGCGCCTCCAAACGCTTGTTTGTGGATTCTGGGCATCCATCCTTTGGGCGAAAGCATCCATCCTTTGGGCCATCGATCCTCAAATGCCGGTCTCGAGGTGGCGCGAGGTGCCCACGATACCGCCGCCGCTGGGTATTGCTGATGCGAGAACCGCTGTGGTGGGGTCTGTTGTCGCGTATTGCCTCCGCCGAAATTGCCGTGGCCGAGGTCTTCTCAAAGGGCGCCTGATTAGAACCTTGCCTTAACTCGATTTCTCCATCCCACGTTAGGTCGATTCCTCCACCCCGAGCCAAATCAAGGTCGATTAGACTCGAACCGCTTGCTTGGTTGGAATCCTTGCATGGCATAGCTTCGCCGCCTCAAGAGTCGGCCCCCATCCTAGGACACGATCAACGTTATGCCCGGTTTCATTGCAAATTCCACAAGGCTCTAAGAACTCCTCGTCTTTGGTTTGGTTGATCGTGCTTTCTCAATTTCAGCTCTTGTACCTCCCTCATCAACTCACCCACTTGTTTAGTCATGTCGTGTGAAGGGTTCACGGCACGAGCCTTGCTCTCCCACCGATCGACTTCATTTGAAGTAGCAGCCATGGCTTCAAAATGTCGACGATATCTATCGCCGCCCTAGAACCGATGTCTCTCCTCGCCGTTGTCCACCATGTATTGAAACTATGGGTCAATCCATCATAGAAGAATTGATACAAAATTTCGTCGAGCAAGGCATGATGAGGACACTTTGCAACAAGTCCTCGAACTGCTCCCAAGCTTCATGGAATGGCTCGTCACCGTCTCGATTGAAAGTCATGATCCGAGACCTCAACTCGACTCTTCTTGTTCGGTAGTATTGCCATGAACTTGTCTACCACGGCGCCCAGCCTCGCAGAGTTGGCGGGAGAGCCGTAAACCAAGACTTTGCTCTATCTTTCGTGGTGTACGGAAACACCGCATCTTCAATCGATCTTCATTTAGTCCTCCCAATGGAAGGATCGCAAAACCGAGCAAAACTCTCTTATAAAACCCAAAGCATCCTCACTAGCAAGCCCATGGAAAGTAGGCATGAGTGAGAAATGGTTCGGTTTCAACTCAGAATCTCGGCCGCCGGTCCAAGAACAATTGGGGACGAGTCGCCCAATCACCGCCTATAAAATCACGCAGAGCACGTGCATTCTCACCCATCTCTCAACGGGATTATCTTCAACAATAGGTCGATCCGTGATAAACCGCTCGATTGCTCACCACTCTCGGTGGTACCAAACTCCTCCAGCTCCGAAAAGCGACCTTTAGTTCTTCGAATGTGGTCCAACGGGTAGCAAGCGGTCTATTTAGATCAAGCACCTAGCATACAAAACACTCAAACAAGAAAAGATCACACGAACCGGAGAATAACAAAATAAAACGAAAGAAACACGGAAAACAATCAACACAAACAATACGCTAAAGTTTTCAAGAACGGCGCCAAAATTTGTTCAACCAAAAGTATACTTTCAATTGACTCGCAATCGCATTTGGTGTTATAGTAGGGAAAGCTAACCCTAGTCGCTCTCAAGGAAAACTTAATCAGGCCTAATGTTCGTGTTGCTCACGTAAAGCGATTAAATCCTAAACACTCTAATACCAATAAGGGATTTTGAAACATACGAGGAATCAAACACGAGAATTAAACAAAGAAACCTAAGCCGTGGTTGTCAATCCCGAGCTAAATTATGAAAACAAAAGATCAAAACTAGAGGTCACAAACCCTAGATGATTAACTACCAAACACAGAATGTGAAATAAATCAAAACAATTAAATTAGATCTTCAAACAAGGATCAATGAAATTCAACAAAGAACGATTAAACATGAATTTAAAGTTCAACACCACTTGCATAGAATTCAGATTATTAAACCCGTAAACAAGAACTAATCAAGAACCTAATCAAGACAGTGGAATAATCAAATCGAATCTAATCAACATATAAACGAGTGATCAAGAACAATTGGAACAAAAAGCGATCAATTACTTTCAATCCAAACCAAAATTACACAATGTATTGCAAGAATCAGAATAAAATTATCGACGCTGCTAGAATTCATAAACAAATAGAATACCAATGTAAAGTAATGTCCGAATTGAACAAGTAGAAGAACAGACTCACAAGAATGGCGAATGAAAAATGTAAAATACGAAATTTCACTCCGAAAATAACCTAAAATAGGCTATATATAGGAAGGCAACCGAGCCGGCTGAAAAGAACGCTGCACAGAGGGCGAGGCGCGCATGCTGGGAGGCGGCGAGGCGCGGGCGAGGCGAGACGCTGGCGAGGCGAGGCGCTGGCGAGGCGAGGCGCTGGGCGAGCGAAGGCCACTCCGAGCGGCCACAGAAATTGGGAACGCGCGCCGGAGTGAGCCGGGCGCTCAGATTATGGGAGAGCTGGCGAGGCGCGGGCGAGGCGCGCACGGGCGGGCGCGCGGCGCGCTGCAGGTGAGCCGCGCTCACCCGAGCGCGAGAAATTGGGAACGCGCCGGAGTGAGCCGGCGCTGCGCGGTGCGCGGAAGGAGGGCGCTGGCGCTGGCGCGCACGCGGGCGTGCGCGGCGGCGCGCTGGCGTGAGCGGGCGTCTGCTGGCGCGCGCGCTGGCGGGCGTGCGGCGGATGCTCGCCATGCGACGGGTCGTGGCGCGACTTCAACAATTGCTTGCTCTCCTTCGTCCAAACTCCGAAATAGGATCCGCCGCTTATAAACCCTATCGCGATGCTCTTCATTATACCTGATCCTTGAAGATAGCTTTCATCCTATTTAATGCTGATTTTCTGCAAAACATTGAAACGAACCAAGTAAGTCCGAAACGATAAATAATAATTGAACTAACGGCATAAATGTGATAAACTAATGAAGACAACATGCAAAACAATACCAAGAATCAGCACAGATTCATACCAAACATTACTTACCCATTTATGTTCTCTTCGCACTTGTGCTAACTCTTTTTATTTAGTTTATTTTGAACTTATGTGGGTAAGCAACTATTTCTGTTATTATCACTTCCTCAACAAATATTCTCTTTCCTTTCTTTTTCTCAACCTTTCATTCAAGTAACCAAACAAACATACTAACAACATAACCCAACCCACGGCTATATGAAAGAATAAGGTAGGCTCAAACGGGCTCATCAAAGGATAATAACATAACAGGTTAGTGTTTGGATAGTGTATAGACTAAGAAAATAATGCCTAATATCATTTCAAAATTCTTAAGCACATCAATGCAACCTCGAAAAACATCCAGAGCAAGTTCTAGAGAAACACATGCTATTTCAAACTAATCACACAGAAAGAAAAAAGACTGAAAAGATATGACAGTCAAAAGCTCAAGTCTCACGGGTTTCAAAAGTGTGATTAAGTTCTCAAAGGCTCAATACTCACAACAATCATAACATGTTTAGTCTCACAAAATCAATTGCAATAGATTTTCTAATAAAAAACAATTTCATCATCGGCTGTCATCATTTAACTCAATCCGTAATGTACACAAAACCAAAACAGGGAAAACAAAACAAAGCAAAAACAGACAAAAACAAGAAACAAACACAAAACGGTAAAACAAAGAGTAGCCAGAAAATATAGCTCACTGCGGAGGTGGTGGTGGATGATATGGCCACGAGTAATACATGTCCTGCAGCAGCTTGAAGTATTGCTCTTGCTGACGTCGCTGCTCCTCAAAGAACTATGCCTGAGCAGCTGCATATTGATCCATGTCTCTTCGCAAGCCAGCAACCTGTTCATCAATATAGAGGTGCTCCTCTGTTCAGCTGTCATCTATATACTCATGCAGCTCTTGATGTCGCGTGTCAATGCGGTCTAATATCCGTTCTTCCATAGCATATAGATCGAAGTCTGGTGCTCGGATATGGAACGGTTGATGACCCTGCTCGTGCTCTGCCTGGTTAGGCTCATCTCCTCCTTGCTCGTAAGCAGCCTCCTCCTCTGCTCGAGCTCTATGTTGCTCCTGCCTTTCTTCACGTCGTGCACGAGGCACATCAGGCTGGAGGGCTGCTAGATGCTCGGGGGTCCTCATCATGACATTATGTATCGCTGGAACATCCCCGTGGCTCAATCGAGTGAGAGCTATATTTGGCAGCTCAAGTACCATGTTTCTCGGCTTGAGGAACTGCATATAATTGAGGGCTCGTCGATCAAGATAGATCTCTCGAGTGATCGGCTCATCATTAGGGACTATGTTGAAATACGTGGCGATCGGTGTTATCATTTCCCCACAATAGATGCTAGCTCCCTCAACTAGGGATTGAGCCTCAAAATGCTCTGCCATGAGATATGGTACATTCATCGGTCGTCCTTCCAGGGCTGCCGCTAAAATATGCATGTCTGCACTCTGGACTTTCCCGACATTGTCCCGGGCTAAGAGACGCTGGAGGTGATCATTCTGTGGAAGTATCTTAACGCTGGATTTCGAATTGATGCAGCTGAAGATGTATGTGGGCTGTATCCTTTAAATTTTTCGACTTCCATCCAAGCTAACTGCCCCCAGAAAGCTCTGATGTTCACCCCACTTTCTCCTAGATATATGGCTCGTGGGGGTCCTCGCATAATCTCCTGTAGATCTTCAAAAGATAATTCCTGTTCCTGATTTCCTAGCTGGAAACTCATATGCAGAAAAGATCCATCCTCGTTTCTGTGGATCTGGTATGTGGATAGGAATTCCAAAGTGAGAGATCTGTAAGTGAACCAGTTTCCGGTGAATGCTCCAAGGAATCCCACTCCCCGAGTGAGCATCATCACATCATCCAGAATCCCCATCTTATGCAATATCCGTTGGTGCATGAATCTAGTCGGCCGCATCTCTAATCTAGATAATCTTTCACATCGTTCATGTGCCTCTGATATGTGCAATATAATATCCTGCAGCATAGGATGAGACTCATGAACGATCTCGGTCTGAGCTGATGTGGATGACATAGTTCCTTTCCCTTTATCTGCGGCTGAAGCCTTTCTACGAAACGGCATAGTGATATCTGAAAAAAATTAATTAAATCAGATATACTCCAACAAATATAAACCCTCGACCCAATGCATAGAAATAACACAGAGAAAATCATCAATTTGGCCTAAGCAACAATACTCTATCTATACACATCGAATTTCTCAACTCCCCCAAACTTATCTATTTCTCAATAGCTCAACATATTGTTCTCCCATTAAGCATAATTTTGGAATCTATCATCATAACATATGAATATTTCAATAATGACACACCATGATGCTAAACTCACAATTTTCATAAATCAAACCAACGCATCTCTAGCAACTTCTCCACTAAACTTTCCATACAAATTCATAGAGAAAAACTGGAAAAGCAAGTGAATTCATGCTTCCATCACCAATGTATAACACATATGAGCAAGAGATTACTCCTAAAAGAATAAATGGAAGCCACGAAAATTGCACAAAAATTTGAGAACACTTGAATTCCTTCGTCCGTGCTCAAAAAACAAAAAAAAATTAACAATTCGCGACCTATAATCGCATGCTGGGAAAGTTGCAATTCGCGAGCTCAATTGAAAAAGGAATGAATACAGAGAAATTAGAATTACCTCGTGTGCTGGGAGAGGAGAGTTCGCGAGAAAGGAGGTGAATAGTTCGAGAGGGACGGCGCACTCAAAACATAAATTAAACCCTTACCTGAACTCGCGACACGGTATCGCGATAAAAGGTTGCGATTATAGATCGCGAAGAAAACGTGCTCTCAGATCTTGGTACAGCTCGCGACACGACATCGCGAGAAACGGTCACGAAGATGATTTAATTGTTGGACTCGCGTGCTGGGCTCGCGTACTGGGCTCGTGACCTGGCCTTCTTGGCGCCTCGCGAGGTGCGTAAAATGGTGTGCTCGCGTGCAGATCTCGCGAGCTAGGCTCGCGAACAAATAAGCTTTGACGTCTCGCGAGGCGTGAATGGAGTTTCTTCGAAATTTTGTTCAACTCCACCCAATGTCCGCCAAAACTTACAATCAAGCTACCAAAACATATAAAAATGTAACAAAACCAATGTAAACAAAAACGAAACAAAACAAGATAAAAAAATAAAACAATTGGTTACCTCCCAACCAAGGCTTAATTTAACGCCTTTAGCTAGACTATTACCTCAATCACTGGGATCCTCAAATAACGCCGCTTACTCACTTCCTTCCCATGAGGTCTAAAATAATATTTTAAACGATGCCCATCGACCGTGAACGATACCATCCAATTTGAAAAGCTCAAATGTACCATTGTGATTGCTCTTTTCAACAGTGTACGGCCCCGACCATTTTGACTGTAGTTTTCCTGGGAAGAGACGAATACGAGAATTGTACACAAGTACCTCATCCCCAGGAGCAAAGTCTTTCTTCTTGATGCTCAAGTCGTGAAATATCTTGGCCCTCTCTTTGTAGATTCTGGAGTTCTCAAATGCTTGATTTCTCCACTCATCTAACTCCGGCAATCCTTCTATTCGGCATGTCCAATGCTAAGAAATCTTGGTTTATCCTCCGTGTCGCCTAATAGCCTCAGGTTCGATCTCCACTGGTAAATGACATGATTTTCTGAACACAAGTTGATAAGGGGACATACCAATGGGTGTTTTGTATGCCGTACTATAAGCCCATAGTGCATCATCTAAATGTTTCGCCCAATCCTTCTTGTTGACAATGGACTTTTCCAGAATCTGCTTGATCTCTCGATTTGCCAATTCTGCTTGATCATTAGCTTGTGGGTGGTATGGTGTCGTGATCTTGTGCTTGACCCGATTTGGCTAAGATTGCCGACACCACCTATTATTGAAGTGGCTCCCCATCATCGAAAGCAAAGCTCCTGAGTTACATACCGAGACATAATATTCTTATGCAAGAACTTAATCACCACTTTAGAATCATTGGTGGTTGTAGGAACAACTTCCACCCACCTAGAGACATATTCCACTGTAAGTAAAATGTAAGAAAAACCACAAGAATTTGGGAAAGGTCCCATGAAATCAATACCCCAAACATCAAACAATTCAACTTCAACCATGATGTTTTGTGGCATCTCATCCCTTTTTTGATATATTACCCATCCTTTGGAATCTATCACATTCTTTGATAAAGGAGTGACAATCCTTGTAGATAGATGGCCAGTAAAATCCACTCTGGTTGATCTTCATGGCTGTTCTATTAGCTCCAAAGTCGCCTCCTATGGGAGCACTGTGGCACTCGGCTATGATCCTATTCACATTGGGATTGATGAACACAAGTTCGGATAAAGCCATCTGCACATCGTCTGTAAAGATGTGGATCTTCCCAATAGTAGAATTTGGCATCATGTACAAATTTCTTCTTTTGGTGGTATGATAAAGCTTCCGGGATATGCCTGATCACCAAATAATTCACAAAATCAGCATACCATGGCGTATGATCAATAAGTATGAATACCTGCTCATCTGGAAAATGCTCCTTGATATGCACATGTGGATGATCGCCTTCCATCGGTTTTTCTAATTGAGATAAGTGATCAGCTACTACGTTCTCGCATCCCTTCCTATCCCGGATCTCCATATCAAATTCCTGGAGCAGTAAAATCCATCGGACTAGACGTGGCTTCGAATCCTTCTTGTTGAAGAGGAATCATATAGCTGCATGGTCAGTGTGCATAATGGTGTGGGAACCCACTAAATATGGACGAAATTTATCAAAAGCATATACTACCGCCAATAACTCTTTTTCAGTTGTGGTATAGTTCATCCGTATGAGTCCAATGTCTTGTCATGCGTAATATATGACTTTAAAAATTTTATCTCTTTTGGCCCAAAACAGCCCAATTGCCCAATCACCGCATCACACATCAACTCGGCGAGCACCTAACTGGGAAATAAGAACATGTGTAGTAGTTAGAGCGCTTTTAAAATCTCAAAAGCTCCTAAACATTCTTTGGTAAAAATAAATTTAACATCTTTTCTAACAATCCATACAAAGGTTTGGGGATCTTGAGAAATTCCGAATGAAGCGACTCAGAGAATCCAAAGATGTCCTAGAAAACTTTGACCGACTTCACATCTGCTGGTGGAGGTAATTTTCAATGGCCACCACCTGGCTCTATCAACTCCAAGCCCTCTCACGAGACTCTATGTCCTAACACAATACCTTCCTTTACCATAAAATGGCATTTATCATAATTCAACACAAGGCATGTATCCTCGCATCGTTGCAACACCTGGCTAAGATTATCAAGGCAATCATCAAAAGAGGATCCAAATACAGAAAAATCATCCATAAATACCTCCATGATATTTTCTATTAATCCATGAAAAATTGCCATCATGCATCACTGAAACGTAGCAGGTGCATTGCACAGTCCAAATGGCATCCATCTGTAAGTGAAGACATCGTAGGGGCATGTGAATGCTGTCTTATGCTGATCTTCCGGAGTGATGGAGATTTGATTATATCCCGAATATCCATCCATGAAGCAATAGAACTCATGACCTGCTAACCTATCTAACATTTGATCAATAAATGATAAAGGGAAGTGATCCTTACGTGTGGCTGCATTTAATGCTCGGTAATCAATGCACACCCTTCATCCAGTGACCAATCGTGTTGCTATCAGCTCATTATTCTCATCCTTAATCACTGTCATTCCTCCTTTCTTTGACACCACTTGTGTGAGACTTACCCACTCACTGTCGGATATGGCATAAATCATCCCGGCGTCTAAAAGTTTCAAAACCTCTTTTCTTACCACTTCCTCGTGATAGTCGGGTTCACCACGCGAGGTTGCACCTTTGGTCTGTTCTCAGATTCCAATAAAATTTGGTGCATGCAAAGAGACGGACTGATTCCCTTGATATCCGCTATGGTCCATCCGATAGCTTCCTCAGATTTTCTCAACACTGCGCAAGTTTCTCCACCTCGTAGGATTAAGCAAAGCGTAAACAATAACATGGTAAGTATCATTATCTCCCAAAACGAATACCGAGATGGTCCGCAAAGGGTTTGAGCTCGAGTTTGGGTACGCCTGTGGTCTCCACTATCGATTTCTTCTCGCCCCAAACTCTTCTCTATCAATTTCATCAACCGGTCAATGAATATCCAAGTATGAGACCTGCTTAGATATGGGAGTGGTATCAAGCACATATAAATATTCTAAAATTTCATCACAAGCTTCATCTAAATCATTATAAGAGAAAACCGAATTTTTGATGCAATGCTCTAGCTTATCATCTTTGACTGGCTCAAAAGGTGTGAAAGTGGTAATTGAGCAACAACTCTAATCGAGCTATCATGTCTCTTGATGGCATCATAAATCGAAATTTTCAGCTCCTCCTTTTTTAATCTAAAAGTCAGATCACCATCCTGCACATCAATTAAAGCTCGACCAGTAGCTATAAAAGGTCGGCCCAAGATTAATGGCTAATTTTTATCTTCAGGCATATCCAAAATTACAAAATCAGCAGGAAAAACAAAATCTTGAATTCTTACCAGAACATCTTCAACAACTCCCTTAGGGTAAGAAACAGACCTGTCAGCCATCAATAATGAAATTGTGGTTGGTTTCATCTCTCCAATCTCCAAACGGTTGAAAATAGATAGCGGCATCAAATTAATGCTTGCTCCTAAATCGCACAACAGGTTGGGGAATGTATGCTCTCCAATCCTGCACACCAAAGTAAAACTCCCTGGATCCTTTTGTTTGAGTGGCAACTTCCTCTGTATTATAGCACTGCATTCTTCAGAGAGGTTGATTGTCTCAAATTTTCCCAGCTTCTTCTTGCTTGCTACTACGTCATTGAGAAATTTGATGTATCCGGGCATATCTCTAAGTGCATCAAGGAGTGGTATGTTGATATTTACTTTCTGAAACATCTCCATGAAACGGGTGAGCTTCTCATCATATTTTTGCTTCCCCAAGCGCTGAGGAAATGGAGCTGTTGGATTTGTGCACGTCTGGCCCTTAGCACCTTCAGCTCGTGAATTTTCACCTTTTTCTTTGGCTCGCGACATCTCTTCGCTAGAATCCCTCGCGAGACGTTCGCCATCAGCCTTTGCGTCCTTGCTTCGCGAGACGCCCTCTCTGGATTCCCTCGCGAGCCGCTCGCTGACAGTCTTCGCGACCTTTTGTCGCGATGCTTCATCACGAGGTAATGTCGCGAGGTTCTCTCCATCTGGGTTCGCGTCTCTTCCTCGTGATCCTTCCTCGCGAAGGCTTGTCGCGAGGTCGTTCTTCCTCTCAGGTGAGGCTTCCCTCGCGTGCTGGTCTTGCGTCTCTTCCTCGCGATGATTACTCGCGAGGCGAGAATTTGGCTCTTCAGTGGTTTGATCCTCTTCCTCCCTTTCGTACTCCGGATGATTTATGTAGGATCTTCCACTTCTCGTCTGAATGGTATTCACATGATTCTGAGGCATCTTGTTTTTCGGTTCTCGCCTCCAGACATTGAAATCGACCGCGCTCGGAACCCCGGCTTTCTCGTTTGCCATCTGCCCAATTTGATTTTCTACCATCTTAAGTTGTTTTCCAATCGATGTGACAGTATTATTGATGGAATTGACTGTGTTCTCCAAAGTATTTATTCTGTGTCCTGTCTGCTGTATATGAGTATTCTGTTGAGCCACAATTTGTTGGTGGCTCGCTGCAATTTGCTGATTACTCATCAATAATTGTTGCATCATCTCTTCCACATCGAGCTTCTTCGTTCCACAATGACTCCATTATTCACGGCGAAACCAAAGTGGGTGGTTGTCAGCATTCCGAGCTGCTCCCATAAGACAAATTAGATGATTCCTATTATTCGACGATAGGTCGGATTTGCACCCCGATTCCCTGGAAACCCCGATTCTGAAAATTATTTCTTTGATTCACAAAATTGGCCTCTTCAGTATCCTGTGCCATTAAAACAGCCATCTTACCCTTCCTTTCTTCTTCACATTCATTTTGTAATGCTGTGAACTTTTCCAAGAGATCATCATATTTACTGTCCACCTCAAAAGATCGACTCTTCTTATCGGGTCGCCTCCATCGCCACCGATAGTCAGTAGATGCCATCTCCTCAATTATTCTTAAAGCTTCATCTATACCTCGGTTGAGAAGGCACCTCCTATCAAGCATCTACTATACTGGTATCGACAAGAAGACCATCAGAAACCGTGTCACCGCTGCTCAGAGAATAACCATGTTGTGACATTTTCGCAGAGACTTCGAATCTTTCCTGTGCTTCAAACAATGACTAATCTCCCAATTGTGAGAAATGAGAAATTTCAAGAATAATCTTCGAGCCTCGCGTGGAAAGTATTTAGACAAAACTTCTCACAGAGTCGCTCCCATGTACTAATTCCCGATCCGCCTAATCCTCGAACCATTCTTTAGCTTGCTCCTCAACAAAACACGAACATCCGTGATCCGGATGGCATCACCGGCACTGCTTTGCTTGATAGTATCACGTATATCCAGAACGCCTAAATGTGCATTGGGGTCTTCAAGAACCCCGCCCTAAACTGCTTCGCCAGATCATACCGATGAGGCGTGCTTTAATTCAAATTATTCGATTCACGTTGGCCCCATCCTCCACCTTGGAACAAGTCCGCTTATGGCCTATACATGTGGTCGAGCGGTATGGGCCGGCTCGCCCACCAACTGCCCATCTCATTCTCGCAATGCCGCTGGCGCCGATTGCCGCCAAGATTGCTTCCATCTCGCCATCCGATCTCGACCTTGGGGTCTGTTTATCCGCATTTCTTGTTGTCCTCTTTCTCGCTCTCTTATATGATCCGTCAATCTCGAGATCCAAAGGAATAATTTCTTTCCTTTGGGATCTTGAATCACGCATCAGTAGAGAGATAAAACCAAGTCAAATCCAAGAAGCAAATACGTAATTAATAATAATAATAATTTGTTTCTATTTTTATTTTTTAATTTTTTAATTTTTTATTTTTAAGCCCGAATTAATAATTACAATTCGTAAAATTATCACTATACAATCTAAATAATCCCAAGAACGGCGCCTAAAATTTGATCGCTATATTTCTACCAAAATAAATCGATAATAAAACAAAGTTAAGTATATATATCGTATCCATAGGGATCATGACTGAGAACACAAAGAAATAATCAACACAGAATCTTGATTATTATTCAGGTAACAAAATATCAAGAGAAAAAGATTATAAAACTAGACTAAAAAATAAAGATAGGAATAAAACCAGATATAAAAGACTGATCCTAGGGATGTACCTAACCTAACCAAATTCACACAATTAACCTATTAATCTGTTTACCAATTTAATCCGTATTCATATGAAGGATCACTAATGTAACTATAGTTTCCACCAGGACAACCTATAGTAGTAGGTTAGCCTAAACTCTATCTCCGCTCGTCTCAAGAGAAGTAAGCTAATTACCAAAAGCACACAAAGATTTAACCTCCTACAGCTCACCTATCTCCGCCTGTGGCTCAAGGCAAAATTGTATTATAAATTCCAATATCGATTATGCAATTAATTCCACAGACATCAATCACATAACTAACATGCATTAATATTGATCGATACCAACACATGAGAATTAAAGCCAAGAATTATAAATCATGAATGGGACGACAAAACAGTATCAACAGATCAATCATACAAATCTAGTCAGACATACAAACCCTAGGATCAATACGGAATTTAGCTACGCATAATTAAATTACTAAAGCAATAAATAAATAAGAATAACATAAATTGAATTAAATAAATAAAACCGTAGGAATCCACGAAGAACAATGTTACACTTGAATCCGGAAGAAATTCTGAACTCCAATACTAAACTATGAAATTGGAATGAAAACACACTGAAGTATTCTACTAGAAAACGTGTAAAATAAACAATGCTAAATAAGTGTTCTGCTTTGGAATTATCTATTCAGCTACTACTCTCTCTCCCTTTTTATAATAAAACCTAAGCTCCGCTCTCTCGTGAATTGTGTCATTCCTATTCTGACTCGGACTCAAACATATACGCAAACCCTATCTCTCTGGCTCGCGGGACGCTATCGCGACAAGAGGTCGCGAAGATAGCTCGCGAAGCGCCTTCCGCGTGACCTCGCGATCTTCCATCGCGATAATTGGTCGCGAGGTCATGTCGCGAATTCTTCTCAGCACGCGTTCAACTTTTCCTCGCGATCAAATGTCGCGCCCTTTGATCGCTATGACGTGTCGCGAGGTAATCTTCTTGGTTTCTCGACCAATTCGTCCGCGAGTTCTTTCTCGCGAGTTCACCTCCATGCTTTAGTTTGTGCATCGTGCGTGTTATCCCCTTTTTAGATAAAAACCTGTGCTAAACTAACACAAAATACCCATGACATCATATCTTTCAAAGCAATTAAATAAATATGAAAAGATAGCTCAAACAATCATTTATCAATTAAAAACGAGACAAATATATCCTTATAAAACAGGTAAAAATGAGGCTTATCACACACCATTGAAAAATATTATATATACATATCAGATTTTTGAATATAATGTTTTTAAAGTAATACCTCTATCCAATTATTCTTGGCTATTTTTTTTTATACGTAGATTAAAGAAAGTTGTATTTTGCTTATAAAGTAGTGTGTTTATTTAAATAAATGATTAAATACAGGGTGCTTATATTTGGTTTGATGGATTTCTAGGTTGATATGATTTCTCTCGGACTCGAGTCGATTCAGCTCCATCTTTTGCCTTCTTTAATGCATTGTTTCAAAAGTTGAATAGTTTAAGGCAAAAAAAACTTGTGTATCGCACCACCGTGCCGCGCATACGCTTTTTCGACTTTTTTTTTTTAATTTTATTATTTAATGTTATGTTTTTGTTTTATGACAAAAACTTATATTAAATATAGCAATTATGATAATTAGATTTTTAATTATAATTTATTAATTCATTATGATTTATTAATTCATAATTAGGGTTTATTAATTAACAATTGTGGTTTATTAATTCAAAGTTAGGGTTTATTAATTCAAAGTTAGGTTTATTATTCAAAATTAGGGTTTATTATTTTCAATTAGGGTTTATTAATTCAAAATTAGGATTTATTATTCAAAATTGTGGTTTATTAATTCCAAATAGGTTTATTAATTCAAAATTAGGGTTTATTAATTCAAAGTTAGGGTTTATTAATTCAAAGTTAGGTTTATTATTTTCAATTAGGTTTATTAATTCAAAATTAGGATTTATTATTCAAAATTAGGGTTTATTAATTCCAAATAGGTTTATTAATTCAAAATTAGGGTTTATTAATTCATAATTAGAGTTTATTATTCAAAATTAGATTTTATTAATTCAAAATTAAGATATATTAATTTAAAATTATATTAATTAATTTACAATTAAAGTTTATTAAATTAATTAATTTTAATTGGATTTAATTTAATTAATTAATTAAGATTAATTAACTACTTAATTAAGATATTAACTAATTAATTAAATAAGGTGGTCTCACTGTGCGCGGGCGCGCACAGGAGACCACCTCATAGTTTAATCGTGAATCATTCGGTTCGATGTGTTTAACCGTAAACCGGTTAATTTAACGGTTCAGTTTCAAATTAATTCAAATTTTTAAAAAAATCAGTATGGACTGATGAAATCAGACAAAATCGGTTAAACAAGTAATCTAGTTACCATTTTAATAAATCAAATAATAATTATTATAAAATGGTATAAATAAGATTTAAATCTATACCTATTAAGTCGGTAAACTAACACAACGACCGGTTCTATGAATTTTAAGTTTTTAATTTTGATTCTTTGATTTTTTTTAAATTACTTACAACAATGTTGACATATATATTAAATAATATTTCCTCCGTCCTATTTAAAATTTTCACACCCCAATAAATAGAAAATGGGGAAATGACGTGAAACCTTACTTATTCAGGAGAAATATGGAAAATAAATCTCAAAATTTAGCAAAACCCTAGTTTCGAGAAAGGGAAATAATAGGTAATGTCATTTCAGATAATAACATAAAGCTAATTCCCAAGATCAAAAGTTTTGTTTCGTACTCTGACAACAACAATAAAGGACATCAAGATAATAAGAAAAGAAGAATTATGAGTTCAAGCTCTACATAGAATGACATTAGGTTGTATAACATAGTCTTATGTTTTGAAAGATTTAGAAGACTAGATAATGGCTAGTCATTGAGCGGAAGTCAAGATTGTGGAGTAGAATATTCGCCTCAGCTCTGCCCCTTCAGCATCAGCCAGTAAACCTGAAAAACATTTGAAAATATTTTTGGGTTGAGTACTAATGTACTCAGTGGGCATACAACTTTTAAAACATTTCGCAAGATCAAAACAATTTATCCAATATCTCGACATACTTAGAAGGTTTCAAAACTAAAAGCCACTTCCAAGTTATGTAAAAACAATTCAATTTTTCTTGTGACGCCAGTGTCACGCTCTCTGCTGTTACTCTTATCATCATACATTCCTTTTCGATTCGGGGCAGCACCCTTAACGGATCTCAATCCCGGGAACATAGCCATCGTCGGATCTTGGGTGAAACCATTCATTCAATGAAACCATTCACTTGGTGAAGCCATTCATTTGGCCATATCGCAAGTGGAGATCAAACCACCGCGATTCGAGCCCGTGCGCACAACCCTTAGTAAGTGTGTTAGACCGACTAAGAGCCACAATTGTTATACAAGAGCATTAAACAGAGCAGAGCGTAACAAAATATTTATACTGGATAAATATTCACATTTTAGAAATATCAGAGCATGTAACTCAAAATACTTTTGTAAAATAAGCCCACATTGACAGGCCAAAGCCTGGAGAATCAAACTTGATACTCATCTTAGAAAACAACGTTTTTTCTCTCGTTCAACAAATCCTACAAAATAATCTAATCTTAATGTCTCACAAAATACTAACCTTAAGTTAATGTAAGGTTACAACTTCGTAGTTCACTAAGCCTGGGATTCAACAAATGAAACAATTCTAAAAAAAATGATATTCTCGGCTAAGTGCACCATCAATACACTTATTTGACTTTACTTTTGAAAGTTTATCATGGTTTAGAAACCAAACAAAATACTTCTCTTGCAAAAGTATAGAGTAATTTATTTTTTTGTGTTAATTCATATAATATGTAATCTACACTTATCTATGCATATTTATATATAATATTTATTATATATATAGTTTCGTTAGTATCTTGTTGAGAGGTTTACTAATTACTATTTTCATAATTATCTCCACTAAAGTTAATTGATTATTAAATCATCCATAATCAAATCATTCCCTAATTACAAATCTCGAATAATATGCTTGTATGGCATAAGAATATCCTTCATATAAATTAAACCAAGACTAAATGATCAGACGCAAAGTCAAAGCTCCAAATAATTAATTAAGCTTAGGCTCAATTAATATATATTAATTAACTAATGCCCAATCAAAAAGTTTCAGCCTAACCTTTTATAACTTGAGCCCATTTAACTGTAAAAGCCCATTTGAGCCAAAAATAAACCCACACTCAATCTTCTCCTTACACCTCTCATTCCTCCTCTCTCAACTCTCGGTCTCTCTCTCAACCAGAACCCCCTCCCTTTTCTCTCATATTCTCTCTCTCTCTCTCTCTCTCTCTCTCTGTAGACTCACACGCACACACACATCACAGCACACACACACACATCATTATCTCTTCTCCCCCATCCTCTCGGCACTCTTTCTCTCTAAGACTTCAAAATAAAAAATCCTTCCCCCTCTACCGCCACCTTTAATCTCCGATTTTCGGCGATGACTCGAAGGAAATCGCCACCTTGTTCTCATCTATCTCTCTACCTATTCTCAA
Organism: Salvia rosmarinus; assembly: GCA_036937905.1. Lineage (NCBI taxonomy): Eukaryota > Viridiplantae > Streptophyta > Magnoliopsida > Lamiales > Lamiaceae > Salvia > Salvia rosmarinus. The sequence goes on from CM072813.1 coordinate 26,788,427, forward strand.
TTTTCTGTAAAATCTCTCTCTCCAAAAAACATGAAACCCTCTCTCCCTTCTCCCTTTTCCCTTCTCCCTTCTCCCTCCTGCTGCCACGCCGACCGCATGCAGCCAGCAACAACGGCTGTTAGAACTCAAGATGACAATACAAGACGTGGCATGCATTGTCAGCTTAAAGACCATGCAGCTGGAAGCTCTCTGCCAACTCAACATGAAGAACACAAGCAATTAATGATCTAGATGTTTGATGTGTGTAGCTTTGTTATCGATCGTATATCAGATTAGCATATTCGATTTGATTCCAAAGTTCAGGTTAGAGTTAGAATGTGATATTGCTATATATAGCATGTTATTTTTGTAGCCGGAAATGTACAGAAAACATGTTATCAATGAAAGGAGAAATCTGCATTTAATATTTTTGTTCTTATTCTCAGTTTTTTCATCATGGTATCAGAGCTAGCTATCACAGCCTATCTCTAGCTTCTGTTGTCCCTTTATTTCCTTTTATTATTATGAATCCTACACCAGATGGATATGTAACAGGAGTATCGAGCTCAACCATTATGAGCTCAGTTATATTCCTACAAAACATATCCACACCTACAAAGCTAAAAGATACTAATTACCTGAAATGGAGTGATCACTCCCTTTTTCACACGTAAAAGGCGTATATAGAAGGTAAGCGGTATCGTATCCACGTGGATTGTAATGCAAAACACGTGGTTAACTCAACAAGGATTCATCATTATTCAAGCACAGAAAATTGGGTGAAAGGTTTTAAGGGCTTCAGAATTTAATCCAAAGCAGGCGTAACCATGCAGAAAATAAAATAAAGCAATAAACACTCGGATGTTAAAAACAGATAAGGACGACTAACCCTAGGGATGCATTAATCCTATCCACAACGATGTTTATCCTGCTCCTATTAACCAATTTTAATCCGCATAAGATGGAAGATCACATATATAACCGATAATTTCGTTATTATTAAAAGCGGTCAGAGATTACTAGTTTTCCCTATTATCATTACGCCTCTAGGTGAAAACAAGCAACCCAAATGATCACAAGAATATGCTTCCTACGAATATCCTATCTCACCACGACTCAAGGCTCATTCAGATCATGCATTCGAGATCGATCGACAATTAATACAATTACGTAATTAACCGACAACTAGATATGCATCAAGATTGATCGAAATCAACACATATAAATAAGCACAATCGAATCATGAATCAATGCCCGACGGTAAATAGCGATAACAGAATCACAACATATAGGATCGAATCATGCAAACCCTGTGATTAGAACGAAAAACTAGCCGACATAATAAACGGAATAAAATACGATTTAACCATAAAACGGAAATTAAATATATAAAACCCGTGATGAAGCGTTGATGAACAATCGCTGGGCTTGAATCCCAACCTTAGCTAAAAAGGAAAATTGAAAGATTGTCCGGACGAAACGTTCCGGATCGTAGACTAAACGTAAAACTAATGAAGAACAATGATCAAATCAACTCTAGAATGAAAATAGATGGAAGCTAAAGCTAAAAATCTGAAAAACTTATGAAAAACTGAGTAAAAGAGGCTCTGGAATCGTGTGTGTGAAGTTGGGGGCGCGAGGGGGTGTTGCCATATATATAGGCACACCCCAAACCCTAATTTCTCCTTCTGCCGCTCGGACTCGCGACCACTCCTCGCGATCGCTAGGTCGATCGCTAGGTATGTCTCGCGCTCTTCTCGCCGCCTCCTTGCGCTTCGCATGGTACCATGACCGCTAGCGGTCGCTAGTACTCAAACGGTCGCGAAATCGTCCAAGAGCTTTCTGCTACTGGGCTTCGCTCATGGGCATGAGGTTGCGGTCGCGGTCTCACTGGTTCTCGTATGGGTTGCCTAGCGGCCAGCCTAGCGACCGCTAGGCTGGTCGCTAGAAACAGTCGATGCGATTTTGGCTCGTGCTTCGCTCCTTACTCGATTTTCAACATATGGACCTACACAACACCAAAAGAACACCCAATAGCAAGATCTTCTAGAAATAGATAAAACATTAAGAATCGATACGTAAACGCACATTAAACGAGCTAAACTCATCTTCAATATCAACTATAAACGTGTAAAATGCACGCTTATCAAGCCCCCAAACTTAAATCATTGTTTGTCCTCAAACAAAACCAAAACAGAAAGACACAACGAAAGATCAACGAGCGTAGCAAAGATGATAACCATTCTAGCCCTCGTAAACATATCAACGCCAAAACATTAGTGCACTTGACGACGTTAGTCCACTCAACACAAACAACAATTGACGGCAAAACTCATTTAATTCAACCTCACAACGGCATGTGTGTAAAATATAGGATACACTCAACTCATAAAGAAATGTAGGACGGTATACACTCAATGATCAAAGTAATGCAACATCTTACCATAGGCTTGCTGCTTTCTAATATCTTCACCGCATCATTGTGTTCAAATTAGATCAAAGAGGTCTTTTCATAGGTTGTAATGTAGGCACATTGGTTAAGGTAGGATAAAATATGGCTAAGTGACTCAAGAATATTCCAAGCACCCCATTTATACTTTTCGACACATATGGACTTTGTCCATTTTTCTTCTTTCCCAACGTGCTAAATCAACGCTTAATGCCACGTATGTACCTATACTTTGATTAAAGACCCTTTATGCTCAACACTCATAGTGAACTTATCATATCTTTTTTTTCTCTTTTCTTTTCTAGAGCTTATAGGGTTTATCATTCACAACAAAGGTACTATTCTTCACCACAGATGTATTTTTCTAAAAGAAACTTTTCTCGCCATAACTACATCAAAATTTCAACCCCTTTGATTCCCATATCCATCCTCACCTCCTATCATCCGGCTAATCGAAAGAAAAAGTCTAATAAAGGCTCAAAGAAGGCGATAAATGGTATATATCATCGGTTAGTGTTTGAGTGAATATGTGGTTAACAAATATGGCCTTTATCCTTTCCAAATTCAAACACATATTGCGCCTCGATACGTAAACACGGCAAGTTCTAGAAGATAATCACATGCACGATATCACACAATTAATGTAAATCAGATCAAGATATGTATACAAGGAAGCTCAAGTCTCACAGATAAGCAAATGGTGAAAACAATGCCTAAGCCATCTCACGCCATTCATGCGTCATTTTCTAACATATCATGCGCACTATCATTAAATTTCACCAAAATTCCTATCGCTCATTGGCCACATGGATTAACACACTTCACTTAACTCGTTGATCGACAGACACAAAAACGAAAAACAAAACAAAAACACGACAAAAGACCCCAAAGCATAACAACTAAACCATAAAGCATAGAAACATAAACAGGATTCTCAACCAACCAAACTCGTCTACTCCCCCCAAACTTATTGTGAACATGTGGAAGCAATAAGGTTTGCAGAAAAGAGTAGTTGGGAGAGAAAACTTACCTTGAATGCCGCGCTACTCCGGTGGCGGGTAAAATCCACGCCATTGATTCCATTGCTACATCATCTCCATCATCTTACGTTGTTGCTCGAGATGTGCCTGGTGTTGGGTGTAGAGGGCTTGCTGCTGCTCCATAATCGTGGTCAGGTTCCCGTCAATATGGTTGAGACGACCATCTATTTGATCTAATCGATCATAAATCCCGGGATCGCCTCTAACGGGTGGCGGGTGTAATATGCCGCCGCCTCGTGAGCCACTTCGGCTCGGCTTGCTCCTCATGCGTTGCTCGCTCGACCTCGCCTTGCGCGCTCACGCCGCGCCCATGCATAGGCGCAGAGGAGCTCAAATTCCAGTTGGCATCCGCGGTAAAGTAGCGGCTTATACTGGTGAGCTCTGGATTGGGTAGGCGGAAAACTGATTGGCCGTTTTGATCTTATAACAGCCATAGGTAACGTCTGGGGTACCTCTTCAGGAACGTCTGGACGTAGAGGCACGGCTTGTCCAGGAAGATGTCGTGAGAGATCGGACTCTCTCGAATCGTAATCCCAAAAAAATCAGCAATGGGGGTAACGAATCCCCCTATGCATATTTTCGAATTACCCGAAACCGTGGACTGCATGTGGAAGTGCTGAGCTAGGAACATACCGGCATGCATCTTCTGGTTTGAACATGGCTCGAATCAGTATGCTCATATCTTGTGAGAGGACAGTGCCGGCGTTCGAACGGCCATGTAAGGTGAACGTGATGAGCCGGTGGAAGTAACGGACTGCTGGATTCCGTATCGAGCTAGCCTTCGATCTCGAGGCATCATAGTATGGAGTGTGCTCGAGTCTCAAGGCCCATGAACTTTAGCCATACGCTTTGGACCGTACTGACGCCCCTATGTAGTTTCCTCCGGATCTCCATTGATTATTCCATTAAGTTCGCCCACGGATAGTTGACGGGGCTCATTGTCAAGTCGGAACATGAGGTAATCCGCATTCCGCTTGTCTTGTGGACATGGAGAGTCGACAAGAATTGAGTGTCGATCCGTATGTAAGATAATTGGCCGTGATAATGTAGTACAGCCCGGATCTCTCGCCAACCACGCCACATCATTGCTTATACCCATCTTCGACACGTGTTGATGCACATGAACCGTGAATGCCTATGCCGTAATCTCACCAATCGATCCCAACGGCTCGACGAGTCATTCGCGCCCCGACTCCAATATTTTCGGATCGAATTCATCTTGTGGTGCCATGCGTGGCTCGCCGTGAGGTTCATCATGATGCTCATCGTAGCTCGTCGTGGAGCTCATCTTGTGTCTCGTCGTGGAAGTGGAGACATTGCTCTTGCCTTGTGCTTGTGACCGTGAGTACGCGCATATTGTACCTAAAAAGAATTTCAAAGTCGGTAGCGTGTATGAATGAAACTATCAAAACAACGTCAACCCAAAATGCTCAATATAGATCCCCCAAACTTCAACTTAGTCAAATTATTTCCCCCATATTTTCATATGATCTTGCAAGACAACACAAAATGGGAAAAACACACACACAGCAAAAAATTTGCAAAATTGGACGTTCTGGGCGAATTCTCGCGACCACACCTCACGGTCGCGAGGGTGGTCGCGAAGCAAGTATTAGCGGCCGCGCAGACGGGGCGCGAGCGCACGCGAGCGCCCATCCTTCGCATAGCCAGCGGCCGCGAACGCGGTCGCTGAGCACAGTAGCAGCAATTTTTCAAGCATGTTTCTCAAATTTTTGAACTCAAATCAACAATGTAGGTAAATTATACGAACAATATACGTGTATACACATTAATAAACCTATCATTGGACAAACCATACTCAAACACCAAACAAATCTAACAAAATAAGCCCTAGTTTCTCAAATTTAATTAAACCCACTTCAATAGGATAAATGGAACAAATCCTTCCAAATCATGCTCAATAAACGTAAACCCATGAAGAATGAAACAAATATAGCATACCTTGAGTGGATTTGATGGAGAAACGCAAGAAAATTTGAGAGAGAGGTCTCTGGGTGCTTGAGAGGGAAGGGCTGCTATTTTTTCGTAAAAACGTGTGTGTGTGTGTAGGTTACAAGAATGGGGAAAATAAGTGTTAAATGCGGTCACGAAGCGGGCGCTGGTCAGACGCTGGTCGCGACGGATCTCATTGCCGAGCTCGCGATCGCGAGCTTGGCCGCGAGCTCGCCGCTAAACAAAAAAACGTTACGCCCAAATTCTCGCGACACACCTCACGACCGCGCGGTCGCTAGGGTGGTCGCTAGGTACTTGTTTTTTTTTTTTTCAAAAGAAAGCTATTAAACTTTGGGATCGAACAAAACAACGAGACACCTACACAAACAAAGAAACACAACCAAAAACAAAAAAACGAAACAACAAAACCAAAAGACGTAAAACTGTTGGGTTACCTCCCAACCAAGGTTAGAATTATCGCCGCTAGCTCGACGGTACCTCTTATCATGGTTCGCTGAGCTTGGTCACATTGACTTCTCGGTCGGTGTGACTTGAAATAGATTTGAGGTACCGCCGCTCACTTTAAAAATGTTGCCCCCGAGTCAGGAGTTCAGAACTCCCATTGGCAAGCGCACGGTAAACGGATACGGCCCGACCATCTTGACTTGAGCTTTCCTGAATAGACTGAGTCGAGCATTGTAAAGCAAGACTTCATTACCCGGCGAAAACTTTGGCACGAATGTGGAGATCGTGGAATTTCTAAGCTCTTTCCTCAGATATCCGAGAATTCTCAAAAGCTTCATTTCTCCACTCGTCAAGCTCCAACAGCTGGTCACTTCATCATACCGCCTCCTTGAAATCCATGTTGATTCTCCTCGTGGCCCAATATGCTTTGTGCTCCAATTCAACCGATAAATGGCAGGATTTACCAAATACCATTTGATATGGAGATAGCCCGATGGGAGCTTTGTATACAGTCCGGTAGGCCCAAAGAGCATCATCCAACTGCTTGGCCCAATCCTTGCGATGAACAACCGATTTCTCTAAAATCGCTTGATCTCTCGGTTGGCGAGCTCACTTGCCTGCTTGCTTGTGGGTGGTAGGGAGGTAACTCGATGCTTCACACCATATTTGGCTGAACGCCGCCCAACCACTTATTATTAAAATCGACCCCCATCACCGATCAACGCCTCTAACTCCAAATCGAGTCGAATGTTCTTGTGGAGGAACTTGATCACTACCTTGGAGTCGCTCGTGATAGTGGGAATCGCCTCACCCAACGGGAAACATACTCCACAAAGAAGAAGAATATACGTAACCACAAGACATGGGAACGGACCCATGAAGTCGATCCCATACGCCAAATAGCTCCACCTCCATGATGGTTTTCTCGTGGCATCTTGTATTTCTTAGTGACATTCCCCACTCTTTGACAACGATCACAACTCTTGATAAAAGATTGGCAATCTTTGAAGATCAAGGCCAAAAGAATTCATCGGGCAAATCTTTGCTCACTGCTTGTCACGCAAATGGCCTCCAACAACTAACTATGGCACTCGTGGATTATGTTCTCCCATTCTCCTTGGGAATGCAACACGATCGCACCATCGGCACATCGGCGGTAGAGACGAGGATCGTCCCAATAGTAAAACTTGACGTCGTGGAGAAACTTCTTTTCGATGACCTTTGCACGATGGAGGTAAACTCCAATCACCAAATAATTGACAAAATCAGATACCATGGTGTGCGATCGATGACGCCAAGATGTGCTCGTCAGGAAATTCTCCTGATGCCAATCTTCGTATCCTCTCCTTCGATCGGTTTCTCCAATCGCGACAAATGGTCGGCAACCACATTTTCGCAGCCCTTTCTATCTTTAATTTCCATGTCGAACTCTTGAAGAAGGAGGATCCATCTCACCAACTGGCTTTGAATCTTTCTTTGCGAATGTATGACGAATGGCGGCATGGTCAAGTGGTACGATAGTGTGGGTGCCCACCAAATAAGGTCTAAACTTATCAAAAGCATAGACCACGCAAGTAATTCCTTCTCCGTGGTGGTGTAGTTCATTTGAGCAGAGTCGAGAGTCTTACTTGCATAATAAATGACTCGAAAAGCTTGTCTCTTTTCGCCCCAATACAGCCCCGATCGCCCAATCACCGCATCACACATCACCGAATGGTTGACTCCAATCGGGAGACCAAAACTGAGTCGAGATCGTATAACTTCAATTTCGAACGCCCAAACACTCATTTGTGAACACGAACTTCATATCTTTCTCGAGCAATCCACACAATGGCTTCGTGATCGCCGAGAAATCCTTGATGAACCTTCAGAAAACCCGCATGACCGAGAAAACTCCTCACCGATTTGATATTTGTAGGCGGAGGTAGTTTCGATAGCTACTATCTTTGCTCGATCCACTTCCAAACCTTTGGCGAGACCTTGTGACCAAGCACGATACCTTCCTTCACCATGAAATGGCACTTCTCCCAATTGAGAACAAGATTCGCCTTCTCACATCTTTGCAAAGACTTGTGACAAATTATGGAGACAATGGTCGAATGAAGAGCTAAACACGGAAAAGTCATCCATAAAGACTTCCATAATATTCTCGATCAACCCATGGAAGATGGACATCATACATCTTTGAAGGTGGTGGAGCATTGCACAATCAAACGGCATTCGCCTATAGGCGAAAACTCCATACTGGACACGTAAACGCCGCCTTGTCTCGATCTTCGGGCGATGGCAATCTGATTGTACCCGAATATCCATCGAGAAAACAAGAGAACTCATACCCGCTAGTCCGTCCAACATCCGATCAATAAAGGCGGGGAAAATTGTATTTCCTCGTGGGCGTGTTCGAGCACGATAGTCGATGCAAACTCGTTATCCGTTACGAGTCTTGTTGCCACAAGCTCGCTTTGTCTCGCCTCGATCACCGTGATACCCCTTTCGATACCACTTGAGTAGGGCTAACCCACTCATTGTCGAATACGGCATAGATCATGCATGCGTCTAAGAGCTTCAACACTTCTTTTCTCGACGACCTCTTGCATTGCGGATTCAATCGGCATCGAGGTTGCACCTTTGGCTTGTATTCATTCTCCAACAGATCCGGTGCATGCAAATCGAGGGTGACCCTTGATATCGTAAATCGCCCACCCAATCGCAGACTTGTATTGCTTCAAAGACAACCATCGCCAGGCGTGCTCCTCATCTCACAAAGCGAAGATATTATCACCGGCACGCCTCATCATCGCCTAAGAATGCATACTGAAGGTGGTCCGGCAACTCTTTCAACTCAATCTTGGGTGTAGTCTCTTCCTTCTTCACCACGGCGTCCTCTCCTCCAATCGGCTTCCTCACATCTAAATAAGGCACTGACTCCCCGGGGAGGGCCTTGACTTCATCTATGGACTCAATATACTCTAAAATCTCATCACACGCCTCATCAAGGTCTCATGGTGAGAAAATCGAGTTCTCATACAAAACTCCACCGATCACCGATTAAAAGTGAGTGGGCGACACCGCCTATAACTCGACAGCCTTCCATGGTCTTCTCGTCGTTGCTTCATAGCATCGTGATATAGAGATTTTCATCTCCTCGCCGTTGACTCAAGGTGAGATCTCCATCTTGCACGCCTATCGCTGCTCGCCGGTAGCTAGAACGGTCGCCCGAGAATAAGAGGTGTATTCCCATCCTCCGCATATCGAGAACAACGAAATCACCGGGAAGATGAAATCTCGAACTTTCACGAGCACGCCCTCCACTATCCCTTTCGGATAAGTTACCGATGTGTCCGCCATTTGAAGAGCTATGGTGGTCGGCTTGATCTCCCCAATCTCCAATCATTAAAATGGACAACGGCATCGATTGATGCTTGCCCCAAATCACACGTAACCTTGGAGAATGTCTCCTCCGATGACACATGCTATGGTGAAGTCGCTCGATCTTTCGCTGAGCAAGAACTTCTTTGCAAAGACAAAGATCGCACTCTTGAGATGATTTATCGCCTCGAATTTCCCAAGCTTCTTTTTATCGGGCAACGGCATCCTTCAAAACTTAACGTAACCCGCATGTCTCGGAGCGCATCAAGTAGAGGAATATTAATGTGCACCTTTTGGAACATCTCCATGAACCTGGTCAACTTCTCATCGTACTTGGGCTTGGCTAAACGGCTTGGAAACGGAATTGGTGGCACGTACGTCGAAAATTTCTTCACCGGTAGCCCTTCGCGATCAGCCTCACGACCGCGTGTGCGGTCGCTAGGCAACTGAACACCATCTTCCTTCGTCTTGGACGCGCCCGCCGCTTTCTCGGGCGCTAGGTTTGCGTCAAGCTTCAGACGATTTCGCGGCGCTTGTAATTGCTAGCGACAGCTGGGTCGCCGCTAGGCCACATGGATCGACTTGTCGCGACTCGTTTTGACTTGTCGCGCCCACGAACCGCCGCGAACTCCATCAGGATTCCTCGCGGCGGACTCATGGTCGCGAGCTCGGTCGCGAGATCCTCTCTTTTTGCCTGCCACCGCTCGCCTCCTCGTGATTTTTATAGCTCGCCCACCTCAATTGAATGGCATTACGGTGATTTTTAGGGTTTACCTCATTACTCGGAATTGGCCCGACTTGTGCTGCCCATTCTCACAGCGGCTATCTCGACTTATTTGATTCTCCATCATCTTCATATGCTTTCCCATAGCCGTCACAGTGGACTCCAAATGATTAATCTTCTGCCCGGTGTTGCTTATAAATGAATTCTGATTCGTTGCCAATTGTTGGTTGCTTACAACCAACTGCTGCATCATGTCCTCTAGACTCGGCTTCTTCTCTCTGAATCACTCCGCTCGAATCGAGAAACTGGCGAGGTCGTTGAAAATTATTGGGGTCATGACGAAATTTAGGTGATTTACATTGTTCGATTGTACGCGGATTCCCCGTGACGGTTGTTCCTCCGATTGATGTAATTCACGCCCTCGGCCTCAATCATATCTCGACTCTGCGGCATTTATCCGAGCCACGCCTTTTCCTTTCCTTTCTTTCTCAAATCGCTTCTCAACAAGGTGAATCGCCCATAATATTATCGTATTGAATCACCTTCGACAAGCAGCCTTCACCACCGGTGTCCTCTCCATCGCCACCGATAACTGCTGGTCGCCATCTCTTCTATGATGCGGCTGGCCTCGCCTACACGCCTGCTCAATAGGCAGCCCCTGATCGACGCGCAACAATACTCCTCGTGTGAGGTGTCACCACAGTAAAATTGTGTAATCTGCGCTCTCGAGAATCCATGCCGTGGCACCTTCTCAATAGGCCCCGAATCTTTCCCACGACTCGAATAAAGATTCATCTCCTAACCGGGAGAAGTGGGAAATCTCGCTATGATCTTCGTGCTCTTAGCCGGAGGAAAGTACTTGAAAGAAATTTCTCACATAGCGTTGCCCAACCTGTTGATGCCCATACGATCTAAGGTCTTGAACCGCCCTTTGCTTGATTTCGCAGAGAAAATCCGAACATGCGATCCGGATTGTGTCTTGTGGCACCCCATTCTCGCTTGATGGTGTCACAAATATCGAGATAGGTCTCGAGACGGGCATTCGGATCCTCTGTGACTCCTCCTCCGAACTGCTCCCCTCGAACCATGCCGATTAGGGCGGCTTGACCAAAATTGTTAGCGTTACTGGGCCCCATCCGCCTCCTTGAAATTGCTCGGTAGGAGGTCAGACATGTAATTCAACGGTCTTGCCTCCGGAGCAGTGGACAACGAGTCCCATGGTCGCCAATTGGCGCCGCATTTACAGAAATCCGCCAATGACGTGCAGCTAGTTCGGGAGGAACGCCTCCGTTGTTCTGATTGTTCTGATTTTCCATTGCTTCCTTTCTTCTTGCCCGTCTCCTTCTCCTCTGTGAATTTTCGATTTCCGATCAAAGTGTAGTTCGTGAGGTCCCTGACCTTGTGAACATAAACTACCCGGAGAAAAGAAGGAAATCGGTTGGCAAGAAATAAAAAATAAAAAATAAAAGCACAACTTGAATTAATAATTCCAAATTGTCAAGTTATTCCTATATGATCTTAATAATCCTTAGAACGGCGCCAAAATTTGATCGCCCCTTTTCACACGTAAAGGCGATATAGAAGGTAGCGAGTATCGTATCCATGTGGATTGTAATGCTAAACACGTAAGCTAACTCAACAAGGATTCATCATTATTTAAGCACGTAAAATTGGGTGAAAGGTTTTAAGGGCTTCGAATTTAATCCAAAGCAAAGCGAACCATGCGTAAAATAAAATAAAGTAATAAACACTGGATGTTAAAAACAGATAAGGACGACTAACCCTAGGGATGCATTAATCCTATCCACAACGTATGTTTATCCTGCTCCTATTAACCAATTTTAATCCGCATAAGATGGAAGATCACATATATAACCGACAATTTCACATTACGAAAAAGCGGTCAGAGATTACTAGTTTTCCCTATTATCATACGCCTCTAGGTGAAAACAAGCAACCCAAACAGATCACAAGAATATGCTTCCTACGAATATCCTATCTCAGCTACGACTCAAGGCTCATTCGTATCATGCATTCGAGATCGATTGACAATTAATACAATTACGTAATTAACCGACAACTAGATATGCATCAAGATTCTTCAGAAATCAACACATATAAATAAGCACAATCGAATCATGAATCAATGCCTGGACGGTAAATAGCGATAACAGGAATCACAACATATAGGATCGAATCATGCAAACCCTAGGATTAGAACGAAAAACTAGCCAGACATAATAAACGGAATAAAATACGATTTAACCATAAAACGGAAATTAAATATATAAAACCCTTGATGAAGCGTTGATGAACAATCGTTGGGCTTGAATCCCAACCTCAAATAAAAACTAAAATTGCAAAGATTGTCCTGACGAAACGCTCCTGATCGTGAGACTAAACGTAAAACTAATGAAGAACAATGATCAAATCAACTCTAGAATGAAAATAGATGGAAGCTAAAGCTAAAAATCTGAAAAACTTATGAAAAACTGAGTAAAAGAGGCTCTGGAATCGTGTGTGTGAAGTTGGGGGCGCGAGGGGGTGTTGCCATATATATAGGCACACCCCAAACCCTAATTTCTCCTTCTGCCGCTCGGACTCGCGACCACTCCTCGCGATCGCTAGGTTGATCGCTAGGTATGTCTCGCGCGCGCTCTTCTCGCTCGCGCTCGCCTCCTTGCGCTCGCATGGTACCTCGCGACCTGGCTAGCGATCGCTAGCACTCAAACGGTCGCGAGAAATCGCCCAAGAGCTTTCTCGGCTGGGCTCGCTCATGGCACGAGGTCGCGCCATGGTCTCGCTGGGTTCTCGCTGGTTGCTTAGCGGCCAGCCTAGCGACCGCTAGGCTGGTCGCTAAAAAGTCGATGCGTATTTTGGCTCGTGCTTCGCTCCTTGCTTCGATTTTCAACATATGGACCTACACAACACCAAAAGAACACCCAAGAGCAGTATCTTCTAGATATAGATAAAACATTAAGAATCGATACGTAAACGCACATTAAACGAGCTAAACTCATCTTCAAATATCAACTATAAACGTGTAAAATGCGCGTTTATCATGGAGACAGCAAGTTCTAGCCATTGTGAGAGGATATGGCTTGGAAGGATATCTCTCTGGATTTAGTCATCCACCACAGATGTGGATCGAAGAAAATGAAGGGGCTACAACTCAGATCTATCAATCCTGAATACACTATATGGGAAAGGCATGATCAAATTGTTTCTGCTTGGATCCAGTCTTCATTGACTGAGAATGTCATGATTCTTGTAGTTGCCTTCCTCTGCAGCTTCAATTTGGCATGCTAGAAACTCATTTCTCCAAATAATCTCGTACAAGGTAATGCAATATAAACTACAATTGCAGACTCTCGAAAGATAACTTAAGCATGACCGAGTATTTATCCAAAGTAAAACATGTCGTGATTTATCAATTCATTGGAAATCATGTTTCTAGTGAAGATCGATTATGCATATTCTAAATGGTCTAGGGAGTGAATATGATCCACCATGGTTACAAAGAGCTCTAAGGTTGAATCGTGGTCACTATAGATGTTCACTCTTTATTGCTTAGCTTTGAGAATGTGTTGGAATCGACAAGATCCAATCCTTTGAATTCAGATGGTTCACATCCCTCTCTCAATTACATATCTCATTCTTCACCTCAAAGAGGTGGCTCACACAGTTATAGAGGTCGAGGAACATTCAACATTCTGAGGAGGAGCGTATATAACTCATATCGTGGTGGATATTCAGGTGGCCGTGGGAGAGGAATGAGTCCAGAAGCAAACCTACCGCCAAGTTTGTTATGTTTCAGGCCACACAGCAGATAGATGTTGGCACAGATTCAATCAGAATTTCATGCCCAAACAACAAAATCAACAGCAGCCAACGTTTACTCAAGGCCAACAGTCTGGAAATTCTTTCCACTTTAATCCAGGAGCTCATGTTGCTCATTTTCCCTCTGGAACACAACACTCCAATTCCAATGCTTCTCAGTACACTACCTCAGATTTTAACAGTGAGAACTCATAGTATCCTGACTCGAGAGCCACTAATCATGTTAGTCATGATCTCTAATCTCAACTCAGAAAGAGTAATATCATGGTAATGCTAAGCTTCAAATGGGAAATGGTGACAATGTTGATATTGCTCACATAGGTAAAGGCCTCTTATCTACTCCTTCATCTACAAAACCTTTCATTCTTAATCATCTTTTACATGTTCCGAATATTACTAAAAACCTACTGAGTGTCTCTCAGTTTGCTCGAGATAATCATGTGTTTTTTGAATTTCACCCTAATTTCCGTGTGATGAAGGATCAGGGAACACAAGCTACTCTCCTCAAAGGTTTTCTTAAGGAAGGTCTTTACCAATTTCCTCTACAAAGCTTACATCCTGTCTCCTCCAGCAGATCATCCTCCACCCGCCACACCGCTTTCAATCAAAACCGCTTGTTTCTCTGCTGTTTTGCGACCTACTGACTACATTCTCTCAAACCTCTTCCACTCTTACCTTAGATGCTTGCACGAGAGACTAGGCCACCGATTTACGAAATTGTTAAGAAAGCATTACTTTCTTGTAATCTTCCTTTTCATGAAATGAAATCTGCAGTCTTTGTCAACCTTGTGTGTTTGCCAAAATGCATCGTTTACCTTATTCTCATTCCACCACTGCACACACTTCTCCCCTTGAGCTCATTCATAGTGATCTTTGGGGTCCAACTCCTATCATAAGCTCCAATGGCTTTTCTTATTATGTTAGCTTCATTGATCACTCAAGTAGATACGCTTGATATATCTTCTTAAAGCAAAAGTGAAGTACGCTCGTGTTTCGCAATTCAAAGCCTTTGTAGAGAATCAACTGAACACCAAAATAAAATCCATTCAATCCGATTGGGGGGTGAATATGGGGGTTTAACTTCTTTTTTCTCTCAACATGGGATTCAGCATAAAGTATCATGTCCATATACCCTCAACAAAATGGATCGCGTAAAGAAAACACGTACATATAGTTGAAATGGGATTATCTCTCCTGTTCAAATCTGGTCTCCCAATGCAGTTTTGGGATGATGCTTTCTCCACTTCAGTATATCTTATTAACAGGCTTCCAACTAAAGTCATCCAGTTCATCTCCCCCCTTGAGAAACTGTTTTCTCAAAAACCTGACTACCCTTCACTTAGGATTTTTGGTTGCCTTTGTTATCCTTTCCTTCGCCCCTACAATCATCACAAACTTGAACCTCGATCTACCGCAGGCATTTTCCTTGCTTATAGTCTCCTTCATAAGGGTTATAAGGTTCTTCTACCCTCTGGCAAAGTCATGGTTACTCGAGATATTCTCTTTGATGAGTCCAATTTTCCCTCCCTCTCATCCCCTTCTGCTTTGTCTCAATCTCCTCCTGATACCCCTATTATCTCACCTATTCTTCCAGTTCATTCTTTCTCCTCCACTTCTCTATCTCCTACTCCCATACTCATATCTCCCTCCCCGGTTTTTAGTTCTCCTCTTCATGTGTCTCTCGTACCTCCTATTTCTGCTCCTGACCCCATTACTCCTCTCCCCACATCTTCTTCCCCTTCAACTCCTTCTCCTAGTGAGCATCATATCAACACTCCCACCTCTCCTACTCGGGCTGCATGTACACACAATGATCATCCTATGATCACTAGAGGAAAAGCGGGTATTTTTAAACCTAAGGCTTTTACTTCTGCACATGATGTTGATGACCTCCTTGATCATGCACCTACCACTGTCTCTACCGCATTATCTAGCCCTCACTGGCGGGCTGCCATGATCAGTGAGCTCAAGGCTCTCTTCAAGAATCACACTTGGACTCTTATTCCCCTACCTACTGATAAACACTCCATTGGCTGCAAATGGGTCTTCAAGATTAAGCGTCATGCCGATGGAAGTATTGCTCGTTATAAGGCAAGATTGGTAGCTCAAGGCTATACTCAAGAGCCCGGGTTTGATTTTACTGAAACCTTTAGTCCTGTGGTGAAACCGACTACCATATGGACAATACTTTCTCTTGCTATCCAACAGAATTGGGGAGTCACTCATCTTGATGTTGACAATGCTTTTCTCAATGGTTTTCTCGATGAAACAATATATATGAAACAACCACCAGGATTCGAAGTTGGAGGCCCTTCTCCTTTGGTTTGCAAGCTTAAAAAGGCTATATATGGACTGAAACAAGCCTCACGTTCATGGTTTCTTACTTTTCGAAGTGTTCTTCTCACTCTGGGCTTTCTTCAATCCAAGGCTGACCATTCTCTTTTCTTCAAGAAAACTGACCATTCCACTGTTTATTTACTGGTCTACGTTGATGATATCCTTGTCACAGGTTCTTCTTCAGCTGCGGTTCAGTCTACTATCGGCAGCTTGGGCACCTCCTTCTCACTCAAGAATCTGGGGTTCGTTCATCATTTTCTTGGTATTGAAATCTCTCAGACTGCTCAAGGCTTGCATCTTTATCAGAGGAAATATGCTGCGGATATTCTTGCCAAGGTCAATATGACTGATGCTAAACCGTGCCCTACACCTATGGTTGCAAATCATCTTCTATCTAAATTTCATGGCAGTCCTCTGCCGAATCCTAGGGAATATCGCAGTATTGTTGGAGGTCTTCAATATCTCACAATCACACGCCCCGATCTTACCTTCTCAGTAAATAAAGTCAGCCAGTTCATGTCTAACCCTCTTATTCCTCACTGGCGTGCAGTTAAGCGTATCCTTCGCTATGTAGCTGGCACACTTGATCACGACATTAACTTGGTTCGCAGTAGCCACTATCATATTATAGGGTTTTCTGATACAGATTGGGCGTCGGATTTGGATGATCGACGATCGACTTCTGGTATGTGTATATACTTTGGTGGTAACTTGATCTCTTGGGCTGCTAAAAAGCAACATATTATTTCTCGATCCAGCACAGAGGCTGAATATCGAAGCTTAGCAAATGCAGCGGCAGAAATTTTGTTGGCTCACTTCTCTCTTTCGAGAACTCTCCATTCATATTGCTAAGGTTCCCACCATTTGGCTTGATAATTCAAGCACCATTTCTCTGGCTTCCAACCCCATTCTTCTTGCTCGCACTAAGCACATTGAACTTGATGTTCATTTTGTGCGTGACATGATCGCTGCCAATACTCTTCACGCAAGATGTCCCGCCTCGACCAAGTTGTCGATATTATGACTAAACCTCTCACCTTCAATTCTTCACTCGTCTCCGACATAAGTTGTTAGTTACTTCTCGTGACTCGCTCGAATTGAGGGGGCATGTTAGAACTCAAGATGACAATGCAAGACGTGACATGCATTGTCAGCTTAAAGACCATGTAGCTGGAAGCTCTCTGCCAACTCAACATGAAGAACACGAGCAGCCGAATGATCTAGATGTTTGATGTGTGTAGCTTTGTTATTGGATCGTACATTGTATTAGCATATTCGGTTTGATTCCAGTGTCTAGGGTTAGAACTGTGATATTGCTATATATAACATGTTATTTCTGTAGCCGGAAATGTACATAAAACATGTTATCAATGAAAGGAGAAATCTGCATTTAATATTTTTGTTCTTATTCTCAGTTTTTTCATCAACGACGGTAGGCCGTCGAGCCCCTTCTCCTCCTGACCTCTCGCCCATCTCTCATTGATTCCTCGATTTTCTCCTTTCTCTCTACTGCCCAAACCTTCTACAACAAATATTTCACAAGGCCCCCCTCAAAATCACATCTTACTACTCTCTCTTTCATCGCTAACCGGCACGGGTCGTCGCCACAGCAAAGACGCGCGCTGCCGTCGCCTCCCTTTTCTTCTCGGCCGACGCCAGGCCTGTGAGCCACCAATGCCGTCGCCCTATCGGCATACCCCACCCCACCCCTGCAACTTGGCAACAAAATCAACCTCCCTCCCTTCATCTCACACAAGCACACACGCACGGTACATACAGAGTCAGTGAAGAAAAAGAAAAAACATGGAGCAAGCATGTTTTGTGTGTGTATATATATATATATATACTCATTCTAGTTCTTAAAGAAAAGTTATAGTTAGTATATATATAAATGCAGAATGTTCTTCTTCTTACTTCTTTGTTATGTTACTATGTTTATGGTAAAAAAAATTCAAAGAGTTCATTAGCAGCAAGTATAATATGTGTGTTTATGTGTATGAATGAGTTCGTAAAATTCAAGGTTTGGTCTGTTCTTGATGTTTATGTGTGGATTTGTGTGATCAAACCTTTGTGATAAAATGGGTCTCGCTTGAGGTTGGTCTCAGAATCGATCTTGGAACGAAATGTGAGATAAATGGCGTAAATCTTTAGAATGGATCATGCTTGTTGTTACGCAAAACTAAACCGAATTGTTTGATGATCGAGCTTTGTTGTTACAAATGAGAGATAAATTACGTATTCAGCAGTAGGAGCTAAAAGTATAACCATTCAAGGAAGGATTGTGTTGTTTTTGCTATTGTGCAAAAGGAAAAGATCATGATCTAAAGCTAGCTGTTTGAAACAAAATATAGAAGAATTTGGAGTAGCAGGAATTCTGAATTGGGGTTGTGGAAACGGGCTGGTATTGTTTCTTTTTATAGAAGAAGGAGAAGGCTTTAAAAAAAATGGAGGCGACGTGGAGAAGCAGTAGACCATATATTCTTAAGCTTAATTAAGCAAATTAACCTTGATTAAAAAAATATATCTTACTTTGAAATTGTTGGGCTTCTTTAATTAACAAATAAAATTTGATCCACTTCTGTAAACGACAACGACCCGACTTGTAAAAAAATTCCAATCAAATTACTTTATATAATTTAGGAATCTATTGTTTAATAATCTCAGAGGCCCAAAAATATTTTCACATCGTCACATAATGATATTTCGTTTCATAAGCTAACAATTCGAATTAAATTAATCGAATTTCTTATAAATTTTTTATTAAAGATTTTGTTAGAATTAAAAAATGTTCTCAAAAAAAAATTCCGGGCAAGAATCGACTTAGTAAAATTCTAAATTTTAAAAAAAATTCTTCGTAGAATTCAATCGAGAAAAACCCGGGGTATTACAAAAATATCTCAATCCCGTTGTAAATGTCTCATTCTATTTTAGGAAATAATTATCCCTTCAAAAGGTATGACCATACCATTTTTTTTTATCATTTTAACTTTTTATATCTTTCTCTTAAATACTCGTTTCCAAAAGAAATAAGACTCTTTAAATGAGAAGGAGGGAGCAGTAATTATTAAATTAATACTATTGTTTATCTGGAATTCATATAAATGAATATTATAATATAAAAGAAGACGGTGATCGGAGCTAATCGGAATTTGAAATTGTTCTTTGTTATTTAATTTTTTCTTGTAAATATACTAATGAACAAATATTGATAATTTTATTTACATTTGGTTGATAAAATGTTTAGAAATTTTAAAATTTACTTAAATGTATCATATTAATATTTATTCTAAATATTTATATGTTTTAATGTAAACACGTCATACATATACAAAATCAAATACTTACATGTCATCTAGTTTTTTTTTTCAAAATGGTTAGATGGGTCAAACCAATGACTCAATCAATTAATCAATACGATGTCCGGTCCAATTTTAAAAACACTGCTCTAATGTGTGGATGTAACAAATCTATTTTGTTGTGTATTTTACTTCTTTATTATAGAGTTAAAAAAAATGAAATTTTAGTGTGTATATTTTAGTGTGTATTTTGTTAATCATAAGAAACCATTAAGAACAGATCACTTCACGTTAGAGTGTCTACTAGTATCTGAACTTAGATCAGTTGGTTAAGAGTTAGCAGATTTGGAAGAATATGCACTGGCCAAAGCCCAAAGGATATAATTCAATAAATTACCTCTTTATTTGTGCAATTTTGTTTTCTTGTTGTGCCTAGAACAATTACACAACCCTTTTTGTGATGATGAAAGAAGATACTCAGCTCCTTTATATGGTCAGTCATATACTCATACATTCAATCTTATATAAATTTATTTTGCATATTGTAACATCTTAAATTTGTAATTCAAAAATATTAATCTATATCTATATACTAGTAGATTGCTGAATATAGTAAATTTAAGTTTAATTAATGCATTATTTTCTTTTCTTTTATAGTTGTTTATTTTAGTACTCTGTAATTTTGAAAAATCATAATACTTAATTGTTTGATCAAAATTTATTTTAGTAAAAATAAATTGAAACAGTCCATAATTTTTTTTATCAATATTTAATGATATTGTTCGATATTTTTTTTAATTAATATATTTATGCAATTAGCTTAAATAATATGAGATACATCTGCATATCAATTATTAATACTGATATACATCATTTGTCACGGCCCGATTTCTAAAAATAATGGAAGCTCGTAAATCGAGGCGCGACTAATGAAATGCGAAAAATATAAGGAATAAAGTTGACTCGAATGATCAAGGCAATAAACCCTTAGAATTTGGGCATAACTTCCTAAATTAAAATGGAAGACATCGAATGATGAAATCCAATCAAAACAATAATTATCCTCAGGATCACAAGTTTAGTTTCATGCTTCTGATAGCCAATATACATCAACAATACTAACATCAAGGATTTAGAGTCTAAGCTCAATCAAAAGAAATAATTCAAGTCATAGACAAGAAGGGGAAATAAAATTAGAGTTAATTCATCAGCGGAAGTCTAAGTACGGAAATAATCCATCAAAATACGGAGTGAACTCTAATCTAAGCTCACTTGTCAAGACCCATTGATCATCCCGAAAACATTTGAAATATTTGGGCTAAGTACTAATGTACTCGCAAGGCATGCATTTTCATAAACATTTCATAAATCCGTAAAAACAGTTTATCCAATCATGATAACATAACTTAGAAGGTTTTAAAGAGAAATCACTTCTAAGCATGCGAAAATATTTCATTTATTTGGGTCCATTGTCACGACTCTTCTGTTACTCGCTTCGATCCCGGACCTCTAGCCACCGTCCGATCACATGCTCCCATTATTGTCATCGGGGCGAACCGGACAAATTCATAATTCCATGACGCATTTGAACGTATCCGCACAAGCACCATAATAACATGACGTACTTCGAACGCATCCGCATAAGCACCCTTATAAGATTAAAAGAGAATCTCGATCGATACATTTACGAGCCTTAAACAGAGTAGAGCGCACAAAAATATTTTATCGATAAACAACAGCATTTCATGAAATATCGAGCATATAACTCAAATATACTTTTGTAAGATAAGCCCACCTCGATAGGACAAAGCCCAAGAATCACTATAGTACGCTGCCTCTGAAAGCGGCTAATCCCTTTGATTGATAAAACCTACAAGAAGCACTAATCTTAATAGGTCTCGAAAAGCTAGCCTTAAGTTCAAGTAAAGTAGGATACTAGCTTATGATTCGTTAAGCCCGAGTTTTCAAAATATAATTAAATTTGAAAACTAATATATATGTCGGCTTAGGGCACCAACAATACCCTTGCTCGACTTTTCGTTTAAAAACGCATTTAATTTCATAATCTTCTTATGATAAATACTTTTTACAAAAGTATAATGCAATTGAAATGCATACCAAATTCATATACATTAAGGACTCTCGCTTAATACAACACATAATAAAATTATCAAATTATGCACTTGTCTAACATAATTTAATTTATTAAAATTCTAACTTAATTAATTTCATTAAAAGAAATTAATTACATTAATTAAATAGGTCATGATCATAATTAAAAGTAATTTAAACTTGGACTTAACCTTGATTTAGTCAATTAATTAACTAAATTTAATAGTAATTAATTAATTAATTAACTTACTATAATTAATTAATTTAAACTTATGTTTAAGTTTAAGTTAATTATTCATTTAATTAGACTTAATATAATATAATTAATTAAGTCTCAAGTTAAACCTTATTTATTTAATTAATTAAAGTCTAAGGATTTAATTAATTAAAGCCCAATTATTAATACAATTTATAGTCCATGTTTCTTATTATAGTTTGGACCCAAATTTTAAAATAAATACAAGTCCATCAAGATTTAATTAAAAGTACATTTCACACATGAATTAAAAATCAATCCATTTAAAAGAAATATTTCCAGCCCACGATTTAACAAAGCCCAACATTTTAAAATGGAATGCATTGACCATTTAAAACATTTCACCAACTCTTTGAATTACACCCTCACCCATAATTTAAAAAAAAAATAGGATCACCCATTTCTTTTATCCTTCTCGCCCAAAATCAATTTTACAAGGGCCCAACATTTTAATTGAAGTCACCACACTCAAAGGCCCAACATATTAATTTGGAAGAGCCCAATACACAAAATTAAAAAGAGCCCAACTCAATACTCATTTAATTAAAAACAAACAAGCCCAGCCCATCACCTACAAAACCCTAAACCTAACTCACCCCATTTTCTCGACGCTTTCTGCAGCAAATGTCGGCGCGTGAAAATTCATGACACTTTTTTTTCTATCTCTCTCGCCTCCCCTCACG
Source organism: Salvia rosmarinus (assembly GCA_036937905.1). Taxonomy (NCBI): domain Eukaryota; kingdom Viridiplantae; phylum Streptophyta; class Magnoliopsida; order Lamiales; family Lamiaceae; genus Salvia; species Salvia rosmarinus. Next base: position 26,810,930 of record CM072813.1, read on the forward strand.
TCTCCCTCTCTCGCTCACTCACACACACTTACGCACTCACACACGCATGCACACACACTGAGACGTCGCCGCCGCCTCCGGTCGGTCACGTCGCCGGCCGGCAATCACGCCATCGCCGCGAACTCTGCCTCCTCTCTCGGCTCACGCACACTCGACGCACAACACACACACACGACAACAACACACACCACCACGTCGCTGCCCCCCTATTTTCATCTCGTCTCACGCCTCCCTCTCTTCTCGGCCAAACGCCAGTGGCCGGAGCCACCAACGCCGCCGCCGACGTCTCTATCTTTCCCTCCCTCCTACTGCCACAACACACACATACACACAGCACACACACCACGCACACACACGCGACGGCGACACGCCGTCGCACACACACACGCACACGACGGCGTTGCTCGACCGTAGCCGTAGCCACCGTCGGCGCCGCCGCCAGCCTCCGCTCCGTCTCTGTCTCTCCCTCTCGGCACTCACACCACACACACATAAATCGACCACCCACACACACGTATACTTACATATATACGTATATACATATAAAAATTTCATAGAAGATTTAAAAGTTTTAAACCTTAGGATTTCTTCTTGTTGATGTTTGCTGGAGAATGAGAGAGTGAATTTCTGAAAATGGAGGCTAGGGTTCCAAAGATAAGGAGATGTGAAGCCTTTATAGTGTAGGGTTTTGATTGTCCATGGGCTTTCATTTTTTGGCCTTGTTAAACCAAAGCCCATTATATGATTTATTCTTACGGGCTCAAGTCCGATCTTAAAGATTATAAATTAGTAATTAAACATTAGTATATCATTTTTGATATAATGATTTATAAGTATATATATATAAATCATATTCAATTATTATATAATATATAATAATTCTCGAAATCACTTTATAATAATTAGTGAAATAAATTCTTTTTGTTGGAATTTTTAAAAATTTTCTTTCATTGGGCACGAATCATTTTAAATTCTAAGTTCGGAAGTCATTCTAATCTTATTAAGAAAGACGGGATATGACATCCCCCCATCCTTATAAAAATTTCGTCCTCGAAATTCCATTCCTTGGTAATCTAAATCGGGATACTTAGTTTTCATTTTTTTTCCCTCAAGTTCCCACGTGGCCTTCTCCGTACCGTGATGATTCCACTTTACTTTGACGAGAACAATTTGTTTGTTGTTCCGTAAAACTTGAACTTTTCTATCCAAAATTTGGACAGGTATTTCTTCATAACTTAAGTCCTGGCTAGGACTACTTCATCGTGCTTAATTTCATGTTTCGGATCAAACACGTATTTTTCTTAATTGCGAGACATGAAACAAATTGTGCACGTCTCAAATTCTTGGTGGCAAAGCCAACCTATAGGCTACAAGGCCTATCCTGTCTAGGATCTCGAAAAGTCCTATATAGCGGGGTCATAACTTTCATCTCTTGCCAAAACGTATAACTCCCTTTGAAGGAGAAACCTTAAGAAAAACTCGATCCTCGAAATTAAATTCTAAGTCTGATCGACATTTGTTGGCGTAAGACTTTTGTCTATCCTGAGCTTCTTTGATTCTTTGTTTGATGTGATCGACCTTTCCAATCATTTGTTGTACTCGATCTGGACCTAGTAACTTTCTTTCACTCACTTTATCCCAATAAAGTGGTGATCGACATTTTCGACCATACAAGGTCTCGTATATTCGAAATCAATTATGCTCAAGCATAATTCTAAGGGTTGAGGTATAAAGCGAGAGATTTGTTAACAAAGATGCTATCATTCCTTATATGTCCATTGAAAAGAGTCTCGTGCATCACCAACTTTAAACATGTCCAACCTACTAACGAGGTCTTAAGGACAATCAACTATCTTAAAGATAAGTTGTAATCTCTCTCTTTCTAAAATATTAATATGAGATTATTCCCCAAGAATATCATATATTTTCCTTTACTTCTACTCTTGCACTGAATGCTAAAGAGTATATCATTCATAACTTTATTTTCATAACACTCACATGAGAGTATAACTTTACTGTCATCAGTATCCGCAAAGCCCATCAAGTGTCATCGTACTTAGGTGTTTCATAGAGGAAAATATATCTTGAACTTCTCTACCTTATCACTTGATGTCTATCACTTACAAATTCTGAAAACTTAGGTGACAAGATAAGTCAACCTACATCGTACTTATTAGTTTCGAGGATTGAAGAAAACTTATCAAAACAACTTACAAGGGTAAAGGTTTGAAATTCGAGGTGGTCGTACTTTTGAGAGTTTGAACCAATATTTTCCTTGAATTTAATAATTGGGATATAGGATCCAAGACCGAATGACGACCATCGAGATGTCTTTGGTCATATGGGCTGGCCGGACCACACAAATACTTCTCACCATATGAAGGCTTAGTTTCAAATGACGCTTTTATGAAATTTTCTGTTCAGAACTTCTTTCACGAAAAGTGAAAACTCAAGTGATTTTCCAAATGAAACAAACTCAATGACGTAACTTGGGCAATAAATAAAAGTTGAAATCTCATATTCGCATCCTTCGCTCGAAAAAGTACTTTAAACTTTTATTATCTCGTGAAAATTTCACACCGACTCCATAAAGGTGGTGTCTCCGCATCCTCAAAGCATGTACGATCGCAGCTAACTCTAAGGCATGAGTTGGATAATTCAACTCATGGGGCTTCAATTGACGAGATGCGTATGCTATCACCTTCCGGTTTTGCATTAGTACACAACACGGTCCCAACTTGATGCATCCGTAAATAACTAATCCTTCATTCTCATCGGGATTGCTAACACTAGAGCAGTGGTTAGCTTTGTCTTAAGTTCTTGAAAACTCTTTTCACAGTCTTCGGTCCAAATATACTTGGTCCCTTTTCTTAGAAGCTGTGTCATTGGTCTAGCCAATTTTGAAAATCCTTCAATGAATCGTCTGTAGTATCCCCGCCAAGCCGAGAAAACTTCGATCTCATCATGCGTTTGATGGTGTCCTCCATCCTTCGACGGCTTCCACTTTAGCGTGATCTACTTTGATTCCCTCACCGACACGATATGTCCGAGAAACATCACTTCCCTTAACTAAAATTCACACTTGATGAATTTGGCGTATAACTTCTCGTTTCGTAAAATCTCGAGTACAACACGCAAGTGCTCTTCGTGTTGTTCCTCGGTCTTAGAGTAGATGAGAATATCATCGATAAACACTAAGACAAAACTATCGAGATATTGATGGAATACTCTATTAATCAGATCCATAAAAACAGCTGGGGCATTTTTCAACCCAAACGGCATTACCGTGAACTCGTAATGTCCGTAACGTGTTCTAAACGCTGTCTTAGGAATATCATCCCTTCTCATTTTGAGCTGATGGTATCCAGGCCTTAGGTCTATCTTGGAAAATACTCCAGCTCCTTTCAGTTGGTCGAACAAGTCGTCTATCCTGGGGAGAGGATATCTATTCTCAATAGTGAGTTTGTTCAATTCTCTGTAATCGATACACATCCTTAATGTTCCGTCTTTCTTCTTGACGAATAGGACTGGTGCTCCCCATGGCGATACACTAGATTGTATGAAACCTAGATCCAATAGTTCCTGCAACTGAATCTTTAGTTCTTGTAATTCGGGTGGGGCCATCCTATACGGTGCTTTTGATACTAGGGCTGCTCCGGGTTCTAATTCGATTGTGAACTCTAATTACCGATCTGGTGGCATACCCGACAATTCTTCTGGATAAACATCTTCGTACTCTCGAACCACTGGAACTTTTCTAATTGTTTTCTCCACTTCTGGTTTTCTTGTCAAACTGACGAGAATTGCATAGTAACCTCATTTCTTCATAATCTTGGTGGCTTTCATGGCAGATATCACCGATACTCCTTTTCCCATTCTTATCCCATGAAAATTCGTCCCCTCATTTCCAAGGGTCTGGAATGAGATCTTTCTCTCGTTACACAAAATTGTGGCATTGACTTTGGTGAGCCAATCCAATCCTAAGATGATGTCAAATTCTATCATAGAGGTGACATATAAGTCTGCCCTAAATTCTTCAGCACCTATGTTCAATTCTAAGTTCGAGACAATATATTCAGCAGACATTCTTTCTCCACCTGGTGTGCTAATCACTAAAGCTTCACTAGATGGTTCATGAGTCAAGTCTAAAGCCTTACAAGCAGCATGTGAAATGAAAGAGTGTGATGCTCCTGTATCAAACAAGGCTATAACAGGTATACCACTCACATTGATCATACCGCCGATTTCGTGCTCGGGCCGCTTGCTTCGGGTTTAGAGCATAGGCCTCGCTTGGTGGTTGTCCTTGGTTTCTCCGGGACCATGGATCCGCTTTTGTTGATTTCCAGGGTTTGGTTGCTGGGGTGCGTTCCCATTTTTCTTTGGGCACGCTGGAGCAAAATGTCCAATCTCTCCACAGTAATAACAAGCATTTGCCCCCTTCAGACATTTGCCCAGGTGGAATTTCTGGCATTTCGGACAAGGTGTTCGGCCCATCATTGGAGGCGGATTTTGATTCTGCTTCGGATTCTGATTCCAGTGTTTCTTCCCATTTCCGAAGTTTCCCCCATTACCCTCATTCCATTTTATTTTCCCTTTGCCATTGTCTTGAAATGGAGCATGCACAGCCTGTAGAGGAGCTTTTCCTTTCTCTCTCGGCAGAAGTGACTCGATGGTAAGAGCCCCGCCGATGTCGTGCATATGTAAGATCACCTTGACTTGCTAGGAAATCGCTATCTCGTGATCGTAATCCGCTTCTCGAACTTCTCGGTAGCGTTTTGCATCGGTGTCCACCGATGTGGAGCATACCTGACAGCTTGGTTAAAAGCTCTGTCATATTCAATGGATCGCTCCAATTCTCGCTTGATTCCGTAACTCGCTCGCTTCTTCCGACAAGAGCATCCTGGTATGTACTTCTCATATAATTCAATCTTGAATTCTTCCCATGTGAGGTCATCGAGTTCCTCGTCAGTCATGGTGCGTCTCACTGACTCCCACCAGAACTCAGCTTCTTCCACGAGCTGGTAGGTGGCGCACTTCACTTTTTCCCTATCTTCACATCGGATATAGTTGAAAATCCGTTCCACAGCTCGTATCCATTTCTCAGCATCCATCGGATCACCTAGTCCATCGAATGTCAGAGGTTTCTCTTTGCGAAACTTTTCTTCAGTCGTACGGTTCGGTGCTACTTGTGGGTTAGGTTCTTGATGGTCAAAACCTCTTCCTTGTACACGACCACGTCCTCATCCTCGTCCGCGTCCACGGCCTCGGCCCCTACCATTCCCTATCGGTACGTCTTCCATGTCACCTCCTATTGGTGCGTCTTCCATTCTTATAAGATAACACCTATATAAGAAACTAATCATAACCATAAAGGTGTAACTCAAATGAATCCTCAATCTTTCCATGTCACTTCTATGTTCAAGCGCTTCTCCGTGAAATGTTGAACTAGTTCTTTCTAAGTTGTTATAGCGAGGCTATCACGACTTACGCCAAACAAATCCTTGAGTACATAAACAGCTTGTGAGAGAACCCATAACTTATTCCGATCATTTTAGGATATGAATCCAAAAATATCGTCATCAACATTTTCGTTTTTGTGAAACCTATTGTCATGTAAGTTCCAAAAGTCTCATGCATGATCGAAAAGATTTGAAAATCCAATTCGACAATCAATTTCATTTGGGTCGTTAAGGGTCGGGTTGTCCCTAACACGACATTGAACGTAGCTATCTGAGTACAATGACTCACAATAACAATGTGAAAGCAATTAGACAATTCACAAATCATCACATGAAAATAACTTGTAATCCACATGGAAACATTCATCAATGGCGTACATCATTTCATAATCTCACTTTGAAACATTTAAATCATACCTTTGTTGATCGGTTGGCGTGAGGTGAGAGTCACCGAGATTTCAAGAAGTCTAGGGATACTATTCTGACTCGACATGAAAAGGTTTTGGCGATCGAGACGAAGAAAACTTATGCCCGATACCACTCTGTCACGCCCGATTTCTAAAAATAATGGAAGCTCAAATCGAGGCGACTAATGAAATGCTAAAAATATAAGGAATAAAGTTGACTGAATGATCAAGGCAATAAACCCTTAGAATTTGGGCATAACTTCCTAAATGAAAATGGAAGACATCGAAGGATAAAATCCAATCAAAACAATAATTATCCTCAGAATCACAAGTTTAGTTTCATGCTTCTGATAGCCAATATACATCAACAATACTAACATCAAGGATTTAGAGTCTAAGCTCAATCAAAAGAAATAATTCAAGTCATAGACAAGAAGGGGAAATAAAATTAGAGTTAATTCATCAGCAGAAGTCTAAGTACGGAAATAATCCGTCAAAATACGGAGTGAACTCTAATCTCAGCTCTGCCCCGTCAGCACCCATTGATCATCCTGAAAACATTTGGAAATATTTGGGCTAAGTACTAATGTACTCAGTGGGCATGCATTTTCATAAACATTTCATAAATCCGTAAAAACAGTTTATCCAATCATGATAACATAACTTAGAAGGTTTTAAAGAGAAATCACTTCTAAGCATGCGAAAATATTTCATTTATTTGGGCCCATTGTCACGACTCTTCCATTACTCGCTCGATCCCGACCTCTAGCCACCGCTCGGATCACATGCTCCCATTATTGTCATCGGGACGAACCCGACAAATTCATAATTCCATGACGCATTTGAACGTATCCGCACAAGCACCATAATAACATGACGTGCCGAACGCATCCGCACAAGCACCCTTATAACGCCTCATGATTATGTTAGTGTCCGATGGAGATCAACCCACCGAAACAACTAACTAGTGTACACAATTCTCAATTAACGATAAGATTAAAAGAGAATCTCGATCGATACATTTACGAGCCTTAAACAGTAGTAGAGCGCACAAAAACATTTTATTGATAAACAATTTGCATTTCATGAAATATCGAGCATATAACTCAAATATACTTTTGTAAGATAAGCCCACCTCGACAGACAAAGCTCAAGAATCACTATAGTACGCTGCCTCGGGAGCAGCGCTAATCCCCTTGATCGATAAAACCTACAAGAAGCACTAATCTTAATAGGTCTCGAAAAGCTAGCCTTAAGTTCAAGTAAAGTAGGATACTAGCTTATGATTCGTTAAGCCCGAGTTTTCAAAATATAATTAAATTTGAAAACTAATATATATGTCGGCTAAGGGCACCAACAATACCCTTACTCGACTTTTCGTTTAAAAACGAATTTAATTTCATAATCTTCTTATGATAAATACTTTTTACAAAAGTATAATGCAATTGAAATGCATACTAAATTCATATATATTAAGGACTCTCGCTAATATAACACATAATAAAATTATCAAATTATGCACTTGCTCAACATAATTTAATTTATTAAACATTCTAACTTAATTAATTTCATTAAAAGAAATTAATTACATTAATTTAATAGGTCATGATCATAATTAAAAGTAACTTAAACTTGGACTTAACCTTGATTTAGTCAATTAATTAACTAAATTTAATAGTAATTAATTAATTAACTTACCATAATTAATTAATTTAAACTTATGTTTAAGTTTAAGTTAATTATTCATTTAATTAGACTTAATATAATATAATTAATTAAGTCTCAAGTTAAACCTTATTTATTTAATTAATTAAAGTCTAAGGATTTAATTAATTAAAGCCCAATTATTAATACAATTTATAGTCCATGTTTCTTATTATAGTTTGGACCCAAATTTTAAAATAAATACAAGTACATCAGCATTTAATTAAAAGTACAGCCCACACGTGAATTAAAAATCAATCCAGCCCAAAAGAAATATTTTCGTGCCCACGATTTAACAAAGCCCAACATTTTAAAATGGAATGTATTGACCATTTAAAACATTTCATTGACTCTTTGAATTACACCCTTAGCCCATAATTTTAAAAAAAAATAGGATCAGCCCATTTCTTTTATCCTTCTCGGCCCAAAATCAATTTTACAAGGGCCCAACATTTTAATTGTAGTCAGCCCACACTCAAAGGCCCAACATATTAATTTGGAAGAGCCCAATACACAAAATTAAAAAGAGCCCAACTCAATACTCATTTAATTAAAAACAAACAAGCCCAGCCCATCACCTACAAAACCCTAAACCTAACTCACCCCATTTTTCGGCGCCGCTTTCCGGCAGCCGTCGCCGGCGTCGGCACCGGCGAAAATTCCGATGACACTTTTTTTCTATCTCTCTCGCCTCCCCTCACGTCACCCTCTCTCGCTCACTCACACACACTTACGCACTCACACACGCATGCACACACACTGAGACGTCGCCGCCGCCTCCGGCCGCTCACGTCGCCGGCCGGCGGTCACGCCTTCACCGCGAACTCTGCCTCCTCTCTCGGCTCACGCACACTCGACGCACAACACACACACACGACAGCAACACACACCACCACGTCGCTGCCCCCCCTATTTTCATCTCGTCTCACGCCTCCCTCTCTTCTCGGCCAAACGCCAGTGGCCGGAGCCACCAACGCCGCCGCCGACGTCTCTATCTTTCCCTCCCTCCTACTGCCACAACACACACACACACACAGCACACACACCACGCAACACACACACGCACACGACGGCGCTGCTCGACCGCAGCCGTAGCCACCGTCAGCGCTGCCGCCAGCCTCCGCTCCGTCTCTGTCTCTCCCTCTCGGCACTCACACCACACACACATAAATCGACCACCCACACACACGTATACTTACATATATACGTATATACATATAAAAATTTCATAGAAGATTTAAAAGTTTTAAACCTTAGGATTTCTTCTTGTTGATGTTTGTAGGAGAATGAGAGAGTGAATTTCTGAAAATGGAGGCTAGGGTTCCAAAGATAAGGAGAAGTGAAGCCTTTATAGTGTATGGTTTTGATTGTCCATGGGCTTTCATTTTTGGGCCTTGTTAAACCAAAGCCCATTATATGATTTATTCTTACGGGCTCAAGTCCGATCTTAAAGATTATAAATTAATAATTAAACATTAGTATATCATTTTTGATATAATGATTTATAAGTATATATATATATAAATCATATTCAATTATTATATAATATATAATAATTCTCGTAATCACTTTATAATAATTAGTGAAATAAATTCTTTTTGTTGGAAAATTTTTAAAAATTTTCTTTCATTGGGCACGAATCATTTTAAATTCTAAGTTCGGAAGTCATTCTAATCTTATTAATAAAGACGGGATATGACATCATTTTTTTCCAAATAGCATAATTTATGTAAAAACTATATCTTTTTCTTTTTGATCATTATTGTATAATATGAGTTAATTTGTTTCAATAATTAATAAATTATGAAATTAATATTAATTGATTTGAACCTCTTTCCAGTATAGATCATCTGTAGCTCGCACATTTCTTTCCACATTTCGCCGCCACGTGTCACAATCATCCTTACGTGTCACTAATCTAAATTAATTCACATTATAAGAATTTATTCTAATTGCATAAATTATGCTGTAAAATCAAAGTATTGTACAACAATATAGTAAGTTGTTTTGCTGCTCTTTATATTAATTTATTTCTGGAAATTTATTATTTATAACTGAAATAATTATGATTCACCAATTCTCTGTTACATATATATACTCATAATATTCCTTATATATTTAATCGTAATAATCAATCAATTGATCTGCATTTATATGAGATGCATGAAAATTTGGAAAATCTATGTCAGTTATAGATATATAAGATAGTGTCAAATCATAAATAAATTTAAACACAATTTTGAGCGTTAAATTGAGAAACTTTTCAGAATATTTACATGATATAAATAGGATTTGCTTTGCAGATTCTAAAGGAATATAATTTTTTCTCAAGTGATAAATCTAGCTACGTGAGTGTGCGAGATTTATGTAAAGCAATAAAGAACACCCAGGCTTTTTACGTGGTTCGATCGTTAATGAGATCTACGTCCACGGAGGAATGATTCCTCAATACTTTTACTAGAGCTTTTAGTACAGAGAGTATTGGTTACAAGCCTTTTGCATTCAGTAAATTGCTAACCCTCTAATGTCGGTTTTCTCCTATTTATACAGCCCGAATCAGAATCGGCGCGCCCGACCTCTCCATTGGTCGTGGCGTGACTCTTCCTCCGGCGTGCCTTCCATTGGCGGAGCGGGGACCTTTCGCTTTATGCGCGCCACGTGGAGGTGGCGCCAACCTGGTTCCGGGGCGCCTTCTCCATCGCCCCGGTAGCGGTTCGGAGGCTGTGGTTTTGACAATGATTAGGGCTCGCCTTGGCTCACCAGTGGGCCCGCTATCAACGTTAGGCCCACTGTTTGGGCTCGCGTGGGCCCGACCGGTTGGGCCATATCCCATCATAGCCCCCGAATAGCCGAGGGACAATGAGGCCGAGGGGAGTGAAGAAAGCGTCGCCGAGGGTGAGGTGTGGCTTGGTGAAGTTGTTTCTTGAGTTGTTGTCTTTTTAATGCGAGGTCTTCCGTGCCGATCCGAGTTGGGTTGTTTATTGTCCGTCGCTTGGAAAAGATGTGGCACCAAGGAAGTCGATGTCCGACCGAGATATCGCGCCTCTGCGTTGGTTACGCTGTGGTGCGATGCGAGTGGCGTTACTCTGTGGGGGTGCCGATGTCCCACCCGAGACCGACCTTTTGGGGATGCCGTGGTGCGCCCGGCCGCACCAATCTGCGCCCGGTTATACGAGGTCCGATCCGGATGTAGGCTTTCCGTAAAGGCGGCCCGATGACAGGCGCCGGGGTCCGACGTGGATTTTTTGTATTTGTGGGAAGGGCGGGGTGCGATCGAGGCGCAAATATCCGGAGGATGCCGGTCCGTATGATGATTGCTAGGTCGATCGGCGGTCCATCTTATCCGGCGACGTCATACGCGCCAGGCGGTAGTTGGGCACTCGAATCGCGTGCGCGCGTGTAACGCACATCCAATCACGTGTTGGCGTGTGTTGAATTTGAAACGGCAATTTGCAGGCGCCCCTAGTCTTATAAATAGGCGCAAAAGAGGCAACTGTTCACTTTCTTCTTCGACGTTTAAAAATTCTGAGAGAGAAAAATTTCTGAGAAATTCTCTGAGTTGATCCCGATCTTCGTTGAAGTAGCCATATACTCGTCTGAAAAGTAAGTATGTTTTCTTTTTTCTTTTTTTTGGTCAAAACGTACGAAATAACATAAAAACGGGCAAAGACAATCAACAAACTTAACTCAGGCATACCTGAGGGGGATACAGCCTATTTTCCGAAGAAATGCGGCAAAGGGAGGGATAAAACTCCTAACAGCCAAAACATATAGGCCAAAGAGCGACTCGCTCAATCTAGTAAAGCGGTAAAGACACAAAACCACATCAACGAACCCCTTAGTGACGAAGAAGGGGCGGGCCTCATTAAAAACCCCATGACCAGTGGGGAAAGAGTACCAATGCGGTGAGACCGTGGGGCACAGGGGATTGGGAATGTGAACACATGCAAGCTCATGAGGTGCACTGCTTCGGTTGGGCCTAAGCAGTCCCTCCACACACGCACCCAAAAAAACCACTATCAAACAACAAGTACATGATATGGCATCCCAAAAGTGGATCCAAGAACAAGACTGAGACATCCCTCAGCTCGAGTTGCCCGGCGTAAGAGATTATATGTGCTACAATGGTTTGGGTAGGTCTATAGGGCTGAGCTCTAGTGTTCCGCCGGTATCCTCTGTATGGGATGGTATGAGGGTGGGCGTGGCGAGGTCGGGTTTGACCTTGCAGGAACTTTTTGAAGTTGTGAGGGAGTACCGGATCCCGGAGGAGGTGTGGTGGTGTTTGCCGCATCCGGATGATAGGGTGATGGCCCCTCCGGAGGGGTTTGTTACTGTCTATGTAGACAATTTGAGGGCAGGTCTTAGGTACCCTTTGTCCCCCATTTATCTTAGCCTTCAAGAGTATTTCCAGATCCCCATTTGTCAATTGACCCCAAATTCCGTTAGGTCGTTGGTGGGGCTGGGGCTCTCTTGTTATGGCATTGCCGAGGAGTTGTCCTTCGAGGTGCTGATGCGCTTTTTTAGCGTGAAGACCATAGGAGGGGTGTACTATCTGTCACCCCGGCTGAAATTTAAGGTAGCCGTCCCCTCCAAGGTGTCCCATTGGCAGAATAGGTATTTCTTTCTGGGCCGAGGGCACCGAGGTATGAGTGGGGTATCGGCACGATGGCGGACCCGAAAATCAAGCCCTTGGGCCATATGGAGGAGGTGTTGGGCAGCCTTGGTGAGATCTTGTCAATAAGTTACACCGAGGACGACCTGAAGAAGGCCGGGCTGAGTGTTTACGGGTCGGAAGCGTCGGGACCGGGGTCTGGACGGGGTGAGGGCATCCCCTTCTTCTTAGTCCTTATTCGTTCGATTTTGCTGTGCTAATGTGTCTTTCTCTTGTGATGCAGTGAAGCTGAGGGATGAGGCGGGCTCACCATCGCCGAGCAAGGCCCGCGAAAAAAGCGGCGGCCGGACCTAGTAGGGGCCGAAGAAGGTGGACAAGATGGGCCACCGTGATGGCGGGCCTCGGTGGGGTCCAGCCAGATCGAGTCTCGGCCTCGGGTCGCCTTGAGTCGGGTGCCGCCCCAAGTTTGGCCGCATCCTCCCCGAGGTGCGTGGGTTTCTTCCTATTAGATGTGTTTGCTTGGCGATCTGTTATCGACTCGTGCCTCTCTTTTCGGTGGGAGCTCGATGATGGGGGCCTGCAGGCAGCTTCTTTGGGAGCTGCAGTCGCCCCGGTCTTGCCACCGAGAGCTCACCCGCAAGAGGCGCTGGAACGGGAGCTTGCCGCCGCGCGGGCGGAAGCTGAGACCGCCGTGTCAGTTGCGAGGGCGGAAGCTGAGGCCGCCGCCAGGCTTCGAGGCCGGGAGGTTGCTTCGAGGCCGCCTGAAGAAGAGCACTGGCACTGGAGGCCGCCCGGGGGGAGGTCGAGGAGCTCAAAGAGGAGCTGGCCGGGGCGAAGAAGGACCTCGCGGACGAGAGGAGTGCAAGGCTGGCCGACCAGGGACCCTTGTTGAGGGCCTTTGCCAGCCGGCTCATCGAGTCGGAGAGCTTCTCGGCTTTTATTGCCGATCTCGCCGCCGTGCTGAAGCCGAAGGTGGTGTCAGATCACCTGGGGAAGCTGGCGGCCGCCATGCCTGACTTTGATAAGGTCAAGCATGGGTGGACCGAGGTCGACCCAAGAGAGGTGGACAAAGCTTACGCCGGTGATCTACTTGGCCGACTCTTTCCCGCGCAGAGGCTCGCATCCAGCCTCTACCTCCTAATCACCGAGGTCGTCGCCCGGTGTAAGGAGGACGAAGATCGCGAGCCTGTGAGCTCCTTGCCGAGGTACGGGCCGGCCGGCGAGGAGGAGGAGGCCGAGCAGAGGAGGAGGCGGGGTTGGAGCTCCCACGCGGAGGTGGGCAGCCAGCAGGAGCATCGTGAGGTCGTCGAGACCGGCCATAGCCCGAGGTCGCGGACTGATGTAATAGCGTGAACCGCTGTGGTCGATAGGACCACAGGTCTTTGTAATAATTTTCCCTTTTTGAGTAATAAACGCAATATTTTGAAGATTTGTGTTGTCTTGTTTATTTTCGATCTCACACCGAATGGATCGGACTTGACCATGAATTGTTGACAAAGTTAAAAGAGGTCCGAGGTGCCTTGGTGAGAAGGACGAAGAGGTGCTTTCTGGAGGAGCCGATGTGCCGAAATGACCCAAGTTTGGCCACTATGGAAGTCACTCGGCCGTCTGCTCACGACCAATAGGAAGTTGGACGAGGCTGATCGGGAAGTGGCCCGCCTCCTGGCTGAGAACAAGGCCCTGAAGTTGAGGGTCGCGCAGGGCGGAGTCCAGGGGGCGGACTTATCTACCGACGCTATCCAAGGACGTTTGATGCAGTGCGAGGAACAACTTGAATTGACTGCGGAGAGGCTCGCTCGGTTGTCGGAGGAGCATGCGGAGTACGAGAGGGCAGTCCGCCGAGCTGGTGGGACTACCATATCCGAAGCTGACGACAGAGTCCAGAGCTTGCTGGCGGAGGGCATGGTGCTGAGGGATGAGGAGGGGCCCAACAGCAAGAAGTTCAAAGCCTGCGTCAACTCCGTGGTGAAGTTTATGGAGATGTATGATATCGTCCGCAAACGTCGCATGCCCCGGCGCGACGGCGAGGCCACAGCGGGCTCCGCCGACCCGATCATAGAAGAACCTGCAGAGGAGGGTGGCTACTCCGATCATGCCGAAGTGCTCAGGTTGATGGGTCCGGCAGAGGGCGGATCATCCAGGGGGCGATCCTCTGGGAGCGGTCGGCGACCGAGGACCTCAGGTCGGCAGGGGAGAGCTTCGGGTAGGGGGCGAGGTCGTACTCCCGGCCCGGTGTCCGGTCGTGGGTCGGGTGTGACCTCGGTGCGTCCCCCACCCCTAATGCCCGTCTTGGCGCCGCCACTCAAGTGTCCTGTGAGCGGGTGAAGATGACCGAGTCGCCGCTTGCTCGGGCCGCCTCAGAGCCCGCGCCGAGCGCCGAGCAGCCGTGGTGATTCCGCCTTATCGACCGGGTTGAAGGCACCGAGTTCGCTCTGCATACACCGTCGGCCCGGAGATTTTGTAGAGAATTGGTGCAGCTTGAAGAAGTCTGGCAAGGCGGAGCTTGAGGCCCGAATGAGGCTATGCATAGTGTAGAACTTTGTATGTAGATATAAATGTATTTAGACTCGTTTGAAGTGTATATTTCCTCCTTGAGAGGTATAAACATAGCTTAGACTTCGCTTTGGTCGTAAATGCATTTACATCAGATATCTGTATGTGTATTTTCCCAAATAAAGGGGTATAAACGAGCTCGGGCCCTGGTTGATTTGTATATAGCTTGTCACTTGGTTTATAGTCGTTAATGCATTTAGACTTTGTACCGAGTGCATATCTTCCCAAATAAAGGGGTATGAGATGGCGAGATCGGTCTCGATGTCGCGTGCATGTAAACGCCCAACTTAATGGGTAATCAGATGCTTTGCGTGTAGACGCCCAACTTAATGGGTAATCAGACGCTTTGCGTGTACGCCCAACTTAATGGGTAATCAGACGCTTTGCATGTAGACGCCCAACTTAATGGGTAATCAGATGCGCACCCTACTTGGTGGGATTTTCATCTTCGTAAGGCGCCCCTGTGAAGGTTTAAATGTGGTGTATCCAAACAGATGTTCACATATGTATGAGACAGTGAAATATTCATTATAAAAGCAGTGTTTTATCGAACATGTAATCAACATCGTACTTTGGCAAAATAATTAAGGAACTAACATGATGCCGACTTTAAATCGAAGCTATGTAAAATACCTCCTTAAATGCATAATGTGCTAAGTTCGGGATAAGCACCCGACAAGTGAGCTAGCTTGTAAGCCCCTTGCCGAGGTCCTCGTGAACGCTGCACGGCCTTCCCATGTCGGATCCAGCTTGTTAAGACGCCAGCTCATCGGCTTTATTATTTCTTAGGGCGAGGTCGCCCACATGGAGCCGGAGGCTTTGACCCGCTTGTTGTGGTACCGTGCACTGGGCCTCAGATTGCCGCTTATGAAGGCGAGCTCGCCTTCCCTCGAGGCGCCAAGGTTGGCCCGCAGTCTTCCTCGCTCCCGGCCCGGTCGAAGTGAAGAGTGCGAGGGCTTGCGCGCCGATCTCAACCGGTATGACGGCCTCGGTACCGTGACCGGGCTAAAAGGGTCTCCCGCGTGCGTCGTCGAGGTGTGGTCCCAGGGACCAGAGGACTTGAGGAGATTTTCAGCCCGATCGCCTTTAGCTCGGTCCAGCCTCTTCTTCAATCCTTATACGATCGTGCGGTTCGTCACCTCGGTCCCGACCATTCGCCGGGTGTGCGATCGAGGTGAAGCGTTGCTCGATCCGAAGCTCTTCGCACCACCCTCAAGTTTTGTCGACGAATTGGGTGCCGTTGTCCGAGACCAGGATGTGCGGTATGCCGAAGCGGCAGACTATATTTTTCCACACGAATGTCTGAATCCTTCTGCTCGTGAGGCTCGAAAGTGGCTCGGCTTCGACCCATTTTGTGAAGTAGTCTATGGCTACGACTAAGTCGGTGACCGGTGCTCGGTCGAACGGGCCAACGATGTCGATCCCCCACTGCATGAAAGGCCATGGACTCTGCAGGCTGCTCAAATCAGTCTGAGGCAGCTTTTTGACTGTGGAGTGAATCTGGCACTTTGGGCACTTCTTGACGAGCTCGGCCGAATCTTTGTGCGGTGGGCCAAGAATATCCCGACCTCGCTTTTTCTTTGAAAGGGCTCGTGACCCATGTGGCTTCCACAAGACCCTCGGTGAATTTCGTTGAGCACGTGGTCGGCTTCTTCCGCCCGAGGCATCTCGTGAGGGTCAAGGTAAGACTTAGGAGAGCGCCTCACGCATGAGATACTCGGATTTCGCCATCATCTTTTGGCTTCGAGCCGATCTTGAGGTAGTCGCCGTGTTCCGTGTAGGCCTTCGGGAGACATCCAATTCGGCTCTATCTCGGTGATGATGCCGACGTGGACTCGCGATGCTTCGGAATGAATCTCCTCCACCGGTGGATCGTTGACGACGCAGCTAACTTGTCGAGGATGTCACCTCATTATTTTCCTCGGGATTCGTGGATGTCAAGTATCCGAACGAGGTCAACATCTCATTTGCCTTCTCGGGTATTGTTTCATTCGGTCCTCCTCGGCCTCGATTTGCTTAACACCGGTTTACGACGACACGGAATCGCCAAGATTTGGATCTTGTCCACCCTCGGCTGCGGCGGGCGGAGTCCGGAGATTAGGGCCTCGTACTCCACCTCGTTGTTGGTGGTTGGGAAGGTAAACCGAGGCGTGGTGACTTCTCGCTTATCCGGGCCGAGGAGGAGGATTCCCGCCTGCTGCTGCCTTGCACGATGCTCCGCCCACGTACATCCGCCAAGAACCATCCGGTGGTGCTAGACGGCTTCCTCCGCCGTGGGGCGGGAGTTGGAGATACCTCATTGGCGAGCCTACCTCGTGAATTTGGCCTCAACCGGAAGTCGGCGAGCTTGCCTTTATGGCCGGCTGGGTGAGTACGAGATGTCGTGCTCGCCGAGCTCCAGTGCCCACTTAGCTATACGCCCGACGACTCGTGTTTCAACAAGACTTGTCTCAAGGGTAAGTCGCTTAGCACCGGACGGAGTGGGCTTGGAAGTAGGGTCGGGCGGCGCTTGGCATGCTCACCAGGGCAGTGCTACTTTTCGAGGCGGTGTACCTTGTCTCCGGTCCTTTGAGAGCTCGGTGATAAAATAGATGGGAGTTGTCGTCCCACCTCATCTCGCATCAAGATCACACGATGGCCTCGTCCGAGGCGGCCAAATATAGAGAGGATTCACCTTGCTTGGGCGGACGGGGTCGGCAGTCGGCAAGGTACTCCTTCACCGTCTGGCGGCCCAGTGTTCTTCCCGCCAGCGAAGTCCCGAGCTCTCCTCGGGATTTTGAAGAATGGGGCTGTTTCTCGACGGCTCGAGACAAATATGCCGAGGGCGGCCAGCACCCGTGAGTTTGTGGATCTCACCGATGGTCCTCGCACCGCATGTCGAGCACCGCTTCACCTTGGTGGGATTGGCCTTGAGCCCTCCCGAAAACCCAAAGATCCCAAGAACTTGCGGTCTTCACCATAAATGTACATTTACGGGGTTGAGTTTGAGGTTGGCCGACCGAGGAGTTGGAGGATGGTGCCGAGGTCATCGGCGCAGCTCTGCTTTTTGACTTTTGACTACTATGTCGCCGACGAGACCTCGACGATCTCCCGATGTGGTCTTTGAATGTTGCATCCACCATCCTCCGGTAAGTAGCCCTGCTTCTTGAGGCCGAAGGGCATCTTTCGCACGCAAAGACGCCAAGTCGGTGATGAATGCCGTCTTTGGTGCGCCCTCCGGCTCATCAGATTTGGTGGTATCCTTTGTATAGATCCGTGAAGTCGAACATCTTGTGGCCCACCAATGCCTCCACCTTTTTGTCGATATCAGGGAGGGTAGCAATCTTTTAGGCGGGTTGTTGAGGTCGGTATAATCGACGCACATGCGCCACCCTCCTCCCGGTTTTCGGACCACGATCGGATTAGCCATCCAGTTGGGTATTGACCTCGAACAAGACCTTGCCTTGAAGTTGAGTCACCTCGTCCTTTATGACCGGCCGCGCCCGCGAATATCCTTTTCTTCGCCGGACCGCTTGGTAGCCGGGTCGATGTTGAGGCGCGAGTTATGAGCTCGGGTGATACTCCGTCATATCGAGCGGGACCAAGCAAACACGCCCTATATTCTCTCGAAGTCGATGACGTGCCGCGGACGTCCATTTGGGCCCCAGGTGCCGACTGGATGACCTTCGAGGATCGTCGTCGATAGTTGGAGGCCCCGGTCGGTCGTCCGGGGTGTCGGTCTCAGGGCTCGGTAATTGCTATGCCCGGGCGAGGCCGCATCTTGAGTTGAGAGTCGTGGCATTCTTTTGCCGCCGCTTGGTCCCCGGATCCGAGCACTCCCACCGGGTGGGAATCTTGACGGTGAGGTGGTAGACCGAACAGACGGCCTTGGTGGCGTACAGCCAATCTCTCCCGAGGATGATGTTGTACGGAGAGGGAGCTCGGACCAGGAAGAATCGGATGGCCTTGGTGACCGACCTGGGAGCCCGCCCTACCGTGACCGGAAGGGTAATGACCCCTCGGCCGGACCGCTTCTTGAGTGAAGCTCAGAATCGGGAGGCGTGGGAAGTACCAATGCCTCCGACCTCAAGCTTATCCGCATACCGGAAGATGATGCTGACGGAGGCTCCGATGTCGATATAGACCCGGTGGACGTTTTTGTTGCCCACCGCAGCCTGTATCGTGATGGCGTCCTGGTGCGGCATGATCTTGGGCACGGGGTCCTCCTTGGAGAACGTTATGTTCTCACCATCCCGAGTCGCTTGTTCTTCGCTCTTGAGGGCCGGCCTCGGGCGTCGTTCTTGTGGACAACCTCGTCGTCCCGAGGGCAGTCCGGTAGCAACATAGACCTGCCCATAGCGTTGGGACCTTCGCCCTCGCCGTCTTCGTGTTGGGTCGCCACTGGGGTCGGCCCGCAGCTTGTTGCCGCCCCATTCCTTCCGCTTCGCTGCTTGGACCACTCGTCCGAGGTATTTCTTGAGGCCCCCTTTAACGAGCTCGTCGATCCGTGAGCCTGTGTTTACGCAATCCTCGGTATCATGACCATACCCTTGGTGATAGTCACAATACTGCCTCGTGGACCTCTTCGATCCTCTTTCATAGGGGCGGGCTTGGGAAGAGCTCGGCGTGGAGCTCGAATATTTCCGCCTTGATTTGAGCAGGGGTGCTCTGCCGCTGGGTTGGGCCGAGGTCCGAGCCTGACTCAAAGTGGCCTCTCTCGATTCTATCGGGCGCCTCGCGATCGGCGACTCGACTTGGTCATCCGGCTTTTTCTCTGGACTTACGCCGTCCTGCATTTCCGCTTCTTCCGGTCCGACTCGTCTCCCTCGACGAAGTTGTCCACCAGTTCCAAAGCTTACTCGCCGCCTTTGGTTTCTCCCGGTGATTTCTTTGTTCAGCCGGGTCGGATCCCGCTTTTGAACGCGCTGATGATGTAGAGGTCGTTCTTGCGTCAATTTTGAGCGACTCTTTGATGAACCTCGAGACAGTTTGACATCGCCTCGTCCCGCCTGGCGGTTGTGAGCGGTCGGAGGAAGGCTGCTGGGCGGCATCTTCCGATAGAAGCGCCACTGAACCGATCCATGAGGTCCCGGAAGCGGTGTATGCTGTTACGGCGGCGAGGTGAACCAACGCCGTGCGTTGGAGACCAAGACTCGGGAAGATTTTGCACATGTGAAAATCTTCCATTCCTTGATTCGCCATGTTGGTGGTGTGGCGAAAAGGAAGTCGGAGGGTCTCCGAGGCCATCGTGAGGTCGCTATATTGGGTGCCCGTCACGGGGGCGGGCGTGTCTAGAATCTCCACGAGAAAGGGAGATGATCCTCCGCACGGTCGAACCCCGGAGATCGCTGCCATCTCTTTCGGAGGGTGGGGATCGATAGCGACGCCTATCGTCCCTCCGGGGGGTTCGACCGCCTTTCTTCCTCCCCTGCTTTGCTCGGCTCTCAGTCGGCATGACGAGGTGGAGAGCGGCTCCGCGAATGACGAGGGGCGATGGTGGTGGCGGCTCTCCGCGGTGGCGGCCCGAGAATGAGGCGGCGGCTCGGCGCGGTGGCGGCCCGCTGCGTCGGGCGTGATGCGCGTTCTCGCCTATCACGCCGAGGTGGCCATTGCCGGACGGGTGAGCGGCCGGCGGCCGTGGTGTTCAGTCCGGGAGCCCTCGAGGGGCCCGCTCCTTTGGTCCTCTGGTTGAGGAAGCTTTGGAATTGGCCAAGATTGGCGTGGAGGAACTCGGTCACAGCTCGGCCGAGGACCTCGTGGGACGAGTGAGCTGTTCGTTCGTCCTCGTTGAGGTCGGCATCTCCCCCTACGTTGGGGAGGCGGTCCTGAGGGTGTATGGAGACGTTTTCCATGTTTCCCTCAGGAGTGTGAGCGCTCGTGGCGTCTGCGACCTCCTTCCCGCGACGCTGAGTGACCACCTGGTCGTCCTCAGCACGGTTGTTGCCAGCGTTGACGGCGGTTGTGCGTGTTCTCGCCATTAAGTTGTAGAGGGAAACGAAGCTTTCTTGTTCAGGGCTTCCCACAGACGGCGCCAATGATAAATCTAGCTACGTGAGTGTGCGAGATTTATGTAAAGCAATAAAGAACACCCAGGCTTTTTACGTGGTTCGATCGTTAATGAGATCTACGTCCACGGAGGAATGATTCCTCAATACTTTTACTAGAGCTTTTAGTACAGAGTATTGGTTCTGCCTTTTGCATTCAGTAAATTGCTAACCCCTCTAATGTCAGTTTTCCTCCTATTTATACAGCTCCGAATCTGCAACTGAAGGCGCGCCCGACCTCTCCATTGGTCGTGGCGTGACTCTTCCTCTGGCGTGCCTTCCATTGGCCGGAGCAGGGACCTTTCGCCTTATGCGCGCCACGTGGAGGTGGCGCCAACCTGATTCCGGGCGTCTTCTCCATCGCCCCGGTAGCTGCTACGGAGGCTGTGGTTTTGGACAATGATTAGGCTCGCTTGGACTCGGCGCGTGGGCCGCTATCAACGTTAGGCCCACTGTTTGGGCTGTTAGTGGGCCCAGTCGGTTGGGCCATATCCCATCATCAAGCAATAACTATTTTTTTTACAAATCTCCATCTCTTCACGTTAGTGCTTCAATTATTTGTCAATTCTTCCGGTCGCCGTTAAATCGTTGTGCCGACTGTCGTTTTTCTTCATCTTTCCGCATCTTTTGTTCCGTTCCTCATCTCTTATCCACCCTAATTCTTAATTTCCATATGCCCTTCTTATCTACTCTCAATTCAACTAATCAAAATTTTCACACAATAAAAGAAAGAAGAATCACTTATCGACGACAATTGGGTAAATATCAGTTAATGTCTTAACGTTTCGTGATTTTTTATTTAATGTTTCAACATAAGCATATTGTTATTTTTGTCCCTAACGTTTCAGAAAATTTCACTTAATGTCCCGTCGATCAATTTCCGGCGTACAAACACTTACGTGGCTGTTGGAATTCCGTGTTGGACTCCACGTCAATATAAAAATTAAATAAAAGCTTGAAAAAGCTCCTCCAAAATAATGTCGTTCCATTTCTTTTCCACGTCAATATAAGGGAAGAAATAGAATGATGTCGTTTTGGATGAGTTTTTTACGTTTTTATTTCATTTTTATAATGACGTAGAGTCCAACATAGAATTCTGGCAGTCACGTAAGCGTTTGACATCAAAAATTGATCGACGTGACATTAAGTGAATTTTTTTTGAAATGTTAGGAACTAAAATAACAATATGCTTACGTTGGGACATTAAGTGAAAAAACACGAAATGTTGGGACATAAACAGATATTTACCCGTCTCTAATTCTTTATGTGCATCTATTTTAATTATATTGTTGAATCTAGCTATATAATGTGTACCAATGTACTTTACATTGTTATGAAATTTGGTTACTTTTATTTCTTCTACAATATTATTCCATGTCGATTTTGAATTTTTGGACAGAAAACATAGTCTTCTTCAAATGATAAGAACGTGCATTGCAAGGCCAACGTCAGATTGCTTAAAGAAGTCCCAAATTTGTAGAGATTAGATGTTGGATTCTCACATCTTCTTACTTTGTGGTAACTCTATAGAATATATAAGGTATGTAGTAAATATATCTATCATTCTGTAACTATTACATCTATATAAATCGTGTGCATTTAAAATATATTGGAAAACTATATTTATTAGATGTAATATTACATATATCATAAATCTATATATTGTACAGATTGATTTTTATTACTTCAAATATTTTTCTATAACGCACCACATTAATTCACTATCATATTATATGTAGAATTTTGTGGATATATTGTTTTATATTTTTCTAAAACATTAATCTCATATTGAACTTAATGTAAATTTTACTGACTATAGAGCTTATATATAAAATAGATTTATTTTGTAATTTATAATATTATTTTTAATCATTTTTTTGTCTTCACTAATTGGAGAATATATACAAAAGGATTAAACATAATGTATCTTTTCAATATCTGTTTTTGTAATTTGTAATATATATATTTTAAAATTGTAAAAACAAATTTTATCTTTGGATAAAAAATAAAAAAAGATTTTTATTTAATTATCATTATTATTTTAGTTAGGGGAAGAGAAATGGTGAAATTTGAACCTAAACCTCTCTATTAACACAAAAGATCTTTACTACTTATATATTTTCGAATAGACGATTTTAATTAAATATTTATGTACCCCGAATGTAAACAGGGACATAAGACCATGGTTTTGGATTCAATAAAATTCACATGTTCGTAATGCACTTCTTTTATTTAATTAATCACTTCACTTCTATATTTTTTTTAATGGATGTATATAAATTCTAATTATATATATTGATGAGAATATATGAGTACGTAAGAAATATGTTTTAAATTTGAGTCTGATATACTTCACTAAACACAATATTTATTAATAAATGCTAGCACTAAACACAATATATATCAATAAAATATATTCATCAATAAAAGATGTTCTATCACTGTCAGTTTAATTCTACCAAATTTATTTGGCCACATAAAAAGTTTATTTAGTTTAAATTGATCAAGCTCTACTACAGTCAACAACTCAAGAATGACTGAATTCAGTAATATGTTAATGTTACAATAGTACTAATTTCAATTTATATTTAAACATAATATGCTGAATTTAATGATATTTTTATGTTTTAAGATTTGTAGAAAATATAGCTTCGAGTACTGTAATTTTTTTTTTGACAATTTAATACATAAATTTAAAGGCCGCGTCACGGTGGACTCGAACCCGAAACCTTTGACATCGGATATTAACCACTCTACCACTAGACCAACACACGCACACAAAGTACTGTGAATATTTGTGTCTTCTCATGTTACATGCATATGTCTAATATTTGATGGATGTTGTCATAATCAAGCTTCCACTAACCATCAAAAATTACTTTTTATGTGAAGTTGATAATGGTATATATGTTAATCAAATTTTTATGTTTAAATATTTTATGTGTTTATACAAATATTATTATTTACATAAATATATCATCGTAACAGTGTATAATTTAAAACTATGATCGATTCGATCGTTCCCAGAACAAAAATTATCGGTAACAGAATGTTCGACAATCATCGATTGTTCAATGACAATTGACCTAACAAATATAATGTGCGGTGAAATTTTAATGAGAATATTGGTGGCAATGAAGACGACAATATATACTCAAATTTTGAATGTCGGAGAAAGTAGCTAAAATTTAATACATTCTAAAACTGTTACTGCAGCAGATGGTACATAGTACAACTTCTTTATTCATACTTATAATAAATACATTTTATGTAATTAATTGCATTTGCATGTGTTATAATATCAAGATTATGGATTACCTGAAATATCAATTATTATATTCCATTGTAGTAGATACCATTTTTGTAAAGTATTTATATTCTATAACATTAGATTATAAGTTAGATCTTTTTGAAAAAATTATATTTTTTCGAAATTTGTTCTAAAGGTGTTGATTTTGAGAATGGTACTTACTCTATTAGATTTGCGTCTCCCTTTCAAATTCGAACGGAGTCAATTTTCTTTTATATTTCGTATGCAATGACGATCAATAAAAGTCTAGGAAAATCACTATCATACATTGAACTTTTTCTTAAGAATAAGTTTTTTCTCTCATGGTCAGCTTAAACAAAAATATGATTATATATCTAAATGAATTCCAAATAAATTTTCATGTTCTGTCAATAGTATATATTAAAAAAAATGAAAGACAAATATTGCTTATCCTTGTGCATCGCACATGTAAATAACTAGTCTCTTTTAAACCTCAATATAGAAACACGTAAGAAGTATAGGACGGTTTTTTAATAACTCTAACAATAAATTCATCATGATCACATATAAGACAACTCCAATAAGTGACTTTCAAATAATTAGTTCATCAAATCCAATTCTAAAGTTGCATCATAGAATCAAATCCAAAAGAATGATCTAAGTTCAAAACCATGCAAGACCTAGTGAAGAAAATAATAAGTTTGGTTACCAAAGAAACTCAAGTTTCAACAACAAATATGAAATTGAATAGAAATAATACAAGTCTAGGCAAGAAATATTAGACGGCATAAAACCTCAGCACACCCATTCTGCGACGCTGCTCTAGATTACTGACCTAAAAATATTTTTAGCAAAAGATGTGAGCACAAAAACATATTCGGTGGAGGGAATCAAAGAACATTAACTTTGTCATCAATGTGTATACATCGTAGGAATTTGATAACTAAAACATCACAGCCTCCCCGTGTGGAATATAATCACATGTCTACAACAAAATGGCTCATCGCCAAAGCTGCTATAGACAACATCTCGTCAACTATCGCAATGCAAACCACGACATACACGTTAGACATAAAAATATTTCACAAACCATATTTCTTTTCTTAAACAAACATGTTTTATTATACACAATTTTATAAAGGAAACTTATTTACAAGTTGAAGAAGGTTTCACTCATCTTAATGTCGAGCACGATAAATGAAAATCAAATAAATTTCAGGACGAGGATCCGAGTTGCATTGCACCTAGTCTAGTAAATACAAATAATTATATAAGGGCCCATACGAAATCTTAAAATAACTTTCTAAATCATAAATAAATACTTCATCCGTCCCACTCAAGATGACTTGTATTCTTTTTCAGGCTGTTCCATTCAAGTTGACATGTTTCAACTTTAGGAAATATTTATCTTCGAAAGGTTTGGGTTCTACCTTTTCTTTTTTATCATTTTAATCACTTTATACCATTTTTATAAATAATCATACCAAAAAGAAATAAGTCATCTTGAATTGGACAGAGTGAGTATTTGATAAGGTTAACTGGGCCATAATTCAGAAATTATAACAATTATTAGTTTTAAAAAAAATTCTGAAAAGATTTTTGAGAATTGTAGCTAAGCTTTTCGTAAATAACAATTTGAATATATTAACAACTTTTTTATTACTTGAAGTTGTAAGCCATTTTAATAATTAAGTCCAATTCAAAATTGAAGTAGCCTAAATAAAACAAATTCATTTATTTACCTTTTAATGAACTACAACAACCCATTAACAGAATTAAACCAAAACCCAACAGCACTCTCTCTCAAAATGGTCCTCAAACAGTCAATACCGACTCAACTCAAAAAATCGATGCAACAGGAATCCACCAAGTTTATTTATAGAAAATTTTAAATTCGAAATTAGTCATTAATGGAAAATTTCAAGATTTTAGAAACTTTATTCTCCCTATTTATGTATGTATTATGAGCTAAAATTCTAAATCATTGATGCAAGGAGGAGGAGAAAAATATTTATTTTTTGTAAGGATAAATATCAATTTAAACTCTGAACTATACATATTTTATAAAAAATATCCTGAATTTTCAAAAATATCTATTAAAACCCCAAACTATCATATTTGATACACATTTAAACCCCAAACTAGGATATTTTTGATACAAAATATGATAGTTTGGGGCTTTAATAGATATTTTTGAAAGTTCAGGATATTTTTGATAAAACATGTATAGTTCAAGGTTTAAATTGATATTTACTCTTTTTGTAAAAATCTATATGTAAGTCAAAGATAAAATATGTATGCATAGGCGTAATAACGACTCGACAGTTTCTAACGGTGACCCAAATTTTGTTCTTTTCCCAAAATTTACTAGCTCCATAAGAATATGAGAATGTAAATTACAAAAGAGTCAACATCTCGTGAGAGTCCATACTTCAATCCCATTAGAATATGAAATGATAAATTAAGATAACGTAGATGAATAGCTAGGAAGACCTTTACATAGTGCATACGGAGAGCTCACACATCAATCTCATAAAAATATGAGAGTTAATTAGCTAAGAGGATCTTTACATAATGTCTGCAAGAAGTCATCATAAAAAAGATGAAACTCACACCTAAAGAGTTAAGTAGCTCCTTTACATAGTGCTAAATAGTTAAGTAACTAGGAGGACCTTTACATAATACTTGTAAAAAACCACCATAAAGAGTGTGAGACTCACACCTAAAGAGTTAAGTAGCTCATTTACATAGTGCTAAATAGTTAAGTGACTAGGAGGATCTTTACATAATGCTCACAATGAGCTGCTCTAAAGAAGGTAAAACTCCTATATTGCTTGCTAGGATTCGATCTTTGATTTTTGTCCCAAATCTATAAACTTTTAACCAATTGAGCTAAGCTCGTGAGAGCAAAAAAAGATCACAAAAATTCAACATGAACACATGCTTCCATAAAATGAAACCTTACCAGTAAATTTGAAAGCTTGAAACATTTGCAATTGAACGAAAGTTTTTCACTTTGGTTTGAAATATTTTGGACGTGATTGAAAAGAATGCAGATGTAAGATGTGAAAGCAATTTATGTATGTAAAAACGGTAATGCAATTACAGACCTAATAAAGCATCATAATCCTAAAAAACGTCTGCCAAAATAATTTGGTTTAATTTCTCAACCCACTCACTTCCAAAGGGCTACAAAAAGTTTAACAGAACGCAAAAAATTCAGTGTGTAATTTATTGTATAATTATAGGCCCAAAACAAGAGATTTCATTTTTTTTTTCAAATTCTTTTGTCAAATAAATAATTTCAAACATAAATATCTTCAATCTAAAGCAATTTTAGCACAAACAGAAAAAGTGGGGTGTTACACATGCAAAAACAATTTGGTAAATGCTCTAGCAAAAGAAGTGCTAGAAAGAGTAGTCGGGCTCATTCTACATACGAATCTACTCAAAAGAAATTACCAAATCATATAAGAATGAATAACACAATGTAACTAAGAAATGATATAAAAAAAACCCAACAAATGTCATACGTTAAATAACTGTTAGCAAAATAGCAAGATTCCTCGGGAGAAATTGGACTCTGAACGTTAAGTTAGCCGAATCATATTGCTTTAATGATTGTCACATGCAGTGAGAGGAAGACAATATATTTCCAGTTCGCTCATAAAAAAAAGAAAGTAAATGGACCTCAAACATTAGGAGATATACAATGAAAGAAAAAATAGAGCTGACTTTACTCAGTTGATTAAGAGCTAATAGATTTGAGACAAAAAAAAAAATAGAGAGAGAGGGAGGGAGATGGTATTTGAATTGTTGAGTGTTGAATATATAGCACCACCTGTAGCTTTAGTGTTGGAGGTGCTGAGTGAGATGTATATTTATCCCACCAAAAGAATCTGGTGTGTTGTTGTATCTGGTTTCTTTCTTCTGTACATATGAGCATGTGCATAGGTGGTTAATTGACAATCTGTTTGAAGGGATCAACCCAACATTCGTCGTCCTCCGCCGCCTTCCTCCATCTACTCGTGAACGCCCTCATTTCAGCATATGAGCGTTGCCGGATCTGCACATAATTTCAATCAAATATGCACACTAAGTGGTAAGTTCCAAATTAAGGGAGAAGACTTACCGCTGATCTGTTGTTAAGTTTGTCCAATTCTGGTGCCTTCCTTGGACTTGAATCTGTCTCCGAGTTGGTCTGTACAACAACATAATCAATCCAAAATCACATAAACACTGATCTATCAGAAAACAGAACAAGATTCTATTATTAGTTTCTGTAATCCAAGTTGCAGACCTTGTTGTTGTCTGAAGCTCCACCGAGGGTTGGGAGACCCCAGTGCACGACGTACTCCTCATCAACGACGCCAACTTTAACAGTTCGATCACCCTGCAAATAATCAAGATGGATGCATTACTTATAGACTTGTTCATGAGAGAATCAAGTAGTTTTAGTGGACACTCTATAACTTGCCTGTGCACAATAGCCAAGCTGCTTATCTAGGCCCCAAGCATGGATCAAATCATTCTGTTGACAAACCATAAATGTATGACCATTAATACACATTGCACAAACAGCTGAAACTCTTCAAGAACACGATTCAATTACAAAAGTAGGGCAACCTGAATCATATACCAAGCACAGCGCCACGCTGCTCTTGAGAAAACAGGAGCCATCATTTCCACCCAACTGCACCACATTTTATGATCATTAACCAACTTAACGTGACATGAATCATCTACATATTTTACTAAAGAAAGGAAGATATATAATAAGAGTGATGATATATTCTCACCCAACACAGGGGGGAGCACTGCTGTTTCCATCACACCTTCCAGATCCACCGCTGCTCAACTTATAATATCTCCTATTTTGGCACATAATTAAGGATTCAAAAAGTTAATAATATGCTGTCTGCACACAGCTACTGCAATATGGATAGATGATGTTTTTTCTGACCTGTGCACCCTTGATCTCAGGTTGCGTATGGTTATGCGATGATGCACCTCAGACTTATGGGGGTCAAGAGCCGGCTGCGAAATTTCAAATCCTTCCTCCTTGATAATACTTAGGTACCTTCCCGGATGGAAATTTTCAACTCCGAGGTCCTCGTCCCACAGGAAGATATAATCATATTCAACTACAATGTCCGGATGAAGAAAGCGCTTGGCGAACCACCTAAGCCATGACACACCAAAATCAGACCACATCTATGCAAACAAGAAACTAAGGATTACTTTACCATTTTGTTTGGTTTGTGGCGGAGACATGAACGACTGTGTCGCTCCATTCCAGGTCGCGCCACTCATCAACAACACCATCGTAGTGAAAAAGCATCACATCAAATTCTTCTAGAAGAAACTGCAAGTCACAATACACGATGATGCTTACATTTTGGATGTAAAACCATGAGAAAGGACTAATCTGAGATACCTTCTTGACAATTTCTTCCACAAATCTTTTTTGCTTAAACCCGACTGCCATTGCCAACAAACTTGTTCTGTGCTTGGAGTTGCTCTGTGATAGAAAAACACTAGGCTTAGTAAATGTACCAAGAAATGGAAAAGAAGTGTTGAAGCATTGAATGATTCTAGACTACCATACATCATCTGAAACGGGGCCAGACAAAGGGTACATTTCCAAGTTTGAAGTTGCGGAAACAATTCCTTTCGGTAAAGCTTCACTGCCAACGGGCCTGCATTTGTCCTAAAACGGAGAATTCGGGTCTTTCAGTTAGAAGCAGCTGTTGTACGACAAGAAAACTATGAAGAAGCATTAAGATGTGACCAACATTGCACTTCTCAAGCTGTGTATTGTCGCCCTCCATCTTATCCACTCTGATGCTAAGTATTGGTGATACCTACAATCACATAATGCTTAAAACATGATCTAAAGCTGCTCTAATTTACAATTTATCAGTAAAATAGTGTAATATCACGAAATGTACCTCGCACTTGACATTCTCTGTATATTGCTCCCTATTATTAAATCCAATCAAAGGTGATAACTGCATTGATAGAAAAAGTGGAGTCAATCTTCATTCAAGAAATATGCATATTTGAGCCTCAACCAGATAAGAATAATGGATAAAAAGCCTTACTATTGCCACTTAGCTAACATCAACTGCAAAAGTGGGAATTTTTAAGCTATACTATCCCCCAAGTATTCTAGCTATCACACTATTGAATCTTTAATTCAGCTCAAGCTTGAATATGTTCTTATCATGACATTTTCGAGATTAGAAAGGCCAATATGTTGATACATATTGCCTGATTGTCATCATATGTATTTGCATTAAGAAGCTAATTCGACTGATGGGTGCATGACTAAATTTAAAGATTAATTCAGAGAATTTTCGACATACTTCAAAAAGAAAAGAAAGAAAGAAAGAGATATACCGTTAAAGAATCTTTCCCGAGCCATGCACTGGCAACGAAGAAAGCAGTGGAGATCAAAGACAAGGTAATGAAGAGACTGCAGATATATGATCTAGTTTTAGAAACTGATGATAGAGAAACCTGATTATGGAAAAAATAAATCCATTATCAGATATGATAGAGATGATTCTTTTTAATCAACATGATATAGAATAACACGAAACAAATAGACCCATTAAGCTCAAATTAACTTGAAAAAGTAGATAGATTTGACCATAATGATGGATGATGATACATAGTTATCTTCGCAGTCAGCATCAAACTTAAATTTCACCGCTTGGACAACAGAGAATTTACAGAGCATGAAGCCACAAAGATGACTTTTCAGAGACCTCAAATACTAGTCAAAATTTCAAAAGATCACCGACACAATGTAGCAAACTGGCTGCCAAAACTAGAACCACATAAAGAAAATTATACAAGTCTTTCTCTTCAAAACTATGAAAAGTAGTGTCGGAAGCATCAGCATTCCAATATGCTGCACAATCGATGACTCAACATAAACAGAAACGAACTTACACAAGCCTTTAACTAAGCTTAATACGATCATATAATTATTTTCAGAACACATTAACATCAATTCAATACTTTCTAATCTTTTACGAAATTCAAACCAATCCACTCTAAGAACTGATGAAGCAGAATCTGCAGGAAACCAAACAAAGCGCACACATATATAACTAACCAAAGGAAAAGTGATCATATAAGGAAAAGATGCATATACTAATGAGAGAGAGAGAGAGAATCACAGAATTGTAGGACTTCATGGTGCATGAAAAAGCTCAGAAAATATTGCAGACCGAAAAGGGCCTATTTTATCCCTTCTTCTTTTGTTGTTGGCCTTTTCAACTAATCACCACAAAGAAACAACTAGTCTTCCGTAACATCCACACCACCACAAACAACCCCTCCTTCAACGTTTTAAATGCACGCAAACATATACATACGTATACAAGGCGTATGTATATATATTGTTTACATGTAAGAGAAGACTGTATCTTTATCGAGAAAACAAAACACAGAAGTTTACAACAGGAGCAGCCAGACCGACAACAGGTTGAATGTTTGTTTGAGTTTTTAATTTATATATTTATTTTGCGGTCGTGGCGGAACGTGTATAATGAGATTGTTTTGCGGGAAAAGGTTTGTATGGTGGTCGTGGATTGGCGTGGAATTATTGTTAATAGTCTTGTATTGGATTAGTATTGGGAAAGGTTTTCAATTCTTGATCAGTATTAATGTATTATTAGTGGGCACGCACGACAGTGTCATGTGATGTGCTTCTTCATCGTTTATGCCATCAGATACCGGTAATTAATAGAGCATTAGAACTACGGAATAAAAAATGTTAAAAGTATCTTTATATATAATACTCATTATGTGACATCAAAAATTTGCACTATTTGTGTGCGTGTATTGACCTATTGGTAGAGTGGTTAATGCCCGAGGTCAAAGGTTTCGGGTTCGAGTCCATCGTGACTCGACATTTAAATTTCTGTATTAAATTGAACAAAATAAACAGTACAAATTTTAATAAATTATATTGAGTGTAAAATAAATAGAGATAAAAAATAAATATATTAATAGATAGTAAGATTAAAAAATGAGTCGTGTGATTTTTTAATTAATAAGTGGATAGATTAAGATAAAAAAAAAATATAGAGTTAATATTTCTAAAAATAAAAAAATATAAACTTTTGGTGGACGAAAATAGTAATTATTAATTAATACTACATCCATCCACCAAATACATTTATTTAATTTCATTTTGATCAGTCCACAAAAAACATTCATTTTATTTTTTAGGAAACATCAACTTCATAATTTTTAGCCTAAATATACTCACTTATTTATAAAAAAAATTATATATGGTCCATCTTTTTACTCACTATCTATTAATATATATTTATTATCTCTATGTCTCATCTTTAAATTCCACTATCTATTAAATTATTCATTTATTATATTTACTCACCTTACAATCATTATAATTTATTTAAAATCTCGTTAAATTTAAAGATATTTTAATACATTAATAAAGTTAGGGATATTTTTTAAAATCTCGTCAAAATTGAGGATACAAACTGCAGTGATCTCTTATTTTCAACTGATTCCTTTGACCTACTTTTCAATTTGGATTCCTCCATTTAAAAATTTATATATATCGCACACTTTACATGGAATTTGAATTCCTTCATATCCTTCTTTTCTCACCATCCTTCTAACACCACCATACCATCCTCCACTACCGCCGCCGCCCCCACCACCACCACCTCCGCCACCTTCTTCAGTACTACCACCGCAGCCAAATTTGATTCCCCGTTTGTTGAACCACAAAGTCAAAAAGGGTATCATATATTATGTGAAGATGATGAACCAAACAAATCATGAATTTGGGAATCATTCTATCCACTACTGTTCATTTCCTAACACAACTTTTCATGTTATACTATTTCCAAGTGAACATGTATCTCATTTTCTTACATTCTCGTATAACATATATAAGTCATTTAAGTAAATATATTTCAGATTATTTGGCTGTATTTATCTTTCTGGTTGTAACTTTTTTCAATAATTTATTCATTATAGAATTGAATAGGTATAGAAGCCTACTTTTTTAGTTAAACCCAACCATGTAACCTACAACAAAATTCTAGAGGAATGTAGCAATTATAGCAGAAATAGACAGATAAATATAGCAAAAAGAGTAAAACATTGTAAATTCAAATAAACAAATAGTCAATTATATATACACAAATTGTCAAGATGGTGACAAGTAGAGCTACTGGACATCATTTAAGGTCATATATTTTTTTCTAATATGATATCTCATAATGCATTCGTGGATAATCGACATGTGACAATCTTTAAAGTTTAAGATTGTCAAATATTAGGGTGCACATTTTCCTTGTATAAATTCTAAATCCTAAATTCTTAGTGTTGTCACGTATGAATGTATACGAACCAAATAATTTTGATTATTCGATATTTAAATTTGAAATTTTATGATTCAAATACAAATATAAATATATTTTTTTATTCGATTAGTGAACGAATATGAATTCAAAATCATGATATTCGATTCGATTAAATATATATATATATATATATATATATATATATATATATATATATATTATTTTAATACAAATATAATTCTATTATGGTATAGTTGAAGCAAAAATATAATTAGATTATTTTTAAATAAAAATAAAAAAATATCAAATAATAAATTACTTCATATTTCAAGTGTTATTAATTGTTTATGTTATTCAAATGATTTGGGAGTTGAAACAATGGAGTCATTAATTTACATCTATATGTGTTTATAACTTCATATTATTTAAAATATAATTTTAGAAAAAAATTCCTTAAAAATTATGAATAGAAAAGTCTAAAATACATTTGAAAAAATTAAAAATAAAAATTTGATTCTATTCGAGTATTCATGAATACTACATGAATCGAATACAAATCGAAAAAAATATTCGAAAGTGATTCGAAAATCGGTTCGAGTACACTTATATTCGGTTCAACTTGATTCGTTTACAATGATAATCGGTTCGATCCGATTCGTTTACATCTCTATTGTCACGTATTGATCATCCATGTATGTAATAGGAGATATTATAATAGAAGGCAATAAAAGATCCCACTTGACTTGAGATTGCCTCAAAAATGCTCATTTAAGCTCGTTAATGTAAATAATATAGGTTTAAGTTTAACATTATTCAATTCGTTAGCTTATAAATGGTTTGATTAATAAACTTTTACGCTTGATTATAAATATAAATTAATAATTATTTGATATTTTACTTAAACTTCTAAAATTAGTAATAAATATATTAAATATATATTATTTTTATTTATTATAAAAAGATAATGAGCTTTTATTAAGCAATTTATTTTTATAGGAAATATCAAATAAAATTTATATTTACCAAGTATGTTTGGACTAGATTAGTCTTGTATGTATTTAGTAAATTATGTTTAAGCACGACTTGCTACAATCGAATTAACCTTGCACTCAATTCCGCTCGTTCAGTTCTGCCCTATTGATAAGGAATAAAATATAATATATGATTCATTACCGGATAAATATATGTGACTTAAACACTTATACCATGTTGAATACTGATCGATCATAATTTCGTTAGGGAAATAAATGCACGATGAACACGAAGGATTTACGTGGTTCGATCTTTGAATTATATCTACGTCCACGGGGCAAGAGAGAGAGAGTATGTGTATTGAGAGTGTAAGAAGCGATTACAAAAAGTGTAGATGATCTTTTCCGTCTAATCTAGCCTCTATTTATACACAATTATATTGACCTAGATCTCGAATCTAAGATCTCCTCTAAGATAGGATCTCAATCCTATCTCTTCTCCAATTAGGATTCTCTTAGATATGGTCGAATCTTCTGCTCCCACCGGGTTTAGAGTCTTCTTGGGCCGAACTCGTCTGGGCCGAGCTTAATGTCAGGCTTATTTATATTGGGCCTGATGCTTGGGCCTGGTGGTTGGGCCGTATCCTATCACATCCCCCCCCAAAAAAAGACGCAGAAGCGAGGTCGTGATGGGTTTGGGAGTTGTAATTCACCAGAGATTCGTTTATGACGAAGTGGAGCGCGATCGATCTTGTTGCTGTCCTTCTATCTTGACTCGGCTTGGTGTTGTTGAGGCTTTCGAAGTCGTATGTCGCTGGCTTCACCTGTAGAGGCGTCTGCCGAGGTCATGTGTTGCTGTTTGTATATCTTGCCGATGCGTTTTGCCGAAGTCCTGTTGCTTGGCTTCGCGTGCTGAGGTGTTTTACCGAAGTCATGTTACTTGGTTTCACCTGCTTAGGCGTTATGCCGAGGTCTTCTGGCTGGCTTCACCTGACGAGGCGTTATGCCAAAGTCTTCATGGTGGATACATGACGTCGTGCCGAGGCCGAACACGGGATTCTTTGCCGATGTCGAACACGGGATACGGGATTTGCATTTAATGCGCATTGAATGTGGCAGCGGTTGAATTCCCGATAAAGTGCATTATTGGGGGAATAACTTCCTTGATACGTCATTTCCCGTATCACTTTAGCCATTTCTGATTTCAAAAAATTTCAAAGCTTTCTGCAAAACTAAAAATTGCTCAACTGTCGCCATTGTTGTCTTTGCCGCGTCCGTGCCGACATCTTCTTCGTTACTCTCTTAAACCAGTAAGTTTTCATGGCACCTTCTTCTTCCTCGTCTTATGAATCTCGTTGTATCGTGTCTGCGTCACCACTGAATTCTCCGGTGGATGTGGGAGTTTTCTCCCTTGAATCTGTTCAGCCGTATATTTGTAGGTTATGCTTTTTGCCCTTGGTTGATTTTGGTAAAGTGTCGTCATTTCCTTCCGTTCTAGAATATTCTTCAATCTTAGAGCTTGCGTCTAGGTTTTGCATCCCTAGGTCTTGTGAATTCATTGCTCGCCGACCGGAGGATAAGGCTAGCGCTCCTCCGGATGGCTTCGTCACGGTTTACGAGGATAGCCTTAAAAATGGCCTTCGTCTTCCCTATCCTTCTATATATGTCGAACGTTAACAGTTGTTCACCATTCCCTTAGCCCAATTAACGCCGAACTCCTTCCGGCATTTGACGGGCCTCAGTGTCCTTGCACATCGGCATAACTTCCCTTTGACCTTAGGACTCGTCCTTAGGTTCTTTCAGTTTAAATCCAGCGCGGGGTGGTATTATCTGTCACCTCATCGCAATTTCAAATTAAAGACAAAGTCGAAAATCTCCAACTGGCACCAGAAATTTTTCTTTTGTCGTTTTCCTGGGTCACTCTAGTGTAGGGAAAACTATGTTTAGCCCTCGCCCCGAGGATCTATCTTGGATGTTTAATTCACCATACATTGATTATATACCTAGCATGCACCTATATAATTAATTGCAACACGTTGGGGTTTTCTCGTGTTTACCTTGAATCTGTCGAGGCGGAATGGATCTAGACTCGTGCTTTGACCTTCTGGACTGTATCTCGGTTGCCCAATCTCCAACGTCGAGTGAGGACGATCTATGGAGAATGCTTCGGAAAATCACCCTCAAGCTCTCAAGAATTTTCGAAAATCTCTCAAAGGATGAACCCTCAAATTCTCGAAAATAATGATGATGATTATTAATTATTTTTCTAGATTTAATCTCTTACCTCATATTTATAATGCATTACCATAATCCTAAATGGAAATTACCATAATCCCATATGAAAATTACCATAATCCTATATGAAAATTACCATAATCCTTTATGGAAATTACCATAATCCCATATGGAAATTACCATAATCCTATATGGAAAGGATTATTACCATAATCCTATATGGAAAGGATCTATGCATATCCCATAAATATAATAATATCCTTTTAGGATAAAGAGAATCAAATCATTACCTTGTAGAGAGAGGCGCGATTTCCATACTTAGCTACGGGCCGGATGGGCCACCAGGATCAAATGCAAGGAATAAAGATGGGCCTCAAATAAATTAATTATCTTATGTTCACCTGTAACATAAATTAATTTATAAACATTTATTCATGCCACTAGAGAATAAATGCCGACTTACCCTTTATTACCGAAGTTGAGTCGGGCTTGCACTCGGACATTCTGAATCCCCGTATTTAAGATATCGAACGTCCATTAATTATTTATAGCATTACATCGCTTAAAATAATTAATATCTTTAATTCCTTAAGTAGTACCACTCAAC